>CM052209.1:11147396-11828570 GCA_028454225.1 Lasioglossum leucozonium | reverse complement strand
GAGAGAGAGAGAGAGAGAGAGAGAGAGAGAGAGAGAAAGAGAGAGCATTTAACAACGATGCTTTATGCATATTCTAACGAGCTTGCAATCAACTGGCACTAAACATTAGCAGGGCTTCTGGGTAGCTGGGCCGGCGGGTGGGGGGTGGGGGCACGTGACCCTCTTTGTAACGAGGCTGCGAACGAAACCGAGAGGGAAAAGGAGGAGAGAAACCGGTACAAGGCGAAGAGAAACACGATAGAACTGCCAGGACGGCGAAGAGAGACGGTCCATTAGCTTTGACGCTCCTCTCAAAGGGATGCTCCCGTTTTAGCGACGTGTACCATCCTGTTTCCTAAGCATCCCTTTTACACGGCGAGCAACGTTATCGCACCGGGGCCAGGGAAATATCGTTTCCGCGGCAGCTTCCGCTTAAATATTCATAATTTATAAACTCTATCGTGCCGCTCCCGTCGGGCTCCGCCGCACCGCTTCAACGCCGCGAGATTTCAGCAGCGTTTCTTAAAGCTATCGTACTTTCCCATCGAAGTATCGCAGCGGTCACAGGCAACCGAACTGACACTTTCATGGAAAACTGCAATTTACTGTAAATTAATTTTTGTAACTTGTTCTGTCGTATCCTGACTATTATACGTTCATAAAATCAGCAGACTATACGGATTAAATTTCGGCTCTAGTTTACGACAGAAACAAGAATACAATTCTTCTATCGGTGAACCGATAAACAAACAAGAAATTCCGGAGGAGTTGGAGAAAGGTGTGTAATTGGACGAGCAATCGCCGGGAGCAATCTTCGTGCCCAATCAAAGCGAGAGCATCTTCTATTCAGCGGAAAAGAACGTTTTCAACCTGGATCCGCATGAAACCGGCGCTGAAAGCGAGTAACTCTATATTTGGTGCAATCAGATAGCGTTCAATATACGTCGACGCGGGAGCATAATAAGGTGTCGTAAGGTGTCCACTGCGAACTCGTTCACGGATAAGATCGGTCTCAGGATATCGCCGATAGTCTATAGATGATTTTACGATAGTTTCTGTGCGCGTCTTCGAAAAGCCGAAATCGGACTCGGCCCTGTCAAAACACAATAAAACGCGGCCAAAGGAAGAATCGATTTCGCTGATCGTAACCGGAGGTTGCCCTCCACGTGTGCGCGCCGATGTACCAAGCGTGCATGTATACATGCATACATGTACTGTCCCCGTGTAGATAGATACCGGTCCATTGTGTCGCCAACGCTAAAATGCTCTTCTCGCGCCGAATAATGGCGATAATTGTTACGAAATGGAGCATCATTGTGGGGAAAAAAGGCGCGGCAACGATCGAGGGTGGCTCGTCCGGTAAGTGGCAGATGCATGCCGCCCGATTGACAGCTTCTCCAATTTCTTTCTTCGAGGATCCACCGCTGCTTCGCCTGCGAACGCGGTTTTGAGGCCTGGCTTCTACGGTTTATCGGTTCAACCACCGAAAACCGACCTGTGCATTTCACCTACTGTGTCATCGAATTTCTATGGTCTTTATGAAACTGTACTAATTTTGGAGTTACTTAAAATGTCTATACGATCTCATTACTACATAATAAAATCGATATTCTAATAATACAAGCCTGTTTCCTTTTTATCTACAAAAGGAATATTAACTTCTATCTGTATCGAAATTGCAAAACGGGGATTAGAATATGTGTTATTAATTTTCAAATTAATTCATTAAATTGATTAAATTTTTAAATTGATTAAACGAAACTATTTTGGGGGGGAAACATGCGCACTCGTATTAATTAAAAAATCTGTTCAATTTGTATTCTCTTCGAATTCAATATAATCCGCGCACACATCGAACGCGATTGTGGGGATGTATTGTGAGAGATTAGTTTTGTTTCCTGTGATGAAGCAGACGAAACTGGCTGCGCATCGAAGACAGTCGAAGTTAATCTCTGCTATCCCGTTAGTCCAGAATGGATCCCGGCAACCCCAACGGTGCGCGGCTTGGTGGGGGTTAATAAATGTCGTGACGAAGCGACCAAGTTTGAAGCCCGGACGGTCGAGTTCCGTGCTGCCGGACTGCGCAAGGTATCTGTTAGTTTTGATGCCTCGAAATACACCCCTAATCGGTTTTCAAACTCTCACCTAAACGCTCGTGCACGTACGCCCCCCTCCCCCCCGCCCCGATAAACCAAACTTGAAGATTTCCCGTTCGCGCAACGAGAATCTGCGCTTGGTAATGAGATAAGTCGGGCTCCAGCAAATTTACAATCACTGTCGCATACATTGTAAACGATATCTGACCCTGAAAGTCGGTACCTGAAACCGTCTAAATTCGAGGTCGAATCTAATACGTTAAAATGTACATTTTCGAACATGTTGACGAAATACGTATTTTTGAAACTAATTAATTCTACGTTATAAATAGAGATTTTTGCTCGTAAAGAGCAGCTTAACGAGCGAGCCAGCGTCGAAACGGTTAATGGAAACGTCCGATTAGCGGAGCAGGTGCATCGATAACAAAAATGGAGTCGTCGGAGCCGCGGGTAACGGTGTCGATCGACGAGAATATTGCAATTACATTGTACAGCGGGCCGGCTCGTACCGATTGATACCAGACAACGGTGTATTTCCGTGGCCGGTATACATATACAGAAACGGAAGAACGCGGGCAATGCAGTGACGAGGGGGTTGGAGAGAGAGAGAGAGAGGGGGGGTTGCGCGATCGTACACGTTGCGACGAGGGGGGTAGAGAAATCGAGAGGGGTGTGGAGGGATGCGAGGGTAGAGAGGAGAGAAGGGGGCGCGAGGCTGTTATTTGCAATGAAACGCAACAATTGCAATCGGAGTCGATGCACGTCGGCAGCGTCGGTAAACGCCATATTGCAGCTGGGCCGGTCTGAAAAATAGTGTTTTTGTGCAAGCCGAAACGGCAGATATGAAACCAGAATGGCGGATGCTTACAAATAGTTGCAGGGCGGCGCCTCCATATAAATGCGCGGCCGGTCTCGTTTTCTTTTGTTCGTCAGACCGGGCAACGAACGAAAAGGATTCTGTAAAAGAGGCCCCACTACACCATCCCCCAAAGGCCTGCAAGAACTAATTCCACCCCTTCGAACACCAACCCCGTTGACTGCCGACAACCCCAGACACACGCTGCTCCTTTTCACAGCTAAGAGCTAGTCATTGGCTGGAAACAGTTTTCCGTTGGCCAGAAATATTATCTATTACATACTTTTCAATTTGTTTCGTCGATACTACATATTTGATATTCGTAGTTAACGAACCTCTGCTACGACAGGTAAAATAGTTGAACTGAAAACAATGTTTCAACGGATCAATTCCGAGAGCCAAGATTTAATCTGGTATATCTAATGCTTGGAATATTTTGTAATAAATGTGTAACGTTGCTGGAACGTTATGAATAGGAAATCGTGTTTTTCTGCATCTTTTTTATTTTAATTGCTTGTTTATTGCAACGTTACACTGGTATTAACAGTATTAAATAGTTGCATGATCGGATGAAAGAGAACGATGAAGAAACGTTTTTGCTCTAAAATGTTATCCATGACGATACACAACTTTCAATGATACAAAGATCAACCGTAAAATATTACCGAATTATTCAAAGGTGAATAAGTTACTCACGATACGAATACACCACCACTGTCTAAGAACAATACTCGAAAAACCGTTCCTTCGGTAAAACCCGCAGCACCCAACCTTCGTAAAATATCCGAAAAATGAAAAGCTCCCTATTAACGCGAACGAATCCCGATTAACAATTCCGGCATCGATTCCCGATATCGGATCGCTGTCAGCAGCAGTCCGTATCAAACCGCCGCCACTTCTGCGAGGTTGGAATGGGATGGCGAATAGACAGAGCAAGATTCCCAGCAAAGGAGAAAACGCGTCGGTGATTTTCTCGCCGGTCGGCTGCGAATCGGCTATGATATCGAGAGCTTTGTAGCCGGTCTGATAAGAGACAACGGGGGCACAGGCAGAGGGGAACACCATGACAAGGCGACGGCCGTCGCACACCATCACCGCCCCCGGTGGTAGTTTACGGAATTCAGGATCAATATCCATCGTGGTAGGTGTGGCGGATGGCGGAGGGTTCCATCTTCGGCCGCCCTCTCGGTGCTTATTGGTCGGAGAATCGGCACACGGGCTCTGGTTTCCAAGCTGGGATCCCCGTGCTACGTTCTGGGCAAACGGGCGGAGCTTGGACCGCCTGTGTTCTCCCAGGTGGGGGGAAGCCATCGGTGCTCTCTCCTGGCAGGCGGCCGAATCGTAAATCATGACCAGTCGGTCGCTCGGAGCGCATCGTGACAAACAGCCCGAAAACCGTCGGCAAACATCGAGGCCCCGCGATCGATCGTGTCCAAGAGGCAATCTGTAATCTCGTTCCGACGAACGCGTCCTCTCTCTCTCGAAGGACACACCGGTGCCAGGTGTGTTCCAGTGACTGCGTACCGGTCCGCGATAGCGTACCGAATGAATTCGACGGAATCGCGAGTGTGAAACGTGAACGCTCGATGACCCAGTGGTGATCCGATCGAAGACAACTGGAAAAAAAACAACAATAACTGAGAAACAAAACTACATCGAAGATACGTGTGTACCGGTCATGTGCAGCAACGAGAGTCCCCCGCCGGCGAAGGAGCCCCTAGCCGTCGGCCTGGGCAACCCTATGGCAGGTTTTTTGCCAGGCCTCGAGCACTATCGCCTTCAGCTGTACCATTACGCGATGGCGGAGAGGCTGCGACTGGCTCAACAGTTGCATCCTCAACATCCGGGAGTCGGCCCACCGCCTTCCAGCGCACCAACTCACTTAGGAATGGGTCCTGGGTTCCCAGCTCCGTTGCCGCTGTACCCGGCGGCCGCTGCTGCTGCCGGATACCCCAGCAGACTGGCTCTGTCGATGGCTTTGCTGCATCCTCATCATCAAAGAATACCGGAGGAACCGAAACCGCAACACAGTTACATCGGTTTGATCGCCATGGCGATCTTGTCCTCGCCGGAGAAGAAGTTAGTGCTGTCGGACATTTATCAACACATTCTCGAGCACTATCCCTATTTCCGGACCCGGGGACCAGGCTGGAGGAACTCCATCAGGCACAATCTGTCCCTGAACGATTGCTTCGTGAAATCCGGCAGGAGCGCGAACGGTAAAGGACACTACTGGGCTATACATCCGGCTAATCTCGAGGACTTCCGACGCGGAGACTTCCGGAGACGCAAGGCCCAGCGAAAAGTCCGCAGACACATGGGCCTGGCGGTGGACGAGGAGCCCGATAGTCCCAGTCCGCCGCCTTTACCCGCCACGCCGCCTCCTCCGGCAACCCTGGGCCCTCCGGTGGCATCGCAGACTATTTCCGGCATTTGGACACCTCATCATCATCATTCCCATCATCAACAGCAGCAGCAACAGCAGCAGAGCCAGCAGCAGACCTTCCAGAGCCAGACGTTGAGGCAGTCTTCTTCGTTTCAACCATCCAGAAAGAGGCAGTTTGACGTGGCGTCGCTCCTGGCACCCGACGATCAACATCAGATCGAGTCGGACCTCAGGCCAATTAAATCGAGGAGGTTCAGCTGCAGCGAGGACGAGCTACACGACCTCCACGAGCCGGACCAGGACGAGGAAGACGTGGACGTGGACGTGGTCGCCGAGACGAACGCTATGCCGTCGCCCAATACCCCGTCGGCCAGCCCCGACGTCAAGGTCATCTCCTCCGGGGGACACTGGAGCAACCAGGCACTGCAGACCACGAGTCCACAGATCTCTGGACTGCATCTGCATAATCACTTGCAAGCCAGGAGTTATTACGTTCCGGCCACCTCGAGCACCGGGTCCAGCGTCTAAGATTAGTGTTCTGGAGTTCTCTTCCGGTTCTATTTGGTGAATCCGCGGTACGAAGATCGCGGTGCCAGGTTCGGAGAAGTGTCGGGATGATTCTTTTCTTCCCAGAAAGATTGCTTTGCAGTCGACCAACAGGGAACAGAGGATCGAGAGGATTGATAAGCACCGAGTGCTAGCCTAGTCGTGCCAAATCGAGAACCCAACGAGTTCCTCTGACCTGCCAACCGAACGGCTCCGGATTAATTAGCATAATTCATTGTACATACCGTCGCCTATCGATCCGCGAATCGAATCCTCGAACCGAGCCGCAGATGTCTCCGGCAATTTCTTCGCAATCCTGGTTCGCTTCGGGGTCGACGAAGAGACTCCTGGGCTGGTGTCGCTACGGTGCATCGTTGCACCGTTGCACCGTTGCTCGTCGGAGACATTCGTTTCGAGGCCGCCACCACGATCCCACTTGTATCAAAACATGTGTTAGGAGAAGAATATATGTGTGCTGTATAAATAAATGTGTAAGGGAAAACTATGTATATTCCGATTCAAGAGTAGAATCCCACATGCCTGAGAACCCACGAGGTAGATACTGTATTTTCGTTTACCTTTCACGGTGCGTTCTACACGGTTCGTTGCAGATCTTGTGCATTTTTGATTCTTTGAAATTGCAGAGTCAAGAAATCGCTCACGTCAAGATTTTAAAATTTTTTTATTTATTTTGTTCGAAACGTGATGGTAGGATTGTATTACGTTTATATTTGCATAAATATCTGCAACTTAACGATGCCTGAACGTGAATTTTTCGAAGCGACACCACTCTTGTTCGAATCTTACTGTCTTTACGTTCGCGTAATAATGATAGAAAACTGGCAAGCTTCAAAGTAAGAAAATTCCCGTTCGAATCTCGCTTCGGTACATGTAATAAATATTTGCATAAGCATGTACAATCTAATGATCTCGATAAAAATCTAGCGAGGTTTCGGCGAAACGAAGCGCTTAGACGAAATGTCTCGTGTAAATCGAATTTATTTGAATCTCACCGTGAAAGGCGAGCTTCCGGCGCGTTTTCGCGGAGCTAGAGAATCGACTTGTGCCAATCGTGGGGTTCTACCCGCGAATTAATCCTTGTAAATAGGGGAGAAGCCCCAAGATGGCGATCGCTCGCCTCCGTTTCGTGCGCAAAGTATGAAATCCCAGAACGATGCGGGGCATTTGCGTCAGACTGAAGCGATCGCGGCTGTTCAAAGTGTAATATAAAGCATAGTCGGAGGTTTACTATAGCTCGTCTTTATTATCGACCGTTTTATCGTCGTTTTTTCGGGAAACGGTGTTCGCACACGTGTGTACGCGAATGTAACAATTACACGCGAGACCTCGCGCCTCCCCCCCCGTCCCCGTCCCACGCCCCCTCTGTATGTATGTATGTATGTATATCTATTATTACGTATACGTGCTTACGTATAACCGAGACGTATCCCGGCAATCTCACGCTCGATGCAACAAAAAAGGCGTCAATCGAGCAGTCGGGAGAAAATGTTTTTTAAAAAAAGATCACCACCCACGCAATGCAAATGTCGTCGAACCTAATCCCTCTTGATTCTCAACGCGGAACCGATCGCAATTCAAGTTCAATAAAGTTTCTGTTCCCATGGACTCGTGTTTCTGACTGTTCACCCGACCCACCCTCGTTCACGGTTTAATCGAGACCGATTTAGATACGCCTAATTATTGGGGAGATCGGTACGGAGCTGTTTGACACGGTATTTTCAATTTGTGTTTGCTGATTCGTGGACTTTTACGCATTTATACATTTCTCGGATTGAATAGTCTCAATTTCAGTATGGTACACAATTTAATAAAGTTTAGTTACGCTTTTGTTGCACTTCCAGCGTCTAATGAAAGTTTAAATACTAGAATTAAATTAAATCAGTATTATAAATGTTTCCACGGGGTTTTATACAGGTTCACATAATTTTATTAAGCTCAACGACTTCCCAAATCACATTCTACTTAATTTTAAATTCTCTGGATTTAACTTTCGTATACCCGACATTCACAGTCTAAATATTGCATTCTTAAATTATTTCTGTCTTCCAATAATATTTCTTTGACGATGAAACAAAAATGTAATTGTTGTGTATTATTATAATAAAGTATTTTCAGTCTCTAACAGAACATTATACAATTCTATTCGCTGTACCCGCAGAGAACTATAATTATGCCTAAACACATTGATCGTATAGTTTATTTACAGTGAATGATCAATTGTGACGATCAACTCAGGTATTCTCCAACGCTGCGCAACAAAATGAAATCATACTTGCAGATTTATTAAATAAAATTAACATAATTCTTGATAGAAAAAAAATTAAATTTAGATCTTTTTTTGCGGATTCTAATAATTGCCATAAGAGTTAACAGGTCGAACGCAAGTATACGAAGTACCGCGACATCTTCTCCTGCATTTCTGAGCTTTGCAACGACGTCTCTGCGTGCAGAACCGTCTCAACATGGGAGTTCAAAATAGAAAATGACGTTGAAAATAAATTACCGGACGGAATTGCTTAGCCGGACAGCGTTGTTAATTATTAGAGAGCGTCGCCAGGTTAATTTAGACGAGAAACGGCACTCTTGACACGAATACCTCGGCCAGTTTTGCGAATTTCCCAGCGTCGAGGTTGACGCAAACATTCCTCGCACGTTTGCGCGTCGTCGGAAAACGTCGGACGCTTGAGAATGCTGTTTGTAGTAGCAACAATCCATCGCGACCATTAGCCGACACTCTGCACCATCTGTTAATAGAATTTCCTTCGAATTTAAACAACAACCCGTGCCCAAGTAATAATCTCGAAAGAAATATACTAGATTTATGGCTTAAGCCCAGACCAGTTTAGGGTTAAAAACATCAGGAAAATCGTCAGCCATTATATCTCAGTCATAAACGAAGCAACTCGCGCAGAAATCCAGCTCGAAACCCGCCTCGGACCTTCGGTGTCTGTCGGAGCGATCGGCGACAAACATTACCATAATGTTAATAAATATTGTTCTGCTGTAATCGGAATTATGGATTTATTTAAAAATATGGCCGGCATTATGCGCAGTCACCGCTAATCGACCGTTCATTTGCTTATTGTACTTTCAATCACGGCTGGTCGCGGTTCCACGATAATCCCGCGAGTCCAAGGTGTTCGACAAGACCGTCGGTAGATATTGTAGCATACAAATAGGGTCAGATAATAGGCGAATATCGGGCCGGTGCTATTTTTGTTGACAACGGCCAGCTCTATCTCTGGGAACCTTCCGGCAACCGCGTCACCTGATTCCCGTTCGAAAATCGGCCGATCGGCAGATTTCGCCACCTGATCCGAACCTAACACCTTCCGATCTGTTTATCGCAAATAATTTCACTAGGAAAACCGGCCCTAATGGGCCACACACTTGCCGCAGCCGCCCTTAAATCCATAAGACAAATCCGACGGCACGCTAATCGGATAATCTGCTTCCTTCGAACTTCCGTGTCTTCGACGGTTTGCGTGTCTCTGCGGATAGGCGTTTACTTAATTGAAAAATTTTGGCACGTTTCCTACGGTTTATCGCTTGTTTGGCGTCTCTGTTGCGACAACATTTTATCGTTCATTATCGTTTTTAAGAAACAAATCGTTGCAAAGAATTGTCGAGTAGTCTGTGCCCTCGTGAAGAATACTGAACTGACGATCATTTTATTTTCTCGGTTCGGAATTTTAATACTGTTCTTCGTTAAACGAAACAATGTTTAAATTACTTGTACAGCTATTAAGGAAAATTGCAATCGTTGCGTTAGCGAATGCGCAGATTGTATAAGAATGATTAATGATATTTTTACCTTTTTTTTTTGTTGTCGCAGTTAAAAATATCTTGAGGATATCAATTTTGCAATAAAACATGGCGACAAGATCCGATGGAGGCTCGCAGCTGTATATCGGTAAACCGACAGGTTCTGAAATGTTCTATTTTGTCGGAAATCGAAACTGCACGCTGTCTTTGCATTATTCATCGGTTTCCTTTGAGACGTTGAGTCATTTTGTGTGGAGCAAAATGTTGAGCATGTGTTCAGAATGTAAAACACACCAGGGCTTTATCGAGCGAAATTGTAAATCGGTATTCTCGCGTTTTAAAGCTGAAACGATCGGCCAGGTAATGTCCTACAAATTATTTCCGAGATAATCGAAACACTTTTTAGCAAGTCAATGCCGTAAAGAGAGAAGGAACGATTACGTTTTGTTAGGAGAATGAAATTCAAGGAAATCATATTTTATAAATGAAAAACGGTAGAAACCGTTTGCAGCGTGATACGTGTGAATTTTATTTGGAAAATTTCGTCGAATATACAGTTGCCTGCACACGAAGAGCTATTAATTTGTAGAATTATCGTTGAGAGGAGTATTGGTAGAAGATAATATTTTGTTGGGAGATATACGTTCCGTACGTACTATTCTCCTAGGCAGCAACAATGCAAGATCTGTCGGATCCCGTGACAAAGTGTCCCATTGTCTCCCAGTTCATCAAATGAAACCTTAAGCGATCGCGTCGCGAGCGTCAACGTAATCCTCAATGGGATGCTGGTACAGAGGACGGAAGCCCGATGATGAGAACGAAAGCAATTTGTTAAATATTGCTTCCAACGATATAAACGACACGCGCACACCGTTAACTACACAGTCTTCGTTTTAAGAACCTCGCTCGAATCGCCGAAAATACAGAACCTAGTCAAACACTCCGTTTCCAAATGATCAATTCTACTTCTAAAAATTCTAATTCTTCTAAAAAATATTTGTGTCAACTCGATCTTAATATTCTTCTGGAAATAATGAACGCGTTCTGGGAATAATATTTACCCGAGAAAGTAAGATAAAAATACGATGGTATGTAATAATGGGTATCGAATGTCTACAAAACTGTTGTTCAACAAACAGAGAGAGGTTCTTCCTTGGTTGTCCCAACATTTTTCTCGACTAGAGAAATCCTTTTAGAGTTGATGTAGGTCGCGCGAAGATTTTTTCCGTGTATCCTTTTCTCTAACTAGATCGACGTTCCCAGAAGGTTCGTCTACAACGCCCCCGCATCGAGACAGGGTGTTAGAAAAACAGTCGAGTCGACGTTTGCTTGCCGGAGCTCGGCAAACTCCGCTTTCGTTTGTTATTCCAAACCCGCTAAGCGAACTATCGTTCAAAGTTTTCGAATATTTAACAAATAATGACGCAGCGGGCACCCTGCTCGTTCATCCGACGAAGCGGAGCATGGACAGGGAGGAACTCGATCCATCTTTTGGGCCGGACCGTAGATCAAATAATAGATCAAAATTGGAAATTTAGAAATAAAGATTTTCGCATACTAGGTCCAATTTGAACGTAGTCTAACTCGACCCTGGTTCCTAGATTGAAGTCATTCAATAATTAACAGTTAATCGACGTTAATTGAAACGAAGTCGTTCCCACTTGATAGTGAAATAATATATCAAATAGCACCGTAAATATTTTTCTTCTTTAAAATAGACTCCGTCGATGTACATTAAACGAGACTGAATTAGGAAAAAGTCTACCGTCAAAGGGACATTTTAACGAGAGTGCCTCAAAGTACTTGCAGGACTAAAGGACTAAACGAAGCACCGAGACAGTTTTATTCCCAGGACGACCTATAATATGTGTCTAAAACTTGTTGCCCGGGGAATAAAGTTCATTTCGCAGATTTAAATCGGTTCAACCCTTGGGAATTTCTCGCAGGCTTTCGCCAGCAACATTTTATCGAAAATCTGCGGCACAGGCGATTCACAGGTACGAATAGCAACACCGTTCCAGTTCAAAGGAAGCTTCCCAACAATTTACTCTTTCTTCGAGCATTCGGATCGCCGAAATCTCGGCCACCTTTAATAGCAACAACTGCGAGACTATTTCATCGTAAACAAGCATCTTAGATGAAGATGAATCCTTCGACAAAAGGATTTCGAGGCTGCTCCCGTGGACCGTTTAACCGTGGAACGGGAGCGTTCGAAGCCAGCAAAGCAAACAGGAAGGAAACCGTCATTTTTGCTCCATTTTCACGTCGCTCAGGGTGAAATTCGCCGGTGGATCGCGCACAAGATAAACGCGCCCGGAGAAAATCCCTTTCGAATCAGCGCAGTTACGATGAATATCGTCGCCGGACGTATTTAGATCAGATTGCCGGATCGACCGCGTCCACGTTGTTTGCTAGAACGCGTCATGCATATACATCCACATAACCGATGATCCAGCGCGGAGGGTTGTGCGTGTGGGAAACTCGCTCTGCCAACAGAGAGAGAGAGAGAGAGAGAGAGAGAGAGAGAGAGAGAGAGAGAGAGAGAGAGAGAGAGAGAACAGCCAGAGGAGGACATCGATGGACGTCATGTACACCGGATGCACCGGCTGTGTAGGTGGTGGTACAACACAAGCACTCGATCGCTACCGGTGCTCCGATAGGACAGCAGAATCGACCGGTGATCTTGTTACCTTGATAGTTGTTACTCTGCAAATGGATTTGCGGCTGTGCCGATTAGGATACGCTATGCGGCGGTCAGAGTTCTTACGCTTTCAGAGATCTCTGCGTGCAGCACCCACGTCAGCCTATGGTCTCGCATCATCTGAAACGGACGATTATTCTACACGTTAGTATATTCTCCGCAAGGATTTTTTTATCGGACGGCGGAAAACAGGACACGAGCTTTTTCTCGCTCTTTATTCTCGTTCCGGTGCGCAAAATTACGGGAAAAGAGCCGGGAGTTCAGTAACGGTTTCACGCTGGGAAAAGCGATTCTTCGTCGGAGTCTCGTCTCGGCGTTAATTTTGCAACGCGAGATTCCCGAAGGGCGAGTCGCGGCGTTGCCCGCGGAATTGCGCAAGACGCCGCAGCGCGGAATGCCGAACCGAGTAATCTCAGGGTTCCATCGAACACGTCCCGCAACACGTCAAGTCACAATATTGTTAATTGGACGCGTCGAAGCTTGAACGGAGTAGTCGGCGTTCGTCGTTCGCGTTCACGCGTGCCGTCCATTGTCGCTCGGCGGGCACACGCATTAACGCTCGAATCTCGCGCAATTATTTTTCCTCCAGAGTGACTCTCTCTCGTCGGCTCCGATACCTCCGAACAATCGGGGCCATATCCCCGTGCACCGAGGGAATCGCAAAACGACGAACCCCGCGGCGGCGACAGCTGCCCCGAATCGAATACGACTCTGCCTCGACGCGACGCGACGGTGACGCGACGACGACGGTGACGACTGTTACCTCGCGAGACACACAAATAAACGCCGAAAACGGCGACGACAATGCATCGGAAAACATTTCGACGGGGCGGCCGCACCGCTGCGCGACTGTTGCAAACCACTTTATTATCGTTCGCTCGTCTCGAACTAATTTCGCGGAGCGGCTTTCCTTTCTGACATGCCCACCCCGTGCGAACCCGGATTTGCTCGAATCCGATTTTCATGCTCATGCCCACGGCGAGCAAATTGTAATTCTCAATGCTCCACATTGTAATTCTCAATGCCCGCGACGATTCCTCGGTTTTCTTTCAGCGCTTTATAAGGGTGGTCCGAAACGGTATCAATGGAGTCAGTCACGCATCGATCGTCAACTTATTAAAATGATGAGGAGCCGAAAACAATTTTTATTTAACTCCTGTTTGATAAACAAGATTTTTATTTTGCAGAAAATTGATTTTCAACGAGTCTTTAGAATATCAAATAACCAACCAAAAACGATTCGCTTACATCGGATGTGAGCCATTAGATATCGTCGAAACAATGAACTCCGCAGAAGAAACATGAAATACCTTGCCCTCCCCCCCTCCCCACAGACACTTTTCACATTCTTCTCGACGCAGAGTAAGTTTGCCATCTCTGTAGCATTCGCTGACAATCGACGGCCCTTGGTTCTTTGTCGCGGTCGGTCTCGTGCACCGGAAATGCGTAAGTAGGCAGGTCAGGGTGTCGCCTTGCTCCCGATTTCGTGGCACACGAAGGATTCCCTTTACGATTTATTTGTCGATCCTAAAAATACATCGCGCGGTAGGCTGCGTCCGTTATAAATGGATTATTAGACGTTCGAATTGCGCGCAACACCTGACACATGAGTGGTACGCGGCCGCCGGTGAGGGAAGGCCAAGTTCGCTGCTCGCACTTATGGCATTCCGATGGGGAACCAACAACTAGGGAGATCCCATTTTACGCGTCCTGTCCGCCACTCGACGGATCGGCTAATATTTTACCTGAACCGCGGGACAAAAGTGTTGACCGAGAGCTTCGCCATCGAGTCCCACGGGAAACCGGGATATCTGGCCTGGAATCGCGTCTATGGGGTCCCGTGTATTCCGAATCGACCACCGAGATCTCCGGAATAAAATTATCTGCGTTTTCGCGCCCTCGCAAAACAGTTTTTACGGTCAAATACGGCAAGTCTTAAAAGAAATTGCCTTTCCCACGTTTTGCAGAGAAATTTAACAAAATTTTACATGTTGACAAAATTTGTTTAGTGTTGAATAATCGCCGATTTGTTCAATATCGAATTTTCTTTGATAAAGATATTAAATTCTTTATTATTTAGTGGACGGAAAATGTTGTACGGTTGTTTTCGCGATATTTTAACGAGCGACTTTTTTTTACATCGCGTCGCGTCGTTCTGTTTGGAGAACCAGAAGCAAGTTTCAGCTGTTTTGTTACACGGTCACGCGAACACAAACGCGTAACAAATTCTATTTTCATAAGCTGCTGCCATACCGGGGCTAGCCATAATTTCATAACAATAGTTCCATGCTAAATTTCCTCCATGCCAGGAAAATCGGGCTCGGCAATGGTGCCGAGCGTAACTGCTCGCATTATCTTACCGTCACCAATTCCGTCAGCGGCATAAATTACGCGAAGTGTCGTTGCACCTTGCCGGCTCGAAACGTTTGAGAAAAATCTAAAAACCACACGCTGTAAAATCATTACCCGAGAAACAAGTGTTTCTCAAGCAAACACCGAGGTGTGTTGTTTTCCCCAATATTCTTCCTGTTTTTAGAAAATAACCTACCGAAATCAGATATTGCTAAAAAAAAAAATACAGTGTACAACGCAAATAATACTTGCACAATTATTTCAAGAAATTCTTCGTTAAATATTCCTTTCCGCCAACATAGTTAAGCGGGTGGTTCTCACTGTACGCTCCTTATATTCGAAATGTTCGCAGCTAGACCAAAAATTGCGATAGTAGCGCAGCGCGAGGCCGAAAGTGTGCGGAACGGCGGTAATGGGTTGAGTAAAGGTTTCCCGAATTTGAAAACCAGTCGGGCGCATCGGTGCATCCTGTTAAAGCGTATATTTACACAGGATACACGGCGGCGCATTGTCGCAACGGCAGCAAATGCGCGTTTCGAATTGAACACGCAGCCATTGATTGATTCGAGCAATCGAACGCCAGCTACAAATAAATAATTCCGTGAATGCTGGCCCCGCGGTGCACGGTATACATACGTACATGTCATGTACGTATACATGTATACATATATATATTCGACAGGCCAGAAAATAGCCGAATCTCGCAAAACGCGGCTGCGCTTCATAATGCGGATGTCGTTCGCACAATATTTGGTAACAGCGGCCGGTTGTGTTCCCATCTGTCCACCTGTACAAGCAGTCGTGGGATTTATCGGTGTCCCGCGATACCGGGGTGTTAATCTCATTATCATTCGACCGTTTTCACCGGCTACAATTACTTTTTCTTATCGATGCTTCGGATTTCTCGACACGGGGATTCGTCGATCTGTGAAATAAGTACGCGCTAGACGAGCGTCGATAAGACTGTGGGATTTTATGCATAGTTAACGCATTCGCATTGTTGGGTAGATTCGTCGGGAAAGTCTGCTAACGAGCGATAATTCATCGTCGTCTTTAGCGTGGTCGGTCTGGTTTCGGGGAGCCAGGAAAGACAGAATGAAATTAGGTGGTTCGAACGGAACGCGGTCAGGGAATCGTAGAAATCGCGGAAGCACCGGTCCGAATTTTCCTCCTACGGGCAACGGGAAGTGGGTACTCGTGAGGTATTCGAGGACACTCGATTGGGCACCGTACTTAAGGGTGTAACCGAGCGCATGATCGAGCCACGTCCGCGGTGGTGGCTCTGGCCATGTGGCAGCCGCCTCGAGGACTCTCTCTCTCTCTCTCTCTCTCTCTCCGTCGTTCTCTTTGGCGAAGGAGAATAAATCGGAAACAAATTCGCCGTCGAAGGGGTGGCTCTCGGATTGTCTCGTGCGACATAATGAGATTCGGCCGTGCGTGAAGCCTAGATAGATTCAAAGTGGCCCGTGCGAAGCGTCTCCGGAGGGCACGGCCGCCATGCTGGGTGCGTCTACTATGCAGCCTGAATTTCGAATACCCGTAAACACCCCAGTGTATTAAGATGCCTACGTGTCCTGGCATAGATGACAAGCGATTGGACAAGCTCACGGTCGAACGGACCGACCCGTTGCGATACGACCCACGCCACGGTTCGAAGTTCGAGCTATAGTCCGCGCACTTTGTGAAACGTGTACCTTGTGTTTCCGACGGGATTTTCATTCCGCCGAGAGTCATCCTTCCAGTAACTCCTGGCGAGTCGTTCCGTCAACGAATCTAACCGCGAATCTCAGCTATGTTTTTATCTTTCGACGCGATAACACGAGCCGTTAGAAAGTCTGTTTTTTACTTCGTGTACGAAATCGAATGTATCGATCTAGAATCTAGATTTTCGCGAATTAAGTTGTATAAAAGAATCCGTTCGGCAAGGAATCGCTCGGGGGAGCGACCTAGCATGCAACGCCGGTTGAATCGTGCTGCTGTAACGTCTAGATCGAGATAGCTCTGTCAACGTGGTCGAGCGTGTTCGTGCGATCCAGCATGATTATTCGAAAAACAATACTTTGCTGTTGATCCCAATCTTCGTGAGAGTTAAATTAAATTTACTCGCTATACTTTTATTCGCGGAACTACTGTGTTTCCTAATACAAATGTGAAAATATTTACTACTTCCTCCCCAAACATTGCAGATCAAATGCAACAATCGAATGAACGTTTCAACGAGTAATAAGCGTAATAAGTGTCAAGAGTGCCGGGCCGGTCCTGAAAACTCGAAAGGGTTGATTCGAGATAAATTTGGCAAGACGGGCGAGTTCAAAGAATGGCTCAGGGCTGAAAGTTGCAGTAAAGGGGGCTGTAATGCGCGTATTAGTGGGCTAAATGCTGGTTGCAGGGCTGTCCCAAGGGAGCGGAGGGTAAAATTTCGCCCCGAGGTTCGGTAACCGTCTTCCCAAGGGACACGATCGGCACCTCCATTCCGAATCGGACTATCGAGTTTCGTCGGGCAACTTAGCAACGTTTCGGTCGATCAAATCGAGGGAACGCTGGTCCACGACGACTTTATCTACTTCGTCTGCGTTCGAACCAACGCCGGACCCTTTCCTGGTTTTTTGCAACGATTAAAAACCGAAATAATATGTAAAAACGCGTGCCGGATACAACAAACTGATTTATTCTGTTGTACCGCGATAAAACTGTACCGAAATATCGGTAAATGCGCTCTTGCAATCTGCATAACAATACGCCAGCCATTTGCTTTGACTGCTTGGCACTTCTATTGCAAAATAATATGGGAAAATATATTCTCTTTTCTATTTTCAGGTTGAAATAACAATTATCTTTACTGCTTTACAAGTCGTTGTCGCGCAGTGATTAACAATTTTAATTTCAACTAGCGGCCATTACAGATTTAGTATGTACACAAGGAAATATCGTGTTCTTTGTGATTTTTCCGTGGATATTGTAAACGAGACGTTGAAATATAATCTTGCAATATTCGAGACTCCTCTTCGTAAGTAAATGTTGTGAATCGAACATTGTTGTTGAAACTTGGTCGGCGAACAGGAATCAATTATTGACGCGTTTTTAATGGCTCGGGTATTAGTGCAGGCAGCTAGTCACCCGTCGGAACGGTATTACGAAGTATCCTTCTTACGGACCCATCATTAATTGCAACGAACACGCTCGTACCTTGTGCCTCGTGCAAATTAAAATTATTAGAGTCATCGATATAAATACGTGCAATAATCTTCCGAAGATCTTTAACTCGACGCGGCAGATGGGAAGCTGAATTGAAACAACTACATAATATAATACACGATACGTATCCAGCGAGGATCGAGTTCGCGCGGGTCGGTTAACGTTTTAATCGAGCGGTCGATCGCGTTGGCAGGGGCAGCTCGTTGTCCGTAAAGCGTTTTCGGTGCAACAGGCAGGAAGCAAAGACGCGAGAGGCAAAAGGTAAGAGGCAAGAGTCGCAAGGATGGGTTTTCAAGAAACGTCGTCGATGTTTGCCGCGGCCAAAGTGGCCTCGAGTGGCGTCCATTAGCCGGGCACGCGGTTGCGTTCAGTTCTTTCCTCTCCGTCCCGCGTGTGGAAAAGTACACGCTCGAGGGGCAAAGAAAGCTGTGCGTGTGTAAAGAAATACCGTAGAAGACACCTTGATTGCATGGCTACCGGGAGCCGCACGGCAAACACCGGCCCCGGGATCCACGGTCATGCGAGGACCGTGTGCATATAGATCGTACAAGTGGCGTTCGCGTCTTTTGCTCGCTTTTCGAAACGTCTCGAGTGCCAGCAGCCGTTAGGGAATCGATGGCCGCGTCTCCCTCGATCCGATCCTTTCGATCATCGTTTTCTGACCCACATCGTTATTCCAACTCGCAAGATTGTCGTTCGGGATCTTCGATCTTGTTCTAAGCCAGTGGCGGCTGGTGGCTAAAATTAGTGGGGGTGCTGCTCCAGAAAATTTTTAGCCTTTGTTTGAAAATTGTATAAAAGGGTGATGGCTACATTAAGCTTAAGGATTATGTATTGTACAAGTATAAAGAAAAAATTAAAGAAAAAAGGACTCATTATTATATATAAATAGGGGGTAGCACCATTCTTTCACAGAGGCTGCTGCAGCAGGATTTTTATTTTTCTTGATACCAACTTTCACCGAACGGGTATTTTATTAAGTGATCTGGATGTTGGTCGGGGTGAATTAGTCCCGATATTCGACATTTTTGTTTGATGTTTAAAGAACGTCTGTTCTAGCGACGATTAACATTTCTACGGGGAAATCGCACAGCTCGGATCGCTTGAAAGGTGTACCCTGTTTCTTTCAAAGTTTAAACGATCGCCGGAAAGTTCAAGACCGAGTGTCACTCATCGTGTACATACATAGTAATTTTTAATCCAATGGTTTCTTGCTTTACAACTATGGCCAGATCCGAAATGTCGTATTATCGCGAAGGGGGACATCCCGCACTTGGCCTCGATGGCAGATGCAACGATCGTCTCGTATGACATTTGCGACCGCGCGCTATCCGGCCAATTATAATTAATATTAACGTCTTTACGCCAATCAAACGACAGGCCCGTTCGTTTTACTACACTGCACCGTTGCGATTCCTCGGTTAACGAACACGGAAAGCAAACGGACACGAGCGGAAAAGAAAAATCTAATGACTTTATTCAACGTCACCGGTCCTGTAATTACCCGCAGGGCAATGGCGTGCGGGAGGAAACGCCGGGCTCCCCCCTCCGCCAGCGATTAGCAATCCCTCGGTGATTACCAAGTTAGCCTAAATAGGGTATAGTGTTTAGGGAGAGTCTACGTGGGCCCAATGCTAATCGCCGCTTCTGTGTAAGAACATACGCGCCGAGGGTGGCCTGGTCCTCGGTTTAACTATTGTTTCGGGGAAACACGTTGACGCGTATAGACCTCGTCGAATAGGCGAAGTTTCTTTGTGATGCCGCTTGTTTGCTCTTCGAACAACTCTCATTGATCTTGTAACGGACTCCAGCCCGTGGTAATAATTATTAACTGATAACCGGTACAGTGGAGCCACTCAAAAATGTTTTGATCGAAGATGATATTGCTCTAAGACGAAAAGATAAAAAAAAATTGCTGCTCCGCTTAAGAGATTGGCCCGGCTAATTTCTCCAAGAGAAGCAACAACGACTCGGCAGCGAGGATAAACAGGTCCGAGTCCCTGGAATACCCGGCAGCCCAACAACAACGGAAGAAAAGACAGGCTAAAAGGGATGAAAATCGGCGGAGGGTCTCGAAAGAAGCAAAGGAGACCGCGCGCCGCGCGTCTCGTGCAGTATCTGGCCGCATCCCTCGGAATTCCGTACACGTACAAGATGGCGGCTGTAGTTTGCTGCCGACATGCACCGCCCCTGACTCTGTCTCCCGTTTCATCCCGCTTCTCATCCCCGTGTCCCACCCCGTACTGTTCCTGTTCCTCGGCTTCTGGCCTTGCCCTTTGGTGGAGAGACGGAACCCGTCGAACCCGTGTCGAACGTCGCGCCACGCTTCACGTTAAACGTTCCCAACAGTTTGCGACGACATGCCCATTAGACGACGGCGGGTCGTGGTACCCGCGGAACGAACGAGGAACGACCGACGCGGCGGGTACGGCAAGGACCGCCGCCGCCGGTGAACCCGGCGCAAGACCCCTCCGGTCGGCTACGAACGAACCTATTTGCCGGTCTTTGGAAAATAAACGCTCGCGGATACGCCCCTGAATACTAATTCCACCCCCCTTCTCCTCCAATTCCCTTCGTTCGTCATCCCTTCTCTCCATTCTCCCTCTCTCCCCCTCTCTCTCTCTCTCTCTCTCTCGTCCTCTCCTGTTCGTCATCCTGCAATCGGTCACGATTACACTCACCGTTCCCTTCACCCTCCCGCTTCGATCCTGCCCGCCCCACGCTCGCCGGAAGTTGAAACAATGAGCCACGGGAAACGGCGAAAATTATGTACAAATTCGCCGAGTGTTTAGGGCGTGATTTAACCAGCCAGCGTGTATAGTCTAATGGCCCGGCTCGTTCAATGACTACCGTCGAAGCGGCCCGTAAATATTTGGACGATGCCTCGACAAACGCGGATTTGCTTGAACAGACATCGAGCCGAGTTTCTGATCGTTGTACATTTGTCTGACGATCTGTTTCTCGTTCGAGCGCATTATCGGCCAGAGCACTTTCTACACTCGGCATTCGTGCGTCAAGTGTAAGATGGTAGTTTTCGAAGATCTTGCATCCTTTGGAGAAGGTGTCGGGTCACGATCAAGAAGATTTTTTCTTTTGCATGATCTGGAAAGAGCCGCGAGAAACAATATCCGCGCGTATCCTTGACCACGTCCAACTTAATTTGTCTGACTCGAGTTACCAAAAATAGAATCCTCGGCCAAAGTGTAATCCGAAAATGGTAAAAAGCTGATGCTCTTCGCCAAAAACGCGCGACGAGTATCTTCTAAAAATACCGGGTGTATTAAAATTCCGCGACTTGCGTCACCGTCAGCCCGGAGCAGTATGTTAATTAGTTGACACGAATTTGGCAGCGAGTCTCCCGAAATCCCCGAAGCACCTCGAGAGCGCAGGGCCGAGTTTTTGTAAACGATCCCAGCAGCTGGTTGTGTACATACACACCGGGCAGACAGAGTCTTCCAATTGGCTTGTTGAACTTTCTGGGAACGGGTTAAAGAGCGCGGTGGCGAAATGGTTCCAGATTGCGCGTATACAATACCCGAAGACGACACTGCTCGTGCGGTCCGTGCGCCCGTGTCTGTGTGCACACACCAGGCATCTTGTTCGGAATGGTCCGTTTGTCGTTTTCATGGTTGCTACCGCCGCGTAATGGAATGTCCACACTTCAGGTTCGTGTGTTGTCCGGCTGATCGAAGTGCCACACACCGATCCTTCGGAGACTGTCCTCCGATCTCTGAGGAGAATATTCGAAGGAAATTTAATCGAGTCCGGTCGTCGCGTCGGTCTGATTTACCTGCTTCGAGGACAATAATGAGACCCATTTTCGCGTTACTCCCGACAGAAAGTCCTGAAAAGCGGAAGCAAAGAGATTAAGATCCTGTCGCGTCGCTAAGAAGGATCAACGTTGACGGGGCTAACCAACCGTGAGGACCTTTCGCCAGATCTGACCCTTTAAACTAATCCCACGTGGCGAAGAATTAGTTTGTATTCGAAGGACGGCGGTGGCGACGCGGCGGCGTGGAACGCGAGAACATCGAGTTGAGTCGAGTCGAGTCGAGTTCGAGGTTGCTTCAGAAAAATTATCCGCGAGAACGAGCCGCTTGAATGGCGAGTATTGTTGCAGTGCGATCTACGAGCCGCGCGTTGCATCAATGGTAGACGCGCGCATCGCGGTTTGTTAGTTAAATAAACACGAAAACCTGCTTGAACGGCAATCCCTCTCGTGGAGATTTTTTGAAATTCCCGGGCGACGCAACATGGCGGCCTACCTTCGCGCGGGAGTTCCCTCACCTCGAGACTTCTCGATCGAAACGCACGGAAACGTCGAGGATTTTCACGACGAGGCTCGCCTTTTCGAAATCCACCCGATTGAACGATTCGAGAGGGACAACGTGGCGAGTTTTCGAGCTAATTAGAATGTAAATAGAGGATGACAAGCGCTCGCGGTGGACCGGGCTTAAAAGAGCCGGTAACGTCGTAATTATAGCTCGGTAAATGATAGCAACGAAGAAAAGACGCGCCGCGGAAACTGATATGGAAGACGGTCAATAATGTCGAATCACCGGCAATATTGTTCGGCTGTTATTTTTATTCGGTGAAACACAAGGCGACGGATTTCGTGGCCGGCTCGAAGGCATCCCCGGCCGCGTATCGCCTTTTGTGAGAGCCTCAAAGCAGGCTTATATCAGTGTCAGATCGGGGGACCGGCACAATGGAACGAAAAGAAAATTTCAACTAATTCGTCGAGATGGAACCCACTCGACTGGGTAATTTCGCGCGATGAGTCGGGATGTTCTACTCGGTCTTCGAACGGTACTTCATCCTTTAGCCTCGCTTCTTCGCCGTCGACGCGAGCCTTTCGTCCCTAGAGCCTCTCTAAACGCGGCAAACACCACTCGAAATGATTTTCCTTGTTTCGTCAATACTCTCGAAACTGACACTGTTTTTCGGACAATCGGGGCCTATAAAGCGCGCGTACTTCGATGGAAAATTGACGAGACTGTTGCTCTTACTAGCCAAACCCCGTCTGCAAAATATTAGGACGTTCGATTAAACTGATATTGTATTTTGATGTTCGTTATGGTTCGTATACGTTCGTATAGCTTCTCTACAAAAGACACGTTCAAGTATTAATCCCGACAGAGATTTTTTAATGTAAGGATCTTATGTTTGATAGGTTTGAAGACATTCGAATAATAATTTCAGTGCTTGCGCATTCCGCAGCACAATGAACGTGTTAAAGGTCTCGCGTGCCGCATTATGCACACGTTCAGCGATTTCCATTGCAAATAAAGAGGCAACTTTTGAAGGATGCACTTTTGCAGCAGAGGCGCATCGCGAAGCAAACATCGAGATCGATGTTTGTTATCACGACTGTGTCACGCTCGAAAGCTTGAAAGCAACCTCTCAAACATCACCCGGGAATAATCATCGATAATCATCCTTGTTGGTAAGATTTGCAAACCCGACTCGGCAAATAGTCCCGAATTTTCCGGTTGGAAATCATCAAAGCTGCTCGAACCGTATCGTCCGTTGCGCCCGGGCTATTTTGTCGCATTTTGTCGGCAGTTTTTCTGGGCTTTGATAATCCTAAAGGGGGATTCTACGAGTCCGCGTAATCCGGCTAGTGTTCGCTAATGAAATTAAATAAAAAGTGAGAGGAAGCGAGACGCAGAGCGGAAAAAAAGGGAGCGGGTACCTCCCGATGGACGAAAAAAAAATCTATAAAAAAGAGAAAACGAATAAAAATGAAAGAGCCGAGGGGATTTGCTGCGGCGTTGATTAAAACCACGACGACGTATGGCTGCATTTGAGGAACAGCGAATTCACAGCCAGCCTCGCGACTGCAAGTGTAGTCGATACTCAGCCGTCGTGGGTGTGTACACCGCGGTGTACACGCGCGCGTGTTCATTCGCCGCGCCGCGCCGGTGCAATCGCATTTTTTCCCCGGCGCGGCGCGCGGCGGTGGCCCGAGCCACCGTAAAAGAAACGGAATCGCAAATTCCTGAGAGTGCAGCCGTCGATTGTAATTGAACACGCATTATTCTTCATGCATAAAGGATGCGTTTAATAGGGAACCACGGACCCTAGATATCTTCATTATCGGATTACCGCGAAATTATTCATCGGCCGATACTCTGCCACTGCGGACTGTCCTTTGCATCTTTTACCGCGCACGCGGTTCGTCTTTAACAATTTTTTCAAGATAGACTATTCCGTTCTACGCGTTTTAAATGTCGCCAGCGTATCTTTCGATACGAATTTATAGCTGCTTTTCGAAAGGATGAGAGAAGTGTACGTACATATGTATAGTGGATAAACTGGTGATCATAATAGCTGCGCACCCCATTCCAATGACTCCAGGCTTTTAACATATGAATAACAGGGGTGGTGTGGACATCTAGTATGACCGTGTTCGCACGACGACGAATATTTCGGGATTTACCCCGCAGTGCGCAGACCGTAGTGCGAATATTTGTCGAGGAATTATAAACTGCGCATGAAATATGTAGAACATATTTTTTAGACCCATATTTTTTTATTATTTTAAAACCAGCCCATTCACTTAACTCTAATACGAGTACTTGCATTATGAATGCCGGGAGAATTTGTGCGAGCCTGTCTCGAGGAGGGTTAAGCGATTCTTTTTCGGAGGGAGATAAAATGCAAGGGGATTGTGATCGGAGGAATTCGTGTCAGGTTCGCGAGCCGGTCTCTTCGGGATTGTTCCTCTAATAGGCTGGAGAACGCTGAAAAAAAGGTGGAAAGACGCGAAACTGGTTGCAGAGGGCCTTCCCGGTGCGCACGATTTTCTGGATCGCGGCAGATAGGGCGGTTCGCGCGTGATTTGCGCGATTACCTGTAATGACGCTCGATCTCTCATGGGGGTCGTGACCGATCCCTGTGTGTGGGTACAGCTTCGTGACAATGGTCGCTCATTATCGGCTCGCTATTGGCCTATTGTTGCCGGTGAGAGAGCCGGAACGGCCTTACCGACTGCGGCGAGGAGTGATACTGGCTCCACCGCAGGGTGACTCGTCCTTTTTCGACTTGCCGGCAACCGAATCGTATTCCAAATGCCGCGCGGTGAATGATAAAAGGCAAATTTCAACGATCTATGATTTTAATGTGACATATCCTAATCCCCGCGCTTCGTCCCGCTCGTCGATACCTATTGCCCTGCTATCAATGCCAACGAACGATTCGCGCTATCCCGTCGATAAGCCCGTTTCTTGCTAATTTATTCCTGGAAATGTTGCAAATCATTCTATCGACGGCAACATTATTTTCGAAGAGTTGTTCGAGCGCGGTCACGATTAATAAAAATATTGTATGTACAATGTTCAACCTCTAAAAACATCCTATTGAGAATACACAACTGCGAAGAATCGATGAACCGGAAACTCGTCTCTCGAATTAAAAACATTTTCCCCGATGTCTCCACTGGAAGAGTTTCCGAACAGAAAAATAACGAGAGGTCGTTCAACGTCGAAATCATTTAAACTTGCTCCAAGACGGCCTCGAAGCATCCCTTGAAAGCAACCAGCCACCCTTCCGTCGCAAGTTTTTCGCAATAATTGCGGAGCCGTCCTCCCGGCCGCGGCCGCTCGGACGATTAATATTCCGTGGTTTCGCCGAGCAGCTTCGAGCCGAGAAAAACCAAGAAAAATAATTTCCCGTCTCATCGGGGTCAGGGGGTACTCTTCGCAACCCCTTCGCGCCTCCTCTGCCGCGACCGGCGGCGTGGCGCAGGCAGAAAAGCAAGCAGAAAACGTAGCCAGAAAGCTGAAACCCGATGGGCGCAGCCAGGACGCGCTAAAACATGCAAAATCATGCAAATTGCGTTCGTTCGAACACCCTCTCCGCCTCCACCTACATCGGCTTCCTCCGCGTTTTACCGATCCCCGTCCTCCTCCTCCTCCTCCTCCGCCGCCTCTCGTGCGCAGCAGCCCCCCTTTTTCCGTCTCGCCCCTAACCGCCTCTCTTTTTCTCCGTTTTTCCTCGACCATGTCTGTCTTCCTTCTGCCTCCTCCGCCTCCAACCCCCTTGCCAGCCTTTCTCTCTCTCTCTCCCTCTCTCTCTCTGTTCACCACCCACAGTAACCCCCTTTTTCACCACCCCCAACCTCCTGGCAGCCCCGTTCTTCGCAGACCCCTCGTGTGCGAGTGCCAGCGTCAAAAATGTTTCGACGATTGCGTGCCGCGGCGTTTGCTCCTTTATTTTTGCCGAGGGGTGGAATACCCGGCTGGGCGGGGCCGCTGCCCCCGGGACACAAAGGGGGATGAAACTTCGCCCGCCATATTTACGTCTCTGCCGGGTGGGAAACGAAAAAAGTCCGGAAAATCGTTGTTGAGGCGTTCAACCCTTTCCCGGTCTTGGCTGTCATCGAATGCCGGCTGCCGCAGGACGAGAATCATTTTTTCGGTTCACCGCCGGGAATCGGGGCTGGAAGCACCTAGGCTCTTCTCGATTGGTTGAGGATCGTTGTCTTTGAGTCTTTATTTTATTAACTGTCCGTTCCTTAATCCTGAAACTTCACTGTTGGGTCTCGGAAACACAGGGCGTCATCAATTATAACGTAACATGCCAATAAGTGTGATGTTCCAGGGTTAAGACCAGTCGCGGGATTTTTTATCAATTTTTTAGAAACTTATTTTCGAAATTATTTCTTGCAGACTCGCAAGTCTTCCCGAGTATGTAACTGAAAAATTGAATAATTATACAATATTGATTCTTCGAGGCAGAATCGATCCCTGGATTTTTGGTGAATAAACTTTTAATGGCATTACTTTTCGTTTCGAGGAAAACGACAATCGCGACCTATCCGAAATCTCGAGCATTTTGAACCCGAGTAAAGTACGGGCGATGTTAGGAAATTAGCAAAGCCGGATGGAACGATTCTTTCCTCCGACCGGTGTTCCTCCAGTAAAATGAGGTTTGTTTGGTGGGTCAGCTCTTTTAGATTACGGGGGGGCCGATTTACTGTTCTGAAAAGCCGATTACGCGCGGCTTTAATCTGAAAGGCCGTGTCCGAGCGCCGGTCACTCTCCTTATTACAAAAGCCAGACGAACAACGACCAAAATATCCCGAGCTGTCATATTTAGCTGCAGGTACCTCCTCGTGACCTTTCGATAGTTGCTCGCATTACAAACATCTTAGTAGCCCCACCACCTACGGCGATTCGACAGGTGTTCCAACGTCGTCACTCCAGATTTACGTCGAGCTCCTGGCTACCTGCAGCACTTCCTCGAAGCGTTGACGACAAACGCGTTCTTAATTACAACCTAACCCAGACCGCTACAGTTACCAAAGTATCCTTTCTCCTACTTGGAATGAACGAGTACTTCCTTTCATGGTGGACGTCCATTCATGGAAAAAGTAATACGTACGTACTTTTATAATTAAAAATAATTGAAATAATTCCCTTCTATAGCCCGAGAAGGTTCTATTCCCTCTCTTAACGAGAGAGTTCTATCTAAATATAGATGGCATATAGATTTTTTATTTATTTACTAATGCCGTAAACCGTGTTTGGTTTATACATAGCATATTAATGTACAATGGATTTTACGGGAATTTCCGAGGCAGGTGGTTCAGCGATCAGCATACATATTACCCGTAAACATTTCCCATATCCTTCAAAACACAAATACAAACCTCGATCCAATCAAAACGCGCTAGACAGCTCGAAGTGCCTGAAAACCGCGCAGAGAGCCGAAGCAAAAAGTTGCGAGGCGAATCGAATCACGTCATCCTCGGCCAAAACGAAGAATCCTCCTCTGCGATTCTTGCAGGCTCTCGAGCCCCGTGTTCCCGGTTCGGAGGGCTTGATCAAGCAAGAGTTAAAGACGCCAGGCAGCAGCTTTGTTCCCCCGGCCACGACGGGCAAAGTTTACACTCGAGCGGGAACAATGCAACAATACCCGCGTCTACAGCTCTTGACGGGCTCGCAAGCCAGCCCAGAAACGAAAAGGAGCGACCACGGTTGACAAGGATAGTGGGAGAGGGAGAGTGAGAGGGAGAGGGAGATGGAACGAGGACTGACCGTGGCGGAGTGGTAGTAGGTGGACCCCGTCGGGTAACGGATAAACCTTGGCCAGAGGGGATGAAGAGAAAAGACGGGAATGAAATCGAAGGGAGGCCGAGGAGAGGTGACGAGCAACAAGAAGCAACGAGAGAAGAAGGCGCGCGGGATTCGAGGCTTCGAGCAGGCAGGATAAATAAACGCAGCGCGCCGCCCTCTCATCTCGGACACCTCTATTCCGCCGCGGTGAAAGAGACGCAAGTCATCCTTCGTTTCTGACCACGGATACCAAGAAGAAAAAGAGGAGCGGCCGGGCCGGGCCGGGCCGGGCCGGGCCGCGGCGCGCCACGCCGGGCTGAGTCGGACCGCCGAGCGGGGGCGCAGGGAAAATGAACAAGAGGAGTACCACCTTCTTCACCTTTCGTTACCCGACATGGCTGCTCTCTCGTCATTAACCTTTTCCTCGGAGACCGTGGATGACGGGCAACCGCCGCGCCGCGCGTGCATCACGGCCATCATGGGATCCATAGGAGCACCATGGACACCAC
This sequence comes from Lasioglossum leucozonium, assembly GCA_028454225.1. Classification (NCBI taxonomy): domain Eukaryota; kingdom Metazoa; phylum Arthropoda; class Insecta; order Hymenoptera; family Halictidae; genus Lasioglossum; species Lasioglossum leucozonium. The sequence continues at coordinate 11,800,103 of CM052209.1, read as the reverse complement.
AGCCATAAACATCGTGGGATTGTCCGGAAATGCGATCGCCACTTCGTCGTTGCGAACCCCCGCGTTATCGTTACGAAAATAAAAGCTACACATTCATGGAACTTGTTTTTATTGTACAAGTTTCAAAGTAAAGTTTCGAGGGCTTGGAAGCTATTTTATTTAGACTCTGAGGATGATAGTCTCGAGGAATATACTAGTGTTTGAAATCCTAGGCTTCACCTTAGGCTCAAGCCTAACCCTTGAGGATATTTTCTGTGGACTCTGGATAAATAGAAGGACGCTTATGCCGTTACTGTGAAATTGGTCTAATTGGGACCACGTGGTATCTCAACTGATTTCGCAGAATAAAATGGATACTTATCTTGACATAGAATTCTGTGAAAGTTCTCCAATTATTAAACAACTTTTATCTCCAGCCTTGATAGATTAACCTCGATCCGAAAGATAAATGTCTAATAGTATGTAAAAACAAAAATATCGATGCTGTCATGAAATCAATGAAACCGTTCGTCGATCAAGGGTTCACAGGCCTCGGTAGGCAAAGTGTCACGAGAGAAGACACCACGGTCAAAGTGCCAGTTTTGATCGCTATCGCACGCACACACCGCACCGGCGCATTTCTCCGCTTCTTTTCTCTTCTCCCTCGACTGCCGATGAGGCCTGTAATCACCCGGCAATGCCGCCGTCATTGTAAACCATCGAACACCGTCGGTTGCGCCATATGCGGACTACGCTGCTCGAACATATCGCGGGTCTCACGAAAATTGGACGAGACGCGAAAGTTTGCCTCTAAAAAAAATGTTTATAAGTGGATGTACTATTTATAATTTGATCCAGACGAGTTCACATTGTGTGGATGTATAGCAAATTATGCTAGCGATCGAGGAGGTCCCGCGTCATGCTACCTGATTGGTCGTTCCGACTAATGGCAAATAAAGATCTTGCTAATTCCTTCGCTCTGATTTTTTTTTTCGACGCTCGTGTTCAGAAGAGAGCGATCGAATTTGGTGAAAATCGACTTGCTATGTACCGACATGCTAACGAAAGATACTTTTAATAGTTGAATGAAGAATTACTGTTCTTCCGAATCGAATAATTTTAGAGTTAATATTGTTAAAAATAACCATTGGAACTGTCACTTCCCGTCGTATTTTTATAGGACTGAAGGTTTGGGTGACTCTACCACGAGGGCTTAGAGTCTAGAAAAAAGCATGATTAATAAAATCGGCGCAATTTCGCAGGGTCTCCTTTTCGAAACGTCGTCGTCGTGGTCGCGCGCCCGAATAGTAGATAATCAGATTCTCAAGCAATTTCGTCAGGGCAAAGAGAACGAGAAGAGAAAAAAACCCACGAGGAAGAGAAGAGAGGAGAGAAAGCAGTGCCTCGGATTGCTTTTAATTAAAGCAATCCATGGATTTCTGACGTCCTTTTCCCCCCCGGCCCCGGCAGAAAGGGAGAAAAAGAGAGAGAGAGAGACGCTTAGGGTTTCGAGAGAGGATCACCGACCAATTATCTGCTTCGATATGATCTTCCGCGTCTTTGCTCTTGCTCGCCTCGCCGAATGGGCTTCGAAGCGGTCTTTTAAGCTCCCGGGGGAAATAAAGCTCCGCCGGGTTTCCGCTCGTTATTATACACACGCGCCACCAGATCGAACCGTCGCGGTCTCCTCTGCCGGACCCATTATCCTTCTTGAATACCGTGTATCTATAATATTAAGAAGCCGTTGTGGTTTCGCGCGATTAATGCGATTAGCCAGACGATGGTCCTGCGAGTTTAACTTCTCAAAGAGAACTTCTGATCACCGTGCCTCCCACCCTGCCAGACCGTCCCAGCTCGCGGGAGAGTTCAAAGAAATAACTACCCTTAACGCGTTCGACGCGACAGTTGATCGGGGACAGGCTGTTTCCAGATGAATCTCGAGACTCTCAAATATCCGAGACTTAATAAAATTGTACTCCACCAATGAACAAGCTGACGACGTTAAAGAATAGAACAAAAGGAAGAAGAAAATTGTGCTCGATGGGTAGAGAAGCTCGCAGCGTACGCAGAAAGGAAACCATGCAGGAATCTGCGCAAACAGGGACTCGGTTTCCGGTGCCGGAGGGGGGGTTGCCGGTCCAGTCGATATTTTCGGGTGAAAAAAAGCGTGAAAAATCGGTCGCGCGGTGGTGTGAAAAAAAAAATGAGCGAGCGTCGAAAAGGGCTGGGAAGAGAGGTCGTTGGTGGGGTGGGGAAGGGGGGAGAGGACGATCTTTAAATTGCCGATTTTGTTCTCGCCGGGATTCATTCGGGGCGCCATCGCCATCGTCCTCGCGCGCGTTTACACGGCAGACACGGGGAAAATGTTGCGCTTGTGCGTGGTTACATCCAGAAAAGCGACCATCGAGAGGGAAGCGTAAAGACTCGTGAAAGCTTCCGGAGAGACAAATTGGCGTGAAAACGCATTTCGAGGGGCAGAGGGACGTTTTCGCCCCCCGGGGGGGGGAGGAGGCGAAAGGGCACCTAGCACACCCCCGCTGCTCTCTCCCCCCCCCTCCTAACCCCTGCGCAACCCTTGTCCCTGCGAACGGCTGCGAGCACGGGCACGGTCGCTAATGTCAAACATTTAGGTCGAAGCATTCGGCTAAATACACTCACTCGTCGCCTCTCCTATCATTCCGCGCGATCGCTCGCGAAGAATAGCGCGATGATGAGCGGGACATAATATATTTCAGCTTCTGCGGTATTCTCCGAGGCGACCAGAAGACTCGGGGTTTCTTTCGGTTTGACTGACTCGCCTAGGCTCGCTCTGATCCTCGCTTCGATCCTAATTAATGGCATTCTTTCAATTGGAAGCGCGGTAGTTCCTCGTTTGGTCTTCGGGAAGGAAATGCGAACTTGGATCTTGATAATTGCTATTGGTTTTATCTAGTCGAGATAATATTGAACTGTTGAATTTGTTTGTCCATTGCATAAGCTCTGAACGCACCTAGCGACATCTAGCCGATCTTCTAAATTTTGCAGGAAGCCCATGACGTCTCCTAAGAATCGCGAGGAGCCTGCTGGACCCCGGGACGCCACTTTGGACCCAAACAGACTTCGATCGACTGATCCCCATGTATCTTAGACCGAAGACAAAGTGTATAGAGTTGACCAGAGGTGGATCCCAGGAGCCAATTAACGTCAGGCCGGAAGCGATCTCGTTGAAAAATGTCCGAGATTCGAGAGGCTGGTGGATCTTGGGGGTTTCGAAGCCATTGTCCGTTCCGGAGTCGTCGAAAGGATTTTTTCTTTTGGTCTTCGACGCCGGACTGAGTAGCAGCTGGTGAAAAGGGAGCAAAAACGATCCGGTGAATGCGAGCTGGTGCTATTTAGTTCCACAAAGAGTCGGCGTCGGTACACGAGAGTGTACGGCGAAGAGAGTAAATGCTGCCGCGCGTACCTACGGTACCATCCACGTACCGGTCTACACGTGTACGTACATACGTATGGTACGCGCGCAGCCGACACGCGCGTGTGTTCGCGCGAGGATGCCTGCATGGCAGGTTAATACAGTACCGCGTAGAGTGGAGGGTGGCTGCTGATGTAATTTTTGCCCGTTTGATGTCTTTAATGGAATCAGGCGCGTATCTAGCAGGCGCCACTCAATTTACAGGGTGCGACTAATGGCTGCCGAGAGGTAGACGAATGCTCCGGCTTCCCTTCCGCTCTTCGTTTGGTCACTACGGTTGGCCCATACCTGTCACACCCCGTCCCCCTCGCCAGACCACCTATTTCTCTCCCGATAACTCTTTCGAAAATTTTTAACCTTCCGATGCACCGTCGCGCAACCCAGTTCGATCGCTTCGCATATTTTTTCGCCTTCCTTCCACTGGCGCTTCCGCTCCAAATATTTATTTTCTCGGCGTTTTTTAGTTCTTTGGACCTTTTCGTATTTATTCCTTGCAGTTGTATGCGATCGATAATACTTTCGAACATTTCGTTAGACCAAGCAACAAGTGTACGTTCATTCTCTAACGTTGATGAGTAAGAAAAATAATTAATTGGCAGTGAATCCAGAAAAATCAAATAGACCATCTCGACAACCTATTTAACCAGTTAACTGTTTATAACTAGTATAGTCGTCATGAAAAAGTGCACAATTTTCACGCTCCGAAAAGAGATCGTAACAGTTAACTGGTTAATAACACGAACAGTCGAGTAAGATGTCACAATTGGAAGCATTATATTTTTCTCACACTATATCCGCACTAGATATTATAACTCTACAAATTTTCAAAAATGCGACGTACGAGGCGAAGAAAATATTATTTAATTCAGGGAATTAATTCGAGCGTTAAGGGTGGTGAATCGAAAGTTTCGGGTCGAAAGGCAGGTGTATCCGAAAACGGGCAGGGTTGATTTGCTGCGGGAGTCGAATTAGGGGGGTGCCCGTGAGTATGCGGAACAAAGGTTTTCACGCAATTTCCTCGACGGAGCGTAGCTGCCGTGACGCCGCTCCGCGCCGCGTCGAGGAGAAAGAGCCCGGCAAATTTAATTCTCGCTCGCTTTATTTGATCATATTTTATATCGGCTTTTGACGCCGCCCTCGGAAGGCACGCTTTTAAAATACATTACACGTTGCCAGCCCGGTGCTGGCTACCAGGGGGTAGGTAGGGGCGCCGCGCGCAGAGATAGTAGACGCGATAAATACACTACGTTTGAGCAATAATTTTCGCGGATCTTCCATTAGTCCTTACTAACGACGTTATTTGTCCTTTCTGCGAGGCCGCCTTCCTGCCTCTCGACACGGTTCTCCGGCGATAGCGATCGCATCTCTCTCTCTCTCTCGAAAACCGGACGGCGCAAATTAATCGACTCTTACAGCGAAAAATGTCCTCCCTAATCGAGTTATTTTACAGTTCGCAAGTAATTGTTACCGGGCGCGTCAAAACTCCCGATGTAACCCGATGAAATTAACGAGTCCGTTAACCAATTATTATTCTACACTTTGCAGTCGCTACCGTGTTTCGTCCGATGTTCCAGCTTTCAGGGCGCGCCTTGCATCTCATAAAAATGGCGGACAGTGCGCGACCGGCATTCTCGTCAACGTCGAAAAACAGAGCACCTTACCCAGAGCTAATCGAATTGTCTAGGTCCGTTTCGTCGCCGCGCCGCGCCGTAGCAAACGGTTGTGTCCCGAAGCGGTTGTCTCGGCTTTGCGCAGGTTGCAGAGCGTTTTCGCAGTTTCGGCGGTGTAGGTGGTTGGTGCGAAAATAATATTTTATTCATACGCCGTCGACAGGACTTTCGTATGGCGCCCGGGGGAGGGTGCAACGCAACGCCTGGGGACTCCGGCGGTCGCACGGGGAGCCGCGGGGGCGGTCTACGGGGGTGGGCGATGGTTAGGACGTGGCCTCTGTATCCTCCTCGGAGAACAGTGGAACGTGTTTGCGTTTGCTTTGGCGTGTGCATGCGCGGCAGGTTATAAAGCGCTCTGGAAAGAGTAGGAGAACGCGGAGCCGCGGAGGAGAAGAGAATCCGGGAGGTACGTCGCCGCCGCCGCCGCTGCCGCCGCCGCCTGGAAAATGTTCCTCCGCCGCTTTGTACACATTTGCATACCGCGTTTCACGTGTGCGTGGCGACGTGTGAAATCCGACCTCCTTCCTTCCGTCCTTCCTTCCTTCCTACCATCGTCGCGCGAAAGCCTCGCGCGCAACAGACACACACACACACACACACTTTCTCTCTCTCTCTCCAGCGGCGGCGGGAGCAGCTCGAGCGTTCGAGAGACTTCGAGCTTTCTAACCTGGTGGCAGCGGGCCGCGCTTTTCGCCTCCTCTCTATCTAATTTGGACACGGTTGCCGGTTGCCACGGCGGAGGAAATCGAACCGTTTCAGCTTTTGTTCCCCACAGCTTCACCGGCTAACCGACGCGACGGCGAAACTTGGTGCCGACCGGCCGGCTCTCCCGCGGTGGGTTTTCACAAGCCGGGGAATAACGGTTGGCAAAATGTTCCAGACACTTTGTACACATTTGCATACCGCGGCCCGTTTACGCGCGGCATACATAATTTAGCCCTTCCGACCCCCCCGGCACACCCCGCCACGGCGCGGCCCACGGTCTCTCGCATTAGCCAAATACGGATTATACTGCCCGCCACCCGCGCTGGATTCCCGGATCGGCCGATCCGCCGCAAAATTGTTTAACGTCTAACCTTTATCCGCCGCGATTCGTTCGATCCGCGGGACCCGGGCCGGGACCGGGTTCGTATTCTAGCACGTGAATCGATGTTTCAAGCCTTGGGAATCTCTGCATGCTCTCGCGCGTAATAAGATCTCTCATCGAAACCCACTGATTTTACCTGAAAATGAACATACCGGTGGAGGACAATGTCGCATACGTCACGACTAGCGGCTGTGCCTCTATGCCTCCATGTATCATTTTCAGTTCCATAATCGTGAGAGGTCGATCAATTAGGCGAAAAAGATCACAATCATCTTTGACATCCTTTGTCCGTATCTCCCGTAATCGCGAGCCGCCGCGGTTCATCAGCCGAAACAAAGAAATTAAGTTGTGTCTTTCGAGATCCTCGGTTGGGCGATCTCTGCAGGGGTAGCTGGAGCAGGATAGAGGGGTGGCTTAACATCGACATCTTCCGGTTCCGAGAGGAACTGCCTAACGAGCCTTGGGGGGGGACGCTTAGAGACGTTCCGCAGGAATGAAAACGACGGCGGACAGAAACGGAAACAATTAAATACTCGCGCTCGAACGGACACATTGTTCCGTCCGTTGGGCTCTCGCGGGCTCTCGCGATTCGTTGGGACCATTGAATCGAGTCTGGTCGAATCGTGGCGCACACCACCACCACCATCGTTGTCATCCCCATCTGACCGTTTCCAACGTTTATTGGACCCGTTCTGCGAGGATCGCGATATCATATTGTATGGGGTACACTGGACAAACTAATTTCAACTTCGTGGACGGGGACGGTGGCGACGGCCGATGCCTTTGCCATGGAAACTCCTTGCGCTCCGGTGACCGTGGCTGACTGCAATCAGCATTAACCACTTGGTCTGCGAGTTTCTTTGCGTCTGCAACGATCGGATATCGTTCATAGGCTTCCTGGAAAAGAGAGAAAATGTCTATCTTCCTTTCCTTATTATCGATATAGCGCATCGATATCCACTCTGTTTATCTTTTTACTATTTTAGATCGCATCTACTTCGAGGCAGTTACTCGTCGGCGAACATGTTCAAATAAAAGATACGCCATAAGAAACGGACGTTCCACGCCGTTCCACATATTCTGTTTGGAAAGATGAAGAGCGTCCGATAACAATGTGTATCCTCCTGGTACAAATGTTCATCGATGTGTTGCGCTATGTTGCTGCAGAAACATATGTCGTGTAACGACGGCCAGGGCCACGGCCACGTGACGCCGGGGCTTAATGCGGCGAGATCTCTGTCACGATTCCATAGTGTGCCTGTATATACCTTGACGAATGACGTTCGATCGTCCGAGGATCAAGATTTCCGCATTGTCCCGGCCACGTGCTGTTACGCTCAAATTTATAGCACGCGTTTATTTAAGCAAATTACACCGTGAACGAGTGTGCGTTCACAGATCGTTCGGCGCGAATTATGTGTCGGCCACGGCTCGCTGGAAGGGGTCAACGAGGCTTGATTGAAACTCGAACCTATTTTCGAGTGGTGCGAACAAGTCCCGCGATGCTCGAGGAACCTCGAACGGATTTATTAGAAATTTCTTAGGAGGTTTGACCTGCCTCTTTGTTGCTCGAGTAGTCTCGAAATTCTTTTATTATACAGGGTGTCTCAAAACTCCTTCGACACCCTGAAATGGGCGATTTCTAAGGTCATTTGAAGCGACATTTTCCTTTTGCAAAATGTCCGACGGAGCGTCGTTGAGGATATATTAACAAAAAAACACGGACCAATCAGAGCGCGGCTACAGCGGACGGACTCTGGCTCGTCCAACGGCAACGCGACGCTCGGCGAGATCTGTCGCCGAGCCGGAATCCGTTTACTATAGCTGCGCTCCGATTGGTCAGTGTTTTTCACTAATAACTCCTAAACGAAACCCCGGTGGACATTTTGCAGAAGGAAAATGTCGCTTCGAATGACCCGAAGAACCGCCCATTTCCGGATGTCGAAAGTAGTTTTGAGACACCCTGTGTACGCCGAATTTAGAGAGTATGGAAATACGAAGAGCTCAACTCGCTAGAAATTTCAACAAGGAAACCAAAGAAACCAAGAGCACGCGTCTCAACGCCACTCAACGCCATCAATCGCAAAGTCCCCCGAAGTCGCGCGAAGCAACAGCTAATAAATCGGATGCGGGCGAAGACGCAAAGCGGGCGGATAAAGAACGTCGGGAATCGTCGCGGCGCGACGCGGCGTGGCGGTTAAAACTGTGGAATTGATTGAATCCGCTCCCTAAGCGTCGTTGAATAAGACGAAAAATCTCGGGTGGGGAAGTGTCGTGGTTCCCGGGGTGCTTTTGAGTCGATATTACAATTTCTCCCGACAAGATCAACGGGATAAAGGCACAGTCTCGGAGGACATTGAATCTGTCCCATCGGATCCTCCTACGATCGGTAAACCTGTGCGACGACAGACTAAAGGGGGCCAGGGTCTTCCTTTTTACCAGTTCAACGTCGTACACCATCGAATACATATCCGTGTGCAGCCGGTTACCGAAAGGAGGATACTCTGTATGGAGCGTGTCCCGTCCGGGGCGGCAAAGGGGTGGGGAGGGAAGGCGGAGGCTAAAACGTGCAGGTTCCGCGTACGTCGATCCACATTATGGACCGCGCACGTATATTACCGGGTCAGGATACACGAAGCCGCGGCGTATCGTGCAGAATAGACCAGCGGATTACGGGTTATACACAGTCTGCGGGATTTGAGGGATGTATAGAATCATGTATCTGCTCGTGGCCGAGTGTGCGTGGCGCGCAAGCGCGCGCTCGCGCAACCCCCTGTGCGTGTTCTTTATGGGCAAGGACTCGATTACAGAAGCTAGGAAGAAGCCATCTCGGAAAATCCCGAGGGAGACTGGAGTCTCGTTGCTACAGCTGCCAGACGTATTATTGAAAAATCGAAATGGTGACGGGAAATCTTTCCGGATCGCTTCCCCCGCCGCGCACTTGGCTATGCCCCGAGAAGACGGCCGTCAAAGAGGTTTCGTCCAACCCTTTGTTCGTAGCCGAGTCTTCGATAAACAGCTTCCGATACCGCGACTGGCGAGACGGTTAGATCCTACATGGTGATCAAGAAGATACTTCGATTTACCAGGATCTACTTTCTCGATGACGTCCATAGACGTCCGCGTATCGAAGTTTCTTAGGAACGTCGCGACATACATTGACTTGTGTTGTTTAACGGTATGGATTATATTCAATACCGATGTACACTGTTTACAATACGCAGCTCGCTGAATGGTTTTGTTCGCTCGGAGGTCGGTCAGAGAAGAAAGAAGTACGCGTCACCGAAATCACATACAAATAATAACATGTAATGAGAAATGTCAACGGATGTCGCGATTATGTCGCTACCGAGGATTCCTACAGCTTGTCGGAAAAAAATCACGACGCATTTTGCGCAAGACGACTTTTCCGACAAACCAACAACTCTGTTTCGCGGACAGTTTCGTCGAAATCGAGCGTGGCCGGAAGCCTGTCGGCCGGAAAAAGAAGAGAAGAGCAAAAAGAACAACTGTCTAGCAGCGGCAGCGACGCGTCGTTCGAGGATTCCTTGAGCAGCCCGATGCAGATCACAGAGCGCAGGATGCGGCTGCAGTTGGTTCCCCAACGCTCCTAATTCCGTCGGTCGCGCGGACGTCAAACAAACAACCGGCAATTAAATGCAAATACGGCTAATGCGTTCTGGGTCGAATGTGCAAGTCACCAGGCTCGTTATGGAGATCCACCCGCGGCCATGTTGTTTCGGGCTTGTGTGCTACACGGCTGGCTATACCGGTCAATATCGATGCGCCTCGTCGACACTGGCCGACGGGAGGAACCGTAAAAGAGAGATGCCGCGCGGGGATAACGCGTTCTCGAACGAATACATACGTATATTATATATACGTATATATGTATATCTTGAAAATATCGATCGACGATCATACGAATTTTCCCTCACTTCCTCGCCACGGTCCATTTTGCCGTCTCGAGGGAAACCCGACTCGGAAAATGGCCCCGGTTGCCGTTAGAGGATTCGTTCACGGTAAGCGAACCCGACGTTAGACACGTTTTGTTCGATACCAACGTTTCCAACAGAACTCCCCGCACTGTCTGTCGGTCGTTCCTCCTATCTGTATCAAGCATTTAACACGATACCACGGACGTGAACTACGGCGAACCGAAATGGATCTTCGACCTCTTATCTTCCCGTTTTCCGGTCGTAAGCCGGCGGTTCGGCCGCAAACTTTTCGGATTATATCTGACTCGAGGTGGGACAATGATTATTATCGAATTTCAAACGCTTCCGGAGTTCGCGTAACTTGATCGCCAAGAGTTACCGGCAAACTATTTATTGCGCCGAGAAACGTTTGCAGCGGGAGTTGCAGAATTCACGGAGCACCGTATCTTCTAATATCACACGTTTTTAATGTTTCTTAATACCGAATGGACATTTCTTGTTGTTCCTCGGGGGGCGATTAAGATTCAGAGTTCGTTGTTTTCACATGAAATGTCAAAATTGAACTACTCTGTTTCCGACGATTAACCCCTGTGATATCGTGGAGGACTCGCTGTACGAATATTTCGAACATAATTTACAAATGTGGATGTTTTTCGTTCCTTTCGAACCGGTCTAATATTCTAGTTTTTCGAAAAATGTATTTTATTAAACCAAGTCGTTAGAGAAGTCGCAGAGCAAGGGTTCACGTTGCATCAGACTAGAGCACGTGCTGTCAAAAGTATCTTGAAAAAATACGGCAGCTGGTCCACTATGCATAATCGAAAGTTTGACGTGTCTAGAAAAAAAAGGTACCGTCAAAGATTAGTAAAGAGAGCACGACGTCTTGAAAACATACCAGCGAAAATACGTTTGAGAACAATGTAGGAGCTATTCCACTCGGCACGATGGAAAATCTAACGTGTCCAGAAGTTGAATACGATTTGTCGAAGAAGTTTCCGTCACCGTTGATTTCGGCGGGGGTTAAAAAATGAATTCGAAGCGTCCGCGAATAAAAATATGTTTTTGACGCGGGACGACGCGACGCGACGCGACACGACACGGCGCGACGGCACGCAGCGTCACGCTAATTGCGAGATAAAGGGAGGCATTCCGCCATTAGCAAATCGACGAAACCACTCGGAACTATCCGCCGCGGGAGGAACACTGGGTAGAGAAGCGTACATACATATATCTTGTCCGGCGTGGTTGCAGGCAAGTCCCATGGCAAAGAGGAAAGTCTAGCTAACGAGGGAGCTAAGAACAGCTTACTTGGCGGAGGCAGACCATTTTCGAAAGTTCGCCGAGTTGTGTAACAAACTTTACTCAGGATTGGTTGCCCGAAGGGACGGGTGGGGCTGGCGGAAACGCGAGGGAGAGAAAGGTAGACCCGGCCGACAACGACGGGGCGAAGGGAGATGAACGAGAGAACCGGGAAAGTGACAAAGACACGGTGAAAGGGACGAAGGAGGAGATGACGATGCGCAGAATGGTGCGGTGCCGTGCCGTGCGGTGCGGTGCGGTACGGTGTGGTGCGGTGCGGTGCGGTACGTTGTGGCAGAGAGACTCGTGAGCGAACGAGGAAGGGAGCCAACGAGAAGAGATCCTCAGAGAGAAGAGATTCAGTTAGGATTCTATATAACCGATCCACCGTTATACGTCCGTCGAAATACGTGCAACTTCGTAATGATAAGCGATACCCGGGATGCCTCTGGGAAAAAAGAACGAAATTTCATCGGGTTCGCTGGCCCTTGCTTGTATATTGATCAACGGCATCTCACGAATTCCATCTTACCCCGCCTCGACTGTGCCGCAACACACAGATCCAGATAGCGATCAGAAATAGTCGCTACACAGCAAGATGAGCGTGGTTAACCTTTTAGCGGCGCTCAATCTTTCTTTTTCACGAAACGATACCTTATTTTCGGGGATGAGAAGTGGCCTCTGGACGAGCAGAAAGGGACCGAACCGCGGGCCTCAATTGTCTTTTTCTTGTAAAATGACGTTCAACAAAATCGAACACCGGAATGGTGAAACTCTAATGTCGAACGATCGTTAATTTCTTTATCAAGGAAAAGGTGATTTCTTCGGGTGATAATTCAGTTTTCAACAATTCGATTCAGCCACGATTAACATTAAATTCTCGAGAAAGGCTAGTTCCTAAATTGCACACAATGTGTATACAAACAGTCGATATCAAATTAATTTACATGTTTCGCCAATAAAAATTCTGATTGAAAGCGATAGTCTGCTTTCTGCAAATAGTCAGCGAAGAATCGTATACTTTATTTTCGGGGGTGAAGTGGCGTTCGTAGAAGCAGAGAGGGGTCAAAGCTCGGCCTAATCGCGATCGGCGATGATCTTTTTAATGAAAAATGTCCGAGAGACCGGAATTGCTAGACAGTGTTCTATTCAGTCGACGGAATAGCTTAATGATACGAGTGTTTCGCGAAGGAATGAAATCACCGGCCGCCGATCGAGCGTTAACGCTCGGTGAAAAACGTTCGTCGGCGTGAAATCTATTTTCAATCCCCGCACGTTATTATCGCTTTGATTGCAGACGCGAAACCGTTTTTTTTGCAATAATAAGGGGTCGCGTACGGGGCCGTTGTGTACAAAGAAATAGCCCCGCGGAACACGCCGTGGCCGGGGCTGCTGGCTCATCAAGATAATCGTGACTGGCTGGCCATTAGCTAGTTCCTTTAACCGATGCGTCCATTAACATAGGTATCAGATAGACGTGTTAAGCGCGTCCGCAGTTGCTTTCGCGGTTGGTGCATTATGGAAATCGCCGAGCGCTTTGATGCGCCCGGACCGTCGCGTCGGCTGATCTTCTTACGCGATACTTTCTAGCCGCGAATTAATTAACTGCTCGCGAAATTCCCAGCGTTGTTCTGCGTGGAAACGAAATTCTGTATCGCGTGCACGCCTCGGGCGATTTTTATTCGACCTCTCCGTCGGATAGTCGTTTTCCGTCGTGTTTCCGCTCTCGACGGAAACCGTTGCTGTTCGTTCGGAGCCATCGGAGTTGCAGCTTCTGCCATCTGTTGACAGGAATGTCTTTGGTTAGTAAATGCGTTGGTAAAAACTGTGAGGCACCTTTAAAAAATTAATTGTTAGTTCAGGAACATTGGTAAAATGATGCTTGTAAATCGAATGTTTGTAATACCGTAAAAATACAGATTCGTTGCGCGTTGAAATTCGCATGGTAAGGGAGTCCTGCGATAGCGGGTAAATTAGGAAATGATCCTACCGATCTTCCTCTTCTTTCCCTATATCTTTACCTCGAAGATCTTTTGCTGGAGCTGTCCTCAGTTATCTCTTTCCGAGATTATTTCTCTCTTAGAGCCGTTTCTAGTTTCTTCATTTTATCTAGACCTTTTCCTAGTCCTTTCGAATGTAGTCCTTTCCCACTGACCAGTAGCTGACCAATCACTAACCAGTGACTGACCACTCATTGACCAGTAGCTGACCACTCATTGACCACTCACTGACCACTAACTAACCAGACTCACTAACCAGTGACTGACCAGTGGCTGACCACTCACTGACCACTCACTGACCAGAGACTGACCACTCACTGACCAGTGACTGACCAGTGGCTGACCACTCACTGACCACTCACTGACCAGTGACTGACCACTCACTGACCACTCACTAACCACTCACTGACCAGTGACTGACCACTCACTGACCACTCACTAACCACTCACTGACCAGTGACTGACCACTCACTGACCACTCACTGACCAGTGACTGACCACTCACTGACCAGTGACTGACCACTCACTGACCAGTGGCTGACCACTCACTGACCAGTGACTGACCAGTGGCTGACCACTCACTGACCAGTGACTGACCACTCACTGACCACTCACTGACCAGTGACTGACCAGTGGCTGACCACTTACTGACCACTCACTGACCAGTGACTGACCACTCACTGACCAGTGACTGACCAGTGGCTGACCACTCACTGACCAGTGACTGACCACTCACTGACCAGTGGCTGACCACTTACTGACCACTCACTGACCAGTGACTGACCACTCACTGACCACTCACTGACCAGTGACTGACCACTCACTGACCAGTGGCTGACCACTCACTGACCAGTAGCTGACCACTCACTGACCAGTGACTGACCACTGACTGACCACTCACTGACGTTCAAGAGCATGAAGTCATAATCTCGTCTGTGTCATTACACCATCATTGTAACTCGTCCGTAGTCATACAGACACAAGTCGTTATTCAATAGTATTTGATCGTTGTCGTGGATCTAGTTCCAACATTTGTCGTTTGTCAGCGTAGAGGGCGTAAGAAAACAGGTTGTTATGATCCTAAGTCTGTGTTGTTATTGTGTGAGACACGAAACCCCATATGGTGATTGGTCTACTCTTATATCTCGTCTGTGCTATTAGCCATGAGACGTTAACTTATCAACACTAGATAAGGGTAAAAAGTTTTAGCACAGACGAGGTATAAGAATAGACCAATCACCATATGGGATTTCGTGTCTCGCACAATAACAACTGGTTTTCTTACGCCCTCTTGGCTTGTTAAAAGTTATTAAAACTTTGAATAATAGAGTACTGGCTACTGGCAAAGTCGAGTAGCCAAATTACTGATTTGCGATAACTATCCACATGAATCTTGGTTAACAATGGATACGTACGCGTAAACTATCCGTCAATCGAACTTGTAACGATCCACGACTAATATCACTGACCAACAAATTTCAACTTTTTTTTGGGATTTCGATTCTCACTATGCAATTCTTATAGAGTTTTTTGCGCTGATTCCGAATCTGTTCTTAATTTGTCTCCCAGATGCACAGTCTTTGAGAAATTTGAGTTTGAAAAATACATATTTTCCAACTTTGAACAATTAATGTGATGTTATTATAAAAGATATTGAATTGAATTGAATTGATCTTGACAGCAAGATTCCTTAGACTTTCCCGAATACAGTGATATCCAATATTAATACATTATGATTGTTTAAACATGTTTAATTCATTTTTGACGATACTTTCAAATTTATCTCAAAAAATAAGAGTCCAGCAGGAAATCGAACTATACCACGCGATAGAGCAGACTTTTATCTTGAGAAACCCCCCTTTGAAGTTTGAAACGTCGACGTTTTTACCGAACCAGAAAGCAAAATATCTTCGCCCGACATGAGCTGCCACCAATGGTGCTCTTCCACTAGCGCGGTCGTTCGACGGAATACCGTGCGGCGCGGCGTAACGGCGATGCAGGCGTGCAATTATGTTAGCGATGTGGTATTTCAGCTCACTGTTAGTTCCACGTTATCCCCACGACGTTCTGTGCCCACTTTTAGCGCCCGTCGGTAACCCCGTACACTCATATACCGACGAATCTCGTCGGTGTCCCATATGGTAATATTCTACTCTTATGCCATTAGCATCTGTCGGTAGTTTCATCTAACATCTTGAGCGTTTTGCTACTATATCAAATGGCGCTGTACGGACGTTTCTACAGAACAAGTGATTCTTGCCGTATTATACATGATATCTAATGGGTATCTAAGAGAGAATCATTTGCGCGTATATAAAACCAATATTTCAACCGTTAAACTATCAGCCATGTTACATCTGCACTATTCAGAACTTATTAGAAATAATTCTACGCTGGAATTTTTACTGAAAATATTATATTGTCCACTCTGCTAGTTATAATGATCGGTTTAATCTCTATACACATTGGGCAAAATTTTTAATTTTTTAAATATAAAAAGGTAACAATGAAAGAAAATGCGGACACCATATGAAACATTTATTACTGTAAGTTTCTATTTTCGGTGATCTCAAAGAAAATTACAGTGCTTCAAGATCGATCATCGATATTTTATTCACGCCACTGAGGAACGTTTAAAACGAGATCAGGAGTATTGTTTACGATCCTTTGGAGTACCAGGCTCTCTCGAGGCTCGAGTGCTCGAAGGGTGGAAAGGGTCATCGTGTATTTTACCACTCTCCGAGGGGTTACGAAAGGAACAAGGTCTGGGTTAGGTCTGTTGGCACAGTTAACACTTCACCGAGGGTTGCTACCCTGCTCTCCTATTACACACCTTTCAGAAAACAAATGAATATTCTCAAATTATACAATTAAACTTATTCGAGCTCGATTAATACCGCTATCGAGGGGTAGTAAATCGACAAGGCAGCCTACAACAATTCAAATCATCCGATAATCATCCTCCAATGAATGAACTGACTTGCACTTTTGTAACGAGTAAATAATAATGCAAATTCACCGTTACAGATCCCCAGAAATAGCTACAGAAAATATCTTCCCGCAATTTTCATCGATTCCCGTTTCACGCTTCGATTAAATAATTAATTCTAGTCTATTCATGGTCCTCTGTATATATTTTAAACAACGCAATCGTTAGGAGACAACAATCTAGACGATATACAAAATAGAAACAAATCTGACAAAAATCAACAAGACAGAAGAATTTCTTTCATCGATTGGAAAATTCTTTGTGACAATAACACAGTAAAACTGCCAACAATTTCTGTCAATAATCGCGATTACCATTACCAAGTTCTATTTGTGGTCGCGAAGGCCATAATAGGTACCAGCTACAATAGAATAATAACCATCAGTGGTAAATTATGTCGCACACGTGGCCCAGAATAACTGTGAAGAGATCGAACCAGGGTTTTGTTCGCCCCAGCCCCGAACAGCGTCTAGGAGCGCGTCGGTACGAGGCGTGGGCGTAGACGTCTCAATAATGGCTTTATTATGCGCCCATTTTCGGGCATGTTTAGGGAAATCTATGCTGCGGGAAACCGGACAATTGGTTCGCCAATAATTCTCCCTGTCACCCAATGCAGGACATTTATACAACGCATAACAATCCCATACTTTAATCCACCATCACATATTCCTTGAAAAAATTAACATTTTTATCATTATAAGCAAACCTCGAATAAAAGTTATTTATTGATTCAGATACTTTTATCTGTGATAATGTGTATAATGTATGAATATTTTTACGATACGTGTTTATTCAGCGTACAACTATTTCTATTGCAAACTATAGAAAAAAAGCTAAACTTTATCAAGATGCAGCATAAATTTGATCTTTCCAATTTGGTACTGTAACAATCGTTGATCCGTAGACTGTGAAAGCAAATCTAAGTTCATTATTTTGAAGATTTTTATTTAGAATTTATTATCGCAAGCGAAGTTCGAATAGAAATTGAAATGATTAATTTGCATAGTTGTTACGAACGGTGACTAAACTAGAATAGGCGGAACTAGGTTGATATTAGTATTTTGGGGCTTACGCGGTAACTTGAAAATTTCGATCACAATCTTCGGAGAATTCGCGAGGTATGAAACGATCGTCGTTGCAGGAATAATCGAGAATCGATTCGACGAAGAGTGCTGACCACGGGGATGCCTCCTACGATTGCTTCGGAATTGTTTCAGATTGGCATTCGAGTGGCAAACACGTTTGCTTCTGTCGAAGCGGGTTTTGGGTTTCTGCTCGGAGGGTAGTATACCATTGGCAAGGAACGGAATGGAGGGGGTTATAATCTGTATTATCCCCCGTCTATTAGTGTCGAGAGGATCGGGACCGCGCGGATTACACTTATTACGGAAGATACGTCGAGTAACATTATGCGTAACGTTTCGCGAACATTGTCGTCTCCCCTTTAATTAAAATCTCGACTCGAGTAAGACGTGTGCCAGGAACTCACGGGACTTTACTACTTACTCAATCTTTTTCTTATTACGGAGAACCCTTGCTTCGCGAATGGTCGCATAAAAGATCCACGAATTATACTTGCACCATTTTTCTTGGATGCTTTAAATCGGCAAAGTGTGTTTTGTTTATATTGTCACATTCTGGAGGAACACATCTTGGAATACAATAATAGTGGAGAAGATCAAATAATTTAGAGTATGTTGAAAAAAGGATGCGGGTGAATTTTTAATCCGCGGGGTTAATCCTTGTTCGAAATTTGATACGCATCAACCCTTAAAAAGCAATACAAAATTAAAGAATTAAATGCAGAGGTTGGTTTCGAAAAATCTATTTGCAAAAATGCCCATAGTCGATTCATTAATTAGCGAATCGGGATGTTAAACTGTTTAGTCGTCCACTCGGGCGAACCCTTCAACTCCCCGGAGCGCAAAGCTCACTCGTCATAATTGAAACGGATCAAAGAGAGGAGTTTGAAGGTAAATCACCGAAGGAAGTCAAGGAATCAAGTCGGGCGACGACTGCAGATTTCGCTGGTGAATCGATAAATCGGCGGTAATAGCAGCCCTCGGGGGGCGTGACGGGGGTTGAAGCGGGTTCCAGCACCCTTCCTTCCGGACAACAACTGTTGGCCTATTAAACTAATTGACTGCACAGTATGCCGGCACGGTTACACGCCGAAAATCGCTGGCGCACACGGACGTCTCCCATATGCAACGTCCCCGGTACGGCGCGGTGTTCTTACACCGAAAACGTCCGACACCCTACCGAACGTCACGCGTCGTCGCCTCCAAACAACCGATGATATCCCGCGTCAATAATCGAGACTTGTTATGCTAATGCTACCGGACGATCGGATTGCGGCCATTCCTCTCGACAGTTTTCGTTTAAAGGACCTCCTTCGAGCAGGGAGGGACACTGCCACAGGTGATTCCTAGAAAATGTAATACTTGCTCGGGATTGGGAGTTGTTCAACCCTCAAAATTCACCCCTTTTCTGTATGTTTTTTTTTTTTTTAGTTGTATTATCGTGTTGCAATTCGATGTTTACAATATAAGAATAAGAATATAAGAATGGTCTTACTCGCATTTTTCTAATTAAATCTTGGGAAGAATTAATTCTGCAAGGATTATTCCTTAGTTGATCAGGTTTATGACGTATTTTAATGTCACGTTACAGTGATATAAAAATGATTTGGGGCTTCATCTTTCAAGGAGTAACGCTTTCGACTCTCTCCAACAAGAAAGGGGTGAAAATGGAACGACAGTGCATCTTTTTAACATCAGGAACGATCCCTCTAACGAAACACCGTTTAACGAACCGCAAAGAGGCTGGTGCAGTTTATACCCCAGTTGGCCATTACGATTGCTGCTACCCCTACATGTAATAAATATTGTTGCGGACCCCTGCCAATTATGCCAACGCGTGCGTTCGCTCTCTTCTTCTCGCTTTCCTCCCCCGTCTCAGGCCGAAAAGGGAGAAAAGACTAGACAAGAGTGACGATATACGAACATAAGGTCGTGTCTCTTTTTCACCCCTGTTTCTTTCACCCTTGTTCAGTCGAGTATCCTGAAATCCGTAACTGCATTATTTTATTAATGCCCCGGATCCACGGTGACGTTGCATTCCTCATCGACGATTCTTAAAAAATGATCTTTTGCTCTGGTTGCTTCGGACACGCTAGGATGATTCTATTTATACTTTTCTCTCTCTCTCTCTCTCTCTCTCTCTCTCTCTCTCTCTCTGTGCGAGATTCGATTTGAGAGGAGTGTGTGATTTGCATATTAGACGGGGTGTTCTTTTATAAATAGCCACCCTCTAGGGGATATATCACTTTACGGACTAAAATCAGAGGTGAATTAGCACGATGAAAGTGCGGTCATGAAGATTTTGCTCTTACGTTTTTAGTAAGTTAAGATTGTGTATATTCCTGCAACTTCTGTGCAAATTTTCTGTGAAACAATTGCCTCCAACTCGAATGATTTGGAGAAGCGGAACCTAGTCCACAGACCACGCTTACGTAAATTCCAATTTTTAAAGATTATTTTACAAAAACTGTCGTGGAAATTTCATCCCTCACGAGTACAACTTTACACAATACGCGAACGAAGTAAACAGCTACTCGATATATGCTTGGATAAGAAAGTAGAACGTGCAGGAAACGTGTAGGGTTAATCGAGCAGCACTGGACGGCAATTAACACGGATTTTATAAACGATCAATTATGGGAAACGTGTGCCGATCACGGAACGATCGAATTAAAGTGACTTTACCCTCAGGTAGGCCGAGAAGATTTTGGTAAACGGAATAGTAACGGGTCGTAGGCGACCACAAACTAGGTCCGGGACAAAAGAAGATGGAGCGGTTAAGCGTGCCTCTCAATGGACTATCAATGGTGAAAGGATCGCTTTGATGAGGCCGCGTGTCGGGTATTAAAGCCAACTTCCTGAACCAGCTAGACATGTGGCCGATTTCGACGGAGCACGGATGTTTAGGGGTTGCACGCGATACCGATCGAATCCGCAAGGGTAGAGGTAAATCCTAATCGCGATGTTAAAGATAAGTTCGGAGAGTGCGTGCCATTACCTGCGGCTCTAACGATTGCTACTTCGGTGTCTGTAGCCTATACACGACACTTTTGATTTCCAACTCTGCAATCATGACAATCAGCGCAATCTTTGTAGGGGATACAACATCATTAGCGTGCTCAAAATGGTAATTAACCGTCAACCCCGAAAACACTAGTAATCCGTTCAAATGCAATATTTGTTAACCTACAACGTACACGGTAGAACTGTAAATTAATTAAATAGAATCCGCTGTTAGACAAAAATGCATATATGTAATCATCATGTTTCCTCATATATTTAATTCCATAGAAAATGTTCAATTGGACAATACCAATTCGTTCTGGTGTAAAAATTCGACAGGCTGCACTGTTGAGAAATAAGGAGTAAAAATGGCTCGTGCCTGTATCTGATCGATATTCGTCAGAACTGAAAACTGTCCTCTAAAAATGGTGTTTCGCAATCAACGAACAGACTCGAAACAATCGACCGCGCAAATTTCAAGTTTGGTCAGTGGTGTAATTTGGTAGTTGAAGCTATAAATAATGCAGTGGGCCTTATTTCGATATTTTATTAAACGTTCCCAGAGAGACAGGCTATCCAGACAATTATTTATCGCCGTCAGCAGCTGCAGGCCCCAGCACCCCTCACCCCCCACCCGCAGCCTCTCTCAAAAATTAATCTGAGAGAACGTTCCGTCGAGGGCATTTTCTTGCCGTGCATGTTCAGCAACGTCTCACGAACGTGGGTTGGGCTGGTGTGCGAGCCTCCAGCATGATCGTAATGTTCGGTAAGTACGTGTTTGTAGTTACCCCTGAGGCGAGCCACCCCCCAAAAGCCAAGGGAGCCTAGGCCCCGCCTTCATCCCCGTTATCGTCGCCATGGGGTTGGTTGTTACGCGGGTGGAATACTCGGGGGCGGTTCTTCGCAACCCTGGTCTCGCTCTCGTTCTCTCTCGCCCGGCGATTCTATGCCCGTCTCGCTTTTTCTCGGCTATCGCATTACCATGGAGGGAGAAAGAGGTTTTAGCAAAAGTGTATATACTGAAACGTTGCCCGAATACGGACAGTCGGTCGCCGCCACCCCTAACGCGCTCCTTGATCTTGCCGCCTGTTGTTTTTTATTTTGTGCCCCGCGGTGAACAGCGTCCGTCCACCAGTTTCTTCCGGTGCTCTCGATCGTTTAATCGAATCTCGCCGAAGATTCCGCAGACCTTGGAGACCCGGGAGACGCTACCAACGTGATTGTTAACCGTGCTGGGATTTTCGGAACTTCAGTGAACCCACGGCGACTACTGTCCGCTGTCTGCTGTCTCGGACACCTTGGCCATTCAGGTATTTTCATTGTTTTGGATTGCTTTTGATAGCCGCGGTGGACGCGCAGTGAGAAGTGCACGTGCTTGTGGTTTTAAGCATTGCGTCGCTCGATTATGCTGATCGTAATTCTGTATTACGGGCCCATCGGTAGTAAGAGTGGTTTATGGTCCAGGGAGAGTTTGACAACTGTTACTGACGTCTTTGAAATTTATTTTATGCAGAAGCGAAACTCTGGTTAAATTTTAGCGGAGTTCGAAAAATTCTGCTCTTGTAGATATACAATTAATGATTTTTAAATCGCGTTGAAACTCTAAAGGGCAACGCCATTGAATATCGTAGAACAGTTTGGTTGTTCGGATAAGGGTTAAGATGCTAGCGCGAAGATGTTCCATTTGACGGTGGGGTAGGATCGACAAAAATCGGTGTCGGCTGCTTAGCGAGAGCTATGGTCGGGGGTTGATCCGGTCCCGCGGGACACGAGGGTTGCATTCGAACAGGGGGGACGGTCGCAAGAACAAGCAAACACCGTAAACTGTTTGTCCAGGGATTAGTCATGCGTCGTTTTGGATTTAACTCGCGAAAGACCTTAAAAACAACAACCTGTTCCATTTAGGGGAATTAATAAGTCCGCCGCCTGGGGGCTCAGGTGATCCGGGGGAAAGTTCTGCGAGAATCCTGTGTCCCCTGGAGGAGCAATTTCACGAGTTACTAAAGTTCGTCGGGATCCAAGTAATTTTTCGGATGGCTGGCCACGCGCCGACTTTTCTTCGGAGGAAAGTTGGACCGACGGGAAACTCTTTGCACATACCAATCGCGGCGATTAATAATGTATCGGGTGCATAACGGACCGTCCACGGTCTTTTAACAAAATTAGTTCCGGTTTTTAATGAAACCGCTACGACTTTTTCGAAGAGCAAGCCGTAGAGCCCAAATTTTGGATAATAGAACAAGCCAGTGATTGTCTCCTGCTAAATTAATAGTCGTTTTTTATAGGAATGTTAACCTTTTTTTAAAAAAACAAAACTTTCACTGGAAAATTAACTGTGAATTAATTAATAGATTATATCTTGCTCGGATAGAAATTAAAGGGTAATGGAGTTTTTTAACTTAGATTTAGAGATTTTTCAAGACCGTCTATGCACGAATGTTTAATTCTCGTGTGTCATGATTTAAATTTCGCTAACCAGCATTTAGATACCCATTCAGCTCTTTCTCTCTCTCTCTCTCTCTCTCTCTCTCTTTCTCTCGCTCTCTCTCGCCCTCCATCTCTACGAAATTTCAAAGGTCAGCCTTTTAGCATGTGCTAAAAAAAAATTAATTTTTGAGTTAGAGTTTAATGAAGAACTGGGGATTGAAAGGATTTAACCTCGTGTCTGTGAGACGCGCACTGTCTCTTTTATGCTCACAAAAGTTTACATTATCCTAAACAAGCTCTCAAGCCCATTCGGGCACATCAAATGATGCTCTGGAAATCTCTTGAGAGCATTAAGCGATATTACAAAAGTCCCTCTGCTATTATGTTTTAACAGAGACTCTCGCAAAATTTTTAATCAAACTAACAAAACACAGAGAATTTAATCTGGAAAAGTACGGAAATAATGAAATTGTTACACACGGAGAAAAATTCTAATATACAATTCAGTTCAAAACGATGAATTGAAAAAGCAAATAAGCTTACTTGGAGTCAACAATATAAAATGTTACAAATCACAGGGGAATATTTCTGACAAATTCTTTATGGAACTAATAATTCAATAAATACAATCGTGTAAGTGGGAATACGATCGAATTGGGGTGAAGCCGGGGTTCACATTAAAATGAAATACATAAAACGATCATGGTAGCGGAAACTAAGAGAATCCAGCAGCGTTCCCAGAGCCCAATTACTCTGTCCGTGAATCCAATTATTAACTACCCTCGAAAAAGATCGTGGAAAGAACGCGAATCGCAAGGAAAATGCTATTTCAAAGAGAATAGAATCGACAAGTGGATGCAAAGAGGAATAAAGCATGAGCAGAAGGGCATGGAGAACAGAAGTCGGGGATGTAGAGTCACCCCCGTTGGCGGGGGTTGCAGCAATGACGAAACAGAGAGGAAGAGGAAGAGGGAAAGAGCAAGCGAGACTAGTTATAATGGAAACGTAGAGATTTAACAACGTTACAATGAACGAACAAGCGTTCCCCTGGACCCCCGAGCCCCCAGCCGCCTCCAGGAACCAAGGATCGCAGATTGAATTGTAAAATAACCGAGAGGGGAACAATATACCTCGGTACAACATTGTGTTTGCATTTAAATAATCCGCGAGCCCGCGGGTACGCTTATCCTGGCGACTTCCCGCCTATCCTGCGCTGCATAGAACTTCCCCTGTGTCGTGTCCGTTTCTACAACCCCTTCTTCACCCCTAAAACGGAGAAGCGTTGTCGAAACCGTTCTCCACACGGTATTCTTATTTGGAGCGCGTTATGGTAGCTTTCCGCGATTTTCTTCAACACCTGGATGCCGTCACTCTCCGCTCTGGACAATGTCTCCCTCATCATTTTGTCGAAAACACAGAATTGCATAGGATTGTTTCATATATCTTACATTAAAAGAATTTTCAAACGATAGTCCAGCCACACTGAATTCATTTTGTCATCAATTAAACATTTTGTTTCAATGGTTCGACAAGGTCCTGAAATGCAATTTTTCAAAACTGGCATTGACGCATTCATCAAAAAGAATTTCTCTATAATCAAAGTATTATAAAAATCGTAAAATATGTTTTCACTACCCCCGTTATACAGTGTTTCAATGTTTAGTTCGTAAGCGTTTTTAAAAATTTCTTTGATGTTTGTGTAAAAAGAAACATTCAAAGGGTGGACATTTAATACCCTCATTGAAAAGAACATCGCTATACGTCCAGATTATTATAAAAATTACAAAAGATCCGTTGGTGCCTCGCCTCCACCAATCTTCAACATCTGCAATCTTCGAAAATTTTCTACTACCCTCCTACAAGAGAAAATCCCCCACCACCCAGAGCAGATCAATTAACTATAAAAAATTCCCCGAGTTCCATTGTCTCGCGGACATCGAAGATCACCGACGCGGCAGCACAGTCTCGCAAAAAGAACAATACCACCTTCTCCATCGGAATCGTAGGCCGATCGGCATCGGTCTCTCTCCGAATGCCTTTGCTCAATTAGCTAATGCGTCCGGCGTAAGTAGACGAACAAACACCGCGCGACCATTAGTAGAACGTACGCGACCGTTGATAGTTTGCACTAATTGTAAGTAGCGAGTAATTAATGCGGTCGGTTCTAGTCCAATCTGTCGAACCGCTGACCAGCGGGATACGGAAGAGGAAACAGAGGGGTAGTTCCGTTGGATGGAAAAGGACGCTAACAGTTGTGGGTGGACAGTGGGAGGGTGTCAGGGTGGTAGGGTGGAAGGGTGGTAGGAAATGGTCGACGGAGGCTGTGGGGGTGGCTCGAAGGAGGGGGTTGTTCCGGCTCGGGTACCGGCATTGTTTCACGGTGGATGAGAATTTAATTTGCGCGACGAAGAGGGCGCTAGGAAGGGGTGGAGAGCGGGGGGAGGAAGACAGGGAAAGAGAGAAGGAGCGATGGAGGGAGTAGGGCCGAAGGTGGAAGGTGGTTGGATGGGTGCTGCCTTGTTTAAGCGTGGGTGGGGGGGTGTCAAATTGAATTACCCCCTGGTTCCGGGTCCCCGGGGACGTTTGCTGGAGCGCTGCCGGTCTCTCTGTGTTTCTACATCAGAGCCGCGCTCGCTTGTAGATGAGTTTTATCTGCGTACACCGTTGTACAAGCGCCCCCCGTACAGGGCCGAGCGTTATACAGAGAGAGAGTATACCTTCATGGAGGCGTTTTCAATTAAAATCAACACCGAGGGTTGCCTCTCGGCCCCACCTCCCCTATCGTCCTCTCTTTCTGCCCCCCCGAGAACCTATCGACCTCTCTCCTCCCTTTCTCTCCCCCGTACCTGCGCAAAATCAGATCCGCTCCCGTTTTAGCGTTTTTCCCCCACCAGCAAAGTCTCTTTCTTTGTGCTTTTTATTTCGACGAGTTCTACCACCACCCAACTACCCCCGCCCCACCCCCCACGCACCCCATACCAGCCGGCGTTCCCTCATGAAAAATTCACAAACCGAATGAAATTTTCGCCGCGCGTTAAACTAATGGAAGCAGTCTGTAGCCCGTTGGCCCGCCGCCGCGCCGCTGCATTTATTGCTACCACGTCTTCCATCAGGAAAGAGAGACGACTGGTATGTATAAGAGGATGAGGAACCCGACGCGACCCGGTCTACCTTTCCAACTAGGACTTTCTTATCAGGTTCTCTCTACCTACCCGCGAACGACGACGGCGACTTTTTCTTCCTTTGCGAGGATCGACGCGATGAAAGCGGTACCCACGCTTCTTTGGACCTATCGATGGCCTACAACTCGAGGTTACCTTGTCAATAGTGAACGGAAATACCGCGGAATCCTTCGGGGAAATTTTTTTTTAACCGTCCTGGAGACTGCAAATTCTTCTTGCCAATTTTACTCTATCGCGAAACGGCTGTTTTATTTAATTGACTCGAAAGTGAGGCGGCTGCTCTGGAGACTGCAGAGATCGTTATTGGACTGTCGGATTTTTATGCAAAATAAACATAGTCCAAAAGTCAACTGTGAGAGAACAAAGTTGGATGAAAATGTATTTTCTTTCTCGATAATCTTGGAAACTCAAAAATAAAGGATCAATGCATGAAATCCGCCCGATCATTATTCCAGAAAAAAAGAAAGGCGTGCAAAATAAAAGCTTACAAAAATTCGTAGATGCGGGTGTTTAAACTATTTCGGCCAGTGGCTAAATTAATCAAATACCTCCCTGTGGCTGTAAAGTCTGAAAACGTTGGTTCTGGTACAGACGACTAATTCTCCATTGAAAAAAAACAGCGAGAACGAACTGTCTGAAAACGTAGCAGCAGCAACAGCAGATTCTTTTAACTCCAAGGTTCGTTAAAGTGCCAGAATGCCACGACTTTACCAAATAGGGGTTTAATCCCTGCAGCGACTCTTTGAGTGTAATTAATTACCGGAGACAGTCACCGACGACGATTAAAAATGGTCTTGTCGAGCAACTTAACCACACTTGAAAGCCATACGTTCTCTCTGCTCGCCGAGTGGAGTTGATCTCTTATGATTTCCCAGAATTCGGACCACGAATGCCATCCCGAATTAATTAACGAAAAGCACCAGCATGGTTCTAGCGGAAGCGACCCGCGGCGACGTAACGCGATCGATAAAATGTAATAAATATTATTACAACGGGAGTAAGGACGGAATATATTGTATCGGATTTTTAAAAAATTTTCATCGTCGGTTCGCGCTGCCGGCAGAGAAAAGTAGAATTGAAATCCGACAGATCGGGTGTAATTTGAGAACTGTTCATTAGCGTGCTGGCCGCGCCGGGAGAGAGACCCCGCAACGCGATAATTTATTAAACGTCCCCGATAAAATGCGCGCGGGTCAAACGGATAGAAAAATTGATTGATTGTTTGATTGTTTTTGCAGAATGGACGGGCCGACGGTATTATCGATGCCGCCGATAACCGCGCCCCAAAAATCAGCACAATCGCCGCAGCCACAGTCGCATTCAAAATCCAATCAGGTATCGTATATCTCGCCGCATCGTAGAACTCGATTTTGCACGTCGGGTGTTCTATGTAAATAGATCTCGTTGTTCAAACAACATCAACTTTTTACTCGGCGAACGCGAACGAAATCATTTTTTATCGAACGGTGCCTTTAAAATATTAAATTACTCGTTCGCAACGTCACTCTGCGGTGTAACGTTATATTTAAAAAATCAATAACGGTACTTTAGATTTAAAAAAAAAAAACTGGATTTACAACTGTGATGTTCGCGCCTCGCGCAAAAGTTACGTTTCCTGTCGGGCAAATGAAACTAGATTTATACGAATCTGAATTGTGATCTCGTTCTTGAGCGAGCTCGTTGTTCTTTTTAAACCGTGGCTAATTGGATCGGAGAAAGGGCACTCGGATGATCGATAATCACAGTGAAAAACGGTTATCGAATATCGAACGCTTGGTGAAGAGCCGCGTTGCGAATCTAAACCCATAGGAGTTGCAGGTGGGCACGGTGTCTCTCTACGGGATTCACATCGTCTCCCTCGTGATCGAGGGCCAGGAACGGCTCTGTTTGGCTCAGATTAGCAACACGTTGCTGAAACAGTTCAGCTACAACGAGATCCACAACCGGAGGGTCGCGTTGGGCATCACGTGCGTCCAATGCACCCCGGTGCAGCTGGAGATTCTCCGACGGGCCGGCGCCATGCCGGTATCGTCGAGGAGATGCGGCATGATTACGCGAAGGGAAGCCGAGCGTCTCTGCAAATCGTTCCTCGGCGACAATGCTCCGCCCAGGTTGGTCAAACTTCCTCAAACGCATTCCCAGAAAAATAACATCGTTGCTCGCGCACGTATCTTCCAGCAAAAGACAAATTCTATTTGAAGAAAGTGCTGTTCACACTCTGACACAGTCGAACATCAAACGTGCCACGGCGCAAATTGCTCCACAAAATTCACCGTCGTTCAGAAAGTCGAATTTTAATCGGGAAGAACGTTTGTTCGAAGGCTGCCGGAGGACTTCGCGTTCTCGGTGCACCACGAATGCGGCTGGGGCTGTAGCGGTGCATTCCTCCCGGCACGTTACAACAGTTCCCGAGCGAAGTGCATCAAATGCACCTACTGCGGCCTGTTCTTCTCGCCGAACAAGTTCATCTTTCATTCGCACCGGATGGGCCCGCCGGATAAATACGTGCAGCCGGATGCAGCGAACTTCAACTCCTGGAGACGTCATATGAAACTTTCGGGAAATCAACCGGACGAGGTGGTGCATGCGTGGGAGGACGTCAAGGCGATGTTCAACGGAGGGACCAGAAAACGATTGCTGAGCAATCCCACTTCGAGAGAGTCTCCGATCCCAGCGAAGAAGCCGAGGGTGCAGTCCCCGACTGGACAGATCCCGGCTCTCGTACCGTCGCCCACGCTTCCCAGAGTGCCGCCATTCCCCGAACTGCCTCTGTCATTGCCGAGGAGTCTGGTCATGGACTGTGTTTGGTACCAACATCAGGCTGCTGCCGTCGCCGCTGCCAAAACACCTGGCTACCCCTTTCAGCCGTATGCGCTGCCCTGGAGACGCCCCGTCCTCTTTCCTGGTGAGTCTTCCGATGATCGTTCTTTTCGCGTTCTTTGTCGTCTTCGTTGGTAGACGGTGGATTTTATGTGTTCCTTTGTACGATCGCTCAGAATTTTTCAAATTATAATCGACTTCGATAATCGCTTGATACAAATTGATGAGTTTCGACGAGAACCGCCGAGCACTGTGGACAGAAGCAACGGTAAAATCGTGTCGGGCTCGATATTCGTTTTTTCTGTCGAACAATATTTTCAACGTTTTAACGCGCCCACGTTCCCAAAGGCGCAGAATGATTTTTCGAGCATGCGGAGCAATAGTCGGGCTAAGAGCAGCTACTTTATTTAATTGTCGAGCACAATAATCAGGGAAAATTGCGTCAAAATAAAGCGAGCCCCGGTGAATTTTAATGGGACGAGCGGAAGCGCGAGCGCGTCGCGTTTTCCCGTATATCACGAGCACAGATTACATCGAAGCAGCCGAAGCTCATTAGTATAATTACACGGAAAATGAGCCGGGGCGAAAATTACAATGAAAATTATTAATCGTGCCTCGTCCCAGCAACGAGCATACGCCAACAGTCTCTGATAATAATTATTAATATTGATTGGGTATTCTGCGCGTCGCGTCGCGTCGCCGTCGCACGGGCGCCGCAGTCGTGTATAACTATTTTAAATTACTTCAGGGGTAAGACTTAATCAATCGAAATTATTTTAACTAATAATAGGTGAAATCTCGCTGGCCGTGTACGGTCATTAATTCGCGGGAACTGCGTACAAAAGTTATCCGCTATCGCCGATGGTAACGCGTTTTGACGAAGAATGGACTAAGCCTGGTTTAGAGAATTCGCTTAAACGTAACTCGCGGCAACCATTGCCGTTTAATACTCGCAGAGGATTATCAATAATTCCGCTGCATTTGATCTCTGATGCATCGTCAATTTACAACATGCCTGGCATGGACTCTCCGATACGAGTAATAACTAAAAATTTTGCTCGATCGTCTTTTTGCCGATTAAACGAACGTTCGTCGATTTTATATTAACGCTTGTATTGGTTTTATACAGTTAGAATATTATATAATAGAATTGTCTATAATTTTCTGAAGTTACGGGTTAACATTGTTGTGTTTTCGGTGGATATAAAAATTTAGCGATTAATGGAAAATGTTTATCGGATGTCCAGGACCGTTACCACAACCCATGAGCGGCTCAAGTCCCACGGAACCACTGTTACCAACAGTGAATCCACCGTTACATCAATCCGCCTTTCGTCCAGTGATTCGTGGGCCACCGATCGTGGAACCTGTGGCTCAAGAACAGCCGGCGGACACGTCAGTGACGAACGATGAGAATTCCGATGACGAGGTAGACATCGAGACGACGGAGGACGATCCGTTGACACCGTTGGCTACGCAGAATCTTCATGCGGTACCGAAATCCTCCACCGGAAGCCACAGCGGCCACAATTCACCTCAGTGCTGGAGTCCTCCTCGCGAAACGGTGAGTGGCTCCGTTTATTCATATTAGAAAGAAACTAGAGATTGATGATGATTGAAGATCACGCTACCGACAACCACCGGCACCCTTTTATTTCTTTGTAACTAAACGTTGTATCTTGTGCCGCTTTTCCCGAAGACATCTCTAGTTAACCGAGGAATGTGAGTAATCATTCATCTACTTTGACAGTATTTAATAGCATCGAGTTTTTAATTATAACTTAATACTCCGAGTGTGTTCAAGATTTGATCAAGATTAGTTAGAAAATTCTTTATGGTTTTTAGTCGCTTTAGGTTGCTACAGATCAGTATACGAGTAACGAATCGCATCTATTAAATATAATTCAAACAATAAATACGCAATAATGTTTTAAACGAGTTCGAGATGAATCGAAGAGATTCCTTCGAGCTTTTAATGGTCCGATATCGACGAGGAAAAATCGAATCGAACGTAGAAAATTCCCAGATTGTCCCGAGCTGGAAAACAATTCCCGAAAGTACGTCCCAGCGTTTTGATTAATTAATCGTCGGCAACCCCATTAGCCCGGTGTTTAGACGCGTGACGGCATAATGTCTCCCGACGACGACGGCCACGTGGCCATTGTTGCGGACCCATGCGATCCGAACTTGCCGAACGCTTGATCGCCTAACTGTCCATGGTTGTGCAAACACTTGCCGCGATACGACCGTGTCCGAAAATGTGTCAACTGTTGCCGAGCACGATTCACGGTTCAATTCTAATTAGAACGGCCACTTGAGCACGTGATCACGCAACGCGGGCTTCAAGGGTTAAAACACGCACTCCGATTATTATGATCTTAGGGGCTGTTTTAAAATATACCGTACTGCACTTTTGATAAAAAGATCGAATCGAATCTACACCTTTCACGAGTGCATCTATTAATCATAATCTGATGCTTAAATAGATTCGCGATGTCTTAAAGCATCGAATATGAGTTAGATATTTTAAATAGCGACGAGCGCAAAATCAATCTAATTTTATTTATATAATATACAAAATTTGTGTTTATCACAACGATATCGCACGCTCTAGCTGCTCGAATGATCGCCGAGAACGGTGCATGAGAAAAAAAAAGTAATACATTAAAGCATAACTTGGTTGGTCACCCTTAATCATTGAGTGGTAAATAAAATTGTATAGCTCCGGTATCGTTTAATAACGGAGTATATTAGTGTTTGATAGAAAGCGACGCGACGTCCGAGACAGCCCTAACCCTCCTGCGAACGTTCATAGAAATAACTTTGGGTCACACGACACCGGACAAACAGTTTTACTTCGAGTTAATCGAATTAAACTGTGCCCTGGCAATCCACTGTAATAGAACGCTCGGTCCGCGGTGCTTGTACGCCTCGCTTCACTAAAAATATATTTCTCGATGGAAATATCGAACGAGCGAAAGAGCCCCTCGGCTTCGCTTCGATTGCGGAAACAGTTTTCAGAAAATTCCGAATTCGTTAGTCCTGCAAACTAACAATAACCGTCTTGCAATTAGCAGAGTTTACACGTGTAGATTCTGCATAAACAAATGTCTCGAAAAAGTCAGTAATTTCTCGATTCGGGAGCGTTCGAACCCGGAGAAGGCGTAGAGGAGGTTCAAATGTGACGTTAACCGCTTGAACGTATCAGGGACGGTAGCCAATATTAATGATCGTCGGTCAAAGCAATCGCGAGGAGGGGAAGAGGGAGAGAGAGAAAGAGAGAGGTGGCTAGAGGCAAGAAACGGTAGGGGAATAGGGGTGGTCAGAGGGCACAAAGGGGTGAGAACTCATGCCACGTAACACTACTCGACGTCCCTAGAATTTGCTCTGCGGTCTGACTGCTCGTGCAGCTGCCCCCCCCGTCAATTGCGATAATTATTGTGCCAGTAAATACTCGGTAACCGTACGGACTAACGGGCTCGCGGCCCGATCGACTAGATGTAATATACTCATAGTGTGGATACACTTATGCCCGGCGATATAATTAAATGAACGACCGCCGCGCCGTGTTGTTTCGACGGTAACGTTGCGTCACGCGTTCCTACAGGTCGGACGTGCATCGAATGCCCGCTCTCTCCGACATTAATTGTTATTTCCTCTATTCGTAATGGCCCAATTCGTCTATCTTCCGAACTTAAATAATAAAATACACAAACCCTGTCGTAACAAAATCTCACGTTACAATGATCGATACCGCAGTTCCGTTCGTAACAGTTTCTCCGCGGAGGTCGCGGAAACTTACGAGCGGTAATTTCCTCCGCCGAAAGGCGTACAATTAGCGATAATTATCCGTAAGAGGTAAATGAGGGGTTCTTAAAAAAGGGGGAAAGAGGCCGGTGGAGGGAAGGTGGGGGTGGGGGGAGTTAGGACAGGAAAAAAGAGGGGAACGGGGCGGTAGGCCAGGATAAGCCATCCGAATTGCCAGACAGCTTTTCAATTCCCCCTTGTTGGTGAACGTGTCGAGTGGGGCAGATCCGTGCTTTGTGAAGAGACTCGCCAAAATCTCTCTCTCTCTCTCTCTCTCTCTCTCTGTCTCACTATTTCTGTCGTTTGTGTGTGGGTAACATGTCGCGCGGGATAGATCCGTGACAAAAGTACACGTACAAGAGGAAGCGGAAACCCGGTTACTGCATCCCTGCTCGCGCAAGTGTATTGCGGTAACTAAGTAATCCCCGAACGTTATTTGCAGTTATTTCTCGCTCCGTCGGGTCGGGTCGGGTCCTCTTCGGAAAGGAATCCGGTGGAAACCGGTGTTTTCATTTTCGCGTCGTCCGAGAAGAGACTTCTTTTCCCGATCCCGAGCGAAATCCGCTCGACGACGCTGCGCGCTGGTGGCTTCTGCACAAAAGTAATATTTAGCGGAAACTGCGAGACACCGACAAAGAAGTAGATCACCTCCAGACGACGCGAATACTTGTTCGAACGTTGCTAAAAATGCTGGATGTAGCGTCGTCAACGATGCGAAGAAGATTGGAATTTAACGTGGGGAAATCGAGGCTTGGGAAAATAGAAATTTCAGAACGACTTGTAATCGGGAAATAAATCAAATCGGTCCCTTAATAATTTTCATAAATCGTAACGATAAACTGTAAAAGTAATAAACTGAGAATAGTACGTAGCTGTACCTAAATAATCTTAATCTTTGTATTCTTTTAAAATGTAACCGCTTGTCGTCCGGAATATCCGCCATCTTGGCTCCCGGGATAGAAGAAACCGTGTCGTCGATAAAAGCGAAAGGCTACGGCGGAAAACGTTTGATGTATTCGAACTTGCCCCGAAATAAGGATCAGGCGATTATCGTTTTGTAATGCCGGTCTGGTCAATTAAGATCCTTTTGGCCGATCGTGATTAACGAACATCCGACAGAGCGTCAGTTTCGCCGCGCGCCTCGGGTTTCCGTTTAGAAGAGCAGAGCACGGAAGACACTCTCTAGCGGACCTCTTCTTCCGTCCCCATCCATTTAAATGCAATTAAACGCCGTCACGTAGAAGAGGAACGGGGACCGGGGAACGTTTAAATCAAACTCCTGGCTCTGGGTTTAGTTAGTTTCGACCGCAACTTTTAATTGCGCTTCGACCGTCTGGAGAGCCATTAGATTTTCGAAGGGGCCACCGTTAAACTTCTTTTATGCAGCCGTTCTTCTTGCCACGGCGATTCTTACGGCGGAATTTTAAACGGGCCCATTAATCTGCCATTGGAAACCATTGCTTTTCCGTCTCCGTCGCTACAACCTGCACAATTGATGAAACAACTAGAAAAAAAAAATTATTGAATCAAAAAAGGGCTTAAAGAGTTACCAAACGTTTACTTATTCCGTGATCGATCGCGATTCGAAAAATGCTGGACACCGGTCGGTCCCCAGGCCAAAGAACACTGACATTTAGCGTTCCATCTCGCACGGTCATTAATTAAGGAGATCCGGTTGGCATTTTTAAGCACCGTTAAAGTTTCTCCCCGTGCCACCGGGAAATGCCAGCAGTTGACCTTATACCTCGTAGAGCCCTTCGGGACTCTGTGATTAAATCGACTGATATATCGCGCGATTGTGCCGCCATGTTTGAAAAAAGTTAACCCGGTAACATTTCAACCCTTCAAAGTTTCCTCGACAAATATTACGTCGAACTCGTTCGATGCGAAGGTAAAAATTGAACGTGACTGCGAACGGTGTCCGCACGACTATCAGAAGGGAAATTTTCACTGTTCTATCGCTCGATAAAATGTCTGGGAACCCCTGAACGTTCGAATGCGATGAAAAATCGCGACATAAACGAAACGTTTTTGCCGATCACCGTGAACATTATTCTCTCCGAGCTAGCGTCCAGAGAACTTGTGATATAAATTTTCCGTAAACCCTCTTATTCGGACAGCTGTACTGTGAACACAGTAGCGGAGCTAACGAGTTTCATCCCCGATGCACCGAAATTTCGACGCCTTTTCATCGACGCGGCTCCATTTATTTTTCGGAGGTGATCAATGCGTCGATTGCCGTTTTTTCGCGTGCCCCGCGCCTCGAATCGCGCGATTTCGAATTGATTGGAGCCTAGTGGAATGGAAAATTAGGGGACGCGCGCGTGTTCCAGTTGTACCGGAAGTGAAAAAATTGTTGAACATCACCGACGGTGTTTGAAATTTTAAATACCCGTCGCCGTAGCGACCCGGATTATCTACCGGAGAATGTATTTTAACCACCGGAGAGGATGCTAAGGAACCAAGGATTCAACTTCGTCTATTTAACTCGCGGTGGGATTCTTCAAAAATTTTCTTCGGTTGAGACTGTCGAAGAACATTAATTCTGACGACGACGCTTTAATCGTGCGGTGTTGTTGTCGGTGCGAATTGTGAGCGGAGAAGGAGGCTGAAATTTAGTGAAAATATTTCGGAAGGTCTCGGAGGGAAAGAGGAAAAGAGGGAGAACGAAGAGAGGAGGGAAAACGGAGAATGGAAGTCGGGTTGAATTCGAGATTGCTGGGCGGAGCTGGTCCGAGCTGTCGATTATAATTAAATCAACAGTCACCGCCCACACTTCCATAGCGAGGCGAAGATTCGCGATGATATACTTCCGTTTGGACTCGTCGAATTATAATCGGAAGACGAGTACAGTCAATGCACTCGAAGACAGTTTAGGCTAACTTTGAGAAAAAAAAACGCGAATGAAAAATAATTCAATAATAACGATCTTTTTCTAATGATCGATCGTGACGCGTCGGGGAGCTTAAATCTGGGAAGATCTAAATTGTTATTGAAACAGGAGCAACAGGAGGGGAAGGTAAATTCACGCCCGAGCGAGCCCTCGAATAAAGCTGACATTATAGACAGCATAATCAATTTCCCTGGCATAATTCCGCACCGCGGTATGAATTTGGTCAAGATCGGTCGGCCGGAAGCGATTCGACTAACACGATTTTGCGTACTAACTTTGCACTCGACGAGTAGCTCGCACATGCACAAATCGGGCTTACATCCCATTATTTTGAGCCTGGTGTCTACGAAATTGCTCTCGCCTTCGTTAATCTGTACAATTCCACTAAACCGCTATCAGAGTAACTATGAATATCGAACTGTTCTTCTAAACAATTGTCATAAAATTTAGAGAAGGATATAAGTTTAACATTTAATTAATTATAATAATTGTGGGTTAAAGAAACCTCGCCCTGCTACAATTTTTATAAAACATTACAAATCGAACAGGTAAGGCAAGCTTAAATTATTAATTTCTCCACAACAGCGGCAAAATTAACCCTCATCCCAATAGAAGCAGATACGGGAAGAAGAGTATCGGTAGGGAAACCACGGTCGATCAAAATTTAATCGACGTGGAACAAAGAGTTGTGTGCCTGTGTATCTCTCAGAGGTTGCTGTTGAACCCGAGGGATGGGGGTTGGAGCGAGAGGAAGAAAAAGAACGCGTCCACCGTGAAACATATCCATAATGGTCGGAACTTTTGCCGTTTCAGTAAAATCCATCGTATACAGGACCGAACGAACGAACGAACGAACGAACCAACGAATCAGTTCCGCAGAGGGTGGAAGTATAGCGACCGGAGGGGGATGTTGGCGCACGCTACGATTGTTTCTCCGTAATCCTTTATTGGATCAACGGGGCTGAAACAATTGAGCGAGCCATAATGCGAGGATGGGCTGGCTGGTACAGAGGCAGACGAGCGTGTCGGGTTTTCGATCTGGCGATGCTGCCGCTCTGCCTGTGCTGGCCTGTGTGCAGGTCCTCGCCAACCTGGAAAACGCCACCCCCGCAACCCCCGGAGGGGGTGAGGATAGAGAGGAGATAGAGGAACGCGGCAGGGATAGATAAGCGAGGCCGGGGCTCCGATGATGGGGGCGGGAAAGGATTTCTACCTACTTTGCCGGGTGAACGGAGTTACAAATGGGAGGACGCGGAACTCATCCGCAAGTGGAGATCTTCAACCTCCCTCCCCACCCCCCTTGTACTGTACTGCAACTTTTTCATCCCTCGGACCGCTGTGTTCATTTATCTGTTTACCGGACACTTTTTACACTTCGAGCTCTTGGTCATACTCGGGCCTAACGCGGGCCGTTCGACCGGTTGTCTTTAGGGCACGTTCATCCCCCTGTTGCCGAGATCTTTGTACCCTTTGAATGTAAAGGGTTGTTCAATTTTGTCTTTTTTTTTATCGGAGATATTTTGTATTTCGTTACTCGGAAGGATAACGGAGGTTTCTTGAACTATTGTTTATTTTTGTACAAGTCTAGCACAATAGGTCTTCATCCCCTATCTCTTTTTCAACCCTTGGAATTTAATGTAAAAGCTTGTCTGATTTTTACCTTTCGTCTGGTCATCAGAGGCATTTTTATAAACATTGTTTGTAGAAGGATGTATAACGTACGTTCATTGAATTATTTTCGTTTATCAATTTTCCGATTTTCTCCAATTTTCGTGGGATCCCCTACCTTCTCTATTTCCGAGGAAATGGCGTCACGTACAGGCAATACAATAACTGGATGATCAGCTAAGATTCGTGGTGTGGATTTTCACGATCGTTTCCTTTTTCCCCGTGTCCTCCCTACCTTCCCGTTTCTCTAGCCGAGGATCTATCTTTCGGACGATTTACCCACGGGAGCAACACGCGAGAGGACGTCCAAAAAAAAAGAAACATCTAGGATTTGTTGCTTCTACGAGGCGTACGTTTAGACGCTACTTCTCCGGGATAAGACCGAGTTATTTATCTTTCGTTTGTACGTGGCTGGTGTCTCGGAGGAGCCTTCACTCGATATCTACAGGATAATTGAACCTTATAAATCATCCCTTATTTCTGCTGTTAGTCGTGGAAATTTCAACTCTTCTTCCTGATTCGTTTACCTAAAAATTTATGCATTCGGTCGGTGTTAAATATTCATTTTCGTTCACTTTAATGCCTTGAAGTTTCTGTCAATCACTTTGCCTCGTTAATTACCGACTGAATTCAGCGAATCGTCAACTTGTTGA
This sequence comes from Lasioglossum leucozonium, assembly GCA_028454225.1. Classification (NCBI taxonomy): domain Eukaryota; kingdom Metazoa; phylum Arthropoda; class Insecta; order Hymenoptera; family Halictidae; genus Lasioglossum; species Lasioglossum leucozonium. The sequence continues at coordinate 11,762,155 of CM052209.1, read as the reverse complement.
AAAATATAGAAGAATCGTCAAACTAAATTGGAGAAGGGTTAAAAAAAGGACCTTAACGTACAACAAAGCGGTGTGTTAAGAATGAACACAAAACACTGAACCGTCGTTAAAAAATCGATACTGTTTCGACAATAAAAAGGGGTGAGTTTTGTCGAACAGGATGATAGCAGCGACGTTAATTCTCATTAGTTCTGAAGCATACGGAGCAAAGATACACAGCTCACCGTGTCCAATCGATCCGTCAGGAGTAGCGAATTCACCGCTAGGATCATGCTCACAATGCGTCGAGGTTGCACGGATATTATCAGCAACATATGTGACGATCGTAAGGATGTCTATCGGGGTATCTTTCTCCATCGAACACCTGCTCGATGGCGAATGCATTCTCAAACGGTGCGATGCTATCTGGTGCTCGATGCTGGTAGTCGACATTCGCTTCCATAATTTATAAACGCTTCTTTTTTTTCTAGGAATAAATAAAATGTTGCTACATTTTTCAACGATACTGTTGCGCAATTTCTCGTATTTTACCGCAGATTGATCGATCACAAACATTATTCGTTTCTCACTCCGTAAACTAGATGTTGGAACATATTTCTAATAAGTTTATTGTACATTTATGTCCATTCATTCGTCATAGAAATAAATATTCCTCGAATCCGAGCTCGCCGAAATTCACCTAGAAATATTTTGACATTAATAAGACTCCAGTGGAGCAACAATACCCAAAACAATTTCCTGCGGCAATAAAGGTAATGAATGTTTTCTTTGAAACGTACACGGTCATTTCCGGCGTAGCGCCTAAATACCACCAGCATAATGTCATGGTATCACGCGAGTACACAACGCACGTACTAATATTTGCTCCATTTATTCGATTAAAAACTCAAATATTCCAGTTCCTCCCGATGAAAAATTAAGACCGGAGGCTGTTAATTCCGCCGAGGACGCGACGTTCACTATGACGACGTCCATGGCGGACATTAACGCGGACATAGAGCGTCGTTAACAACGGTGACCAATCTCTCGCGGGTAACAAAGTAAATGTAATCGGCGTAGCTTTTGTACAGCGTTACGTGACAATATAATCATAGTAGCTGCCTGGGATGAATATTTCATTTGCGGCGGCAGGAAGCGTCACGCTCGGCAATCGGCTTTGCCAGGCCACTTCGAGAACACCGGTATCGCGAATCGTGCATCTCGAACGGCGATTCCATCGACATTGTCCCGGCGCAGCGACGCTCAAGGATAGAAATTACTTTCGATCAACAATTGCCGGTGTTAAAGTCGCTTTTACGAATGAGAAATACGCGACCGTAACGTATTACTTTTGTTGAGTAATAGCTCGCATTTTCATACTGGAATGTCTGCCTTTTCTTCTGCGTCCACTCTGTCCAACAATGTCTATTATATTTTTGGGAAAATTTTCTTATTTCAAATTAACGAATATTCTGTTCGTTTCTTTGCGATAATACACAAAGAGAACTGATTAATACCGAAAGAGAAATACGACGTGGAGATGTTCCGTCGTCAATGTTGGCATTCTAATTTCGGATAAAATGGAGAAATAAATAATATTGTCTAGGGTGCCCGACTGAGCCACGTTAAAAATGCATCCTCGCGTGCCGTTTCCCCGACATTTTTACTTTTCGCGAGCCGCTCGTCACGAAAGCCTGGACGAACGGTGATTTTTAAATAACATCCGTCACGCGTCACATTCAGGGAATTGATTTAATCGGTGGATCTTATCGGGAAGATCGATGGTACTAGGAGAGACAACCCGAGCCGAGCAAGCAATCCATTTAAACACGTTATTGCCCTGAAATAATGTCACACGATACCTATATGCATAGTAACATGTTTTAATTACTCGATTACTTCGAAAAGCTGCTGAATAATTTTTTAGCGGAGGATTTATAAGTTCTAATAATTTTTTCCGCTAGGAATTGTTCGCGTCCCAGGATATCGCTGAGGCTCGTAAGCGAATTCCCGTTGACTTCCGCGATGGTGAATAATTTATGGAAATCGATCGGCGCGTAGCCGAGGGATTAAATTAATTTAAGTAATTTCACGATTGCTATCGGGCGGGAACATTAAATAAGGTGCCCCACCGTCCTCCCACAGGTGCCCCGCGTTTAGATTGTAGATTGCCATGTCAAGCAAACCGACGCGACGCTGGTCACAACACATCGACAGGATTGTGGCCATCGTTGCATAACTGAGTGGTTATTCAGGATGATTGGATGGTCGTCCATTTTACCGGGCCTTGTTCGGTCGGTCGTTAGCAGGAGAAACTTGTGGCGAGATGGGAACGAAATTACAGACACGACATTTTCAACGAATTTCTCTATTTATATTGCTTCTGTCTGTTTTAAACAATGTGGAACCATCTTGTTTCGCGAGGGTAGTTTCAGGTTATCGCAATGATAAGTTCCTCGCAAACAGTAGAATAGTAATTAGATTAAAGGATTTATGGGCAGTTTTTTACTGTATTGCAAATGTTTTAATCATGAAACGATTAGACACTGAACGGGGGAAAAACGATCTGTTGCAGGAACGAGAAGCTGAAAAGATTGCAGAGGAAGCGGCGGCCATGCGCGATGTCAAACCCGAAATTCAATCCGAGAGAAGTCCTGAGAACTGGCAGGGAAACAATTTTTATCGACATCTGAGCGCACTGAAGGGTAACGCGTAATTATATTACTATGCAAAGTTAATTATACGAAGCGGCAGAATTATATTCGTATTTTTAACATGGTCATTTCCTTGAACGACGAGTCTAGTTGGAATCTGGAATTAACAATATCACTGTGGTGAATCTATTGAATTTATTCTCTAATAATTAATTACGTATATCACATATCACGTATAGTTACGTGAAATAAACGATAGCAAGACAGGATAAACGGGACAACAGACTGGCGAACGTTCGATCGGCGTGTTTTGTCAATATTTTGCCGTAAATAATTACCATACGAACCGCAATGGAAATGGTAAACGTCGCTTAGTTAGCGGTTAATTGCCCGGCATTTCTGACCATGCCAACCTAATATTAGTAATTAGTAATTAGCGTGGCACGAGTGGTTCACGGGGAGATCGGAGTTTCAATTAATTGGAGTAATTAGTAGCGACCGGAGTGTTAACTGAAAACGGAGGGTTGCGTTGATATCAGACAGAGGGGGTGGGTCTTAGAGCTTGTAATAATGCGAAAAGGGGTTGCGGATGGACTCCTCACTGTGAGGAGGCGTGATTCTACGCGACGCTTGCGCGCTTCTGCAATACGGAATTCGCGAATGGTCTAACCTAAACGCAACCCCTTTCATGTTGCACCTCCTTTGATTCCGGCTCCCATTTATTCGATCGCGATACGCGTACATTACCTGACCCATGATTAATGGGATAAACTAATTTAGAAAAAAAATCTCAACGAAAACTGAACAAGATATTTGTTTTATTAGAAAACCGCGCAAACCCGTATATTTAAGTTCCTCCATCTAGAATAAAATCACTTGCAAAATCGGGGATCGTCAAGCTCGCTAACGGAGCCAATTATAATCGTTAACTGTGCACCGAAATCATTTAATTCTCCGAGCACAAAGATATCGGCGGCCCACTCGACAAATCGATGACGACTCTCCTTTTAATCATCGCGAGTCCACGCGCCGTTAATCTTTTCGTTCATTTTGTTCGCCGGTTCATTACTCATCCAATTTAAATGAACAAACGGGACGGTTTTTGCGAAATTTGTTTGTCTCGCGGCCGAACACGGGGCCGGGCGGAATTTTGTTAATTTCTCCAACAATGATGATTGCAGGAAACGAGCCGGCGGATAGAACGGGAACGGATTGTTCTGCCTGCCATTCACGCGGAATATTTTACGGGCAGATTCACAGTCCGTCAGCGTCCGCTATCGACGCGGTCGAATATCGCAGAGAAAGGGGGAGAAAGCGAGACAGAGACCACGAGAACATTGAGAAACTGCGGGAGAACGACGACGCCAGGGAACCGAATTCGAAAAGACATCGTAGCGACGATTATTGCTAAGAGGTTCAGGTAAAGATCTCGTGTCGCGCGAGTGCCGATCTGCTGCAATTACGATGCCGATAGTCATCGGTACGGTCGTTCAATTTATTTTTATGGGCACGTAGGTACTGTACGTACAATGCTGAAATCGTTGTTCGACTCGTTCAATTAACTTTATCCCAGAATTCGTCTGACGGATAACGAACAATAAATCCGACGCAGTAGTCGATTCGAAATTTTTTCATAAATCCGAGATCGATCGAGCATTCGGATCGCAGAAGTCGCGCATTCACGCGCCATGATCTAGAGCATTGTAAAATAAGATGGTTCGATCGGGCGATGGAATTTCCGTTTGGTCCGGCGGCTTAAACTCGGATTTCGCGTCGAACTCGCGTAAACATCCGCAGTCTATTAATGCGAGATTACAGCACGAGTGGTTCGGGCACTCGAACGAAACGATAAATATTTCCGCTGGTGTAATTATCCGATAGGTAAACGCGCGAGTATAATTATTTTGCGAGCGTAGCGCGCGCGCGTTTTCGAGTTTTCGGCTATGGTCGAAATCAGAGAGGCAAGAGGAATGGGAGTATAGGGGCGGGGGTGGTAGAGAAACGAAAATTGTAATCGCTATATTTAATGCACCGAGGGGCGCAACGCTGCTTGAAATTGGTTCTCCCGTGAGCCGATATACCGTGCAATATACTCTTTACGATTATTATCCTCTTGAGCGAACGGCTGCGCAGCTAGCAGCAGCAGCAGCATCCTCCGACGGGTAAGGATCTCGTGGAGAGGATCCGACGACGTCTCGAGGCGATATCGTTTATGCAGCCATCCGGTTCTGCTTTTTCTTCGGCGTAGAGAACTTTTGCGTTTCGACGACGACGACGCGACGCGACGCGACGATCTCGACGTCGATCGAAAACCCCGGGAATAGCCGAAATTTTGTCCGAGGAAACTTCCGCTTTTCAAACGTAGAGACCGGTGTGTATAAGCACTGCTGTAAGAAAACGCCGTGTAGATCGTCGCCAGCACTAAAATCTAACAAGTAGTTCACAAGCATGCGGAAACACTATGTGTAACTCAATTAACAATAAAAGATCTCGATCACTGGTGTACCCTTGTAATTTTCTTGACTCTCATTTCTACGCCCACTCCGATCTTTCTTAACCTTTCGTCGCCATTTTCTTTTTAGACGATCTTCAGGATCACGCCAAAAATGCTCCCAAGAAAATGAAACCTTCACCTGTTTTTATACTTCAATCCATCATTTAACAATTTTTCAGCGGATAATCATCTTCTACGTGAAAGGAAGCTCTTGTTATCTGCTAAGAACTGTCTCTGCTCGAGCGTTCGGGAGTGGAGAAAGAAATATGCGACAGGATTTCCATGAATGCAAATCGATCGTAGATTGTCCAAAGGAAACAAATCCCTTTCAATTACTGCAGACACTAGTGTACAGCAGAATGCACGGTGTAATCTTGGTCGGTGGATATATCCCTGCTGCGAAATCCTCGGGGAGCACTCCCGCCTGGCACGCAAGGACGCTCCAATGAGCAGAAACCCTTAACAGATACAGGTTCCGCAGTCCCCGGACGATCGTCAGCGAAATTTCAGATTTCGACCACATATGGTACTTACGTTCCATTCTGGAAGGCACGCGGGGACAAGAATAAAAACTCCGTCTTCGACGTTTCTTCGGCCGGACTTACATTCAGAATCCGGGAAAGCTGGCTTTTATTCGAACCCTCGAAAAATAAATATTCTATCTCACATTTTACTTGAAACTTGTAAGAATAACTTTTATTCTGTTGTAACTTCATGCGACGCAATTATTCTTTTACGGAGCTTGGAAATCCTGGCTAGCCGAGAATTTTAATAAAACGTCGAAAATCCAATCAATTTTTGTTGCAGACATTATTGTCAAAATTCATTCACAGAGGAACTCCTCGGTACAGGTACAATTTATTTGCAAAACAGGCACCCCGTCACTGCTAGAAACACAATTGATTACAGCCGATTGTGAACAGGCTACGTCAATAATAGGCGTCGTGGAAAGGAAACATCCTCCGCGGCTAATGTCCCGGCAAATTGGCCTCGCGAACATAGTCTGCGCTGCCTCTCGGGAGGAATCTACAAGTGCGAGAGTGGATTTTCTTCGCCGATATTTCCCGTAACTACCTCACGTCCCGATGATACAGGTTCGCGTGGCCCCGTAATGGCTACAGACCCGAAACGAGAAATATTTGTACCAGCACGAGACTTGTTTTAATCTTGGATCGTCGGAAAAACGAGTCCCCGATCAAGAAAAATCACCAAAAAACCAGGGGACATTGTGGAATCCTCAAAAAGCCAGCAAAAACTACAAAACTGAACACATTTATAATTTTTTGAATCTTGAATTTTCTTTTTTCAATCTGATTCGATGCTCGACGAGTTTTTATCTGTAGAACTTCTTCAATTGATCATATTAATCGTAAATGTATTCGTTTTTAGATAATTATTTTTCCGAATCTAGCCCTCGATGAAAGCAGCCAATCCAATCTATCTCTTAAAAATCGAAAAATCAAGAATGTTGTTTTAAAATCAAGAAGAGTTGCCAGTTACTTTCTGACTGTACAGTGCAGACAAGAATATAGAAAAATCAATAATTTTGTCGGAAGCAGATGAAGCTTTCTTGCGAAAGTGAGCTAGTGCATCGGTGAATGTTTCGGCCAGCGTTATTCGCGAGGTGGCGTTCTTTGTGGCTGGCAAAAGTCCCCGAAAAGAATCGCGTTTTTAACCGCGCGCAAGTAAAGAAGCGAACCTATTGGACGTGCCGGTATAACGAGCACGGATTTAAGCACAACTTTCAGTGATCTGCAACGAGTCTCGGGCAAGCTGTGTATTTAAAGAAACATTTTAATTGCAGGGGGTAAGCCGCTTACCCGGTGCCTCCTGCCCCCTCTCTCGTGCATTAGTAAAATCGACCCTCCTGTTACGGGACGCGAAACCAGCGCCGACTAGTATTGTATCTCTGCGAGAAAGTAATTCGACTTTTCGTTCGCGAACGAAGGAAAAGCCGGCCAACAAGTTTTCCTCGAGAACAGGAGCAACAATGGAGGATGACTCAGTGCTTACGAGAGAGGGGGAGGATCGAATTGAAAGACAAATTACATCAGAATCTCCGCATTGAAAGAACCTTTGCGACGTCTTTGCTCTCTGACGTTTCCGGAGTCTAACTAACTTTAATGCTGGTATAAATTGTTGATGCCATTGGTTATCGCTTCTGTCGCATCTAACATCATCTAACTAGCTATTTTATTCATCAACTTGGTAAAGAACATTGACACGTGCGTTTATTTATTTATTTTTTTAATTAATCCTACGTTGAGACAGTTCAGGCAAATTTCCAGTTCTTCGATATTTTTTGAATTTTTATTTTCATTACAAAAACATCTAAACATTCGGGTGAAATATCAGTCGCAAATTAAAGGCTTATATTGTCAGTAGTTTATTCTGTCTGACCGAAGAATTGGTTATACTACTTGTCCGATCACGACTTTTATAGAGCCGGGCCGACTATGCGCAGGTTTATACTTCTGTCCGTCGACTCTACGAATAAAATTCCATTGGCAGAAAAATAATATACAAACGCTGCTAAATAAAATTCTACTCTGAAAATGAAATTCCTACGGCCGGAGGATAGAATAAAATTCTACAATGTAGAAGGGACTCGCGGCGAGCTCGCTTCTCGTTTTGAAAAATTTCGCGCCGGGCAAAAGTAACAGTGAAAAAAATATCTCACGAGCTGGGTAGAATAAAACGAGGGTCTGACCCTGTAATTGGGCATCAAAGGGCTATATTTCCCGTGGATAACATCGGGGTAAAGTCCGTAAAATAACTCGAGTAGAAAGAGGCTCGATCTCGCGGTACACGGTGATATCGCGTAGAAGCCACGTGGAGGATGCTTTATGAGGTCCCTCCTTCGAATTGATGGTATGCCTTGTTACCGGGAAGAACCGGGTTCCCTCGGGTAATATCGTATACAATTATGTCCACGGAAGGGACGATATGCATTATGGATGCTAGCTGTATGCCCGGTAAATCATGTCGCAGGCTTGGTTAACTCTGCAAATGATCTGCTGAATCACGCCTTGCTACCTTTCGCCCGATAACCAAGCTTTCTTTTTTACGAGCGGCGAGGATTCGCTTTCTGGATCCTCTTCGATGCTTTTCCTTCGATTTGCAAACCGTTTCGCAATTTTCAACCGTGCAACTGTTCTGTTTACTTGCAGCATACTATCTAATAGTTTATTTACCATCCTTATATTTTTATATCGAAAATACAGTAGATAAACAGTCGATAAAACGCCCAGTAGTATGCGCCTGTACGTAGTCAGCCCAGCTGTATAGTTTCACTTGGAACTTGCAACAAATTCGATAAATTCGTTTCTTTCACCACTTTTATTTATGTGAAATACATCAATAAAAAATGTGATATTTTCTAGAGGAACAATGCTAGTTAGATTTTAATTAATTCATGTATATATGTATCCAGGGGCTCATCAAGGATAATTATTGAAGACAAAACGGAGCTGTTAAATACGAGAATTAAACTTACTAGTTAACAGAAGTCAGTTCTTTTGTTAGTATTATTCGTAAAATGAATATCGACTAGCGAATACACAAAGGATCGTTCATTTATTAATACTCAACAGTGTAGATACTTCAATTAAAGACAATATTATACGTACAAACTAACGTAGATCGAAGGTTACAGTTTGGAAGGTATAAATTAATTATAATTACAAACGACAATGTAAAGTATAAAAAACGAAGTCAATGAAAAGAAAAGCAATACAAAAATTAATCGTTTCCTGCGGATAAAGGAATGTCTAACGAAGGAGGACTCACTGAAAACAAACTGTGGTTAGGTCATCCTACAAGTCCTGTCGCTTTCTTACAACTTGCAGTGCGAAATTAACAAACGTTTCCGATGCCTTCTTTTTATCCAATAATCAATTTTTTAGAAAATTTGGCTTATCGGATTTTGATTGATTGGAGAAGTAAAAAATTTCATTTCGAGTTATTCTTAAATAGGTATAGTCATTTTTTAAGTTCATACAGCGCGCAGATAATGAATTTCGTCAACTCTCATTCCTCCATTTTCATTAAATAGAACGGATCGTCCTAAACACGTATTCAAGACTAACAGGTGAACGGTTGAACTTACAGGACCACCCTAAACACGCGTACAACCAAATCGCGACAGATCGACGGAACGTAAACAGCAACGGAAGCGAGATCGAATCTTGGATTGAAAAGTCAGATGGTAGCATGACATAGAGCACACTTTATTTCTTAGTTAGTGTTAATAATTATTTAGCATTGACCGAAATCGAGTACATGTCGTATAATCCTCTTCAATCGGAGCTCAATAATCATAATAGATTAATTTATTAATATAAGTGTAATTAATTGTAATGTATTGTCTGAAAGTATCACTGCGTCGCATCCACTGGTCGTCTCTTCGCTTCGACAAATAACAGTAGCGATACGGGGGAAGGCAGGGCGAGGGGTGTGGGTAAAACGGAACGAGACACCGTCGAAGAAGAAGCCTTAGAAACGAATTATAATAATTAATAATAATCGAACGACGAGACCCCGTCGTTCGCCGCGAGACGCGGAACAATCTGACGCTTACAAAATATAAGTAGACCGGGAAACGCGGGGACGAGCGAGGTTTCGTCGTTCTGCTACGAAAAATGGAGGCAGGTATAGTAAGCTAGCACGTTTAGGGGATGGCAAAAAACCTGGGGGCCGTGTGTCTGTGATCCGATTCTCCAGACCAAGGATGCTCAGTGACTTAGCGGGGGACGAGAGAGATTCGATATCCGCTCGAGCCCCAAATAGTTAGATTACAATTAAAATGCGGAGAGCTTGTCGCTTCGAACTCGCATCCTGCCCTCGGACAGCGCTCGCCTAATCGCTAAACCCTAACGCGTCCGAAAACAATACCTAAACGAATACTTAAACGACTAATACAAAAGGAAACGAAAGAACAGAGAAACGCCGCGCGCGATTCTTTCGCAGAAAGAAAAGAAGCTCGTCCGTATAACAAAAAAAAAAACGCACACGGTAGAATCGTCGAACACGAACAGAGTCTCCGGCGGTGATCTAAGGAAATCAATGATGGATCAATCCGGAAGCTGGCTCGTCGCTCGAAAGGGGGCAAGCCCTCCGCAGAACAATATTCAACATTTAACAATAGCCAACATTTATAGAGTAAGATACCGATTTAGTATTTTTTATTTTTTTTTTGTTCTTTATAGATTTCATCTCATCCTGTGTTTATTTCTCTGTTTTCTTTGTTTTTCCGGGTTTTTTTCAATTTTTTTTTTGTTTTGTGTTCGTTAGTTCTTTTACTCCACGGTCGTCGATCGCCCAGTTTTTCTTTGTTCCGGTGAGGAGTCGCTTCGGAAATAAACGTATCGCGCGGCTGAATTGTTCTCCCTCCGATTTTTTATAGTTTTTATACCTTATTTTGTTATTCCTTTTTTCATCTTTATCCTCCTCGATCGCGGATGCAGTGTTTCTCAAAACGATCGAGACAGGATCCCCGGCTCGAGAAAAATATTCTCCACTCTTATAGTTATATTGCTATCGTTTTCACGTGGACGCAAATTGCTGGACTCCCATTCAAACCAAACGTGAGCGTACAGTAATCAAAAAGTGAGATTTCGTGGCCGGTTTCTTCGCATCGACCTTTTGAAAATTGATTTTTTTTCAGTCTCTTAAAACATATCCGACCCTTAAACGAGCTTTCAAAGTGGACCGCAAAAGTGCAACAATTTTCCTAGTACACTTCTGCTTTTTATAAAATATAAAATCAACCCTTCATTTACGATACACTTTTTCCCAAGCCTGAACAAAAGCGAAGAACTCGCAGAGGGTTGAACGAATATACGAGTAACATTATTAAAATTTAAGAGACTACGAGATCACAATTTCAGCGAAAGAGTCGAACGATCAGACTTTAAAAAAATGTTACACAATCGACATAATACTGAACGGATAAAAATTGTGAATGTGTCGCACAGACCTTAAAACCACAGCACAGTTAAATAAATTACCGATGTACATTAAAAGAACTTAAGAATATCGTATAACCAACTTACTAAAATCCTTAAATAAATATCTAAGCAAGTTGCTCCTATATCCTGCGATATAATGCGGATAATTTTTGTTTTACATAAAAATCCACAGTCTAATTGACCATAAAAGTCTGCGTGTAGCTCACTTAAGGGTCTCCAGAGAATTTACCAAGAATATGACTTTTAGCTGCTTTGTATCTCGGAATAACGCTCAAAAAACCATTTGTATCTCACGTATTGTCTAATCAGACCTCAAGTCCGCTTCGTATAAGCTTCCCGCCTTTCCCTAACATTCTACCCGCCATCATTGGCAAGATGGAACCCGCCGACCCGCCGATTCTCGTATTCTTATTAATTGACGAACTTTCTTACGAGCGATCGCGCCCGGGAGAACGAACAGCTACCGATTCGAAATCGTCTTTACAGCGCTAGCGGCTACACTCTAACGTTTCTCGTCCGCTTAAACGTCAATGAATTACGAAAAAACGCATATATGGCACCTATAGGTTCGCTAAAGTTGCGTTCTCCGGATGCGCGCCGCTCGAATGGAGGCAAAATCACGAGAACGACAGCCTCTTCTGTTGCTTCGAGCGAGAAACGACGAGTTTGCAACGCTATCGACACGACGACATCGCCTAACCGCGCGTCGAAATCCCAATCGGGCCCCGTAATCTTCAACATGCTCGCAGAGGTGGAATTTTGCGTTAACCGTCGAATGATAAGTTTGTAAGATATTTTTCTGTACTGCTTCTCACTGATGTATCGCAAGATAATTACGAATATAAATTTTTTTCAACTTGTTTACCACGTTTGGAGTTTGTAGCCCTAAAGTGTGTATTATAGTTCGAAGTGCCTCGGTAAATTCTTACTGATTTTTGTTCAGAGGATTCGAGCGCGACTAGTACACCATTGCTGGGTTAATTTTGCGCGGATCAGGCGGAAATCGGTGCGCGAAAGCATTCTCGTCGTCGGAACCTGGCGGAAGGGTACCAACAAATTTATTTTCATCAATTGACACATGCCTTTTCGTCGACCACGGGGCTTTGAGAAACACTGGTCCGGCGATCGCGACAAAACAGGCATTTAAACACCGTGATGTTAAACTTTAATATTGCACAACATCGATAACACTTCGAGTTTGTCTCAGGAAAAAAGTTTCGTGATCCACGATAATTACAACAGATGGAATTATCAATGTCTTTTTTTTCTCCCGTTCGTATTCTCTGTTTTCTTTCTTTCTTTCTTTCTTCATTATTTTTTTTTTTGTGTTTTTGCAGTTTTTGTTCTTATGTTTTTGCTTGTGGTGACCGAACGCTGATGACGGTAGCAGCAGCAGTGATATACATATAAGGGTTTTCAGCCAATAGTTCGTAATATAATCTGCTGATATTTTTTAACGTTCTGGCGAAATGAATCGCTAAACTTTTTTTGGCGGTTCGAGCAACGTTTCGATGACACACGAAAATGAAAATACATCGTGACTCGCTGACGTACTCGCTGCTAGAGATCAATATTGATGCGACTAACTCATAAAAAATGCTACGCATACAACTAATGTAACATTAACGAGTAAAACTATTTAATAATATCGTTCGACCGCGCTATAGTATCGTTATTATCCTTAGTCGATACAGCTACCTCGGTTATTATGATGTCGCTAGTCACTGTCCCATCGAAACGTTGCCGGGACGACCACGTTAACAAACTGTGATCGTGAAACTACGCTTGCTGCGATTCGAGAATGTTTCGTTTTTTTTTTCTTTTGCCGCATCGTGAGTGTATTTAACAATAATGATAAAATATGCAATGTCGATAATAATAATGCCATTGTCATAGCCATCAGCGTTGTCGCTGTCATCCGCAACATTATACGTGAGTACACATACGCGCAACCAGTGTGAACCAATAAAAACACTCGAAATGTCCTCCAATCTACGAAAATTAGAAAACTATGAAAAAAAACACTACTGTGAAAACAATAGAAAAAGGCAATTGTATGACAATTACAATCCTTTCAGGACAGTCGCTTCGAACATTCGAAAGACCACACTCCTTCGATTATCTACAGAACATTGTAATTCTATTATTCAAATTTCTCGAAGTCGGTGTTTCCTAGAACGTGTATTTCAAAAATACTTCTCATCAAACTCTCGCGACCTCGAACGACCTTGCGGTATTTTGTTTAAAGAGACCGGATGACCTTCGAACAACATCCGAAGCGATATATATAAAAAAAAAAATTCTGATCGCCGTATAATCACTTTCACGGTGCAGCTCGCAGTCGATAATTTGTTCTCAAACTTTCGTGGCTCGGAAAGCAATTACCGTTGGTTGTTTTTTAATTGGTTCACGTGCTCCGCGCACGTGTACGTACATATGAGTTTATATACATATATATTTATGTATACATATATATATATATACTCTAACATTACTATATTATGCTTAGCAAATATTTGTTGAAGATTTACCTAAAATCCATGTGGCAACAAATAACCAATTTCCTTAATTACTTTCATTGTTCTGGCGGTTGAACTCTCGTACAAAGTCAATGAAGGGGGGAACGAACGAACGAACGAACGAACGCATCAATTAACGGATATAACACTCTAATTCAGACAAAGATTCTCTGTTTCAGAACAGGTGTGGAATGGGATCAGCAGAATCGTGGAAGAAAAGTTCGTGTGTGTATGTGTGACGGTCGATTAACCGAAGTTGTAACTCTAAATGGTCGAGAGTTACATTTCGTTGACAAAGGACCAGCCAATTAGTCGACAAACCGTCTACGAATTGCTAGGTCTCACGGCCTCTCACGAAATCAACGTTTTGCTCAACCGAATCAGAGAATCTAGCCGTTCGCTGTCAGTTTCGACTTCGCGGAAGAGATTCGCCGCCACATTTAAAGATCGCATCTTCGAACTGAACACGCTAGAAACCGTTCGCAAACTCGGTGTTACCTACACTTTAGGTCCTATATGATTAAACGAAACAGTCAAACACGATCAAGGCTAAAACGTTAACACTACCAGGAGGTGGTGGTGAGGGGGGGGGGGGGGGAGGAGCGAATACTATACGCGTTCTCGACCTGCGAATCAACCGAAAAACGCACTCCATATGATTCGATGGACTCTTTCGATACGATACTTTAAACGAAATTAATAGAGAAACAAAACGTGTAAACGATGATGAGCGATTCGAAATAAGTCTCGAGAAAATGATAAAAAAAACGATCGAATAAAATAATAAGATTTCTCTCTAAGTAAAGGTATACACAAATAACGATAGCAATCAATATGCTCGATGGTACAAGAGTATTCGAAATGTTGTTGCTCTACTCGAATTTCAATGCAGTCTTGGCGGTCTGATATCTTTGTGCAATTGAACCTTTGGTGAGAAACTAACGAGGATGTTACATCATGACTATGAGACGACATCGAACGTGAAAAATGAACCGCCGTTTGACAGTGGACTGCCATCGTAGGTACTTTAGTGTCTCGGTATATATCAGTATGGTTCTTCATCGTATCGAATGTATTCGTGTATCGCGTATATGCTCTGTCTGTCTGACTATGTGTACACACATGTATGTATAATATATATACATATATGTTTGCTTGTTTAGTCTGTTTGTGTGTGTATGTATATTGTGTATGCGCGCGCGAGGGTCCTTACGTCGATAAAAGACACTATAACATTATATATGTACATTAACATGCGTATACAGCTATTTCTGGGACAAGAGAGATAGAGATAGAGAAAATGGAAAAACAATCGAAACGAGACAGAGAAAACTTTTGAAATCCGTCATTACGAACAAGCCTCGGGACCATAGAACGTAAGTGACAATAGAGAAATCTTGTAATAGAGAGAGAGAGAGAGATAGAGTTAGGCTAATTGGAGGCGATAAGATAATTTTTTTTCGTGGTAGACGCTGGTGAACGAATGCAGGGTCTTTGGTTTGCGGGGCGTAGTATGTTCTCTTAAGGTAATGGCACTACGACTTGCACGTAAGTGACTGGGAAGAAACCCGTGCGACCGTTCAGGCTGCCCTCGTACCAGTTCTCGTCGATTTTTTGGATCAGAGTGATCATATCGTTCTCCTGGAAACACACATTTTGCCGGTTGAACCATGTCCGAAACTCTAGAATCGCTACAGCTATGTATATTTATGGTTTAGCGATAGTATTAACACTTTGCCTACCGGCGATAACTTCACAATCTTCCAAAAATTAACAACTGGGTGATCCTTGACCAATTTTTCCAATGGCAACAGCAATTTTATCCGTGAACGAATAATTATCTTAGGTAACATGATTTATTGATTTCTTTTGAGTTTGTTGTTTATATGTAGATTGCAAATCTTTATGCAAATTACCTCTTCATATTTACTAGACTGCGGATTTTTATGTAAAATAGAAATATTCTAACCTGATCGTATTTTAAGTAGTTAGTGCAGCAGTCAAAGTGTTAACGATTACTACGAAGATTTAGTTAGTGTTAACGAACTCTGATATTTACTTTGAACCCGAGCTCCCCAGAATTCTCTGGCTCGAAATCGTACAGAGCTGTGCAGCAAGGTTGTCTTGGCATCGGAGTCCTTGCCGGTGATTTGCTTGGAGATGGCAAGGGAGAAGCTGAAAAATAGACCAGCTGCTATTGTGTCGAGAAAACAAGAACACTCTCGAAAAAATATATGTAATACTATTATACTACAATAATGTTACTTTAACGATCTGATAAAACTAAATATCTGTTCATAATATATCTTGAAACAGCTACTCTATCAAATGATACATGTCGCGCATCGAGCGCTGAAAGAAATAGCAAATCCTTCGCTAAAAATTATGCAAGTTTTAATTCATCGGTCGCCTGTAAAATAAAAAAATTAAAGTAAAAAGACAAACACACAAAATTAGCAGTAACAGAAGAGATACAGCTACTGAAGAGAGATGCGTGCGTTAACGACGGTACAGAAAAAAAGTTAGCACATGAATTATTCTATAGCCTCTTTTGTCGCAATGCCCACCGAAAGCGGAGAAAATTCAGATCAATTAATTACGCCGAGAGAAGGCAAGCCCATGCAAAATTTACCATTGGCAGATTGTGGCGGGTTTCCGGCCGGAAATAGCTCGAGCTGTGAGCGCTTCCCGTCCCCAGGGACTGGAGACCCGGCTCGACTTGCCCCTAAATCGTGTCAAAAGGACAGACATTCAAGTATGCGAGAGTATACACGCAGAAGAGACGAAGAGTGTGTGGTAGAAGTGTTGGTAAATGTCAGACAAAATCATGTAGTAGGAGCACGTATTAATTGGTCCCACAACGATCACGAATTTTTCCTTATATTCTCGGAAGATCGAACACAAAGACACAATCACAATCATTAGACAAAACATTAGACAAGACAACTTTCACGATCTCTAGACAATTATATATAATGGTTGTAATTACATTTTTGTACTTCGCCATCCAAAAACATGAATGAGAATTCGCATTAATTACGAGATCACCTGATAATACAAAAATCGTCAAACTCATTTTAGACCACCTTTCACTTGGAAGCAGCAAGAATTGCATCGAGAATACCCGACGATTTATCCAGTAAGAAGTTTATGAACATAGTTATGAACCTTATCTACTTGGTTATCAAGAATGCTTTCTCTTTTCCTGTCTGATAAATTTATTCTATCCATTACTGACCAAATAAGAAATACTACACTAGGAAATATGCAAACTAATGTATACATATATTTATTACATATGCGAATTTGTAAAACACGGAAACGCGTGAGTTGATTAAAATGAACGACACTTGCCTCGCGAGATATGTATGTATTTGTCTGTTGATTATTTGAAAAGCAAAAGGTGGTAAAAAAAATGATTTCCGCAATTCCACGCAATGTTCTTGATTAGTTAACCCTCGAATCTGAAATACCACGGCAGATAACATTACCCAGATCATCATACACCATGTACGCTCGTCATGTTTTCCTTCGGGTGCGACTATACGATAAAGTTCAATGACCATCCGACAACAGACTAGATAAGTGAGAGGAAAGTTCAACGAGAAGAGAGAGTACAACAATGTATTATAGTATATGGCCAGAGTATAATAGAGCTATAGGACATGTAGAATCGTTGCATGACAGAGGAGATAAGAAACAAACAGCCAATCCACCCGGAAGTATCATCGTCGTTGTATGTGTATGTGTAAAATCTGTTTTACCGTGAAGGGAGAAGTTCCCACCGTTCATAGCATCTGATGTGGGTATTGCATCGACGTGCAAGTCTGCCAGAGTCTTCGGCACGAACTCCAATTTTGGTTTGACTGCTGCCTCGTCTTTCCTGCAATTACCAAACCGGCAATTAAAAATCAATACGAAATCGGTAACTTCAGGAATCTCGAATAGAAGCACGTACTTCTCCAGAAGGGTCTCTGTTAGGGCTCTCAAGACCTCGGTACATTGCTGGTGGTAGTCCAAGAGGGCTTCGCTAAAGGTTGCCAGCTGTGCCACTTGTTCCACCTACAGATAAATTAAAAATTCATAACGATTAGGAGACCGTTCAAGCTAAATTTTCAGCCTTTTTGTAGGCGACGATGCCCCGGTCCAATCAAAATCTTCTACGCTACAACTATAACGCTTTGTCCGATCGTCAGAAGGTACGTAAATTGTTACATAAACTTTTGATCTCACGAACTGGATCAAAATGGATCCAGGCATCGTCGACAAAAGCTGAAGCAGAAGACTCACATCGTTCTCCAGCAGATTGAACATGCCCAACTGCGCCAGGTGCAGGCTCTCCGCGAACTTCTCCTCGGCCTGACGTATTTCGTCGTCTGAAAAGTGAGATCCTGCTCGCAAAATTTGCGCCAGCACAGATATTAAAAGTTGCACTACCAGGTTGCATCATTGCCTAGGATAGATATATGTACGATACGGAGGGAGAAAGAACCAGAAAGCGGAACAGAAAGTTAGCGAAAGTGGAACCGGAAACGATGTGACCTCTAAGGACCTCGATCGCATACATCTTTTGCTTTCTAACATAAGCTGGTGCAGATATCAAAGTTCGCCCAGGATGTTTGCCGAGTGCTCCATTTGGCATTCGGTGCACTCGCAGGATACATCATTATCGTATGCAGGGTGGTCCATTCTTAAATTAAAGTGTCCAAAATACGTTGCTACGTTTATCGTGAACCACCCTGTTTACGTGTATGCTTATGTTTATTTACAGTTAGGGTTACCACGTTTTAAGAAAAGTATTTCAGGACACCTCGTGACAAATGAATAACAGAACAAATACTTAATTATTTCCCAACTTGGGCAGAATAATTGTTTAAGGCTATTTTTCAATCCTGGTGGTCTGGCAACCCTAATTAGCTTCCCACACAGTTCCCCCTTGAAATTGTTTGAAACAGGTGTATGCATTAGGTCGAACAGTGCTGTGCTATATACAGATACAAAGTATCTAACTCAAGATACGCAAAAATATGCAAACCCATGTCCACGCTGAAATAAAATCGAGCAACTCTTTGTCACTCTTGTCGCCTTCTTCTTCTACTTCTTTTATTCGATAAAAGAAAAGAGAGCAACGATAGATGACAAAATATTGTTGGATGTTGCTTCAGCGTGGACACGGCTGAAGAGTTCAAGTTTCAAAGCTCGAGGTCCTACAAGAGTGTAATTGTAACGGGTTCGCAAAACGACCGTTCATTTAATTGCCACGTACCGGTGTAAGGTGACGAAGAAGTCTTTACAGGACTTCCACAATGCGGACTGCCGGATCTTTTCCCGGCTGCTAGCGAGCAAGGATGCGTCAAAGAAACAAAAATTCCTCCGGTTTGTAAACAAGGTAAACGAAAAGACACTGGGGCCGACTGGACACGCCGGTGATCATTGGTGTGGGCAACGATTAACAATCACGATCAAAACGTGCGCATGCACCATTACATGCGAGTGCAGTGTACCTACAGTAAGTGAGTAGTCTATCTTTAGACTCAAAGAGGCACGTGAAACGCACCTTCAACCACAAACATCGTTATCTAAATTGTCGGTTAACCGTGGAATATTGTTTAGTCGTGTTTCACCCCTAATGCAACCAGGGCTGTGCCGACAGTCGTGGCAGAGGGTTGCGATCCTCTAGGCGTCATATCGAATGGCCGTCAATACGGGAAAAAGAGCAAAAGAGATTTCTGGTTCAAGTTGCTCGCCACAGCCTTGACTGCGATTGTACATCTTGCGTGACGCATTGTAGCCCAAACTCCGATTCTAGCTGATAAAAATTCAATTCTGCGTAGACATCGGATAGCCATTGACTGTCTCCCTATCACAAAATGATGGACATTGATCCAGGGAAGATCTCCGAGTGCAAAGAGTACGGTAAAGTTGATCAGAGTTATTTAGAATAATTCGTCGAACGACGAAGATCGTTTCAGAATATCTTTCTGTTGTTCGTGAATAATCAATACGTTTATAAAGAGAGAGCTACGAATTTGTGGCGACAGGTTTCATGTAAAACTACCCTGTGACGGGCAACCCCTATGAAACAATATTTGTGAAAAGTAGATAAAATTTTTATCCCGCTCCAGATCATTATGATTACGGAGATTGAAACCTCCCCTTCGCAATGACCCTACGAGAATTGCGATGGGTGGCAGTCCCCGAGGAGAATGACTATTTATCAGCTGGTATCGAGGTTCGGCTGTGCGATAGAGAAACGCTCGCCTAATCGTGGGGCCAGCAGGTATTTCCCGTTGTTTGGCAGCCGTGGACCGGTCGGAGGGGTGGGTCGTTTATCGGTAAATGCGAATTATAATTGCAAACGCGTCAAGTTTTCGTGTCGCAAGGCCGCGCGCGGCGGCAGCCCTGACGTGTGCTGCTTAAATAAATCAATAAAGATACGCGGAGATAAAGTGTGAACACACGGGCGACGAGTGTACCTTTCGCTTGGCGTCTTCGCTTGCAATCGAAGTCGAGCCTTCGTCCCTGAAGTTTTTTCCGGTGGTGCTGAAACAAAAGGCGAGTGCCGGCCGTTCAACAAACTGGGACAACGCACCGCCGCGCTGCGCCGCGCGTACGGTGCTTCTTGTTGGATATATGTATTCGATATGTTGTTCGTGGTCTCGACGAACCGAGGCCCGGCAAACAACTTTTCCAATAAGCCGCGCGCGCACGAGCAGGCGCGCGAGAAGAAACCACCTTACCATCACTTCCTTCAGATCTTTGGTCTGCAAGTGGTGCAGCGGCTCCAGGAAGTTCTGCTTAATGTTGTCGTCCAGCGAATATTTCACGTCCGCCATCTGCTTCATCGCCTCGCCCATTTCAATGAGAGCCTGAGCTACGGGAATTAGAAAAGACGGATGGGTTAAAGCGCGTATTTATGCGCGAGGACTTCCGGTAAAGTTTCGCGTTTGCGCGAAGTGGAACGGGACGCGGGAGAGCTCGATCAATTACGACATAAATTCATTTCTTTCAAGGCGGATACGTCTCGTACAAAGTTTTTGAACAGCGACAATTATTTGCAACGCTAGAGCATAAATGAAAAAATTCTAGCTATTATTTTTAGATTCTGCAATGTTTCTGCCTTTGTCGCAATAAATGATTAACTGCTTCTAGAATCTGCAGACGTACGGAAAGAGACAATTTCACTTGACAGGAATAAAATTTCAAGTCTAGGTTTGCAGGATGTCGTACCAAAAATACTGTCTTCTCCGAGCTTCTTGCCATAGGTGAGCATACAATCACCGAGGACGCCTTCCGGTTGCGGATAGGTCGAAGCTTTCGCTTGACCGCTGAGCTTGCTGATGCCCTTGACCGCCGCCATCTTTGCCCTCGCGGTCGGGTTCGGCTGCAGGAACTCTTTCGTTTTCAGTTGCAGCTCCTCGACGAGCTCGTACGTGACATCCGTTTTCTACGATCAAATTCGCCGCCGTTCTCAATCTTCTCCAACCGAGCATGATTCTCATCTACCTCTCATAGAAAAGCTCTTTCTCATTCTCTCATTCTCCGCGCGCTCGATTATCTTCGCTCGCGACGAGCTCGCGCGGCCGTAATCTCGGAAACTAACAACGAATTTCCCGCCTTGAACCGAGGGGCGAGGGATGAGATCGATCCAAGGTCAAACCGAGTACCTGAGTACGAATGTGTGTCGAGGAAGGAAACCTTAAAAACGTAGCCACGCGTACTCACCCTCTCCATATCCATGAAGTCCACGTCGAGCTTAGTTCCTTCGGCGCCGCCCATCTTCTCCGTCATGTACTTTAAAAAATCATAGTTCGATTAGGGGTTGCATCAGACCGAGAAATTTTATCGTTACGCTTTCTACGAGACGATTGCTTTTCGTGACCAAAGAAACAACGATCGAACGTTGGAAATTGCTTTGAGCTCGCTTTTCTATTTAATTTGTCAGCCTTTTTTTAACAGAACGTAGCTGCCAATTCAGATTCGATGATTGACAGCAGAGGAATTTTTAATAAACTTTTCAATTGCAGTTGCATGTTCAGTGTTATAGCGACGAGATGTGCGTCGAGGAAGTGAATGTAATAATTTCATTTGAGGTAAAGCAAGTGGAAAAATTATAAAAATAGAATTATCAGAAAATAATAAACAGACGCATAGCGTTAAATAACGCTGAGAAGTTAATAAAATGCAAAGACTCGATTGTATATTTATGAGAAAAAAGTCGATTTGAAACTGGCACCATTTCGCGTATTTTTATTTTGATTTTTATCGGCTCGTAATCCTGTCGCTGCAAGGGGTGCAACCCTAAGCGAAACACTATCGCGACCAATCCAGAGTCCGATCCGAGGATTGCCCGAGGAATTTCGGGGGCGCATAAAAGCGGACCGGTGTCAGTTAATTGATCGTAAACCGAGATCATCCTGAAAGACGAAACTAGATTTCTTCTAAATGGCAGATAACCAAGGGAGGTGTGTGTGTGTGTGTGTGTATGTGTGTGTGTGTGCCAGAGATAAAGCGTGGGACAAGAAGTTTTGGAAACGGGAGAAAACCGTCAGTGGCAGAAAGGATAGGCACTACGGATCAATAATATCCGCAGTCAATTGATCTAAAGCGAGGTGCTTTTGAAATTTTGCCAACCGCAGCAAAAACTGACAAAAGATTCAATCTGGAATGTACAGCTCTAGATCATTTATGGAGAAAACTTTCTGTCGTTGAGGAGGACGACAGGCAATTTACCATTATTCAAATCTGTCCCACGAAATACAACGTATATGTATCTAATCACTTCGAGTGAAAAAGATTTGAAAAAGAAATTTTCGGTTTAATCAAAGTACACGATTGAACATCCTCGATTATCGACAACGACAGTTGCGACATTTGCCGGTGCAATTTCGCAGTCGCTCGTTTTTCCTTCGCGGGTGGGAGGAGGGAAAGCGGTGGAACTACGCGCTCGTAATACCAAATTAAAACAATTCATCTCGTGGAACAACAATCAGTTTTTTTACACCGTCGTACCCTACCGTAGGACTGAATGCAATTTTCCCGGGGCGTCGCGTCCCTTAATGGCCGAGAAAATGTTTCATTCATCGATTTTTTTTTCATCCCTGCCCGTGGAAATCTATGTACTCCACAAAAGGGAGGAAACGCGAATTTGCACTGCCGGGACAGATACAGTTAATTGCCTTCTGGCTACGGAATTCAGCAATTTTTTCGTTGAACAAGCTGGAGGAAGCGATCGATGTTAAAATGTATGTCTTCTCTCGAGTCTGAATGAAAACACGTGTTCCAGCCGAAAACAAAATTGAAGAAGCAATTCAAAGGAGCTCGCCGACGATGCAGTAATTTTACATGAATATATCACTCTGCTGGTCGAATCACCTGCTTTCGATATTTCGTATTGCAATTATATCGTAAACAGGCTGCAGATCTTTACGCAGATTGTCGCTTTTATGAATGATTTTTGAAAAATCTGAAACAAGTACGTATCGCTAAAATATTACTTGTGGTGAACATCAAATAATATCGCGATCAATGTTTCATAAATTTGCACGTGCCATAAAGGCAAAGAGGTCTACTAATTATTAGAGAAATTTATTCCACGTGTAGAATGTTGAGCATCGATCAAGTGCTTTGCCAGCAAAATGTCAAAAAGTTGTGAGCGCCTCGTATATCAGTCGGTGCTCGTTAGGTTCAGGGTAAAAATTTGAAATGTATAATAAATTACGAAAGCCGCTCCAATTGAAGCGTAAAACGAGAAAGTGCGAAAATTATAGGATGATCTCTGATCAGCCACTTCTAGTGCTCGGTGGGTTCGGTGTAAAAATAAATAAAATAATATTATAATAAATTACGAAGACCGATCCAGGTGTGAAATGCAAAAGTGCGAAAATTATAGGACGATCTTTAGCACGTATAGCTATGTTTCGACAGGCGCGAGGGTTAGTTGCCGGTGTAAGGTTCGTTTCATTGAAGACGAAGGGAAAGTGAGTTTGCACAGCCAGAACAACGCGGTTAATTAACTCTCATTCACGACGCATTACCGCCGCATGATCGCCGCGAACGTCGACGCTCACTCGTGAACGTTGCAAATCGAGGGAACAATATGTCGTGATAGCCGGGAAGCGTAAAAGCCAAGCAACACGATTATTTCACGAAGCTTCCGCACGACCCTGACCCATATTTAACGTTGACCCACTTGTACGATACTACACGCAGGAGCATAGGTAGCGTACCATTGCCAATTAAACGTCGTCCTAGAGTAAATCTGACCCACATCCGGTCGGAAGCAATGTCACGTACCGTTTGATTCGGATTTATGCACATTTATGCGCGTCCCGGTCGAAGTGTTTCTACTTTTCCGCCACGAGACTTTAAATAGGGATGATCGGATCGATCGATCTGCTCGGATCAAGTGCATCTAGATCGATCGAATTGGATCAAGTGGTTCCGGATTGTTCGATAAAAGAGCAATGAGAGACAGAGAAAAAGCTGCGACCGAACTGGCCCAGACAACAATTCCAACTCGAATAAAAGATATTTTATACTTTTGTTCCAGAGTTTCCGTATAATCGCGTTACAAGAGCCACTTAAAATCATCTGAACCGTAGAATGTCACTTGGGATAATTAAATTGACGAATCAAAGGAAAAGGAAGGCTGCGAAAAAGTTTCTTGAAAGAGGATGCATTAAAATGGACCTAATAACGAATAAAGAATTGTTTTAAAAATCTCAAAAAATTAAGAAACCTCAGGACGCATTCGGTTGAACACGTCTCACATGTCGCGGAAGAACGCGAAAGCTCGAGGGAGCCCAATTTCAATCCAATTAGTGGATCCCTTTTCTCGATCGAAGTGGTCGATAATAAGGGACTAGATATTGAATGCAACGAGTCATCGAAGACCTGGCGTTCGCAAATGAACGTTTGATCGGGCATTTAATTTTCCGAGAAGAACAGCGAAGTGGGTTTCCGTTCGAACAGCAGAGGATCTCTACGCTCTTGCTCCGTATCAATTCAAATACTGGAACAACACCGTCTCCGGGAATAAATCCCCGGGATCCGAATATAAATTTTCATGAATAAGACATTGCTTCGGTATGATCGAAGTCGAAGCCACTCGAGAGTATCGTTCCACCGTGATTCATTAGAAACCGCCGCGGCGCCGGTTAACTTGAATTAAACTGGTCGCCGTGAAATAGACTGCTCGGCAGCGCCGCTTCGAAATTATTTGCATAACTCTTTATATATTATTGGCCGACCATACCATACAATCATGCTGCGCGCACGTAAATGCAACGAGTGATTTCGATCGATCCGCGCCGCAATCCGGCCGCTATTTTATGGTTGGGAATTCCAACATGGAAACCTGGTAAAAAAACGCCTCCGCGAGAGCCGGCCGAGGTTCGTTTCCCAGGTCGAATTTAATAAGTGTCAGTCTAAATAAGAATTAATTGTTCCACTCAAGTCGCATCGAGGCGAGCGGAGACCTCTGTTCTCCGGTCAGTACCGGCTGCACAAACGTCTGGAACGTCGGTCAATACGAAATCTGGTCATTAATGACTCCGTAATTGTCTGTGACTCAGCGGCGAGCACGTCCGACGAGACTCGGAAGCGTTTCCAAAATTGCGGCCGGCAATTAAAATGATTAACCCTCGCTTTCCTTCGACGGAACTCGCTCTTGCGTCTCTGAATAGTATGAAATCCGCCGTATATCTCCGTGATCGTACTGTAACTCGATCCGTTCATGTAAAATGTATAATGTTTGATGGAGCATTATCGATCGAATCGAAGTGCACAGCAGAAGTGAGGGAAATAATACTGGAGGATCTCTTCTACGATTATTTCTCCGACTATTGGATACTGAAATAAAGCACGTTTATCACGAGCTTTGTTGGAAGCTCGTAATTTTGGAAGGAGGCTGGAAGATAGAAATAATTTTTGCTATTTTCGATAAAATTTTGCTCGTGTCAATGTGCAAAATTTCGCATGAAACACGTGCCTCGAAACCTCAGTAGTGTCCTTTAAAAAGCACCTCCCCCCCCCCCGTTATCGGTTACCGCATTACAATCAATTTGTACCGAGTTCGATAATTACATAAGGTGCGGGCTCCTCTCTGTTGAATCTGCAATGAATACACCGGTGTGCCCGAGGAGCGCGGAATATTTCATTACTACGCACACGACGAGATTCAAAATATTTTTTTCATAGCGCATACCTCTGAACAATTCCCTCGACCAAGAATTAAACAGAAACCATCGTGAACTAGATCCCGAGCTAGATCGTGAACGAAGAAACACAAATGCCAGTATGACACGAATAAAATGTTTTAGATATTTTTTATGCAAACTAGCGAATTTAATCATAAAAATCGACAATACGCAATGCGATGGCTACTGGAAGCTCCTAATTACCCGAACAGTACATATGCAGTACTAAACATTGTATTGCATTGTACGTGTCAACGAATGCCACTAAAACATGCGCAGTCTAGCGACGACGTCTCGTAGAAATCGTAACTACAATTTCTCCTCTGTCTATCCTCTGATCTGAACTCCTTCGAATTCTACCATTTCTAATCGCAGGATAGAGAACAGTATCAATCGGAGACATAAAAGGTGTGCATGCTTGCCAATTGATCGTCACAGCTTCGTCGTTTTTGCTCACCTGGTTGGCCTTGTTAATCTGTTTCTTCAGCCCCGCGAACGCCATGGTGGATCGCTCTCTTTCTATTCACTGGGCAAAAGAGAATCTGCAACAGAGAGCGAGTTGACGGGTTTGTGAGAAGGCAAGAAAAAAAAAAAAATTTCGGAAAACAAAGGGGAAGGGTTGAAATTTATGACTGGCCGGTTGGCTGCTCGCCAGACCCGCTCGTCCACGGACGGATGATTTTCAATGTTATTGATCGACCACGTTTTCCAGCATCATGACTTACTTCTGATGTAATAATCACCGACACGGCCCCGTCCGTAAGCGAGCCCGTAATCCGTTCGAATATCACGCGGATACACGGACCGCCGTCGACGCAACACCGGCATGGCAGCGCGGTGCTGCGCGACGACCGATCATCATTTCTAAAACAGCCAGCAAGGATATCGCCGATGATGTTCGCCGCGAATTGCATCACGCGGAGTCCCCGTTACGGGTCTCATTATTCCCAGCCGAGTCATCCTTTTTCTCCCAAGCGACGGTTCTCTCGATACACGGTATACACCAAAAATAGAGTGTCTCGCACATGCTCGACAACGTAGAGAAATTAACCGGGGCCGACCTCCCTCTTGACAAGCTTCTTAGAACAACCACGACGACGACGTGTACAGCACAAATAAGGGCAAAAGTTGCACGTAAAACGGGGGTTCACCTATAATCTTTCTGTGCCGGCGCGACACTTTCAACCCCCTTCGACGGCACCCTCGTCAAACACAACCCCTAACGCGAAACGTGTACGCTGGGATCGTAAGGACAACAGGACGACCTCTGACAGAATTGGAGCAACCTACAGGATCAGAAAAGTCAGACCCGATATCTGGAAGCTCTTCAACATCCGCCGCGGACGTGCCAACTGGATCTACACCGGATATGATGAAATTCGGAGCAAAAACAGAATTCTGCCGACCAAAGTTATTTTGGTAAAAAGAACAAGAGGACGACCTCTGACAGAATCGGAGCAACTTACAGGACCAACAAAATTGAGACTGGATAGTACCAACTAGATTTACATATTAGTAGGAATGATGAAATTCAAAGGACAAGCAGAATTCGCTTATCTGGGGTATAAGGTCGTAAGGAGGATCTCGAGTGGCCAAAAATTTGCGTCTCGATACTCAGAGAATCTAGAAGGATGACTTCGAAGCTGTCCACATTTAAAAGGAAGGAGAAGGTATCTACATGCAAGAATTAAGGGATCTCGAAAGATAAAAGAAATTGCTGATCAATCTTTAGAAGCTGCCCAAGACAGACTACGATCGTACAACCTGATGTTCCAGAAACGAAAATTTCGTGAGAAAACTGGTGAAAGGTGAAAGGTGAAAGGTGACACGAATTCGACATGGATCTCGTGAACGTCACCGCGAACGGCATCATACCCCTAAGATCGGGATAGTACGTTGGCACAATAACACGCGGTTCTCAGCGAATCCCTGATGAATCGAACGCAGATTGTCCGAACGTCGATACGTAACCCGGGAGCGTGTTTTCACCTTGAAGCGTTCAATCACTGAGCAGCGAGGCAAACGAGGAGACGCGAAGCTGGCGAATTGTGTAACAGGCTTTGATGGACACGGTGTACGGTGGAAGGTGCCCTGGCAAGATACCCTGGAAAGGTTCCCCTGCGGAGCTTGCACAGCACCGGTGACAAATCGTGCGAGATCCATAAAGATTTCCGGAGGTGATGCGAGTCGGAGAGCGAAATCGGCCTTGGATCTGTGTTCTCACCTCGTGCGTGCGAACGGCAGGATTCGCGACACCCTCGGGAAAGTAGAGGGAGCGATGAGATGTTCCTCCAGGGAGAATGCTAGCGACCAGACCAGGTGCTCGCCGATGTACTCCAGACCGTCTACAGAGCCAGCCGCGTGGACCACGAGCACCGCGAAACACCACCGACTCGTACGTGGTCGGTTTTGCACACTGCGCCTCTTCCTCAAGGGGTAGTTTTCTAGCTGACGATCGATACCCGGCTACGAGTCAGCCTTTCCGTCTCGCTCTCCCACCATCCAGCCCTTTGCTCTCCTACTCCCCTCCACCTTTTCCTCTCTCGCTCTACCTCCCTCCCTCCCTCCCTCCCACCCTCTCCAAGCTCGGAACAACTCGGCTTCGACCTTCTTTCTCGTTTCTCCTTTCTTCCTTTCCTTCTTGCTCGCCAGCCGCTTCCTTCTGCCTCTCGATTCAATCTTTTTTTTCCTTCCCCTCTGCCCCCCTTATCAGCCCTCTCCCCCTCCATCAACACCGCCTACGTCCAGGGAAGACCATCCTTCCCGATGTCCTCTCTCCTTGTCCCTCTCCCTTTCATTCGCCAAGTCCCTCCACTTTCCCTTCTTCCCTTTCATCGCTCCCTTTCTCAGT
Organism: Lasioglossum leucozonium; assembly: GCA_028454225.1. Classification (NCBI taxonomy): domain Eukaryota; kingdom Metazoa; phylum Arthropoda; class Insecta; order Hymenoptera; family Halictidae; genus Lasioglossum; species Lasioglossum leucozonium. The sequence continues at coordinate 11,733,489 of CM052209.1, read as the reverse complement.
GTTACACCTGTGTGTGCTCGTCCGTCCACGCTTTCTTCGGCCCACCGACACAAAATGTCGCGTTTCTGCTAGTTCGCCCCGATTTTTTTCTCTTTCTTTTTCCGTTTTGCGCGCGCCGTCGAAGCCTCTACGACCACGCAGACACCTAATTGTGTACCTACTGATGCTAAGCGTCGCCGAGGAGACAACCCCCGAGCGAACTTATTCGCGCGAAGATGCTCGCCGAGAACCGGTCGAGACTCTGATTGTCCAGAGATGTTTTTCCATGGGATTAACGGCCCCTTTGAGGGACCTGCTCGGTTTTCGGAAGAATATTGTTTTAGGAAGACAATCGAAGCTTCTTGCTCTTCTGGGAAAGTATAAAAGTATAATGCAGAGATAGCAAGTTTCCGAGCACCGACAAATTGTATTAACGGTCGAACAGCGGTCCACTCTTATAATTATACAGTTAATAATCAATGTTTTAAAAGATATTTTCGAAGGTAGGTAAGTAGGCTTTAAATTTAGTGTTCTTCATTAATAATTTTAATACACTCGAAGTCTTGCAATCTTTCCACCGATTTAAATTGCGTCTACTTATTTTTGTCATAAACGCATAAAATCCTCAGTCTAGTTATCTAATGGAGCTCCCTAGAGCTTAGATAGAACTAGCATCCTAGTCCCCTTTTAGTCGTTCAGTTTATAGATCCTTGGCAACTCGCGATCTCTGAACAGTACACGCAATTATTCGGTAGTTCTACATGTCCTCCGCGATGGCCAGAGTTGGTGAACATTTTGGGGAGGTTGTGGGAACAGGAGGGGTGAATAAAGTAGAGCAGTTGAAAGCGAAGAATGGAATCCCAGAAATCAATTCTGTGTACCTTTTCAAGGGTGAAATATATTAATCCGTAGCTTCCACCCTCCGAGTAGCGTTCAAGTTTTCTTGGAACGTTTCGACAACCCTGTACGATGAATCGATAGTTCTCTTTTATTGTTTGCAGCTGTGTGCATACCGCGATATTTTCAATGGAAATATGGAATTCGGTGTCGAAGTTTCGCCCGGGGTTCGAATATATTTATGACCCACTTGTCGATGTTTTAGTACGGTTCAAAAATTATTAAGAGATTAAAAAAAATTGGTTTTGTCGGGTATCAAGCCCTCGGGGACCAGCGACCCGCTGCTCACCCGCGAAAATGGGGGAAGCGTCCGAGGGGCGGAGAGCAATAAGAAAAAATTCGGAAATAATAATAACAAAAAAAAAAACTTGGACATAATATTTGTTCGTAGGCTAAGAAAATAATTTTCTAAGAGACTTGAAACAGTTCGCCCGGCGTTTTCAGGCATCTTTAGTCATAATGTTATTATCAACCGATATCGTTCTGTCGTTTTGTACGCCCCCCATGTGTTTGACAATGAGTGTACATCCGCTGTAGAATCCACTCCCACGCTCTGTGAAAAATATTTCTAAAAATATATGCCGTTCCGGCAGGAGGCCATCAATTGGCCAAAAAGGACACAAGTTGCCGCCTCAGGATGTGCAGCAACGCAGCAGAGAACACGGCTCCTTTTCGTATCCACATTTTCGTTCAGAGCGTGACCGATTATACGCAATTTTCTGATATTATCAGTCGATAAAGTTGCTTCGCTATCGAAATAGGTTGGTTCCCCTGTTAACCTAGTTCCTTTTATTTATTACTATTGATTCGCGACAACTAGGAACACGTTCGTTTCAAAATTATCGCGAGCAATGAAAGGACGATTTACTGCCCCGCTATATCGATCGACATGGAAATTAAAGAAATGGGAACGGTCGAATAAGAAGAACGTCAAAGATTCGCGCTTTAATTAAATTAAGAGAGAAATTCGATAAGTAGATTTATTTTATAGATTTCGGATAAAACAATAACGATTTTTTTTCTCCTCAAGAATTCCAAAAGTCTGCGCAACATCCGTGCACATTACGCTTTCGTAATTGCGTTCATCGGCGAATGTTAAATTACTCCCAATTAAACAGTTATTAGCGACATATAAATGATCCCTTTACGCGCGAGTTCTCGTTGCACGTAACAAACCGGAAAAAAACGTTGCAAGAGAAACACACACACGCACCGTGCGATAAAAATGATAATTTTCTTTGAATGAATTATGCACGTTGCATTATGTGCACCGATGCCACCGAAATTTGAAATTGCAATAGCAATAGCATACGACCAATCACCGATGCGTCTGTGCATCGACTAACAATAAACATGGCGTCTTTCCGATATTTCTTTCGATCTAATATACTCTGTTTATTTTGTGATTCTAATATTAAAACAAATGCATTGGCTTACCGTGTGTACGGGACAATCGAAAAATCGACGAGCATGCCAGTCAAGTGTACCAACTAATCAATCAGACTTACTCATATAGCACGAATAGATTGAAAACCAACTAATTCAAACATTTCTCGGGCCGATTAATTAACTATCTCGGTTACGATTGAATTAACAAATTGTAGTTTACGTTAATGCACTCACCGCACTCAAATTTAGTGAGAACAGCACAATATTTCGGAGAAGAATCAAGCTAACCCCCTGCCACGGGTTTGACACAGACGACAGCTGTTTCGAGTTTCCATTTGCGACGATAGATAGCTCTCGTAACTACTCATTGTGGCGGCTAATTTGAATATTTACAACATTCGTTTCGATCTATTTATCGATAACGATAGATAGCAATATCTTGATAGTAATTTTTAAGGCATATCAGACGTTTATAAATGTTTCGGTTCCTATCTAAAGAAATAATTGATATTGTTTGTAATATTTACGATACTTTGCAAGAAATACCGCCAATACGACGTTTACTGTGTTTTTCTTCTAAAACATTCTGTACATTCTAAAAACTCTACAGAGTTTGAAAATATTCTTTTATTAATATTCATTTAAAAAGGATTTTATAGTAGAAAGCCTCTTTACAATCACTCTTGAAAAGTTAATGTACGATTTTTCGTTGTCGTTGTATGGCGCTTTGAATGAAAAACCTGGTACATTAATAGGAGGCTGCTCAATGATGCTAATTTACATAAATAACTAAGGAAATCGATTTTTATGTAATCGATACAATAGGGAACTAATATGTACATTGTTGGTAACATAGAAGTCTGTATCCTCCTAAAAAATGACAGCGGGAAAATTTTAAATATTATAAATTATACATATCCTAAATATATATGTGTATGTATATATTTGTTGTAATCTATTAAAAGTTGATTACGACTACACGTCAGTTCAATGCAGTTCAAAAATTGTAATCGTTAATCGTCAAATTGTCCAAGTCTGACATATAGCGATGCTTTATTATGATTATATATACATTGGTTACAACAAGTATTTACATACACTCACTTTCCTTAACTTTACGAAGATGTGCATTATTTGTTATCCAATATAATATAAATGTTACATAATTTATAATTACAGAGTGTATATTTACAAGTATACTATAAAGCCCTAATAACAGTAGGATTTATCAAGTGGTTGCTACTCGTACACGTAGAAAACATTTTTCGCTAAAAAAAATAAGTTCGAAATGACACTAGTTTCCTTTCTCTTTTTTTATTATCAACATTATTAGTACAGTGAAACAGCTAATATTATACAATAAAATAGTGCCGTTTTACAGTAGATCGCTGTAAAGCTTTTTTTTTACACGTAGTATAGCGTTTGACTGAATGGATTCGTCCTTTCTTTCTTTTCAGTTCAACGTACTCCTTTTTCATATGGTTATATAAAACTTGAGTTGTTTATCTATTGCTGGATTAAGAGTTGACATCATTTGATTAAACTGGTTCTCCCCAACTATGCCTCTTAATGTAAGTAACTGGAAAGCAAATATGATATAAACATATATACATACAGGTATATCAAATAATAGAATTATCCACAAAAAGGAGCTTGAATTTTACCTGATTTTGAAATGTATCTTTTAATGATATTGAGGTGATAACATCTCCAAGGGCTAATCTTCTCTTTCGCTGTTCATGTCCGTTTCCATAGTCCTCGTCCACGTGTTCCGATAAGTTGGATTGTCCACTAATTGTTAAAGAGCTAAGAATTGAAATAATGTCTCATCTTCGCTAGATCGTCTATCATACAGGGTGAGTCAATACAGATTTTGTTACATTTTATAGACTACCATGTAGCATTGCAAAAAAATACATTCACCTTGAAAAAGTTAATTTCAACCATTTAATAATAATTAATAATTTTTTTTCAATAATTATTGTTCTAATAATTAATTTCAAACATTTCTGAATACTTAGCTCTTATTGATTCACCCTATATGATTATCAAGCGTAATTATGGCCAACTTACTCAATACCGAATCCTATGTAATCATATTCTAAGTTATCCAATTTAGTTAAATCGTTAAGAGTCTCGACAATGTTAGATATTATTTGTGGGAAATGTTCGAGCACACTCGGAGGACTGTTCGCCCCAAGAAGCGAACAAAGTGCGAGTGCTAATAATTTGCGTCTCTCTGGCTGGAAGACGACTTGCATTTGATTAACCCATACACGTATGATCTTCCCAAGAACTTCCTCTTCGCGTGTTTCGTTTGCGCCTATCTTTCTGGTTAATTCGCTTATTACCTGATCCAACAGTTTCATCGATTACAATCAAATACATTTCCAAAGGTAACAACATTGGACATATATAAAAGTTTTCGTACCTGTATAAAAATATCTTTATAAAACCACAAAACTCTTGCCACGATTATTAGACATATAATCATCACTTGTATAGAGTCCTCTTCCCTGTACACGTTCCTACCGAAATGAAATGATTTAATGAGATTAATTTGTTATTATTGTGTTCTTTCGTTGTCTCCCATCTCTCTATACTCACTCGAATACAGTCACCAGAGCAGGCTTAATTATTTCTGCACCTTGTCGAGCTGCTGCACACATAAACGTTTCGAATACCGTAAAAACCATGTATACTCCCTCTGATCTCAAATCACTCGTGATCGATCTAAGAGTTTCGACTACCAGTCCCCCTCTTTGACTTAAAAATTCTTGTGGGCTTAGTATTGCGTATGCTTCAACTATGTACAAACATGATTCTAGATTCTCCCCGGATTGATCTGTAAAAATATTCACAGTCGTATAATGTTCTGAGCGTGAATAATCGTTTGAGAAGAACACACAGAAATATTTGCCAACCTAACAATGCACATAGATTTCGAGCCAAATCCATTATAGCTGGTGTCGGTGCAGGTGTATTCTCCAGTAAAGCTGACCATAGTCGTAATCCATCTTCTAACAAATAAACATGCTCATCCTGATTGACGTCGCAACTGAATGCGACAACACCTATCACCAGCGGTTGTAGTATAACACTTTCAGGTCCTAAAGCCTGTTTTTGATAAGGATATTAATAGAAATAAGTCAAAACATTGAGCAGAATCGGTGAAACAATTCAGGAGCGTGTACCACCTTCTCCAAATGTACAAGTGCCGTGATGATAGCACATCGCAGCATAGTATGCTGATCAGAATGTTGCCAGAGGACTGGCAAATATGAATTAAGAACCCCAATGTATGGGTTTATTTCGCTGCCCACACGTTCGATTATGAATGATAACACATACAAAACACGCATCTAGACAAATAATAATAATATGTTACATTCGTTAAACGTGATTTTTGTCGGTAATGCATCTTCATACCTTAGTATCACACTCCGTCACTTCTTTCAAGAGAGAAAACAATAATGTACACGCTGGTTCCAAATAAGGAGAGAACTCTTCTGGGTTAAATTGAAAATCATCTATTACCAATTTCAAAGCATCGCTAGCTGCCAAACGGACTCCCAAATCTTCTTCGGAGCTTAGAACTTCAACCATAAGTTCGTACACCTTTGGTCTCAATGCTCTGCTTAGTTTGATACCTACAATATTAATTAGACAAATAAAAATTTGTATAAAATTCTCGAACCGTCCAAACTCGACATTTTCGGGTTCTTGCACACCTCTAGTAATAATTAATGAATTTACTTACTCGACCATCGTCCAATAAGCCAGCATACTCGTCTTCTAATAATTCTATAATTGTTATTCCGAATCTTTAGCTCTTCTATCAAAGTGGTTGAGAACCATTGATCAAAATTCACCTAAACCATGAAAACACTTTGAAATTTCATTCAAAATTAGTATGTATCCATTGAAACATCTTTCTTCGTCGTACCTCGTCGTATAAGTGAAAGGCGGCCAGACCAACGGCATTATACACTGCATCTTTTAATAAAATGGCATGTAAATTGTTTGGATCGACAGGTTGGTGGTGCCTTTGCATTAAATTGACCAAAACTGGTGCAAGAACCTCGCTAAACTGACGGATAATATTGGAAAACACGGATTCCGAACATGGCTAAAAATAGAATATTGATCATAAAATAACTGAATATCTGAATGATTGAGTCATTAGCGTTATAAGGGAATATCGGATTGTAAATGATTTGAGCATTTACCCTTAGACTGTATTTTGATAGTTCTCCAACTTCATCGAAAACTGAAATCAATGTTATAAAGAATTAGTAACGATCGTTACAGATCTATATATGTACGAACATGTAAATAAGTACTTACAGTAGTTTTCTGGATCTGTGTCCCATAACTCCAAATCAGCAGGAGTTAAGAGGAAATAATGTGTCACAAGTTTCGAACAGATTTCGGTCAATGTTTCAGGGGTAAAAAGTTCTTGTCTCAATTTGAACCTTCCACGCGGTTCCGAGTCCCTTCTCTTATAGAATCTCAGAGGTGGGTGTGGCATTAATACGCGTTTTAACAAATTTAAACATTGAATAGTAAATCTCTCAAATGTTAAATTTTGACCGGCATCTGTAAAACAGTAAAATACAGAAAACTTTACGGAGGTTGGCATCAGTTCAACCGGGCCATATGACCATTGCGTTTCATGGACCCCTATCAACACTTTAACCAGAAGAATTGTAAATTTGTCGCACGCCTCCAGTTGTACTCCCCTCGAGATTAAGGTCTTTCCTAGAATTACAGACATCGTCAAATTAACTGAAGTTTTGCTGGTTACATGGATTGTATCAGAAACAAAATATACTAACGACACTCGAGGCAAGTTTGCGCACGTTCGAATACAACCTCTAAGAATAACACAGCTTCTTGCGATATGGAACCTGTATCGAACCCATGTACAATAAGTTTTCTAAGTATTCGTAATGAAAGTAATGCTTTCTCTAAAGCTTCCTGTATCTGATTCGTGTCTGCTCCGTTCGATACCAGTATGAAAAATGATTCGGTATAAGTGTTCCATAAATTCAAAATAAAACTGAACACATTAGCGGTTAGTTCTATGAAGAGTCGTCTATCCGGTGCCAAACATTTAGTAGCTAAAGCCTTAATAACATGACGTAATGTTAACAGTGCCCTGTGCTGGGCCAACGGATTCTGTCCTCTTACAACGTCCAGTAACGTTGGAATTAATGTACCCCATTCTCTAGGACAATCGTATCTGCACAACATCAATCCATTTAATTGTTTGCTTTGCCGAAAGAAGGAATAACTAATTCGTCTAACAAATTGTTACCTTGCAATTTTAGCAATAAGAGCTGCCAATTGTACAGCTAATTGATTTACAGGTTCTTCAAAATTTGATATTAAACATTGCCTAAGGAATTCTTTCTCATCCTCTGCAATCGCACTAAAATAGCAACAGCATATGTTATTCAATCCCATAATTAAATACTTCATTGAAATACGAATGACTAAAATAATACTTACTTTGGTGCATTCTTTCTCCAATATCTATCAACACCATTTTTAAAACACAAAATTGCCATCCATCTAATATTAACAGTCAAGGAATGATTAGAGAATATGTTCTGAAAAAAAAAACAATTTTATTAATTTTACGTTCGTTATGCTTTATACATATAATGTTAGTCAATAAAAATAATGTTATAGTAAGAAATTACATAATACTAATATTTTTGTTATACATATATAGTTGAACCTCAGCGAGTTAACCCTTGCAACTCAAAAATTTTAGCTGTTCCCTTGAGATTCTAGGTATTTTTGGGAGCTGAAAAGAGGTTTCCTCAAACAGCATAGGGGCAAGGGGACCCTCGTGCTAGGGACCCTCTTGCTTGGCACGCCTGTCTCCACTATCGATGCTTCCATAGTCCCAATATTTAGGCTTTGACAATACACGCTACGTAGTATGTGTGACTGCTTAGCCAATATTTTGCTAGAGTCGAAAATACGTGTAACTCGGGCGTGCCTTTCCCACATTCCTTCCAAGAAACTTCTTTTTCAGCTCCTAATAATACTGAGGTTCAACTGTACATATTCCATGATAAATTCTGCAATATTAATACAATCATGGATTATGCCACATGCGCATTAAGCATACAATTTCCATTGATTTATTTACATGAATAACTTACAAATAATGTAGTATAGAACCCTCTTTCAGTTTCCCACTGTTCTAATGTTTGTTCAGCAGGCTTTAAAACATTTGGATCTTGGCTACCTGCTTGTTGAAGCACTTCTATCACTGAGGCATCCATATCTTTCTACTAAACAAATAATATACCATGAAATCATTTAAACAAATGACCAGAAACTTACATTCTATTCTTATACTAAACCTAAACAACCACACGTCGCTCGCATTGCTTTAAAAACTGCTCTACATTATTAACAAACATGTATTAAAGATACTTGCTTTCGTGAACGTGTAACCCTAACACGAAGTTTGAAAAAGTATTTTCGCGGTACATCTGCGTGTTACGAAGACCGCAGAGAATCGAATAATTCCTGTTGTTATACTACTTCTGTTTAAGAAACGTTCGTTTCCCTTGTTCCGGGTGATCAGTCCCTAACCTATAAAGAAATACGTTGTACATGCCGAAATATTACCTCGCTTATATCAGGGTTCGTAGAATAATTTTCGGTAAACTCCATTTATCACAAATATCTATGTATTAAATCGATACATAACGAAAATTATCGAAGACACACTACATCAAAATGTCACACACGCCCGCAAGTCGGCATTTCAGAACGCTGCCTCCCTCTTCTGTCTTTCGATTTCTATAAAATTCACTGGTAACAATTACAGTACTCCCTTCGTAGCGTCGCGCAATTCAATTGATAGAACGCGACATTATGAAGGACGGACAGAAGTTTCCCTTCTACCTGATTAGCTAGTGGCTCGCCGTTGCTATAGTGCTGCCATCGTAAAAAAAGACATAGAGCATTTCCACGGAGGAGAAACTCCCGCGTTTTTCGGTTCTCAATATCTAGTGCGCATGCGTCTATAAATAATTCATGAATATTCCTTTTAAATTCTCCTTTATTTATTGTTATTTATTGTATAAGAATTGCTACGAGCCTAGAAATTTATTACAAATTGACCTTAACGTTTAGTTTACCATATTAAATATAGATGGCTTGGTACGATTTTAGAATGGCGCTAAGTTCAAATTGTACAACTGAAGCAACGACAAAAGATTGTTAAACTGATAATGTACCTATTGATTTTTATGGAACACGACACTCGTAAACAGTTGGTAATGTTCATCAATGTTACCGTTCGGAGTCATTGCTGTGATGATGATGATAATAATTATTGTCGGTATACACTTATAATAATTATTGTCGACAATAATTGAAATTGAATCTTCTGAATCGTAGATTTTTCTTTTTTTCGAAGATCTGCGCATTCCTAGATGCGCAAGAGAATAGTGGGGATAGAAAACACGTCGCGATAGAAATCGTCAAACGCGACACTATGGAGGTAACACTGTATTGTCAAATTGTGAATCATCTTATCGGACGTAATCCTTGAATTATAATCTATTTTATACATCTCCTCGACAATTATGTTGTTACCTATTATATTCAACTTTTAAAGCTGTTTATTCAACAATTAAAACCGTTTACTTAACTATTTACTTCATTAAAACCCATTCATTTCTGTTTAATTTTTTTGACGAACAATACAGAAAAACGAAATCACGTCCGAAGTAGTCCGAATACAGTAATTTCATACTTGTTTATGTCGGATACGAGCTTCATATATCGGTTTGTTTTTCATACATTGCATTAGAGTTGTAATTGAATTTATAAAAGAGTAATCTAACGATTGTAGGTAAGCGTGTAGAATAAGTATGTGCATAAAAGTTAACACATCGGCACGGAGCATTGTATTTTTAGTTACGTTAAATATTTAATACTCGCTTGAATAATTTTTAGATGCAACTATTAATAAAGCGATGACCAGCTTATTTATTTTTATTTTTAGTTTAAAATTTCATTTCATTTGAAACGGATATCCGGTGCGCGCACTCTAGTGACCACACGCCACACGAGTCGACCACTTTCTTTCCGTTCATGGCTCTCGGGGCTGTTTCATAGTTGTCACGATGAAGGTACGAATCCACGAATATTTCGAGCATCTTAGAAAAATTACGAACAAGTAAACATAAGATTTGTACAGTAGATAACTGTGTATAATTATTCGTATACATATTTTCGCAATTATTCCTTTAGTTGCAGTTTTACGTGTACATGTTCTGTCAAGGAACAGCGATTCGAAACATGAATGCTGTTTCGCTAAAATGTAATAGTTATATCAAGTTTAACTGTTAAAACTGATAATTAATAAAAATATAGACATTAATATGATCATACAAAAAAATAAATAATATATTACTTAATTGTCATTAATATATCGCAGTGCTGCTTAACCTCAAAAAAATCGCCGATGTTATCTTTTATTTTGCAATCTAATGTTTATATTCAATGTCTTTCAGCTGAACGTATCCTATCCGGCGACAGGATGTCAAAAACTGTTCGAGATTTCAGATGAACATAAGCTCAGGATATTCTTCGAAAGGCGCATGGGCGCTGAAGTTGAAGCTGATGCTTTAGGTGACGAATGGAAAGGATACGTTGTCCGCATTTCTGGTGGCAATGACAAACAAGGTTTTCCTATGAAACAGGGTGTCCTGACCAATGGTAAACTATCGGAATAATTATTTTGTTATTGTTGCAATCACAATAATATTATAGTTTAATATTACAATGCTCGGACTTGTTATAATTTTGTATAACCGTGAACAGGACGCGTGCGGTTACTGCTCTCAAAGGGACAATCCTGCTACAGACCAAGACGCGATGGTGAACGTAAACGTAAATCCGTTCGTGGATGTGTTGTAGATGCAAATTTGTCTGTACTTGCCCTGGTTATTGTTAAGAAGGGAGAAAAGGTATTAATTATCATTAGAATTGTTATGAACACAATTTCACCCATGTTGTTCAGGGTGTATCTAAGAACTTTGTTGTCATGTCTTAAGATACTATCGTATACATGGGAGATTAAATTTCGTTTGAGATTTGAGAGGGAGTATCAGTTACTTTATATTTCTTCTCAGTGTACGAACGAGACATTCTAAATTGTTTTTTCTAAGAATATTTTGTTTATATAAATTAACTAAACTCTTCTTTTAGGAAATCCCGGGTCTGACTGACACTCATGTACCCCGTCGTTTAGGTCCTAAGAGAGCGAGCAAGATTCGCAAACTCTTCAATTTAGCAAAAGAAGACGATGTGCGTCACTTCGTTGTAAAACGACCGATTCAGAAGGAAGGCAAGAAGGAGCGCGTTAAGGCTCCTAAAATTCAACGTCTCATTACTCCACTTACTTTACAGGTATGTACTATCTCAATGATAGTTCTGCCAAAATTGTTGGAAGTTACAGTATATTAAATAAATTAATGTTGTTTTCACAGCGTAAGCGGCATAGATTAGCACTGAAGAAGAGGCGTTGCTTGGCTCGGAAACAGCAAGCAGCTGACTACGCGAAATTGTTAGCACAAAGACAAAAGGAAGCAAAGAATAAACGCCAGGAAGAATTGAAACGCAGGCGAAGCGCTTCCATGCGGGACTCCAAATCGTCCAATCAGTCGGCGCCCACCACACAAAAATAAAATGACTGCAGTGTTGTATTTACAATTTAATAAAAATACTTTCACCTATTTATATTTGTTTTCTTTTTCTTCGTTTGCGCCTATTGTCAAAGTCAGCTGTCGATCTCTGCTTCACAGCGCAGATAAATAACCGAAACGTCAACATTGGCAGCTATTTCACGTATCGCGCTTACCGCAAGGGCCATCTATCCAATATTCCCTATGTCAAACCCGTTATCTGCTTTTTATTATTTACCGAGTTTACCATTCGATCCTGTTTTCCTAACTAATATTAATAAGCCTGATTTTAACGACAGATTTAAATATCGGTATTTCAAATCGTGAGAGTCTCACGATGAAACACGAAACCCCATACGGTGACTAGTTTTCTCCTATACCTCGTTTGTGGTTATATGAAAATGCTCCTTTTTCCAAACGAAACGCACGTGTACACCTAACCAATTATCAAAACATTCGACAGAAGTGGTTAGGATGCACATGAAGTTTATGTTGAAAACTTGGGCTTGAAAACTACATATTTAGAATATTAAATTGTATAAAAATAAAATTTATATAACTGTTATTGTAAAATACAAGTACATTACAATAAAGGTAAGTGACATTTCTTCATGTTATCGTCTCTATCCTTATGTCATTCTTTCTATCGCTCTATTCACGATATGTATAATCTTAATTAATTAATCGACGAATTAACTTATTCAACTACAAAATACGCTCCTCTTGTTAGATAAAATGGCGAAATCAGGGGTTGGAAATAAACCTCCTCGCAAGGAGGGATTTAATCGTTCTAAACACAGCATGAACCCAGACCGTCCCACAGAAGGATTAAAGGGTGTTGCGAAAGTACGATCGAGAGCAACAATTAAAAGGTTGCAAATGTATCGTAACCAAAAGCCAAAGCGCGATCGTACTGGAAAAATAATTAGCCCAGCACCGTTTCAAGGATGGCAGCCTTCTGGTACTATGTCTCGTGTAGAACCTTCGCAGAGATGGTTCGGTAATTCGAGAGTAATATCCCAAAATGCCTTACAAAAATTTCAGGATGAACTAGGGAAAGCTATGAAAGATCCATATAATGTTATTATGAAGCCTACGCAATTGCCGGTAACTCTTCTCCAGCAGAAAGCTGTAAATGCAAGAGTACACTTGTTAGACACAGAAAGTTTCGAAAGTGTTTTTTGGTCCAAAGAAACTAAGGAAAAGGCCTAATTTAACAATATCGTCTTATGACGAATTACAGAAATTAGCAAACGAAAAAGAGGAGACATACAACAAAGAGAAAGACACAAAGGATTTAGATCTTGTGCGTCCTGATACTGGCACGAAAGATGCACAAAGAGACTGGGTGATGGCAGCTGGACAAAGTAGAAGAATTTGGAATGAATTGTATAAGGTCATAGATTCATCCGATGTTATTTTACAAGTCTTAGATGCCAGAGATCCGTTAGGAACCAGATCTCCTCCAGTAGAAAAATTCCTTAAGACAGAAAAGCCTCACAAGCATTTAATGTTTATTTTAAACAAAGTAGATCTTGTACCGACGTGGGTCACGCAAAGATGGGTTGCGATTTTGAGCGCAGAATACCCGACAATAGCATTCCATGCTTCGATGACTCACCCATTTGGCAAAGGTTCATTAATAAATCTGTTGAGGCAATTTGCAAAATTACACATAGACAAGAAACAAATCAGTGTCGGTTTCATAGGGTATCCCAACACGGGTAAAAGCTCGATTATAAATACTTTAAGATCAAAGAAAGTATGTAGCGTTGCACCAATAGCGGGTGAAACGAAAGTATGGCAATATATTACTCTGATGCGCCGTATTTATTTAATAGATTGTCCAGGTGTAGTTTATCCATCAGCGGAAACTGATGCAGAGAAAGTTTTAAAGGGTGTAGTAAGAGTTGAACTTGTTCAGGATCCAGACGATTATGTTTCAGATGTATTGTCACGAGTAAAACCCGAATATATACAGAAAACCTATAAAATAACAGAATGGAGCGATCATATAGACTTTCTGGAGAAATTAGCTCGTAAAACCGGAAAATTATTGAAGAAAGGGGAACCAGACATTACTATAGTTTCGCGGATGGTTTTGAACGATTGGCAACGTGGTAAATTACCATTCTATGTACCTCCTCCTGGGTTTGAAGAACCCTTATCGAGGACAACAACCATTAACGAATCGTCTGCTGAAAAGAACGATACTCAAGGAGAAAATGGCTACGTTGATGCAACAGAAACACAAAATGAAGAGGCGAATGATCGACCAAAGCTCGATTTAGCTGTGACACAAGATTTTAGAAAAATTCGAGTTGGTTTGCCATATTCAAGGGATGATCTTAAAAATGATTTATATAGCACGAATACCGAAGAGAATAGCTCCATCGTGTCGGACATGGATGATAATGATGCTGATGAAAATCAGGAAAAATCTACTATAGAATTTGAAGAAGAAGAAGAAGGATCGAAAGAAAAAGAAGAAAGTAATAACAATTCAGAGGATGAAGATGATGGAGAAGTAGATAACGATTATTGTGATGGAGAACTTCGTCTTCCTTTAGAAAAAGACACCTTGTTGCAAAACGCATATGAGACAGTAGAAAATGAGTATGATTCCAGCGATAGTGAGATGTTGGATACAAAGGCTAAATCGGGCAGCGGTGCATTCAAAGTTTCTACTGTATCTACTGCAACGGAGAAACTATCGGAGGCAAGGAAAAAATTAACAAGTAAACAGCGGCGAGCTATAGATAGAGCTAACAAACGGAAAAAGATTGGTAGCAACTTCTACGAAGTTACTAATGTTAAAAATAGAAATAGAAATAGAAGGGTTCCTAAAGTTAAGAGAAAATAATTTATAGGTAACTAGGATACATTAACGGAATTTACAATATTGTATTTAATTTTTATTCTTTTGGTCTTAGTTTTCTTTGACCGACATGTTTATATAAAAGTATGACCATTTATTGAATGTGTAATATTAAATAAATTTCAAGAGAATATGTATTTTACACAATAAATAAATTTATAAAAACAAATTGATATTTTGAAAATTTTTAAATTACGATTCACGTGGATATGAACATAGTCAAATATGATATAGTTCCTCTTTGATACTGCAGAGGTCTATTGTGTTTGACATTCGTTTCACATTGTATATAAAGTATATGTATGTATGTGCGTTTCTTAAATGTTTTAAAAAATGTGCACACAACGAAATTTTATATTTTTTATGTGACAGTATATTTTTCTATTTAAACAGAACAAAAGTTACTTGTTGATAGTTATATAAAATCCTCAAGACGGCGTCGCCAAGGTATTTAAAGAATCAATTATGCTTAACCTACTGATATAGTATAAATAGTATAAACGTAAATATGTCGTGAAGATGTAAATACATTATGAAATCATGATAATCGTGTCTTTTTTAATAACATAACGATAAAAACGTTTTCAGAAGTGACTTTAACTCATTCAAAATGAGGAGCCGCAGCAATTCCGGTGTCCGTTTGGACTATTACCAACGAATTGTACATAAAATTATTATGGACCATCAAAATGCAGTCACAGGTCTTTTCCCTGCAAGTCCTGAAAACGATCATGCTTGGGTCCGTGACAATATATATTGTATTCTTGCTGTATGGGGGCTTTCGATGGCATATAAAAAAATAGCTGATGCAGATGAAGATAGAGCTAAAACATATGAGTTAGAACAGAGCTGCGTGAAGTTAATGAGAGGTCTGTTAATGGCAATGATGCAGCAGAAGGAGAAAGTTGAAAAGTTTAAGTCCACTCAAAATCCACATGATGCTTTGCATGCCAAATATAGTTCTGTTAGTGGGCAGAGCGTTGTAGGTGATACGGAATGGGGACATCTTCAAATCGATGCCATTTCTCTTTATTTACTCGTTTTAGCACAAATGACAGCTTCCGGTTTACAAATTGTTTTCAATTTAGATGAGGTAAATAGACATTTAATCTTTTTGCACTGTTTGGGTTGATTTAACTCAAGATGCATTGACTTGTAACATGATTATTAGAGATATGCGAGAACAAGAAAATGACAAGTATCCAATGGTAGGGTAAGGACTCTGAAATAATCCTGGTAGCCACCCTAACCAGCCATTTTCGGGTTCTCGCACATCTCTAACGATTACTATAAATTTCTGTAATCCATCTTCAGGTAGCATTTATTCAAAATCTAGTATTTTATATTGAGTCAGCCTATTGCACTCCTGACTATGGAATTTGGGAGAGAGGAGATAAAACAAATCATGGTTTACCTGAACTAAATGCTAGCAGTATTGGAATGGCTAAGGCGGCAATGGAAGCAATGAACGAACTAGATTTGTTCGGTGCAAGGGGTGGAGCAACCTCTGTAATTCATGTATTAGCTGATGAAGCACAAAAATGTCAGGCAGTCTTACAGTCCATGTTACCGCGTGAATCGAACTCCAAAGAATTGGACAGTGGATTGTTACCTGTTATAAGCTTCCCAGCATTTGCTGTGGATGAACCTAATCTAATTCAATTAACAAGAGACGCTATCACTAGGAAACTGCAAGGTCGTTATGGCTGCAAAAGGTTTCTAAGAGATGGATATAAAACTGCAAAGGAGGATCCCAACAGGTGCATAAACAAATTAAGAAATATTGTAAATATTTAATACAACAATATTCTCAGACATTTTTTAATTTATTGTGTTCGTAACAGGCTTTATTATGAACCATGGGAGTTACGTATGTTTGAAAACATAGAATGCGAATGGCCTCTATTCTTCTGTTATTTAATCGTGGATTACTGCTTCCAAGGAAATAAAGAGGCAGTAGAAGATTACACAAAGCTGTTGGAAGATATAATGATCAAGGGTGATGATGGAATCAAATTAGTACCTGAATTATACTCTGTGGAAGCTGGGAATGTGTCGGCAGAATATGCTGAACCTGGTAGTCAAAAACGAATCGCGTTAGGTAGATGTCCATTTATGTGGGCTCAATCTCTTTACATATTAGGGAAATTACTGCAAGAAGTAAGTACGCGGACGCAGGAAGCCTATATTAATAGAAACTAAATTTGTCTTCTTCGATAATAGGGTTTCCTAGCTGTGGGAGAGTTAGACCCATTAAACAGACGTTTATGTAGCGAAAAGAAACCGGATGTTGTTGTGCAAGTTGTAATACTGGCGGAGGATGCAGAAATTAGAGAAAAAATCGCTCAACACGACATCCACGTGCAAACGATTGCGGAGGTGGCTCCTATAGAAGTGCAGCCTGCAAAAGTACTCAGTCATTTATATACTTATTTAGGTATGCTCAAATTTTAATATTTTTTTGTTGCATAATATTGTGTTTTCTTTTTTTTATGCAAATGAAAATTGTTTATTCGTAGGCCGAAATAAGAAGTTAGGTTTGTCCGGGCGTAAGTCAAGAGATGTCGGAATTTTGAGCACCAGTAAATTATATTCGCTGAACGATAAAATATTTGCGTTTACACCGCAGGTAAGTATCGCCACATACTTATAAAACCGTGAGCTCTTCTATACTTTTATTTCTTTTCTTATGTTGCCTCTTGTTCTTGCATCGAACATTAGTTGACAGACATGACCCGCTTCTACATCGCATCGGACTATGAGCTCATGATTGACATATTCAAAGGCGAAATTAATTTCTTGAAGTCTAGCTGGCAGAACATGTTAGGCCGTCCTCTTGTGGTCATGCCCCTCAAGAACATTCATCTAGGTACAGTAATTCAATGTTTAAAAATCATAATTTTCATCTGTGTTACTTCTTCTTGGACGCATGGGAGAAGCGATCGCGTTGGAATGTTCGGAATATTAAGCTTACCGAGTAACAGAGATAAAATCTATGGTTTTTAAATAAAGATGATTTTCCTGGAACTCCATCTGTTCTCTTATTGAAGTTTATTATGTAAATACACACTATCTAAAGAACATCTAACATGTCTGCCTGCATGCGTGCATCTGTTTTTTTTACGTTTTAAATTTTGCTTAGTGGTCTCGATGTTAATCTCAAAATCGGCTGATCCTTAGTATTTCATTAGCTATCGAATCTCATCCCGTGATTATATACCCAAGTTTTATCAATATCATCATATTTGTCATGAGCGACTATCATCATGAGCGTTAATGTGTTAAAGTATCTCAATGGAGACACAAATGCGATTGAAATGAAGGGAAGAAAGAAAGAAAAAACAATTTCTTGAGGAGAGAGACTCTGTTTCGCTCTCTGACAATATACAATCTAACAAGTCTGTGGAGACAGCTTATGTATGCTATGGTGTGCGCGTTTGTTGCATGTCTTAGAACTTTGACGCGGAGGAGTACTACACGACAAACGATGCAGCCCTCCTTGCCAACAATTTTACCACGAATATGGCATTCCTCACCATCAACTGGAAGCAAATGCTCGGCAGGCCAACTATAACACTTGTCGCTACTCATAATCATCTAGGTACGCCATAGGCAGCTTTAGATCATCATTCCTGATAATCCGTACTTGATCAGAACGTGCTAATAAATCGGATAAGATTATCCTATAAGTAGAACAACCAAGAAATAACATAGAATATATTGCTTTTTTTTTGTTCTTCATAGAAACAAACTCGTTTCACAATTGTTTTTTACATGCTTTATGGATTTTCAGATCAGGGAAAGATACCGTTGGCAATGATAACTACAATGAAAAAGTTAAAAAGCGGCTACATTAATGGCACGCGAGTTTCGTTGGGGAACATGAATGATTTCTTGAGTACTTCCTGCATCACGAATTTAAGTTTCTTAGGAAGTTCCGAGGATGGGAAACCGGACAAGTTGAATCCACAGGTAAAACAGATTGTTAAAAGAGATACGTGACAGTGATTATAACAATGAAGTAACCCATGTACTTTCCCCGTTGCTTTTGATTAGGTCCAGCAATATTTGGAGGAACATTTGATGCGCGCATTCCCACATCGCACTGGTCTTCTTAACAGACCGATAATTAAAAGCGCAAAGAACTTAAAGCGTAAAATGTCCGTGAAAGGTGCCATAAAGAAAACAAGATCGATTGCCGTGGAACGTGAGTCACGCTTAATAAAACAGTAGAATTAATTTCATGAACTATTTAAATTCTTAGAGTTCCGATTGCATGTTCTATAAAAGTGGATGCTAAGTGTTTGCGCAATATATCCCTACAGCTATGATTCCTACCATCCTCCAAGAATGTAAGTGTAACTAACTAATCGTAACTAATTACCCAAAAAGTGAACTTACCAGAGACAAAGATTAACAACAAATTTGAGAGTCCGGTTAATTCGATTGTTGAACATAATTTGCAAAAATCAAACTGATTTGTAGCTGAAATTCTTGGAATGGCAGGAGAGGAACGAAGGCCTTCAACTATTTTAAATACGAATCCGTTTATTGAAGTGACAGATACAACATTATCTCCTAATTCCACACAATCAGCTCCCGTTGACCGTACACCGTCGCCCACTGATGAGATTTTGTCTTGGGCGAATAGCACAAGGCTACACAGACACAGAGCCTTAGGCGAGACTCAGTATGCAGACACAGAAGTTGAAGAGTTGTTATCTATGCTCAGAGAAACTGAAAGTTTGGAGGAACAAGGGGACATTCTACAGTATCTTGTAAGTTGTTATTGCTAAATCTCTGAAATCCGACTTGTTTCACTTTATGTAATTATTAACTCGAATGCTTAGGTGGATTCACAAGGTCTATATTTTAATACTGGTATGTTGGAGGAAGGTCATCCTGTTTTAATCAAAGATTTACTGAAAGATCTTTACGAAAAAGCTTGTCAACAAAAGATGTGGGGAATAGTACGTCACACAGCCGGAATGTTAGGAAAAAGGGTTGAAGATTTAGCTAAAGCGGTCACGGATTTGTTGGTCCGACAAAAACAAGTTACAGTCGGAATGCCACCCACCAATGAGCATACCATTGTAGCGCCATTGCCTGAGAATGAGTTAAGAGTATTAATCCATCAGGCATACGGTGACGACGAATCCACTGCTATGTTAACGCAGGAATTACTTGTTTACCTAGCAATGTTTATTAGAACGGAGCCACAACTATTTCATGAAATGCTCAGGCTTCGAGTAGGTTTAATTATCCAAGTGATGGCCACCGAATTATCCAGGACTCTAATATGCACCGGAGAAGAAGCATCGGAACATTTGCTGAATTTATCGCCGTTCGAAATGAAGAATCTTTTGCATCACATTATGAGCGGCAAAGAGTTCGCGATAAGTAGCGGTACGTTTTTTCTTTCACATTACGAGATTCTCCGAGGAATAATTAATCCAAGAAATATTAATTTGTGCATTTAGTCGGCCGAGGTAATTTCTCCGTTATCAGCTGCAAGTCTAGCAGAGTCAGTAAGGTAATAATTGTAAAAATGAAGAATTAATTCTCGTATTCTATGTATAGATCATGATTTTGTTGTCGAATTGATCCAGAAATCACAAATTGGAGGTTTCTTGAGTGCTGATCAGACCGATGGCAGTGAAACAGAGCCGGACAGGCAGGGCCAATGGTTACGACGACGGAGACTAGACGGCGCATTGAACAGAGTGCCACGAGATTTTTATCCTCGTGTATGGCAAGTTCTCGAACGAGTAAGTAACGGTAAACTTTACATAAACGATGTTGTAATCTTGAAATTAAATTAAAACTTTCGTTCGCGACAGTGTCAAGGTTTAGCAATCGAAGGTAGAGTCCTACCTCAAAATCTTACCCAGGAAATGACACCTGGCGAACTAAAATTCGCTTTGGCAGTAGAAACTGTCTTAAACACTATACCCCAACCGGAGTATCGTCAATTGGTAGTTGAAGCTTTAATGGTATTAACTTTGGTAACAGAGTATAATGTGGTTTCGTCGCTGGGCGGATTGATTACCGTGGAGCAATTAGTTCACAAGGCTAACGCTATCTTCTTAGATGACCAGGTACGTTTATCATTATCTAAAGTCGTATATACAAAATTAAATGTACTCGATGCAATTAGATGAAGATCGATGGAGATGCTACCTTGTGTTGTGCCAAACCGAAAGACCAACGGGAAACAAATGCATTGGGAAATCTGCTATGCGGTGGAGCAGCATACGTTTGCCAGCATTTTTACGATAGTGCTCCGAGTGGAAGTTTCGGAACAATGACGTACATCACGAGGGCCATAGCCTCCTCGTTAAATTGTTTACCGAAAGATGGCGAATTTGAATGTTCAATATCATAATTATTTATTTCTTATAGACAAGAAAGTTTTAGTCAATTGCATCGAAATGTCTTTTCACAAATGATTTAATAGTTAATCATTGTTTAGCTTTTGTGTGAAGTATAAGTTGGTGTAAATTCGAAGAAGTTCGTATTGTTGCTGAAACTAAAGTTCCGATAGTAACGAACAGATGGGGTTCAACAAAGATTTTGAAGACTTTAATTTTCTATACAGAAGTCTTTGTAACGTGTTAAATATAATGGAAAAGAGCAATTACTCGTTATGAAGCTTATTTTCCCTAATTTACGACACTGGACCACAATATTGAAATCTTTCACTTGGCTTTGGCATTCTTAGCGAATGGATTCAATTTCGACATCCAAGACGAAACTCTGCAATAATAATGCGAATTAAAATAATTGAAGTTTCGAACAAAACATTGATAGAATATTTACGTACTCTAGTGATGAATCACCAGCATCTGTTTCGTTGGCGTTATTTTCTTTAAGTTTCTCGATTAGTTCAGCCCTGTATTGTACTTTCAAGGGTTGCGTTATTTTCAGCTTCTCTTGCTGCTTAAAAAATTTCTGGACTGCCTCTTTAAATGTTAGTCCGTACCACTCGATTTCCTCTCGTGTATACTAAAAATGAATAAACAAAAATAATTGTGATTATTTTCAAGTAGACTTACTTTGAGAACCAGCGCTAGATAGAACTTATCTTATATCTTATATACTTAGAAGTAATTTTAATCCATTCCTATATAGGAAGAGATTAGTGTCTCACCGCTGTTAAATATTCCTTGTATTTATTAAAAATTTCTTCCTTCTTTTCAGAATCATTTGGATATAATGTTTTATCAATTAATGTTAGTAATATTTGGCGTTTTAGTTTCAGTGCAAGTTCCGATTTTAAATCACAGGCTGGAGTCTGGAGATAATAAAAACGTTTCAATATTAAGGATTAATACATATAAGTGTCTTACAACTAGTATAACTACCTTCAATAAGTAATGATCGAAACCGTAATGTTCATGAATTAACTGAATAGTCCTACTAGTGACCACTACCCTCATGTATGCATCTAGAACTTCACTGTACACTACGGACTTCCTCAGTGAAGGAAACCAAAATTTTGGAACTCTTCGGGTTCGTCTGCCTTTTCTTAGAAAGCCTTGTATTACTGCTTCACCACCCCAAATACCGCTGTGCATTTCTTTGGGATACAGCAATGGAATTGGTATATTTTGAACTTCTTGTCTACAGATTTATATGAATTAACTTAGAGACTATAAATCATCGAAGAAACAAAACATGCTAACTACAATCACATACACAATTCCTGTATTTTCATCTGTGTAGTATTTGCCTTCTGGTTTTATGTAATGGACAGCCGTGGGTTCTTGCAGTTTCCATTCTTTCCAAAATTTTTTATACTCCTCCGGTAATGCCGCACCGACTCCCTTCGACCATCGTGTTACTCTTGGCACGTAATACAATCTCTAAAATTCATCATTTTTATAAATTGTTTTTAATTATTTTCAACACTACGTGAAAAAGTATCATAATCTTTCTATACATTAAATAACTCATTGATTTATACATGTTCACTGTTATTTTAGGTTAACGGCTTAAATAACTTATCATTTAATAGAGTATAAAATAATTACCTGACCAAGATGTTTTACCGACATTTTTGTTAATTTTTGAATGCAATAACAACGTTTATACGAAATCAGATGTTTTACTAATAAAATTTAAGGACTGTGTAAGGACTGCACATAACAAAAATTCCTAACCACAATGAACATAGCTATTTAACCAGAAGCGAAACTCAACATATGTAGTTCTGGTGTTATTCGACAGTCAACTTGTATGTATATATAGTACAGTCACAGACGAGGTATAAGGATAGACCTATCATCTAATGCATTTTTTTTGTCACACTAAAAATTTGATCATAAAAATTTGATCTAACTTTTTTCATGAATGCTCGAATTTCTTTTCAAGTTACTAAGTTTTAATTCATATTCTTCTGTTGTATAACAATATTTCTGAGAGCATTATCTTATTCTATATTAATAAAGATTCATTTCTGTATTCTCATTTTAGAGATTATATACGTAATTTCGTTTATTTACATATATCTACATACGCCGAGTGCGATAGGTGGACAAACACTTACGCGGTCGACTATAAGTCGATGAATATAAACAATACGTTTTTTTTTTTAATGAAATAATCATCTTATAAATAAGTTTTTTCTACTATAATACTAGAATGTACAGGAAATATAAAATGGTACATCGTTTACATACCAATTATTTGTTTATCACATTCACATAGTAGTATATTTGTTTGAAGTGCAAAAGATTGTCTTTTATAGTATCTCGTACTCTTTTTATGCAATAATCTGACGAGTAATAAATATTAAAGAAAACAATTGTTGTTTCGGGGGAAAGTAATACAGTTCTTGCTTACCAAGTAATGCAGTATTAATGTAACACAATATGAATTAACATCCTGCAATTTATATAAATAAAATAATGTTTGCAATAAAATACTGCATTCGTAACTAATAATACTGATAAAGCAGTATTACAAATAACATAGACACGAAAATGGAAACATTATAAATATCAATTTTTAAAAAATAGTTACATATAATGTTACAACATTCATTTGAAACAAGACCTTACTAGACACAGTTACTATAGACAATTCTTTAAACATTCTTATATTTAAATAAATATGTATTTAAATTTTGCTTAAATCGATTATATATTACAAATATTAACTTATCTTTATAGTTATAGTAAAAATAACATGTAAAAGTCTTGCCATAACTTCATATTGAAATCAACAATTAGCGACACATAATTTGATGTCTTTTATATATATATATATATATGTATATTCGAATGTTAAAATCTTCTCTTTTCTTGTCACTTTAAAATTTAATTGAAAAATATAACGATAATTATAACATAAAATATAAATATATTTTAAACAAATGCCAACTTATTAGCACAATATATTAACAAAAACAAAAAAGAAATTATTATGTTTTGCTCTTTGATGCACAAAATCTTAAATGCAACATTCAAGTTATTTTCAATTTGTTTGCTTCGTTTTTCAATTCCCTGGAATCAGAATTCCCTGATCTATTGTCGTTCCCATTTTAAATTTATTTGGCCTGAAGCATGAAATGTACAACGTTATAAAATTAACACGTTTACTGTCTGTTTTTTACAAAACAAAAAATTTAATTCAGACTATGCATCGTATGAAAAGCAAGAACATTATACAAAAAAATGATCGTGCATCACATACGACACAGAAAACAGTGAACGTGTTAAAGAACCTCAATTACCTAGAGTTTTTATTATCTACAGACTCTTCATTCTCATTCATTTCTTTAGACTCTTCTTTTATTAAGTCCACGTCAGTGTAAGCATCTTCAATATATGTTATCGAATTATGATCTGCACTAATTCCTTCATTGTTTGTATAAGTGTTCATCAACCATCCTTGATTACTGCCTATTTCTGTCGATACAACAAGAAACAACTCTTTCTCCTTACTGTCTATCTGGTCCTTGAGATACACGAGCAAATCATGGTCCTAGCACCACAATAACTTTGAATTAGTACAATAATATATAGACTGCAAATCTTTATGCAAATTCTTGAGGTATTTATAAAATTTTCTATCCATCTCGATCCCAACATTTACAAGTTCTCGCATATCTCTAGCAAATTCCCTTTTTTGTAAAAAATCAGTAGAAATTTGCATATACCATGAAAGCATAAAGATTAGCAAATAGAAATTAAGAAATTAATGAACTATCTTTTGCTGACCTTTCCTATGAGTTGGGGAGAGTCCAGTTTTGAGTCAAGGTTATAAAAGGCACCATGAATTTTCTTTAGAGCGATCCAATGACGTCTTTTCAAAGGAAGCAGCACAAAACCTAATTTATATTCTGTCGGTACATTCAATATAAAGCCCTCTATGTTGTCTAAACATAGACACGTGGGATCTCTACAAAAATCAGTACACACGCAAATTATCAGTTAGTCTATAAATGTTTATACGAATTCCTTTAAATTGTACTGTACTGTTTTTATATTTTTACATACCTGCGTTTGTCAAACCAAACAGCTTCGCGTCCCTTTTGTTGCAACGCTGCCATAATAACATTAATATCATAATTACCAAGTCCTAACAACGATTTATGAGGATTAATCCACACATCTGGGCTTAGATTATAACAAATCTTGTCTAATTCCTGTTTGCTGAATCCTCTTTCTTGGAACAGGTTGTTTAACGCGTGCAAAGCACAAAGTTCTTTTACCTACAAAGAAAAGACAGGTACCATAGGAGAAAGGTTAATACAATTGTATATATTATAAATTTTCAATTAAAAATATTGATGAATTACTTGTCTTTCATGGTAAATGGATTCGTTCATATCAGCTGCTGTATTTGCAACCATTTTATCTACATAATTTTTCTTCAGTATTAGGTCGGAAATTCTATTAGTCAATCAATCGCATCGCTCACCGAATTGTTTATCGAACAATGAAGTTTCGAACGGTTCACAGTAATGTAACATTTATTAATAACATTCACCACTTGGCGACTCTGTCAACAGAATCAAACGATTATTTACTGTGACTTAATAGAAAACTGTGTCATCATTCATGAAATAATTACAATCGGAACAGGTACTGCATCGGGAAAACAAATACTGTCACCATGGAATACACTACGATTTCACAACAGATCAATGAAAACTAGCAAACGTTGATGTAATATGCGCGATACTCCTTTACGTTCATTCATTATTGCAGTTTGTTAGATATCGCGAGACGAGTTTACGATCATATACGTTCGCTGTTATAATTCGTAAATGCAAGTATACGTAGTCAATGACAATACGCAGTTGATAGAAAAATAGTTACAGCCTATTGGCGCCACTTAAGCTAGATGATGGCATTGTTGATTGGACATCATTGAGTCACTGACTAAATATGATATTACAATATTCATAGGCTCTGCTTCAATTTATAAATTTATAATTGAATTTATTGAATCCCTGCTGTACATCTCATTCAGTTACGATATTACCGTATTTTAACTAAATATGAACAGTGCATGCAGGTATGAACGTTGTTATTGCATCGACATTGGCCATCCTGTACAATGTTAGGATCACGCTTCTTTGGTTAAGTTAAAAACCCTTGTACAATCATGTTTTGAATTTGAATATTTACAAAAATGCTGCAACAATATTTTCGGAAAATTGCATTATTGAAAAGGTTAGCGTTTCCGCTATCCGTAAAGCATTTTATTGTTGAATGACATTATCAATTGCACTCGAGATGGATATTCAATACAAATTCAACAGAGAAATCGATTGTAAACAAGGAGCCGTTCGAGCTGTTCGATTTAGCGGTACGTGTAGTTTTAAAGTCAATTTTTCATTTGTATTTAATAGATAATACGAGTTTAAAAGGAATACGTATTTTTTAGTTGATGGCACTTATTGTTTAACATGTGGATCGGATAGAAAATTAAAATTATGGAATCCGCACAGAGGGGTTATTTTGAAAACATACGGGGGACATGGAGACGAAGTAATGGATGCTTGTGCATCTTGCGATAGTAGTCAAATTATCTCTTGCGGTTTGGATAAATCTGTTATCCTCTGGGACGTAGCAACCGGTACTCTGGTTCGTCGTTTGAGAGGTCATGCGGGTCCTGTTAATACAGTAAGGTACGTATACATCTTTACACATATACTTATTTACCCCACTGTAATAAAATAAAGCCTCTTCCACGTGTTAGATTCAATGAAGAGTCTACAATGGCTATTTCTGGATCAAGAGACAACTCGGTCATGTGTTGGGATGTGCGTTCGAAAGCTCTAGATCCTGTGCAATGTCTAGGTGAAGCTAAGGACTCTATTTCTAGCATCAGAGTATCCGATCATGAAATTCTGTCAGCTTCGTTTGATGGCAAGATACGTAGATACGATATTCGTGTTGGTGAAATGTATGCGGATTATATGGGAGGTACTAAATAATATAATATTCTTATAGAAAAGATAGAAATATGAACTGTGATTAAATATAAAAAATATATTGTAGATGCGGTAACATGTGCAAGCTTCACAAGAGATGGCCAGTGCATAGTAGTTAGTTGCGCGGATGCCGCGATCAGATTAATGGACAAAGACTCGGGAGAACTGCTTGGAGAGTTTACGGGACACCTAGCAGACAATTTATGCCTAGAGTCGAGCGTCGATGTTGAAGACACTCGAATCCTTTCTGGTTCAGCCGACGGAAAATTATGGATATGGGACTTGGTTTCTCAGAAAGTCGTCGCGAAGCTTTCAGGGTTTAAACCTACGAAACATCCTGTAGTGTCCTTGAGTGTTCATCCAAAAGTTAATTGCTTCTTGGCTAGTAATGGACCAAATATTTTGATGTGGAGCACTGCATCTTCAGAACAATTATAAAGTCAATCTTGTAATAAAGTTCGTATTTCTTTACTTCAAGCAGTGTGGTGCTAGCGGAGAAGAATCCTGGCAGGATATTCGCTTTTTCCCTTTTAATATTTCATTTTTGTACCTGAAGTTCCTACTCACATTCTCTTTATTTATTGCAATCTATGATCTATAGAAGCTTCATCTTGGATCTAATTTAAAAGCTAGTTAGAAATGTTTGGGCTTCCAATAGGAACATTTGATATTTGAAAGCTGTGTATTTTAGATTAGAGGTTTTATAAGTGGCAAGCTTACATCTCGGTAAACAAAAGTTATTCGGCTACCTGGATAATTCTCGAGTTCAAAGAGACTTCCAACAGATATGGAATATCTGAAGCATAGAGCTTTTGATTGCCTTATAAATTGGTATATTCAACGAGATATCTGGGTACCCAAGTACTTAATCTCAGCATAACGAAACAGATTCTTTTAGACAATTTCAGCATACATAGTATTCGTCTAGTAGTAGTGGCTTAACCTGCAGATTCCAATTATCTTATAAACTGTGATGTTCAATGGTTACTCCAGCAATCTAGCATGCATCGCAGTGGCCTAACCTCGGCGAGTACCGAGACAGGACACCGCGTCGGGCGAGTCACCCGGGTAGTTTGTCTCGGGTGAAACGTTGATGGGCCCCGTCTGCCGCGTATGAAAGAAATAGAATATGGGTTAGCCTAAGCTGGGTCGCGGCATACAGTTAGAGAAGCAGGCTAGGAATACGCGCGGTAGCGTATATAACTTTAGCACGAATGGGATCGCGAGTGGGAGAGCGATTGGTCGTGGTTAGAAGGAGCGAGAGGGTATACCTGCGTGCGCAGGTGGCGCGATATCGGTGCGTCAGAATCAGTGGTCGCCACCGTCTCGCCCGGGTGAGGGAAAGAAAAAGAGAGAAAGAGGGAACGGTTCCCGTGCAGCGAAGAGAAATAGAATGGACTGCGCGCAGGAGTAAGAAAGGACGACGGACTCCGACAAGCCGAAGGAAAAAGACGGACGGCAGAAAAGAGGGAGCAGGACGGAGAAACACCACAGAGCGAGGCGAGGGACACACCGGAGGTGCTCGCACACGGGGCGGGCCTGCCAGTCTCAACCACTTCGTGGAGTACACTTTTTATTCTCTGTTATTCGAGCACGCAGCCACTTCTGAATATTGTCGGGCTGGTTCGCACCTCTGCACACAACACAACAATCGAGAGGAGCCCGTGTGACTCGCCCGATGCGGAAAGCCCCGTATGCCGTTCGACCGCGTGGTCTCTCTCACCAGACTCCGCTGGCAGCCAGTCTCGCCGCATCGTGAGTGAGGATTGTTGATGTTGTTGTTGTTGATGATCGATCCCTCCCGGCTCGCCGGCTGTCAAAGTCACCGGAAACATTGAGACTTTGCTCGCGGACCGGAGAAAACGACTGTGAGTCTCGTCCGAAATTTCTTGCTCTCGGGTGTCAGTGACAAGTGGTGAAGAAGAGAGAGAGAGAGAGAGAGAGTGCTGGTGGAGGAAGATACAAAGAAGACGACGGGTATAGTGCGACCGAAAGAGGGTTGTTATGGGGCGAAGCTGTCGGCTGCTGGTACTATCGCCGCTGCATTTGCTGACTATACTCGGCTTCCTAGCGGCGGCTGAGGCTTTCTCCGTCGACAGTAAGCAGCGCATTTATCTTTTTTTTCCCCCCCTCTCGTATTTTACCCGTGCGTAGCGTGCCGAACGGTGAAAGAAAGCGCGAAGGTGCGAACATTAGGGGGGGAAAGACGGCGTTGCCGTTTCGGAATGTAGACGACACACAACCACCGTAGAGAAACGTTATTGTTCAGCGACGGAGTACGTGTATGGGATGCGCCGGTTTCTCGCTTACATAACCGACCTTTCGCGTGCATTTTCGAGGTAGGAGGTATACGCGTCCCTTACGAATCCGTCGACGCGGGAAATTAGGACAGCCGACGATAGGAAAAGAATATCTGTCCTACGGGCTCAATATCAACGCGATCTCTGTGAGGGGGATGCTGGCGGTGGTGTGGTGTAGTGGTGCGTTGGTCCTCTGTAAATGGGGGAACACCGCGGTAGATGGAAGCACGTGAACATCTTGCTACACTGGGCCTCCCCATCTGCTGGTTTAGGGTGGTCTTGAAAAACTATGGGGAGATGTTGCTCGATTTTTCTCTACGATTCATGTATTCACGGTAAATTGTGAACGATACCGAACGAGCATATTATTTCCATATGCAAATTGACAAGTCTAGTTCCACTTTTTCCAGTTGTCGCAAACAATTGTACAAACACGTTTCGATCCATTTTACACGGATTTTCGTTCGTCAA
Organism: Lasioglossum leucozonium; assembly: GCA_028454225.1. Taxonomy (NCBI): domain Eukaryota; kingdom Metazoa; phylum Arthropoda; class Insecta; order Hymenoptera; family Halictidae; genus Lasioglossum; species Lasioglossum leucozonium. Next base: position 11,703,402 of record CM052209.1, on the reverse strand, counting down.
TTTTATATCCTCCACGAATATTAAAAATATACTCGTGCACAGTTTGTTTATATACAACGTCGACGAAGAAATTGGATATTTTATCCTCAATCTTCTTATACATGTACCGCTATTATGTTTTACTACATCGTATACTCCATATACGTTTCAATGGGAATACATGGAGCAATAACAATTCGATAAAGTCAGGAAATATTGATGCAAATTTCTCGAAATACGAGACGATTGAAATCGCATTGTTATACAGATCGACGATTTTGTCTTCTTATGATCTGAAAGAATATACAAATAAAAGTGTATTGTTTCATTTTCTTTTTTTATGACACAGTTGTCTTTTGAAATATTATAACTTTGTTTGGAATGTTTGTTTTATAAAACCATAAATAACGAAGGTATTTAAGCCTTCCTATTCAAGTGATCCAGTCGATATAACAAATGATCGAAACTATTGAAACTACCGATTTATAGCACTATCATCGCAGAAAATTAGAGTGCAAATTTTGATTCACTGTAGATGGATTTTCCCACCATTTTTCATTCATCAATTTTATATTTTCTCGGATCGTTAGAGATGTCCATTCTGTATATTTTCGAAGACAATAGATACTCTAATTTTATATTCCTCGTACACGCATCACTACAGCGCCATACCATTACTTTTTATCAGATGGTACGCGTTTCATTTTACAATCAAATCACGTTTTTTCATTGACCTTTAATGTCATGTGCGAAGTAAAGCGCCTCGGTCGAGATCGATATTACAGTGTATATTTAATATTCTTGGCAATCGGGTAATATTGAGGCAATAGATAATTATTTTATAAACGGATAAAACTGTACAAAGCAATTCGCGTTTCATTTATTCGCGGCGCAACGAAAATTCGAAATAAATTCCGCGTCATCCGGTGGTACACACACACACGCGTCCACGGTGTACACATATATTCCGTGCGTCACAGTCGCATAACTTTTGTAGTTGCCATTAAAATTGAAATTATAATCTGAAATGTCCTACCGAAAGGACACGTAAATTGTAACTCGAAGCCGAAACGTGTGTTGCTCGTCAGATAAATTAATATTTTTAACGCACGGCTGCCGGCGCGGCGCGGCCGTGTTGCGACAATGAGCGAATGGAAAAATCTGGATAAATTATGATAATGGTGCGATGTTACATTCGAACGTAACCGATATACAATTTCCGCGATAATTATCGGTTGATACGGTATGCAAGCAGTGGAGGTTAACCGAATGCACCTTATCGCCGGCGAATTATTTTCGATGGAGTACCGAGACAAGCGGAACAAATTAATATCAGCGTGTGCACTGTTACGCGCGATCATCGAATCATAATAATTCCTAAAGCGGGATTAAATTGTCGTTCCTAGTTTCGTGGTGCCTCAAAGCTCCGAAATCACTTTAATTTCTCCTTTATCACGTGTTCCCTTTGTATAAAGTTTAGTTCGAACGCGAGGACAGTACTCGGCCAGATTTAACGAGCGGATTGGGAATTCGATTATTTCCTTTGCAAAATTATGCTTGCCACTTGTTCGCCGTAACAACATTTATTTTCACCGCTTCTTTAAACGATTATTCAGAGAGTCTGGTTCGAGAGTGAAATTTTCAATTTCGCTGATTGGTTTACAAGTGCCGAAGAAGAGGATAATTGATCATCAATCCGGTCCGGCGGTTAAATAATTAATCATCGATTCCGATCGATGATTGAATACTTATTTAATTAACCGCGATTATACATCAGGCGAACGAAAACTTTAACCGTTAATTGCTTCTGATAGTCAAGTGTTTCGATTGTAATCGCGGGCTCGTTAATTGTTTCCGTGCTCTGATTTTCGAACGGCTACGAGAGCTCGATTTAAATATGATAAACGCCGAATATTTTATCTGTCCCGCGTACCATTACAAAAACGACATTTTTCTGTGCCCGCGTGCACATCGATGCTTATGCCAATATTGATCATCTTATCCAGCATCTCTATTTTTGTCAGAGCTACGTCGAAACTGACGCGAAAAGCCACTCTACGATTTTCTTCTTTGCCATTTGACAAGTTGCTGGCTAAAAGGATGTGCAGAAGGGAGTCAATAATGTCTTTGAGCCGAATGGAACGGTCGAAGTCAAGTAGCTTTCAATAGCTTATCAAGAAAATACATTTTTGCGTGCAATTTCAACCTTTCAGCTTAATCAAGACGATAGTTATATTTTCAAAAAATTGAATTATGTTTTTCGGTCCATTTTTACAGAAAAAACGCGAACGAAAAACAGTTTTCAAACGTATAACGTGAAATTACTTTCGTGTGTCGACTAGAACCACTTATCTATCATTTTTTAGAAAAAACTCTGTAGGTATGTTTCAACCAACAAGATTTCTTGTTGAATGTTTATTTAAAGACATGTTATCTTTATAAACTTGTTTGGAGAACAAGTCTTTTCGCAGAACAGATATTTTAGCATTATAATAAATGTATAATAAAAGTTAAATAAAAGTATTATAAAAGTTTTCATTGAAGCAAGTTGTTTTCGAGCGTTTATTAAAAAAGCCCTAGGCTTTTGTTTATTTCAAAGAGAAATCTAGACAAGCGTTGTGCTGCGAATTAACTAAGTAAATATTCCAAATAAAAAACGTATTCGGGATTTCAATATGACTGTAACAAGTACTTAATACGTACTGCTATTTATCGAATTGCATTTGGCATTTTTATTTTGTAAGCTGCAACAATTATTTCAGTGCAAGAACGAGCTTTAACGAAACTTTCGTAATCCTTTCGATCCGTGTTCGAAACATTTTTAAACAGTACGGAAATAAAAATTGTTCACTGCAAATGAGATCCAATTGCTGTTATAATTCGTTACAAGGACACTTTTGCATCTCCATTGAAATATTCGCAGAAGCCGGGACTTTATTCGAGAATTATTCGGCGCTAATGGTGTGATTAGATCATAGAATTCGCTTAATTAATGTATTCGTTCTCTAAAAAGCTATGCTCGCGAGTTTCGCGGATGCAGAAGCATCGCCTCCTTTTATGTATAATTTCAAAAGGCAATAGAAAACATGCAAATTACCATACCCGAGGTATGTCTTTCAGTGTTCTAGACCTTTTTCTAGACTTTTCAATGGTATTGTGACGCAATTCGCGAGCACGCGAACGCATTAATGCTGGTAATTAAGACGCTTACGCAGATAGCACTACTGACTCGCGAATGTTGCGCTTCTAGATAAAACAGCGGTTGAATTCTACATTTTTCTAAAAATAGTGCAAGCTTTGCTTCTCAAAAAAAAAAAGATATGATCTTGTACGATTTATTTGTCGTGTCACTCGTACCTCTCCTTTGACACAACATTTTACAGAGAAACACAATTTAAGTTTGATTCATTGCGCCGCATGTTACCCATTGTTCAAATAACGATTACACCGATCGTAATGTGCACGGGGTTGAAGGCGGATTTCATGAGACTACGTGGATCACATTCGTAACGTGCGATTGATGTGCGAAATATGATCGAAGTTTTCGAAATCATCTGAAATTTCGTGTCTTCGGAAAAATCAGAGAGCTGACCTACTTCTCTTCAGTAGTGTTTGGCGAATTATGAATTTCACCGATGCCTGTAATATAAAAGCTACAAATCTAAATACACGCGAAACTACAATATCCGGATGAAATAAAAAAATAATCGTGGATCTTTCCCGAGCAAAAATTGCATCCTACTGAAATTCGATCCGGGCGAGATGTTTTGCAGTTTATCTAGTTATAAAGCTTCCCGCTGGTATAGCTTCCACAGACTTGTGGAAATTTTAACGGTTTGTTGCTCGTGCAGTTAGAATGGAGGTTGTCTTCTTCGATACTTTCCTGTTTTCAATGTTCTCGAGTGACGTCAACTCTGAATCTCCCAAAGACGATCAGACAACAACCGGTTTTGATTTTGTGTATCAGCTGAATTCATAAAGTTACGATCGTGCAAATTGATCGAATAAATATTGACGTCGCCAATATAACGAAATTTCTTCTGAAAGGGTTAATAGTGGTAGAAATCGTCTCGAAAAGGTGATGTTCGCCGAGGTAAGGTGTTCTGAATCCTCGACGTCTTTTCGAATTAAGTAACGGCTGGTCTTTCGCAAAAGTTCGAGACGATAGAATGTCGGTAGCGATGTCGGGAATCGCACGATGGAATAGTTAGTTATTCCATGGTCGTTTGTCACTCGGTAAAGATTGTCGGAGTAAGGAAGACGGATAAGTGGTTTTTCGCATGAGCTGAGAGGCGACGCCTCGGAACTTTAAACGAATCGGGACAGAGTCGGTTCGTTACTTTCGACGAACAAACAAAATCCATTTTCAAGATAGAATAAAAGTTTATTCGGACCGGGTTGTCCTTATTTCCTGTGTATTCCGGTTATTCTGGAAAATCAAGGGAGGAGCCCGGTTGCGCATCCGGTTAAACTTTTAGAACTGCGAATGAGAGAGAAGAGTTACGATAACTGTAGATAGCGTCGCGAACAGCCATACTCCTGAACCCGGAGGGGAGGAGGGTGGACGCGGGTTTGAATCTATGGGGCCATTCATTTTTCTATTGAATTATGGCGCTCGCGGATTATCTTTGGAAGTGTATTCAGCGTGGGATTACCGTACACAATTATGTGCCGTGGAGGTTAGCATACCAAAACATTACACGGCCGACTATCTCTTCCCAAACTATAGTACAGGGATATTGTGCTCGAAATGCGCAATAATTCTTGTCGTTTCACCATATGCTGCCCGGCTAATGCGGTAGAAATCATTGCAGCCGCAATTGAATTTGTCAAGCCCCTATTATTAACACTTTACCTTGCCTGTAATTACACAAACAACCTCCAATTTGCTGCAAAACTTCTGAGAACAACGGTGTATGCACATACAAACGTAAAGAAGTAAAATACGCTGTAGAACGAATAAAACGCGATTAAAGTTGATCTACACTCCACATTGGAAAATGGTACGTACGATTTTGTCCACAGAAATATCGAACTAGGTATACTTTTAAAAAATCATTTAACTACGAGATTAAAGAAGGGGTCGATCCTCATTGTTTCAGGATTAAACATTTGCCGGATTATGTAAATTATACCAGCAGGTTCAAATTAAACCGAAAGACTCGATTGAGTTTTAATCAGAAACTTCGGCACCACATTCTTCTACCCCGGATCATTAATCTGCCTATTCCCAAGAGCTTTTCTCATAATTCTTTCAATCGAATTTCCTCCGGAACTATAAGAATTCTTAAAAAGTTCCTCTACTCAGGAATTTTTCCGACCACCCTGAAATTATTCCGTTCGCCCGTTATTAATCAGTTAACAAAGTCCACCTAATTATTCCCTCGGATTTTATAAACAGCACGGAAATCATGTCACTTGAACAGGGTCCTGATCGGAATTAAATAGAATCTAATATGGTTCCGCGGAGATTGTTGATCTAATTGTTTTTTTTTTCTTGTTTCCCACGAATTGTTCGCCGGTGATCCGATAAGGACCGAATTAAAATGACCGACGGATTATTGGTTATCCTTGGTCATATTTTTTCCGGCGACATTGCGACTATGCGAAATTGATACGAGTTATCACGGCCGGTTCCGTGTCTGCGGATTTTCCGTTAAATAAGCTATTGTTGCTAACGAAACGTGAATTAACGCGCGAGAAATTCTTTTTCAACGCTGGGAACACGAACCAGTCGGAATAACAGGCTCTAAGTCAGCATTTGTTAGAAACGATTAAAGTAACATTGTATAAAAGTAAAGAGGAAGTAGAGTACACTATAGAGCGAGCAAACCATAGGCAAAGTTCATTAAAATGCTGGAGGTTTGATCAGCGTAAATAGTGGTCTCGTTCTTTAGTCGGCCACTGTGGTTCGAGTGTCAAGGAAAAATTGGATTCGTACAGATTTCGTTAAATGGAGAAATTTGTGTGGACACTCGTGATAAGATTTTTATAATTTTAATAATATTGTGTGCTTTTCCAATGTGTAAATAAATTTTTCTTTATATAAATTTCTCGTCTTAGTCCCCTGTTCTGTGCCAATATTAGTTACGAACGACAATCGATACAAAATGAAGGTTCTTCTGCGTGCAATGGCGAAAGTTGACCAGCGAACTTTGTTTCTGCAATTCGACGATGTGTGCGTGTGTGTGTAAGAGAGAAAGAGAGAGAGAGAGAGAGAGAGAGAGAGAGAGAGAGATATGCGGTCACACGGATGCAGTGGTAATATATGTGACGCGATATTGCTGATCGTGTTTGTCCTGTCGGCCGCGGTTTTCTGAGTTAGGTGTCGTCATACATCTGGCAGCGGGAAAAGTACGATCCTATTTGAGAATTTGTTCTGTATGCATAAAATTACACTGTATTCTATCGTTCGAAAGATGCATACTTTTATACTCTCACGATATAAGAATGGTTCGAGATAATTCGTTCATCTCCCAAATAGTTTCGACATCTCCCGCTATTATTAACATGATCTCGGTTATTGTTCGAGTCCTTGAAGGATCGAAAATATCTACGGAAATACGTTCTAAAATCGAATCGAAGAATCCCGTAAAAATCAGTTCAATGTTCACCGATCTGATCGGGATTCCTCGATTTTGCGACACGACCTCGTGATTCTTTTTAAACCACGATGCCCCTATCATAAAGTGTCACCCTCGGTCCTAAATTTAAGCCCTGAAACGTTCGAAAATTCTTACCGGAAAGAATTTTGAAACGGACTCGAACAACCCGTCGAGAATATGTAATTATAATGTAGTGACAGAAAATTGACTTACGCGGCTCACGGACTAAACGGTCTCGCGCGCAGCATATTTTTTGAGAAATGAATTTCTTCGATCCGCGAGGATGAACAGAAATCCCCGGGGGGTAATTCTATTCTCCACCTTCGGTTCCTTTTTGCTCGAGTAATCATCCCATGACCGATTTCACCGGCAGTCTTCCCTCGGCCCGCGTACACAGCGCTCGTAGCGAAAAGGTTGATACGTCGGTTATTACTTTCGCGTCCATACAATGCGTACATAACGAAGCGACGATCCACGCGACGTTGAATGGCGTCCTCTCCGCGCAATCGGCGCTCAAATGTCTTTCTTTCTCTCCGGTTAATTTTCCCATTTCTACCCTCTTTTCCTTCTCTCCGCGCCGTCGCATCGTTTCGGTAATCTTCCTCATTTTGCACGATTTCGTTTTGTTACCGCAGCGTATGCTGAAATCTCGTTAACCCTTTGCTTATACCGACAACGATTGTCTTAAGGCAACGTTGCTGGCAACATCTTTATCATTTAGTTCATAAGATGACGAAATGTTAAAAATATTATTGCGACGATAAGCGCCTATTTAAGAATATTCGATAAAGCCATCGCACTCAAACGGCGACGTTTACTGCTTGATTCGAGCCCTTCGACCGATTGTCCTGCAGCGAAAGTTGTTGACACGAACACATGTAATTTCATTTCTGTTTTGTTATTTGGTTTTAGGCGAGTTTCGTACTTCGAAGCTATTCCGATGCGCGAATAGTAGAAACATACCGATCTCGTGGGTCTGCGACAAAGAAAACGACTGCCGAGACAATTCCGATGAAGCCGAGGAGGTATGCAAAGGTGAGCGATGAGACGGTTATTCAAATGTATCGTGTGCACTTTGTACGGGTTCGGAACGATGCCGAACCTCCGCTATAAAAGATCGAATAAAATACGAGCGTTCGTGTACCTCTCTTCCTGTTCTATCCGAAGCGAAAGGGAGCAAAAACCATGTTCTATGATCGATATTCGAGTTCCGAAGGAAAAGGAAAGCAAGGGAAAATCCCGGGAAAAAGCAGAAACATCGGTGGGAAAATTATTGTGTATATACTAATTCGCAGCCTTGGTTTTTTCGAATTTGTTGAATATTCGCAAACAAAATACATACGTTCTACTTCCTCCAATCTCCATCGCTTTTTATTCATGTAAGCAATTGATAGACTGCGAATTTTGTGCATTTATGAGAAAAATTAGCGGGTGAAATAAAATACGGTGAATATAAAATAAATTTATAATTGATTGATTGTGAAAGCTTGCGAATCAATTTGTACGTCCAACAATTTCGTTTAAAATATGCAATACATATTCGAGTTTCGCGGGAGGAAGGTGATGGAAAAAAAAATCCGGAAGAAAGGGGTTCCGGAGCAATTATTTTCGTTTTATTGACGAAAAATTATTTCATACGAAAGAAGCGACTGTGCTACACTGATGCAGGGAGAATATCTTGGGCTCGGTCTTCATAAATATGGATTCCTGAATGCCTGCGGGTTCTACTCCCTCTTTTTTAAAGTAGCTATTGCTCCGGGAAAAATTCTGAAGCTTCTCGGGAACCGTGGATTGTATCCTCTGCGGATGCAATTACCTTTCAGAATCAAAGTAACGAACTTAATTGTGCAAAATAAATAGAAAGGGTTTTTGTAACGTTAGAGGCATCCGATTGAAAATTCTGTACAGCCCGCGACTATCGACACGAAAAACTCCCTGCTAATTATAAAACTAGCAAATAAAATTGCTCGTCTGCGCGAACATCTCGATTCATAAAAGAGATCGCGAAGCTGCGCGATCATTATACGAAGGTCAGCCTATAAATTACCAGCGTCGCGTTTTACAACGCTGCGCAGTTGCGCGAAGTGAACGCTGAATTAGACATTTATTATCATTCGCGCAATTGAGCGATCCGGTCGACCCCGGCGGGTCACCGATAAGATAATAACAAATTATGAATTATTTTTTAACCCCCGCGCGTCGGATCCGATTGATCCACCCCCGGCTTTTAATTAAAAATAATACATAGAGGCGTTCTACTGTAGGAGGATTAAATTTTGCGTTACAAAGCGCAGTTATTTGATACTAGTAGCTCGTATACAGTGGCCCTCGGAAGCCTCGTGCACAGAGATATTGTAATAACTCATGCGCGATGCACTTTTATTGACTTTTGCGATCGTTGTGCTGGATTCAAGCAAAGTTTCGAGACAATAAAATTCAATAAATACAATAAAATTTGATAACCAACGCCGGAACTGCCGGAGATTTCGCGATTATTAAATACACAATTCAATTGCACCCTGCAATTGAAGGCTTCATAAATGCATGTAATCTGTACATGTTTCAAATATGAAAAATATTTTCCTCGGAAAACTATATCGCGTATCAAAGTCATAAAGCTAGTTAAACAGTAAAATATCTGATCTGTGTAGAACTTCAGGGTTTGAGTGCATATTCAGCCTTCGTCTGCGAAGTGCTATTTTTTTGTAATAATCAATAGTCCAGCAGGCAGTTGCCGCTAATTCCGGTCGGCGGTTCCAGCGGGAAGAGTTCCACTCAAATAACTTTTTGCAAATTGTATGAACTTCATTCTGGTTGGAGAGGATTTTTTTGGGTCACTATGTACCGCGATCGCGAGTAGCAGATAAACTTTTCTCCTCGATCGGCCGCGCGTCAACAGTCGAACGCTCGAGAGGGGGGTGGATTCGCAAGATCGACGAAAGTTTCGCGCGAGGAGCGTTATTCCGTGGAAAATCGCGGGGAGTAGGCATATTGCGAAAAAATTCGGGCGAATCCGTCCCGGGGAGGAGTGGTAGGCGAAAGTAGTATAGTCGAGGAGATGCACTTAAACAGATTGTTCGAGCGCAACTTAGCCGGGCGCTTCTGGACTTGGAAGTTTTGAATATTTGAATCGTTGAATTGTTTAATGTTCCCGGGGAAACTATTCCCGGAACCCGGGGTGTCGAGCGCGCGAAGGCGTTTGCGTGTTGGGCAATATTATTCCGTCTGCTATTTATTATTAAAGTTATCCTCGAGACGATCACGTTGCCCCCGTGCTGCCCCGGTTACTATACTATAGGTATGTATGTATGTATTGATCTTACGAAGCTCATAATCGCCTTCCGATTGGCGACCAGCGCATGCTGGAGATTCGATGCAACGCAATTACAGAACTTTCTCTTGGGCAGCGGCAACTTTATCACAGTAGTTACTCAATTTCCCAGATTCGTTTAACCGATCCCTGTGCATTTCGATCAATTTGTTCGAGCAGCTGCGAGATCCACGGTTCCCCTGAACGTTCGTGTCGAACAGGGAAGATCCATAAGAGATTTTAGCGATCTTTTTATCCACTAATTCTGTTTTTCCAAACTTTACAATTTTTTTTGGATGATTTGCACAATATTATTGATCGAGAAAAGAAATATTGAATATAACCAAACTTTATTTACGATCTACTATTTTTAGTGCAGCGTTTGAGCACAGATTATTTCGAGCGGGACAACTTGTGGTAGACCGTTGCACGCGGCGACCTCGCGCTATCAACTGAAAAATTGCACTCCGGTATCGCGACTGACCCGTTATTGGCAGCGCGCATCTATTCGATTTGTTGGGATTGATCCCGACTCATTAATTTGCGCGCGCGCGATCGTCGGTCGCGCCGAGCGCGTCGCCATTCATCGATTTTACAGAATCGGCAGTAATTGGTCGAGTTTAAAGATCAAGAAACCATGCGGCCGCGATAACGGCGCCTGCTTTCAACATTCACGTTCGTTTTCTACAAAACCACCGGATCCGTCAACGAAAGAATCGAGATAATTGCCATAATTGCATAGGCAACCGATTATAGGCCTCGTCGACGGAATTCCTCGCGCGTGTATAACACGGACATACTCGCGATACTTTCGTTGCGAAGTGCGAATTTACCCGTTACGGTACACGGGAGTCGCATACATGTAGGTTCTCTGCGATCTTGCGTCAGACAGGTTCAACGATTACCAATCGATTTTTTATTTATCAGTGATCGATACACTATGATCAATCTCGTAGTTACAGATTTTTTAAATTCTACTCTTATCGTAGCTACAGGTTAAATAGTATCATTATCGCGGCTAGAGATTTATTGTAATTTAGTGTAAATCAATAAATTGAACAAACTTGAAAATCGGTAGGAGATCGATTTACACCTTCCGCCTAATTTTCGTACGATGAGATTGCAAATCGCTGTTTCGTAGAAACGCTCGTCTGAATGGGAAATGTTCCGGCGTTTCGAAGAAGCGTGAATTTTTTCTAGCGAGCATCTTCGTCGAATGTAATAGCCGCGATTCCGACGTCTCTCGTCGCGGAACGTCGTTGCGAGATCAGAAATAGGGTAATACGAAAACGTGCTTATATTTATCAAGTAACGCCCTCGGGCGTCGCGTCGCTGCTCGCTTTCTCGGCGCGGCATCGAAGCAGCGTCCTGACGCTCGAGTGCGAAGTCTGCGAAGACTATGCGTGTAAAAAGTGCAGCAAAGAGTAACGTCGTTTAAGGAACCGGACGACAACCGTGGAAGCGAAACACTCTGTTCACTCTGTTCATTCTCCGTTCCGTTTCTTTTTCGCCGTCGATCATTTACACCGGCGAAAAACTCTCTGACCATACCGTTTCTATGGATTATTTCTTCGGCGCACCGTTTCCTCGCTGCGTCGCGTAATAGAATTTACATCTGTTACGTATTCATCAGCGTTTATGCTAGTTTTTACCCCGTCGGTTCTTCTACCTTTAGAACCGCAAGTTTTTATCGAGATTTATGTTTTTAAAGGTTTTTTGATCTTCGAGTATACACTGTGATTTTAATGTAATTATTTGATCGCCGATCTTTATGCAAAATCAAAATTGTTAATTGCAGAAGCTATGCAACTCATACAATTTATTTTCGTTCTCTATGTTGCATTCGGTGATTTGTGTCTGTTAAAAAGACAATTTATCCCTCAGCTAACGATGCACAGAAAATTCGCGACATCGTAATCCGCAGAATAGGTTCTCGCGGGCATCGTCGTAGCCGCTCCCATCAGCGAAATGAGCTGCGAATATTCCTTCTTCGGTTCCCTTTGATTCACCGCCGTAAATAAAGCCGCGTCGCTACGTTTGACTCAAAATTAACCAATCTTACTTTATAAGCTGTCAGAGTCGCTTCTTGATCTCTTTACCACGCCAGACTCCTCTTTGTGGCTTCTCGTTCTCTGTTTCGTTCGGTTTTCTCTCTTTCCTTCATTTTTTTATTCTGTAATTCTTCAGCTCCCTTTTCCAGCGTTTCGTGAGCACAGCAAAGTCGGCTTCAATCATACTCGTCGGAAAAGCACCTCAATCGAGGCGAATTAAATGGGTATCGATTATACACAGCCGGAACCACCTAAGATACATACTTTCCCTTCAATTTCTTCGTTGCCAAAGATTAACCGAACTTTTTATCCAAAGCAGGAGAAAGTTCTGCCCCCCGGTATTTATTAAATCGAGAGAGGAACTTCGGTTGTAAAACTTTGCGGACTGTTTTTTCAAGAAAGCCCGGGAACATTTTCCTACTTAAAACGTGAAGTTCGTTCACGTGGTTTCTGTACAGCGTAAAAGGGCCATTACACTTTCATTCTAACAATTTTATACGTTGCGGAATAGAAAAGTTCTGCACGAGGGTGGCTTTCAAAATGGAAGCAGAAAATTCGTGGTATCTCCAAATTTTCGCTCGGTCTTCTTTATTTTGCCAGGAAGCTTTTTTGTGCATTTCTATACATGTGCATAAAGTATTAAGCTTGATTATCACATTCTAAACAAATTCATTTCATCACAGTTTTCAAAATTATCATAAAGAATTCAAATCCGCCACAATTCCACTATCAAAGAGAGTAGCGGGTATTTTTATTATTTTTTATTTTAGAAGAAAAGCTTCACCGTACTATTTTTAAAACTTGCTCCCAGAGAGCCAAGCATAGATGACCACAGACGGTTCCATTTCAGAAAATATATGAAAATAAAACGCAGACATTTTTCGTGAAGTCTGCGCGAACCAGTTCTCGCTATGGTTCAAGACGCAGATGAAATTTCATCACCCCCATAAAAATGGAGCTGTTTGCGTCGCGGTAAGACTCCAAACGAGAAAGAGCCTGGTTGGCGGGGTTTAGGAGTCCCAAATTTGGTCGTCTACCCTGTCAGCCAGTTTTTCTTGCTCTTCTCTTCTCTTTTCTTTTCGCCTAGGGCGATCGCAATTTGTAGCGCAAGGCCTGAGCCGGTTGCATCAGAGTCCGAGATCTGGAATCGATTCTGTGGTCTAAAGAACGAGCTTGTAAGAAGGGGAATCTGCGTCGCGCACCATATAATTATGGTGAAAGCCAGTCATGCGGTCCGTGATACGAGTGGCGACGACTACGGGCTCTTAGAGCGGCAAAAAATCGCCAAATCCTCGCAAAAATTACAGCTCTCGAAATAAATTATCAAGTAATTTCGGTGTTCGGTGTCTGAATTTCGTGTAGATGACGTAGAGCTGTAGGGACGCATAAAATGCCGATTTTCGGATCAGGTTCTGTGGGAATTTCAGTTATTTTTTTTCTCTTTTTAATCTTGACTTCATTAATGCTTCTGCCAATTTTCGCCAGCGTGGCCCGGTTCGATCGCGCCGGCCATAACCGCATTCGGAAGTGCAGCGACGTAAAAAATGCGACCGGGAATATCGGCGGGAGCGCTAGTTTAATTGCGGTCGGGCACGCGCGATATTGATTAACACCTGACCAAAGTGTCGCCGCTGGACTGCAGAACTTTACGCGTTCCCGAGCTCCGTGCGAGAGTTACGCGCCCCTCGCAAAAATTCATATAACCCGGGCTCTAATGAAATCCCTCACCGGCTTTATTTACCCGGAGCCCATTCATAAAGGAAATTAAATTTTATTTAGCGTCGGTTTCTTTTAGCCGCTCTGTTAAAATTCGTATTTGCATAAACTGTGTGCTCCCGGTGTGGTTATTACACGTTGCTTTCGCTTGTACCACTCCGAGCGCGAATGCACGTGCGTCGCACAAGTTCTCAAAGTCGATTGTTCAGGACCGGGGGAAACGTCGCGTCGCGTCGTGTCGCCTAACGTTTCGCAATTATTTAGCACGCTTGTGCGGGATTCGATGCACCAGACTTTTCGAACTGGGGCTCCGTTTTACATCGACTGAATTTTTAACGCGGAATTTACGGTGTAAGGAATGCTGGCGGATGAGTACTGCGGTTCGAATAGATCGTGCAATCTGTCACTGTTTCGAAGGAGCTGCTGGTTTGCGAAATGATACGACTCCGCGGTTATTATCTGAGGCTGCATGGCGAAATGCTCGTGGACGGAGCCTAAAATAGTCGGTCGAAAGAATCGATAGCATAATCCTGCGGAAATATTCTCCGTACGAAAAGACGTTCCTCGACGTCTCATTTTTGAAATGAAAAATATGTTCGTATGCTGTCGGCACACTCGTAAACTGAATAATGTTCGCCAATCTTCAACAGTTTGCTCCTTCCGGTTCGTTCTACCCCGTTTCCGATGTTCCGGCCGTAGAATAAAGCTCGACTAGACGCTCGCAGGAACGAGAATGTTAGCTCGCATTCGCGAATACAAAATAGAGGAACCGCCGCGTAATCACCAGCTCCGCCGAATGACCCAGTTACCGATTTCCGCATAGCGGTGCACGTGGCGTTCGACGAGCGCCATTGCACCCCCGACCCGACCTAGCCATAAACCTTCTCCGAAAGAAACAGAATATATCCGTCTGCGTTTCGGCTAAAGTATGCTTCGCCCGGATAAAGGACAAGCGCCGTTCGCCATCGGCTTCTAAAAAGTCTCCAACCGAATGGGGTATAATCCCCGTCCATTTACTACTTTCCACGTCTGTGAGGATTTTAAGGAGCACACCGAGACAACACGATCCCGCTGCTGCGAAACGTCTGGGTCAACACCTACCTCACTCGGCGGATGAAATACGGCGACCTCGTTTAATTAGCCGAGGGCTGGTAGCGTTGATAAGACCTCCCCCATTTTCGGTCTGACTGGTTTATTATGACTCTCCGAGCATAACGAGTCTATAGCTGCTTAATAGAGCGTTCATGGTTGGCCTATACCTTCGGATCAGGGATGATGGATCAGCTTTCGAGTCCGCTAGAATGACTAGCGTCTGGAAAAGAGGGCTTAAGGGGTTCGAGAATAAGGATTCCGTTTCCTTGAAGCTGAAGGATTCCACTTGGGCTTGTTTGTTTTCTGATATGGATTACCGAGTGGCGAGTGAGATTCGGAGAGATTTTTATGTCTTCGGACTAGGGAGGGCAGAACGCCGATCCATTTCTTCGGATTTTTTGGGACTACAGTAAATATTTGAGAACTGTACGATCTAAGAAAAACTAATATCTCTTCCGGGGACATAGCGCGCGAAGGACCCAGCTTCCCAGATCGGGCATCTTCTGGGTAAGTCAAGTGGTCGACACATTGGCGGTCGCATCGATTGCTGGCTCATTCCACGGCCAGATCTCCTCGAGGATGTTCTCTCCTCCTTTGTCAGCTACTTTCGGGCCGGCAGGCGGCGTATATCGGCGCTGTTTCAGCACGCTCCGCGAGCAAGAGGGTAACCCGGCCTTCGATTGATCCCAATTGAGTTAGAAATCGTTAACGGAGTCTGATTGGTCTGCAGTCAACACAAAAGAACGGCCGAGCCTGTTTTGTCGTTAACTTTCCCACGACGCCGCGCCGTGGCGTACCGGGGGCTTCTCCACGAGCAGCGTCTTCTGATTCCGTCTAAGCCGGATGAGGGGTCACGGTGCCGGAAATAGACGGTGGAAGAGAACGGAATGGCTCTTTTCGCGAGAAAGTTTGATATGGAAGCTCGGATAGGACCGAAGGAAATTCCTTATAAAGTACTCTCAGCTCACATATTTGTTCGCAGCAGGCTGCTAGAGTTGTTCGTTCATAATTATATCCGAAACTTTTCGTTATAGAATAAAACCGAAACTCGTAGGAAAATTAATTATGTAAAACCTGTAACATGTCCTGTAATTCATAAAAAAACTTGGAATGTTACGATAATATAAATTGCTTAACGTGCTTAGTATGAAAGTCCTCTTTTGCGAACAGATTTCCGTAGTACCGCTCATGGTTAGCAATCATTATCAGAGGTAGCGTTTTATCGTAAAAGCCGATAAAATTGGTGTAACGTCCCGGTAGGTCCAATTATATATATTATTGTTTATCTTGAAATGGTAGCATCCAGCTTGATGAGCAATCGGTGGATAACATTCTCTGTTGCACACGCGATCATAATGGAATAAAGACGTATTTTCGTTCGAGTAAGTTAAGTCTAAAATCGGAATCCAGCAGCTCGTATTGTTCCACGCCTGGAAAAACATTGCACCATTCTGTTAATACATAAACCAAGCCGAATCTCGCGATTTATTCGAGGTACAATATTAACAGAATAAACACTATGAAAAGGATATTCCTGTAGGGTAGAGATCGTCGAACGAAATCGTCAAACATCCTAATCCGCTTAACAAAGAGCTCGGTTCCTACTGAAATTAGGCGATCGTTCGGCAATTTTTTTCGAAAACCATCTCCGTACATTTCGTTTGCATGTTGCACGGTTTTTTGTTGACCGATCGAAATAGAATACGAACACATTTTTTCTCTGCGGCGAAAGATATTCATTGTACGATATATAACAATAATATTTGTTCTGCTCGTCCGCGTTGAGGCTGTCCATCAACGTGCAACGCGGGCCGTATTCGCCTGAAAATGACAATTGGAAATGATGTTAGCTTTTTCGGCCGAGATCGAACCCGTTTCTACTGTAAATAGCATGGAATTGGAAAAAAGTTGCGTCTCGGGTAAACGAAGTTTGTAATTGTTACGAAAAATAGCTTATCATTCGGTGAGAACAATTTAACCGAAACATATTAAAACCTGGTAAAGCTTCTATGCAGCGTGCACGCCTTCCGCCATGTCTCTCAAGTAAATCGAACAATTCCGAGCAATTTCAAGGAAGCACTTTCGAGAACACCGCTTCAAGTTCAAAGCTTCAAACGTTGCCGTAAGCATGTTTCAAGTAGTATTTACTCTTGGCCATAACTTTGTTAATTTTGCAAATATGTAAACGAAATTTCCGCGTGGGGTGGGGGGGGGGGGGCGTAGCTCGAGCGCAAGAATCTACGGGTCATCTTCGAATCGATTTCTTTGCACGAGGCTACGAAGGGCTTGACCTCTTGCCGTATAATGAGAAGTGGGATGAATATTTTATATAGAATCTACTAAATATGAATGCGCCTTTATTTCAGGACCAAATCAAATTTCATTCTTCTGCGAGAAATATTTATGTGTCGAAGTAACGATGACCTAAATGTAGTCACGCGCTCTAAACATAAATTCTTCGGTAAAATCGAGGATAAAGAAAATCGTGTACGTGTATCCGGTTTTGCGACCGTGCGATTGATTAATCGAGGAAGGAGGAGAAGGACAACGAGTTGGGCCGTCGCGTCGCGTCCAGTCCCGTCGTCGTCAACGTGTTTAACGACTCGGACGTAACCGTTGTTACACGGGTTTTAGCGTATCTTGGATCGGTAAATTTCAAGCGGCAATTGTGCAGGCGCCGGAAGGGGTCGGATATTACGCGGCGCGTTTTATAGCGAGCGTTTTACAAGTGCCTACACGCGAACGCTATGAAAAAGTAGTTCGAGATCCTCGTGCGCCTTTCGTACGGTAGTAGCTTTAAAGGAGAGAGTCTCTTCGTGAGTCAAAGGAAACTTTAGAGGATTTCGTTCGTCGTGCGAACAGCAGGTAGAAGATGATAAAGAGAGAGAGAGAGAGAGAGAGAACTATGATTTTCGTGAAATATGTAATTCAATAGTGTCGCATTATACATATATCGACGCTCTTGTTGCTCGAATTGTCTGTCGTTCGAGAAACACGCGACGCGCAATTCTCCGTTTCCGACGATTCCAGACGAAGAAGCTCGTCGGGGCTGCATTGTACAAAAGTCTCGGGATATACACGCCGGCAAGATAATACCTCGTTAGCTGGCGAGTGAAATAAGACCGTGAGATGTTATCTTCCCTCCGTTAATAATCTTTGGAAATAGTAATAATTATATTGCCGGTTCTTACAGAGAAATAAAAAGGCGGTCTGTTATTTCCTATGTATTATTACTGCCGGTGGCGATGAAACTATTTCTTGGGCTACATACGTACACGTGGCTTTAGGAAAATAATCGTTGACCGGAATCTCTAAACTTCGTCATCGATTTAGCTGTGCAATATTTAAAGAAATAGAATCAAAACCGTGGCTTTCGTGCAGCCGAATTACCGCACTGCCACATTACAATTTGTAGTTCGAAAGTAGCGTCTGCTGCCCGATAAGGTCTCGCAGCGCTCCCTTAGCTACGGAGAACTGTCAATAAAACTCGCAGCCTCTTTGTTGCAGCATCTGCGCAACCCAGTTACCGTATTTGTCACGTTAAAATTCGAAGTTCGTCTGAGCCACAAATTTACCGGGTTTTTATCTTCCATCCTCCGACCCTGCCAAGAGTATCGAACGATCGATCGCGATTGCGAAGATACGACGCGGCACAAAGTATATGTATACATATGTATAGTCGTGCATTGGCCTACACTACGATCTACACAGGGAGCATATGAAGTCTCTCGGCACACGGACCGTGAAGTCCTTTGTGCCGGTAGCCAAGGAAAGAAAACCGTCTTCGTTTTGGAAGTTCGTCTAACAAAAGGCCGGCCCGCTATTTCCAGAAATCGTGCGGGTACTATACTCGTCGAGCTGCGGCGAGTAAAAACGCGTAACTAGAGTAAATTGCTGCATCGCATCGTGGAGATTTTTCTTCGGTCCTCGATCGCGGTTGCCTCCCGCGCGATAGAGATAATAATTATACTATGATAAAGTACTTCGGACAATAGCAAGCCGAGAAGCGGTAATTGCTGACGTCGACGACCGGCGGGCAACGCGGGGAATGAAAAGGACAAATAATTTATCGGTATTATCGGACGAAGAAACCGCGCATTGTCCAACATTGTTTAATCGGAAAATTCTCTTCCGGAACCTCTTTTTCTTCGGCGTTTCGCTTTCCACGGTTTGCCTTCCGCTTGCCTGGCCCCGTTCCGCAATATTCCGCGAGGCTGTCCGATGGCAATTTTCCGGGAAGATTCTCGCGAAATCCGGATTCATCGCTGCGCGAAAATCATTAAATCTGATATTAAATCCGGCCGTCCCTAGCCGCGTTCGATTCGCGGACCGGGGACCCGCTTGTGCCCGGGAATGCGTGTTGTTGCATAAAACGCAATAACGACTAATCTCCATTTAAAATGGAAATAAAAAAAAAAGGGGCAGCCCGAGAGGAATTGGACGTTTGTCATGGATACCTTTTTCCCGGGAGCTGCGCGCATTGTGTTTCCCGTTGCTGGCCATCGTTATTTAATTTCTCGCGTGCTCTCGCGCGGCAGCGCGGATCACGATAAGAGATTTCAGAAATATTTTTTTTTATTAAAAACTGTCCCCGTCCTCTATCCGTCGCGTCACGCCGCGCCACGCCGCGCCGGTCGCGAACGTTAATTCCGTTTCGATTCGGTCGCGCTTCTAATTTTCAGCCCGAATGAAACCCGGGGCTCTCTCTTCCTCTTTCTCTCGAAATGTTATAACAATTAAATTCGGGTTATACGATGTACAATGGATTCCCCGGCCGTATTGCGTTTTCTCTGCCCACCCTCCCTCTCCCAAGACGGATCTCTACGGTTTCACAAAAAATTCACTTCGCTCTACGGCGAATAGAAGAGAGAGAGAGAGAGAGAGACGAATCACATTGTTCCCGTCATTTTTTATGTACCGGTTAACGAATGGATCTTTTTGCCTCGCTCGCTCCACCTCTACCGGCGCCGCTTTCTATTTTCCGTACTTTAACAGAGCCCGGATTTTAAATAACGAAGCCGTGGATTATTATTTCTGCTTTTAATCAGTCCGCGGTAATAGTGTCGCGAATAACGAGTGCATTAGTCGAGCCGCGACCAGATTAATGACACGACTGCTTTTTCTTTTTGGTCGGTTTAGTCGATAAAAATATGAAGTAAGACGTTCTCGTAATTTATTTTTAGCCATTCTTCATTAGCACATTTTTCTACAGAAATTATTCCACGAAACTTTCATGATAAAAATGGAACTGATTATGCTGCGGATTATTTCACTGATAATTAATTAATTCACTGATGATTATAACTGATTTTTACTTTCTTCTGTTAATTTTGACATCGTCAAATGTACGAGCTGCAACAGAGCGATATAAGCTGGCAAAATGATGATTTATTGAGAAATTACGGTAAATCGTAGTTTCTGGGAAGAGCTGGTCGATGCAAGAACCAAACTCCGGATCCACAGTGCAAAATGTTGGAGCTCCCCGGAGTGGCAGCTATAGTAATCTTGCTCGACTCAGGCACCGTCGAGGTGTGAACCGTGTCTGCCGGAAACATTACACCAACGTTTCGCAAACGTTGCAAAGCGACGAGGTTCGCCAGGGGGTTGAACGACTGGGGTCGGTCAGCTGACCAATTAAAACCTCCGGACCGGTTGCCATTGATCCGAAACGTGAACGAATTACGGTTTAATAGGGAACCATCCCCGCGACACACAACAGGGATATCACGACCTCACCGTCGCGGAAGCTAGCCAATTTTTGTAAAAGGACACTCGAAAACCTTCGACCACTGCCAACATCGTGAGATCGAGTCAAAGATGAGGCCGCGAGCGCTGCGTAGTATGTATACATTACATCTCTACGTCTTTATCCAGCTCTTCCAGCTCCGTGTTATAAAGGGCTCGAAAAAATCCAGAAATTACAAATTAACCCCGGCAAGATGAATTATAGCCGTTCGTGCAACTCTCTTGACAAATAAAGTTGGCAAATTGTGTGCTTTAACATACGGTGCAAACGAGATCGCGGCCGAAACGCGTGCAACTTCTCAGAACGTTTTTTTACACTTTGGATCTTGGCGTAAATATAAGCGTTTCGTTGGCGCTCGGTTTACAAGTCCTGCAAACATTCAGTTTGAATAAAAAATTCATAGGGTTGCAGTTGTAAAGCCTCTTTAATGGAACTGCCTAAAGAAAATTCATTGCACTCGCTGAAGTGTGAAACCAGTTGCCGAAGCAAACGGTGCTGGGCGAACCTATTAAATAAATCAACCAAGTTATCGCATTTTTAACGTTCGTTCGTCGCGTCGGCGAACTCCACTATTTCGTTTTGCAGAAAATAAAAATTGTTTAATTACGAGTTAAGATTGCTTAAAGTTCCTTTTACTAACAAAAACTCCGAGTTTTATCACAGACGAATGTTTTTCGCGTCTCAGAAATAGTTATTACACATTTCGATTAATTTCCGCGCAAGCAAACGCTCGGAGCTTCGAGGGCCGCGCACCCTGTGTGCATTTCCCATAATGCAGCTTGGTGTGGTGGGGTTCTGCAATGGAAAGATCGTGTGTTTCTTTAGAAACGGTGCTGCGCTTCCACTCGGAGTCCCATTCGGGCTGATATCGGGGCGACATACAGCAGGAACAACAATCCTCGACGCGACGGATCCCCGATTCGCGTAACACGTACTACCTTGAGCATGTGCACCGTGTAGTAGTCGGCGCATTCCTGCAGTTCGCGACACACATGCACTCGCAAGTGCGACGGGGGAAGGCGAGGAGGCGACCTGTTAAAGGCGGGACACGCCGAGGCGAGTTTCTGTCCGCAGGAATCTCGTCCCGTCTACGATCGGGAACCGATAGAACCGTGTTAGCTATCGTCCGCTGCCATCCACTCGGTTGTCCGCATTCCCAATTCGTCGTTTCACCATTTTACGCGAATCTGTTAGCCGAAACGATTTTTTTCCGCGTTCGCAACGCCGAGGAATTCGCGGGTCTCGCGATTTCACGCCCGGATGATCGTATTCGTCGATTTATTAGTTTGCAAATCTACGAGCGAGCCTCACCTGTGCATCTCCTAACATTAGTTTCAATTTTCTCGAGTATCTGCGCACTGTAGAATCTGCAAGAGTGATTCGATAAGACGCACAGCCGCCAGTGATCCGGCACTGCGACACTTTTCGCCCGAGGTGTTTCGATTTTTCGATTTTTCTCTCAGGTTTTTTTTCCCCCCGCCCATAGCGGAGTTGATTTAATTGGGAGAGCGAACGGCGGGGAAAGTTATTCGGCGCACGTTCGCTCGCCGCGACGTGATTCCGGTGGAAGAAGATGATGATTCGTGTCCAGAGGAGGAAGAACGAAGCTGTTCTTGGCTGGCGGATTCGTTGCTGTTCATCTTGATTTTCCGGGGAACATCGAGCCGTGGAACGAATTTGACAGAGTTCCTCCCCCCCGTTCAGTCGGATTTGATAGATTCGTTTTTGACCGCGTCGCGTCGCGACGGAAACATGAACGGTGAAACGCCGCGTTCGTATCCCGTCGTTCGTTCGCGGTGGTCCAGTAAATTGTTCCGGCTCGTTTTTAATTAGGAAAAAAACCCCAACAACCCATTGTTTCAACCGTTTCGTCTTTGTCAGGAAAGCCGTGGGCCTTCCGTTTTAAATGTCCGCTGTTCCGAAAATGAATGTTACACCCCGTCCGTTGGCTCTTCGGCGCGAGTCTCGGTTAGGGGAGATTTAAATACTGGCCCGGAGATACAGTTTTTTTTCCGAAAGTAATTAAATTAATTAATCGATGACCCAGCTTTCGTAGTCGTTGGACTCGGCCTCGGCCCGGCTCGGCTTGAAAAACTGCTCGGCTCCGGTTCGCCTTTCCAACTTCCGCCACTTTATTACTCTTTCGAGTGCAGTGTATTGAATCGACAGTTTTTCGAGCCGGTTTTTCATTAATGGAAATTAGGCGGTAGCTTACACTCTCCGCGGAGCGTTTCATCCGATTACGAGTCAGACGGGAAATTCATTCAGTGTCCCATTCAAGCCTGATTTTTGTGTTGCGCAGCGGAAACGCGAAAAATCGAAAGATTGGTTTACAGGTGTTCGCGCGAAAATCGAATCTTCCATAAAGGTGCACAACATTTGCGAATGGAAGCGCTGATCAGAATTCGTGTAAACGAAGAAATCGTTCGTTATAACCTGCTAAAAACTGTTACCTCAAAAAATGTATTGGGTATTACATAAAGCAACGGAGATAAACGCGTTGTCGCCGCGCAACATTTGCTCCACTTAATTATTGGTGGAAAACTGTGCGATTGCCTACTATGAGTTATCTTCCCGTAAGTAATCTCGCCAATGGCGCCAGCTACGAGTTAATTCCTAGACAACGGTTTTGTGTGTAAAACCAGATACGAAAGCACTTATAGCAAATAGATGCAATTTATGGCCTGTGTGCATCGTGCACTCTTCGGAGACAGTTGCTTAATGAACTATCTGCGATAATAGTTTACTCGTTCCTTATCACACATTCTTCGGAGCTTATGATTTGCCAATCGATGCATTAACTTAAAAATTTTGCAATTTGTTGCAATTTGTTAGTCGGACGAGGAATGAAAAAATCTAAAAAATTCCATGAATAATGCAGCATAGTTAGAAACAAAGAAACAGCTAACGCACCGTATTTCTCTCCGTGGACGATTAAAAAAAGATCGTGATCGTTCTCGATTGGTTTGGGATTCCCAGAGGCGTTTGCTTCGATTGCCACCCCTCCTGGATTCTCCTGACGCGGAGCGAGACTCGATTAACGAAAATTTTCGTTCGAGAATCTTCAGCTGTCAGCCTGTTTCCGCTATCGGGTGAACTGCGAGGGTCACGTGGGCCCCGATGCCAACGCGATGCAACGCGATTTCCCGCGTGGTCAATTACGCCATTACTTTTGCTCGAGCTCATGGATTCCGGTTCGATCTGGACCAGCGCGCACCGATGCTCGATTGTGCAACCCGATCGAGACCGTCTTCTCGCGAAACCGACGTCGTTATCCAGCCATTAACCCTTCAAATATTTCTACAATCGTGGTCCCAACAATTTTTGCTCGACGTGTTTCGTTCAAAATGTACTAATTTTAAATAATGTTTTTTCTTAGCATTGGAGATATACGTGTGTATCTATTTCATTAGCACTGAACGCGTTCACGAAGTAGAACTTGTTTCCTGTTACTATTAAAACGTGCGAAAATGCTCTCTGACCTGCTTCCGATCAACCTAGTACCACACTGATAAGTAGACTGCGGATTCTATACATTTATAGCAAAAATAGATAGATCAATATACTGCGGATTGTATCTATTTATAACAGAAACGAGTGCGTACAATTTCAGTGGACATATTAGGAAAATATTAGAAAAAATAGAACGATGATTGTCTTAGTTCGGACTTGGGAAAACGATTAAAAGAGGAACTGCAAAGAGTTCGTTTAATTCTGATGAATTATTCGATACCGTAACGGCACGTTTATGCGGTGTTACAGAAATTTCGCATATTCGGCGGTTGGCGATCCTTGATCGGATCGCGAGGTTTAATTCGAACGGAGTATTGCGCGTTTGAAATTCAATGAGTCGAGACGGAACGGAAGCTGGACGAGAGAGACGATTCTCCGAATGACTTCGTCCGCCCCCGCTTTCTCCGCGTTTCAGAGAAGTAGGAAGTTTGCGCGAAACTCGCTCGCACACGCTCCCTTCTCTCTTTCTCGATCTCTTGGCCCCCGGGAGTTTAATATCGGAATTTCAATATTGGAATTTTGTCTTCGTCCCCTTTTTTTCTCCCCGGCTCGGCTTCGCTTGTCTCTCCTTTTTGTTTGGCCCGGTTACGTTCTCGCAGGAGAGAAACCCCGTTCGGTTCGAGGTCGCGTGTGCGCTGCTGTGTGTTTGCGTTGTATCGTTGCATCCGGCTGCAACGGCGTGTCGGGTTAACCGAGAAGTTGGCTTAGGGTATCCGGGCGCGGTCTAAATAGGCAATTCAACCTCCCTGCCGGCTCGAGTGTCGTGAGACTCGATGCCAAAGCTGAGTGCACGACACGGTGCATCCTAGTGCATCCTAGGGAAATCGGCGGGACCAGGTGAGATGGTTTCTTAAAAATTGGTATTCCTTTGAATCTTGGGAACAGTGGCTGAGGTGCATACAGTGCATCGAAGAAAGAAAATTTTTGCTGCTCGGTAACGGGGCGAATGTTCAGAAAATTGAGAATACTCGGAAATGTGATTTACTATTGATAGATACTGCGAAAATAGATTTTCGTGAGAACGCGTCTCAAATCGCGAAAGGAAGAACTTCCGAGAACAAAATATTTTGTGCGTTCCTTATATTTCTGAACGTTCTTTTCGCGGATACGCTCCTTCTCTCTCTTTCTCTCTCTCTCTCTCTCTCTCTCTCTCTCTCTCTCTCTCTTCCTCTCTCTTAGCCGATTTTGTTTGATTTCAATTGTTTGGCTTGTTTAAGCTCGTTGTTATTTTCAACTGTGTGATTTTGGGATTGTGGATTTTCCGCGCGGTTGCGCTATGCAAATCTGTGGAACGTAATGAAATGTAATTTTCCCTGTAGAAAGCAATCGGCTGATTCTGTACAAGTTTTTCTACAAATAAGTATTTATACAGATTGATCGATGAAAACAGAGACCGGAGGCCACGGTAAACGTTTTCGTTGGTTCAAGAAAAATATCGTGGATTCCGTGTAATTCTTGCACGCAGTTGCACAGTTGCATTCACCGGTATTTACTATAATAAATACGTATAGAAAAATCGCTCGGCCCGCGGGTAATCTCGCAGAAATATTAACCGGAACGAGGTACATAGCATGTATTATTAGCGGGAGCGAAAAGATTACAACGGTATCAGGTTCTGCCTCTTCTCTAACTCTTTCTTTTTCGCTATTAATGCTTTTTTATGCTTTGTAAAACGAATCGGAGAAGCGTCGGGCAGAGCTTAATCTGGAATATCGAGCAGAGCCCGTGGAAAAACCGGGAAAACTTTTGGCGCGACTTAATGCAACGAGCAAAAAATAAAAACGCGGAAATATTGGAAATGTTATTTAAAAACAGGGATTGTCCGTCTTGTGCGCCGGTTACCGTAAATTTTCATTTTCGCCGCAGTTGCTTCGACATCTGCGATCAATTCCGCATGCGACCACCGCCGAGGCCAATAAATCTCTTCGTATAGAGGAAATGTCATACAAATTATTAATTACTAATTCAACTGGCGATCACGGAACGATCTTTACGAGCGTGTTCACTGCCGAAATTAATGGCATATCGAATCTTTTAAGTAGAGCGTAAACGTGTTACAAATTGAATAAAAGCAATTCCATTTTTGCGGATATGATGAATGCGAATAGTTTATTGATTTCGAGCGAGCAATTCGATGGGAATTGTTAGAACATTTCGCGTCGCCGAAATTAAAGCTGGTTCGGAGTTTTTTCATTTTTTCCGCTCGGAACTATTTTAATTGAACGCGTTTGCTTATACTACACATCAACTTTGTAGCAAATTCATTTCGAGTGGAAACTTTTTATTAACACATAATTTGATAAAATTCGGAAAATTCGATTCCCAAATGCAACGGACTAGATGTACATTTTATTGAAATGTATCCGAGAATAAGGAAGAGTCGTCTACACTTTGAACTTTCCGCCAAGAAGATTCACCGTTGTCCCAGTGATCGACGATCGATAGTCGGCCAGTGATCGCTCCGCGGAAACAAAGCAGCCGTATTCTCTGAATGATCCCCCCGCTGTCCTAACCGTGGAACAATAACGATTTCTGACGGTCTGAACGATGCGACGCGACGGAGCTCGCGTAGCGCGTGGGCACGAAACCGTTTCATTGCCACTTATCGTGGAACCTTGATCGTAACAAGCGGCGCTCGTATTTCCTGGATCGCGAAAACGACGCACTACGGTCTGAATCGTGCTTTTCACGCGAACGAAAATTATTCTCCATTCCCTGGCCGCGTACTAATGCTCGAGTCGCGAAACGTATTTACACCGGACACTTCAATTTACCGTTTGGTTCAATCGTTCTAGTTAAGCGCCAATTGGTTGCGTTGAACCTTTTGAGAGCCGCCGGGGTGGCTAGGGTTAAACCTGGTAATGCAGGGTGTATATGAAGGATTTCTGAATTACTTCGGTCTGTCGGGAAGCGTACCGCAGGTATTGTATTACGGTACGCGACAATGCTTGTATCCCCGCATGAATCGATTTCCATTTGGAAAAAAGGGCTGTCGCATTGTTCCGATGCGCCGTTGCACGCAAGTGCATAAACCGATAAACAGAAAAACAGTGCACTCGTTGGTAAAGAGTTCGGCGTGTCGGCAGCTATGATCGCGCGGCGATCAGAAACACGACTGGCAGGGAGATGTTGGTCGCAATCTTGTCCGGGTTCTCTTTCCCCTCGGTTCCGCGCGAGTCAGGCCCCTATAAAGGGGCCCGGTGTCGACTGGATCGGGCTCTCATAGCATCTTGCAGCGGGAGCGAGTGCATCGAAGATCGGTCGGTCTGCAGCTGCGGGGCGAACCTCCTCCGGCAACGAACACGCATTCGATTTTCGCGTTCAGTATCGCTCGGTTCTCCGTTGGAACCGGTGTCCTCTCGGAGAAAGAAGTGTTTCTATATCTGGGGGAAAGCTGGTCTTCAGTTTCGATCCCGAATCAGTGATTTCACCCAGTCTAGACCCAGTGAGAGAGCCTGCGAGAGAGAGAGAGGAGGAGGAGTGTCCCTGGCGTTTATCGGGGAATCTTTTGTTTGGCCGGGAGAGTGTTCCCGGTAATCTCGAGAAGGGAGCAATTGTGATCCGAAAAAGGGCGGTGGAGAAGCAGAGAGAAAGAGAGGAGAGAGAGAGAGAGCGAGAGAGCCGAGCAGAGTCGTCGGTTTAGAGTGGATCGAGGATTTTATTCGGCGCGATACGAGACCCTATGAACCTCGAAGGATGCTCTGAATAGCACGCTATACTACGGTGTTGTTTTCGGTGGTATCTGGTTCCCTGCAAGCCGGTGCAATTCCGCGGTGCACGCTCGTTGCAGTTCCCGTTGCAACGACGAACTGATACCTTCGGAAGCTGCGGAGCACGGTTCAAAGCCCGCCCGCTGCATAAGAAGCGCCCGGAGCGGAATTGGTGCACGACCAGGCAGCAGCCTCGTGCATCGCCTCGTGCACCGCCTTGTGCAGCGTCTTGTGCTATACGGCTCGCGAGCCCGGTGCGTCGTATTATAGGTGAAAAGTAATACGCGTGGGCGGTGGGCACACCTGAATCACGCGACGATGATGCCTCTCAATCCGGGCCGACACGTGTGCGCGCTGATTATGCAGCTCGCCTGCATCGCTTGCATCGCTTGCATCCCCGCGGTCGCGCAAATCGGCTTCTTTGATGAATACAAAGATGATCCGCTTGCAGATATACACACGTGCACCGAGACCGAGTTCAAGTGCAGCAACGGCAGGTGCATACCCAAGACGTGGCAGTGCGACGGGGACAAGGACTGCGCCGATGGCTCCGACGAGGATGACGCGACTTGCCGTAAGTGCATTTTTCTTTTCACTTGTTCGTTTATGTATATTCGCTGTTTGGTTTTGCTCCTCGTGGTCAGCGTGATTTCGATTAGCTTAATACGTTTACCTGTTTCGCGGGACATTGTCTATTTAAAGTCATGCTGACCCCGTGCGCCCAATCGAGAATTAACGATTAATCCTTTCATTGCTGCGAATCGAGCGGTTTTGTGAATAAGAGGAAAATTTATAAACACAGCGGAACAACGTTTTCGACGAGAGCTACGGAAATAGGAGAATAGGAATCGCTCTTCGCACGTGTCGTGTTGGACATTCTTATTTCCTTCTGTTCTCTGAAATTAATTCTCGCAAACGCTTCTCGTTGGCGATTCCAGTTGGTAAACACAACCCACGTCGACCTTAGCTAGTAAACGCAACTTACGTAAACGCGGATTTGATAAATATTGCGAACTCGTTACCATCCTCCACGCTCTACCGTTGTTATCTCTATTTTTTCGTAGCTGTCCAGCGAAGCGTTTATCGTTCTATATTGATTTTATAGATTTTTATTCCGTCTAACGCCGTTCGTAGCTGGATATGCTTGGGACATCCAGCACAACACTGGAGAACGTTGTTTTGCTATTTGTCCACTTCTGAAAATGTCGAACTTACGTCATTGTAAACGTTAAGTCGCTCTTCCAGGAAGAGCTCGGGCGCTTGTGCAAGTTTTGATTTTATACTTGTTTAAATTTCATTTCATCGATCGGAAGCGGATGGTTCTGCCACGATTAGTTAGCAACGAAAGGATTAATGACTGCGAATTTGAAAGATCGTTCGGCTGGAGGGCTAAAAATCGAGTCCCAGCAAAATTCCTGAAGGCGGCTAACGAGCGTAAACTACCGAGTGTCCAGCAGAGTACCGCGAATTTGTTTCGCTAATGCTCGCGCGCGCGAAAACACTTTTGCGTATTTCATATTTTCGATGCGTCTAGTTTACGCGCGAGCTAGAATCAGAATGATTCCGGGAACCGAGGGCACTCGAACGGGACGGTTGACAGAGAAGAGCCCCGAATTTCCATATTTTCGCGTAACGGGCGTCCGTGCAGATTTAATTTTCGATATCCGGGCGAAATAAAAGATACAAACGTGCGCGAGCATTCGAAGAGCCGCGCGGAACAATACGATCGATTTTATTCTCTATAAAGCAGCCGTGAAAGTTATTCGCACTCTGGCAACAGTCCGGATAGAGAAAGAACGGCCCGTAAACGGTTCGTTTGTTACGTTTAACAGCTAAATTATTTGCCCGGGGACAAATCGAACCAACAAACAGACCAAGCCTGTCCGGACACGTGCGCGCACGCGCATACCGACTGTCGAGGGATTCGCCGAAAAATTCACCGATGAAAATTAAATTCGCGTTAGAACGCAAGAGTGTGAATTATAAATAAAACGACAGGAGCGAGGACCGGTCCATGTTTCATTTGAATCTGTTTGATCTCCGGCCAGGTTTTTATTTAGTTTTTATTGAGCGGTTTACCGAAAAGTTCGGCGATGAAAACAAATCGGTATTAAATCACTGCAATGTAAATTATGCGTAAAATGCAAGTAGACAATATTGCTGTGTTTTAAATGTTAAAATGTGAAAATAGAGATAGAGAGAAATAATTTTAATAAATGTGAAGTATTCTATTGTACATGCATTGCCTTTTAATCGCGTTTTAATATTCAACAGTTACTGTGCAGCCGTATAAGAATAGCCAGGTTGAATTTATTTAATCATTGCAAAATTTTTAATACATTCACATGCTTGAATACATTCACATGTTGGAAATGTATTTTTAATTATTTCCCACAAATGCACCTTTACCATGCTCAGAACTATTTTTACCGTGCTCAGAAATTTAATATTTCAACTTTTCTGATTATAAAACAGGATTTCACGAGAAAATCCACATTCAAGAATTATTCCTGTACTTTTCCACTGTTCTCCGAATCATATCACGATTACTATGGAGCCTTCAGCAGATTAAACTCGATCCACTCGAAATACGAAACGCACTCCGCTGCAAAATCGGTAACTTTTATAAAGCTCGGTTGCTCGCGGTCAGAATTGATCGAAATCGGCCAATTCGTATGATCCGATGGCCGAAAAGCGAATCCAAGAAGGTTTCTGAAACACAGGATGACCGATGCACGTCGGGCGGTGATTAGTGGCCGCGACATTATTCTTATCGGTTCTATCTATATTGTTATATTACCGTTGGTAAATCGTAAACGCGCACGATACCCAGTTG
Source organism: Lasioglossum leucozonium (assembly GCA_028454225.1). Taxonomy (NCBI): domain Eukaryota; kingdom Metazoa; phylum Arthropoda; class Insecta; order Hymenoptera; family Halictidae; genus Lasioglossum; species Lasioglossum leucozonium. The sequence continues at coordinate 11,672,844 of CM052209.1, read as the reverse complement.
TTATTAATAATAACGTCCCGGGCTTGTCCCGAATTCGACGGAGCCGGGATCCACGGATTAATATTCATGCGCGCGTATTTTCCCCAAGCGCGCGTAAACACACGCACACACGCACGATCGACTCTGTCGTTCTCCCGTCTCTCGTAATTAATATTCAATTATAATGGGGGCTCGCTCGTATGTACAAATACGCGGAGGAGACCAGGACAGGCCGCGGCACACGCTGATTACTTTCGCGTTTTGCTAATTGTCCCTGCATCCGATCGTCGCTCTCTCTCTCTCTCTCCCTCTCTGTCTGTCTGTCTGTCTTTCTGGGCTAACGATTATTTACCGCGGATTACACGGCCGACGACTCGTTTTCGACGTTACCTACCCGGTCGCTGACGGAAAGTTGGGAAATGGATCGTTCTTTCATGAACGCGGCAAATTATTTACCCTGCCGGACGACGAAACTGCTATCATTATTCGACCCGGTTCTACCAAAGCGTGCGCGAGCACGCGCATCGCAAACACCAAGTAAAACATCCCGGCGACGTGTAATATCAACTGACAGAGCCTCGTTATTTAATTAATTAATCGGCCGACGCACCGACCGCGTTTTCTGCGATTTTCGGTCGCGCTCTGTCCACCCCGGAAATGTCTCGCGATCCATGGACTGGAAATCATGGGATTCTCGGTCTAGTTTAGTTAGTTCATTTCTGTAGTTACTCTAGGGAATTCTTCCATCGAAAAATTCCTCGTTGCTTATTAAACCGTGACTGATGAGGCTTTTATTGTAAAAGAGGTATTAATCAAGTTGTTTTGTTATCTCTCTGTTTTAAGAAAACTATGAAAACGAGTCGCTGAAATTTTTAGACGAATTATCCTAATGCATTTTAATTATTACTCCAATTTGTCAATTTTGGTGCTCGATTTTCAAGGAAATCGTTCATTAGCGTAGTTACTAATCGTTTGAAGCACAGAATTAGGAGTTTCTCCGAAAAAGTCGATTCTACGAGAAAAATAAATCGAAAATGTAAAATGAGACTGTTCCAGTTGGATGTTCGGACCGGAGAAAATTGAATTTCAAAATTCGTCGAGCACGTGCGCTCCTAAATGAGACTGGCTAGAACGTCTGACCATCGCCGACTGCTTCTACTTAGGCGAAAGGATCGCTGGCGCGTCTTGTTATCTGCTACCCACCGATCTTATTAATTTCCATCTCTCGAGTCCTGAGGAATTCACGCGAGAGACGAATAACAATTGCAAATCGTAGTAAACAATCGTTTCCCATTTTTAAACAAATTTTGTTCGTAGTTACACAATGCAGTATCATACATTGAACAGTAATCAGAATTTGTTAGAAGGATTCAAGATTTCTTTTAATATTGCTGAACAAATTATTGATACTCTAAGTTCTACTCGAACAAACTTTTAATCATTTTTACTTTCAGAAACGTTCCCTTTACATCTCTTCTCACCTGTACGCGTAATGTCCGGGCATTTTTAAAAAACATTCCTCAGTTTGTGTTTGAAATACACCCTACTAATAATTCATATATAACTTGTTGATCCCCTGATAATAATGTATCACCGTCGATATTTTCACAAAATGGCGCAAGTAGAGGTAATCGTTAATGGTCAGACACTCGAAGCGAAGAGCACTCGGTTCTCCAAATATTATTTTTCCAAAGAACCACCGGCAACAGTATAATTGCATCGTAATATTTTCCATTACTTTTTGCATGCGTCATTCGCGTGTATATTTAAATTATTCATATTCGTACACATTCGATGTTGTTACAAACGAGTATTATCCAGAATTCAGTGGCCGTCATTCACCGTACTTTGTTTGTAGCGATTCTTTATAAAATATCATTTTAACAACCAGAAAATAATTTTGTTTGAATCCAGATCCATCGACTATAATTATTCAACAAATTTTACGTTTATTAAAAAACGAACAAACGAAGCCATACATGTTTTATTCGGTATTTGCAATAACGTATCATCGTGCAACGTCGAACGAGTTCGCGATCTCGCGAAAAATTCTTCGTTTCCCGAACTTCTCCGACAATTCTCCGACGCGAAATTTCTTTTTTCCCGTTCCGGAAGGAAGGTGGGAAGTCTGTAAACGATTTTCGGAGAAACGAGAGGATCGAGCAGAGCCATATATCCTCTCCCGATCGCTTTGCTCGGAGCGATTCTCTCCGGTGCAGATGCTGGCTTGTGAAAGTGCAACTTTTCGGACCGGTTTTCCGCGCAGGTGAAACGGATTGATGCATGCACGAAAGCTACCGTCGCTAGGTATATACCATTGCCTCGAGCAACGTGTTCAGATCCGACCGAATTCAGATCCTTTCGTGGATTCGATGACCCTATTAAAAAATTTCATCGGTGATCCCTGACGGGCGGCGTGGCGGCTCCGTCAGAGCGAAATGAATAGAATTAAGGAAATGAATTAAATGAACTAAATGAATTAAAAGGGCTACTCTCGAGCTGGATGCTAGACTCCATTACTATCTGGCCGGAAATAACTCCCGTCGCGGACGATGAGCATTCTATGAATCACTAATTATCAGCCTCGTGGAATTTACCTCGTTTACAGTCGGACATAAATATTAAATCTTTCTTCAATTAATAACTTGTCGCCCGGAGCCGAGAGACTTGACTCTCTTTCCCTCTTTCTCTCTCAGAAGTAGACGTCGGAGACTTTATGCATTTATGCATTAAAGCTGGGGCTGAAGTTGCGAGATTTTTCTTTCGTTTGTACCTTGACGGAATCCTTGATAGAGGAAGCAATTTTTGATCTAATTAGAATCCCCGTCAGTTCATCTTTCATTGCTGCTATTAATCTTGTGTAACTCTTAATTGGCGGGGCGGTTTATGATGCGTTTGGTGAAGTTAAACGCTGCGCCCGGACTTCGAGGACATTAAACTTTCTGTATCTAACTTTGAACGGGACACGACACGAACCGTATCAAGTTTAAATTATTTTCTTTTGTTTTTCGTTTGTAATTTCTCTAACATTGGGAGAATATTTGTGCACTCCAAGATGTGGAAAATTACACTGTTAAATTTAGATATAGATATACTCTATAAATATATATTATAGCCCGTTCAAAGATAAATTTAGGTATGCTCGTCTGTGATTGGATAATGAAGAACATCGGTATTGGATTTTCTCGAGCACGACAGTGATCGTCGAATTGAATAATAATCAGGCTTGTCCAGCAGATAGACATTAAGCGTAGATCATCCCGGAGACAGGAGATTCATTATGCGAGACAATTTCGGAATAACTCGGGCAAAATACACCTTCGCGAATCGAATAAATCCCGCTTTCGCCAGTAAGGTCACTGACAAAACCGTCTAGTGATTATTACAACGCGAAAAATTGATCGACATTAAAGAAACAATCGCAAACGAGCGAGTACATTTAGAAAAGAAATCTAAATAGAATATAGCCACGCAGATTGGCGCGAAACCGGATTCGAGCGATTTCGGGGAAAGTCCGATCGTTAGAGGGCTGACAATAAGACCAGAATTAATTTGAAGGAACAAGGGTTTTCCATTAGATTTATTGGCTGGCGGCAAGATTAAAAGCATGAAAATCTAACCGAGAGGGGGGGGGGGGGTCGAAATGAAGTTCATCGATCCGCGGATCGCAACGTGAGCGAATGCAAGTTAAGCTGGTCGGGTAGACAACAATTCGCGGAACTGAAATTAAACGCCATTCCTTGCATTTTCGGAAACGAAACGAAACGTAACGTTTCGCCTCGAACGTGTCGGGTCGATGTAGTGCATTCGCGAATTCTAAAAATAATTTCGCGACAATTCCGACACGAAACACGGCACTCTCTCGACGACCGCCTCTCTGTAATCAGGGTGCTCGACAGAGGAAATTCTAATCGCCGCGACACGTCCGACCCATGCTTAAGCACGCTTTTATCAGTATAATTAAATAGCCCCGTCATTGACGTTGTCTCCCGTTATCAATATGTTCTGCAACGTGATCCAAACGCGCGCGCGTGCAAACCAATTTCCCGGATTCCTATTCGATGATCGCCGGTGGACGCGCGTTACCGTTAATCGAGCAGTTTCATAATAATGTTTCACTCTGGCCTGATCGCTTATGGCGATATTCTGGTCTGCGTTGTCATTCACTTTGACATTTTTTTTCTTTTTTTAGAGAAACCGAAAGATCCTAATAACTTTTTATTTTAAGAAATGTGCACGTTGAAGTTCAGATATGAAGTTTGGATTTAATGGAGGTTTTCCGTTTTTGGCATCGCGAAGGAGTAACAGAGGTCTAGATTTGTCGATCATTTTGATACAGGTGATAGTGGGAAGTCTGCTGGAGGGTGTCTTCAAATTTGAAGTCTATCGGACAACTAGATCTCGAGATATTATGTCAGAGCCATATCAGAAAATGAGGTTCCCAGAAACGCGCGTTTAAACTTTCCCCCATCAGTTATATTAAGATATGTACACTTACTTCATACATGCATAACTTCGTTATTTTTATGAATTGGCGTAACTCCTTTTGCATAGATACTTTTCAGAGCATTGCGAATAGATTTGAGCGTGGTATTTAGAGAGAAATTAATTACATTACAATGATGAAATTAATTGCACTGTTCAACGAACGTATCAAATTAAGATTAGATTCGGTCATTTAATATAACCGATTGTACAGTTTACCATGTAAACTGTTAATGTATTTATGATTTATGTGTACAGCTAGAAATTGTACTCGGTGTCCAAAGTGCTGGGCTGCCTTGTATATTTTTGTCGTAATACGATAAATGATAAATAGACCACAGGAATTACAGTAATGAAATTAATTGTGCTATTCGGTGAGCATACCGTTTGGATTCGCTCGTTTAACAGAGTCGGTCAACACTGGCTCGTTTACCATGGTTGCATCGATTCATTTATTAATTATTAAACTGCGGACTGTATACATTCGTCGCAAACATGAGCCCGCAAAGTATCAAACGAGAAAAGTTGTCAGAAGAATTTTAAAACGCTTGGTAATGTTGCAAAAGTCACAAGTCAGAATAAGATTTAATTTTCTTCGCGAAAGAACTCCAACAAAAAAAGAAATAGAATACGATGTTTGACTTCACTCTCCCTCTCTTTCTCCCTTCTCAATTGCAAATCAAGGTTTCCCCCGTAAAATCACAGTGAAAGACCGAAAAATACTTTCATTCGAATTTTCAGTTCCACGCGGAATTACAAAGTTGCAAATCCCGGGGGAGGGGAGAGTGGCAGGAAAAAAACCCGGTGAACTTTAAGGGTTCATTCCACTCCTTCAGCACGGAGTTTTATTGGATTCAAAATGCCGGGACCGGGAGAGCCTTCCCTTGTTAGTATGCGAGTGTAGTTTTGAAATGAAAGGAAGACAATCCCCGGTTCCGATGAATCTACTTCCGATTCCGTCATTTGCATTCAGTGCATTGTTAAGAGACTGCTTTACATCGCCAAACATTTCGAGCAAGAAATTACGCTCTCCGCGAGCAGAATTCGTTTCGACGAACGGCAATTTCTTTCGCAGCACTCTCGGCAAAACATGTTCGAGAGTCCTAGAATCGCGTTATAGATCTCTTCATCGATCCATTGATCGATCGACATTCGCCCGGAGCTATTTACTTGCTGCGCAGCGCGCGTTTGATCACGCTATTCACTCTTGCTGTTCGTTAGCCTCTGACACTGTGCGATTCATGGATCGGACGCTTTTGTTTTCGATTTCATAGTGGTTTGGCATCTGGTTATATTTTGAGAGTACAGGGGAAACGGTATGCTCCAGCTAGGAAAGCGGAAACTTATTTTTTAATACAACGTTCTAATTACTTGTTTAGATTAAAAGAATTCCAAACACCAGTCTTTGTTCTCTAGGAATATTTTATTTTACCTACCGGATGAATATTTTTTTATTAATCCTCTGTAACCCAATTTCGATCGTGTTTGGAATAGACTTTCCGGTTATAAACTAACAGTTAATTTACACTTTTTTACGGGTTTCGTTAAAAAAGAAAAGCGGATTCCAACTTTGTAATTGCAAACTGGCCAACACATTTTATACGCGGAAATTCATGAAAAAATTTACATTTGGAATCGTTTTCAAATTTTAATAAGCTATTCAAAAATGAGAAATAAAAATTAAAAAGGAATGTTGCTGCTGAATAATAAGAGAATTTGGCAACCATCCTCAGCACTGCTTCAAAGTCGCGCGGCGTTATGCATAGGGGGTTCGTCCTAAAAATGGACAGCGATCCTGGCGCATTCGCTGTAAGTATATTCTGTTACGTTCCAGTGAAATATTCGTGATTAACCAGCGAGCGCAACTGGACCAATCCGTGTTCCAGATTTGTATTTTTATTTCCGCATAGCTGCGGCGTTGCTATCGATTCCGTCATTTATATTAGCCGTCCCGGGGTTTAATTGCGATATTGAATATCGTCGAATTTTTCATTTTTTTCTTATTTTTTTTCCAATCTTCTCTTGTTTTTTTTTTAATCGTTCGAAAAGATTCTGTAGAGGAAGGGCAAGGCGTCGAGTAATTAATATTAAAAGCGTGCTCCCGTACATAATGGACGGGCGCTTGATGCTGCGTACTCGGATCGATCACCGTTGAAAGACAGCGACGATCTACGCCGACGATCCATACGAGCGACGGAGGATCGCTGAAGACACCACGCGACGAGGGGTTATGTAAATTGAAAAGGAGGGGGTCCTCGATATCGCTAAGGTAAATGCAATCGCGTTGACGGTACTGTTTGCAAATGCGATCGGTGAAGAGGTCGGGTAACAAGCTATGAAATATTACCGTCGTCCTCGTCCTCGTCCTCGTCCTCGTCGTTTCTCGAACGTCGTATCGTTGAACTCCATTGTGGCTCTCGATTAATGAAAACAATCCTTTCGCCGGTACATTCTGCTTAATATCTCACGGAATTGGAAATTACTGCAGTTTTTTCCCCCTTTTGAAATTGTAGCACGGACTCAACCCGTTTCGAAATCGATTGCGCGCTACCGGTAGACGAATTTCAGGGAAAGAGATGGCTGCCATTGTTGACCGGATTGCGTTTCTTTAGAAATGGTTCGCTTCTGTTTATGTTTCTATTAAAAATACGGTGAATACCGGGATTTATGGCTTGGGGTTCTTCTGAATAATCATCGTGGTTGTTCAGGTTTGTTTTTAGGGAATTCAGGAACCTCGATCGTAGGTTATATGTATATTAACTCTGGATATTTTTGCACACTGTCTTTTGTATGTTGCATTAAAAATAAAAGAACCATTCATTTTGTTTCTGCAAATGCAAGAGAAAAAAAAAACATTTTTGAACTTCTGAAACCTATATAAATGTTCGAGCGTACACGAGTGACGATGTACTCGGAAATTTGAGGACTGAGAGAGCTACAGCGCCGAAAAATGCCCGTGCGAAAAGCTTTGCTAAAATATTCACTCTAAAGTTCCTTAGGGGATGACACACGAAGTCGCGGAAACCTTGAGAAAGAAATGCTCGGCCTGTTGAAATCCGATAATTCCCGAAAAAATATATATCCTGTTGCGTGCTCGTAAATTCAAATTTCAGGCTATGTTAAATAATTATTCGAAAATCTTCGATGCAAAGGAAAGGTTTTTAAACTTTCTAGAAGACTAGAATTTTCACCCCCGAAAGAAAATTGTGTTTTTAACCCAAGGGACTGCAAAACAAGGTAACCGGAAGTCCTCGGCGCCCTGCACGTCAAGCTTGCTAAAATAGAATTGAATTTTAATTTTAACCCCTAAATAACCATCGCGAAAAATGAAATTCCACAGCAAAAGAAAATTTGCACTTTCGACCTAGAAAAATCGGCCAAAATGAAAATCACGAACTCGCTGGGTTAATCAAGGTGTCGTTCGCAGCTTGTTATCAAAAACCAAAAAATCCGCTGACGGAGAGAACAGGTCGGATCGCGTGCGTCTCAATTAATCCGCGAATAACGAATCGCACGCGCTGTTAAATCGTTCATAACGTTCGCGGGCTCGCATTAGCGGCACGTTAGTGCCGGCAGGATTGCTGGCTCAATGGCCGCAGTGTTGGACATTATACAAATGCGAATAATGGATAAATAAATAATTAGCCGTTATTCGGTTATTTGTTGTCCAAGTTGTTCGGTGGTCGTTTCGAAAACTTTTAAGCTCTGTCCATTATTCGCTATCGATACAAATGAAGATGTTCGAAATGATTAAACACCTAAAAATGTGTAAACGCCATTTGAAGGAATAGAAATATTAAACGAATTATTTTGGATGTATTACTTCGAACTTGTTGAAGTCATTTGAAAAAGAAGGATACTTCTACTTCGTTCCTACTTCGTGCAATTTGCGCAGACAATTTTTATTTCGCATAAAGATCCGCCGTTGGCTTACGAGAGTGTCCACAAATTCTTATAAGTCGAATGGCGATTGTCGGTGATTTGAAGGTAACCCGTTATGGAAACTCGTTGTTGCGCAAAATCGTTATTGGACAGTATCGTTTAACGGAGTATGGGGGTTTTGCGTGGGTATGAGTGGCGTTAGGCGTTTTCGCGGGTCATTTGCGACCTAAGGAGGGTATTGAGAAAGAAAGAAGGGAATGATGACGAAACGATCGCGATGAAAAGATCCGTGCAGCAGAACGGATTTCGAGTGCAGCGCGGGGGGGGGGGGGGGATTGCATACCGAAGCGCTGGCTTTGCGACCATCAGACCAACTGCGAGAACGGGGAGGACGAGATAAATTGCGGCTGTAAGTTATCGATAAGTCTGTAGAGGTCGATCGTTGGATGCACGGCTTCCAGAAAGGGCCAAGGACGAGGAGAGGCGTGCCGAAGCGAAGCAAGACGAGCCAGACCGAGGCAGGATCGAGGCAGACTGAGACGAAGGCATGGCGCGGTAAAGCCCTGAAAACTACGGAAACAGCCGACACAGACGGCGGATTATTAGGGGGGCCCTCGTCTCTTCGAATCGCAAATTACATCCGCCTAACCGGTGAACTCGTTTCCCATCGGTGCGGAATTGCGATTCGGCCACCGGAAGAAAATAAATTACCGGGAAAGTAAATATCAGCCGTCGAAACCCCGCGCGACCAGCCTCTCCGGAACGTAGCAAGTTTGTCGTTCGAATTATTCGTTTTCTCTTTGCCGTTTTCGAAGGAAAATTATCGAGTAATGTACACGGCCCGCGAACCGACGATTTGAAAACTGTTTGTTAGATCGATCACCGCGACCAAAACGTTTCGAGTTACTCTCGCCGATATTAATGTTCGCGGGATTTATGACTCTCCTTTCGAGCTCTGCTCGCAATCGTGGCGACGTGTACTGCTTTGCACAGCCCGAAATTGAAAGTCTTTTTAAGTGTAGTTGCTCGTGGACTTCTCAATTTGTTCAGGGCTCAGCCAATTCTGTCCTCAAACGCATTCAGCTCTTATTTAGTTGTAATTGTTGGTGTTTTCTGCAATAAATTCGTTTTTTTTGCAGAAAAATCATACATTCACCAGTGAACTTCTTTTCTTCGGAGTGAGATAAAGGGATTTTTGTTCGTACTTCAATAGAACGTATTTTACCGCACCCTGCACATTTTGCAACACACTCAATTTGTAAAGTAACGTGCTCCAACTTTCCAGTCCACGAGCTCCCAAAGTGGAAGCGCAATTTGCAAATAAACTAAGCAGGTCGTAAAGCAAACAGTCATAAAAAAGAAATGAGCCAATGAATAGAGGAAAAGCAACCTAATTTGGACCGCCTCCTGGATTGAAGTTAATTTATAATTCTTAATTAATTAATACCGTCCTGCGTTACTCTGCTGCTCTTTTTCAAGGTAGCGATTCAATCTAGCTAATTGTTCTCACAGATTCGTATAAAATTTAAAACATGCCGCCGGTTTTGAATATGATTTTCCACTTATTTCAATTAATTATTTCATCGCTATTCAAAAGCGTACGAGCGTTAAATTACACTATTCCATCTTTTAATCCGTAATCACAAGGACCTGCGGTCTCAGAGACCGCTGCGTTAATGTTTTAACTAACACCGGGGTGAAATCTTCTTTCGCTCTGTTTGTAATCTTGCCGCGATGTGTGGAATCATTAGAATTATACTTTTATAGAGGTTGATGCTAATGACCAGACCCACCGAGTGTCAGAATTATTTCAGATGTTAATGTATGATAACTAGACTGCAGACCTGTATGAATTTCTGGCATGAGTTCCTGAAATACGAGCGAGCGTGTAAATTAACCGAAATTATTAGCGTGTAATTTTCTCGCTCTATCAAGCCTTGGAACTGGATCCGAATTCGGCAAAGTCCCCTACGCAATGCGATTAAATTTGCAAGTCCCGTCGAAAAATAAAAAATCGTGAGCAACGTTGAAACAATTTCAGTAAGAATTGCGTGAAATTATCACGTAGGTTGACAAGGGGGGACGAGGGGTGAACAGCTCCAGTTTCCTCGTTGCATCGAGTCCCGAAAGTCGGTCGGAATTCGACATCGTGTCCTATGCGCCGCGCTCTGTGCACCGCGCGCGGCAGCTGCATTAAACGGCGGTAGTTTTATTCTGAAACGCGAAAAGTGTAACAGCACGTCGCGTCGTCCGAGATTTTACGTTACACGATAATTATTCCCGGTGCGAGATGGGTAAGGTCGCGGGGTCGCGTTGAAAACCGTCGGCGGCAGAATAAAAAAAATGCCACGGAGTGCAATTGACCCTGGGGGATGCAATTCGCGGGTCTCGAGACGGCTCTCGACGGAAATAGACCGCGAACAATGTCGTCGGTACTGCACGGACGAAACCACGCACACAGAGAAATTCGCGAACACGGTCCATGCACCCGGTTGTGTATTTGCGCGCGCGCTCTTTTTCTCTCTCTCGCAGTGTCAACGAGAGGGTGGAATCCTGCGCGTGGATCAATTGTCATCTATCAGATTCGATTGTCATCTATCTTACAGGGGTGAAGAATTGCACGGCGGAACAGTTCACCTGTCACTCGGGGAACGGCGAGTGCGTGACACTGTCATGGATGTGCGACGGCAACCTGGACTGTTCGGATGGCTCAGACGAGGCTGAATGCAGTAAGCTTCTGCATGGGGCTCTTCCTACAACTTTATCGGGCTTCTCTTCTCTCTTGTCTTGTCTTGTCTTGCCTTGTTTTACCTTGTCTTGCTTTGTATTGTCTTGTCTTGCTTTGTATTGTCTTGTATTGTATTGCTTTGTCTTACTTTGTCTCCTCGAAGATGCTCAACGAGTCGACTCGACGTAGACAAATTGAATGTCGGCGTACGTTTCACTCGAACGCATTATGGATCATGCTTACCAGTGATACTGTCAGTTTTGTGAAATATTTCCGAGATACTCTTATTATTGTCACAGGTAATCCGGAGTTGGACTGTCGTGAGCCGAATTGCTTCAAAGTATGTTAATCTAGCGAAAAGATACGCAGTCTACTCGCCCTTACGCTGAGAGGAATCAATTTTCAATTTTTTAAGATACACACTCTCTCTCTCTCTCTCTCTCTCTCTCTCTTTCGAAAAACGAGATAGAAAATTGTTGACCTCGTTCAGGATTTCAATACGTTCGATAGTAATCGGAGGAAACAGATTTCCAAAGGATCAAATTATATTCTTTATAAAGAATTTTTCATGCTCGAAGTATAATATTATAATAAGAATTTTCATTTTCCTGGTGACATGGCATATTTAATTGAGTGCTCTGTAAAAATGCTGCAAACGTACGAACCTCCACAGTCTAATAATGAATTTTTATACAGCAACATGGTTCCATTCATTGTTATAATAATCACAATGGAATCTCGTTATAAAAATCATAATTAAGCAACATTCGCAATATCAAAATTAAAATGTTAACTTTTCTGGAACGTTCTCTTGTATTTCGGTAATTTGTGGGACTATATACATACTCCAACCGTAATAAGTGTCCATCCAACTAGGATGACCTTAATATTATCAGCAGACTGTGGACGTTTATACAAATTCTCACTTTTATGGGGAAGTTTCAAGAGGTAGAGAGATACAGAGAGAAGTGATAGAGTAAAATTTTATTTCTCACAGTAATAAAAACTAAGATTGTACGAATTGTTATTAAGCTTGGTATTTTATTGTTTTTTAACGGCTTGATAGACTATAAATCCGTAAAGATTTCTAGACAGGCAATTCCTGGTTGTTTTATCTTTTAATTTTTTCAATTTTCGATACTCGATGCATTTAATTACGAACAGAAAGATTTATCAATTTGAAACACATCAAGTCCAGATTAATTACGAATTAGCACGGATTAAAGCTACGCTCGAAACTCACGGCTTCTCGTTATCCGTAATGCGTTCGCAATCTGAAGAACGTGAATCGAACTCTGTCCCATTTAACTGGTCGTCACGTGCATTTGTTTTCAGCTACCGAGTCGACTCGTTGAACGAACTGTAGTTATAGTAGTTTCGCTTTCTGTCGCTATAATGCGTTGATTGCCAAGTAATCAGCTGATGTCAAGCTTGCTTTCAAAGAGTTCCAGCAGCAAAAATAATGGAGCAGCTGGAATTTTTCCAACAGAACTTGAATACCAACAATTACCCATTCCTCTTGAAATTCCAATTCGTGACCGGTTACGATTTATTAAAACTTATATTTTTCCAACGTACATATATTCTTAATCCTATTTTTACAATCCTCTTGAACAGTATATTTATTTCTAAACATTATTGCGTCTCGACAGCAAACATTTTCGAATTTCCCCGATTCTCGGAACTTTTTTGCGCGATCTCTAAATTTTCGAGAGCGGTTTTATTATTGCCGACTCTGCTGCGTCACATTCCCGAAGCGCTCATTAAAACTTGCAGTAATTTATGAAAACATTTGACGCTCCTTGAACTTTCAACTATTCGTTTTACGCGTTCGCGGGAGAGCGCGCGTGCACGTTCGCGACGCTTTTTCTTCTGATCGGGAATCGCGTACAATCGCATTGAGGTTATCAATTATATTTGGTCATCAGTGTTATCACGGTTCGCGAAAACACTGTTGAACGATATAAAAGGAACGGTAAAAATAAAGAGTTTCACGGTTCCAGAGCGTCGAGTTTTATGAATTATTTTAATACCGCGACCGAAACTCCGTCCAATCTATTCTCGATACATATATCGTTAAAACTCGGAGACCAGGCCTCCTCGTAAAAAAGTTGAATAGCCAATAACAAGTGAAATTCACCATTTATCGGCGCGCTCTATTCCGCTTTGTTAATTATGTAACAAGGCCTTCGGGCTCCGTACACGATCGGTTTAATAACGAACACGCTAGCCGTTGATCAAAAAGCTTCGACCACCTCTTCGTTCCTTTCCGAAATATTTCGACCCGAAACGTGATTACAACTATTTAAAAAGCATGCCTGCTACCTCGTTACGGTTTTAATTATAGAGTTCGACGTTATTATCGATCGCGCGGCGGTAAATTGTTCGCGAAACAACGCTTTTGTCGCAGAAAACGCGGAAAGGATAGTAATACATCTCGTCGAGAATGTTGCCCCGCCGACGAAACATAAAAAGAAGCACAAACGAACGTTTTGTTGAGTTTCAACGACGCGAAAATGTTAATCGTTTAACAACGGAGCTTTGTGAAATTAATTAAACAGCTAACAGATTGAAGAATGCAAATTTCATGGAAACTTTACTGAAAATTTAAATCGGCGTGTTGAAAAAATAGAATCTGGAATTTTTAGAATAAATAATATTAGAATGTCGAAAGGGAATAGCATAAATTACAAATTCCAAAGCAAATGTACATACCACAATGTTGAAAGAAAATAAATGTAAATTAGGAAGTCTAAAGAGGAAAATGTACTAGTTACGACGCTGAGGGAGGAAAATACAATTTTGTACTTTGAGAGGAAGAACAATTCTAATTAGAACGTTAAAAGGGAAAGGTACAAAGTAAAACGTTGAAAGAAGAGAGGTGCAAATTAGAACGTTGAAAAAGGGATATGTAAAATTAGAAAATCGAAAAAATATACGAAAGTCGAAAAGCTTAGGGAAACAAGGTAAAAATTAGAACGACAGAAAGGGTTGGTCAAAATTAGGAAGCCGAAAAAGGAGAATTTAAATTAGAAACTTAAAAGTGTACAGAACGAAACTCCAGAAAAAGAGGAACAAAAATTGCAAGACCAAAAGGAACAGAACATAAATTAGAAATCAGTGCGAATGAAAAACGTAAAGGACGGAAACTGCACGTTAGAGAGCGAAAGAATAAAAACGCACACTAGAAAGTTTGCAACGAAGAATAAAAATCGGATGGCCGCGGGTAAGCGCACATAAATTAGAAACTAAAAAGCGTACAAATCAAAACTTCCAAAAACGTGTGAACTAAAAACGTGAAGAAGCTATACATTAAACAGCGAGAAAGAAAGAGAGAGAGAGGGAGAGAGAGAGGAGAAATGCAAACTGGGACGTGAAAAAGGAGCTAAAAATCACAAGTCCGAAAGAAAGAGAATATAAATTAAAAGGGAACAAATCGAAACTTTGGAAAACCGTGTGAATCAGAAGCGGCAAAAGAAAAAGAGCTACAAATTCAAGCGAAAACAGAAGAGCGCGAGTTAGAACGTCAAAAGGGAGCTAAATATTGCAAGAACGAAAAAAATATAAATTGTAGGGCGACAGCCTGGGGGAATCAGAAATTCAAAAAATATGTTGGTCTATAGTAAAATCCGAAAAAATCGAAAATGGAAGACTGTCCGAACGGGGACTTGAAAAAAGAAAAAGAAATTTGTGAGAAAGTTGATTTTATTTCGTTGGATTCACGACGGTCGAGAAGTTGCGATTTATTCGAGCGCGAGCCTCGACGAGAATTATTAAACAAAGCGGAGATGGGTCGTTAATATTAATATCGAAGTATTAAAATTGTTAACTTCTAAAAGCACTTTAACATTTTCATTGCTTCGATGTTTGATATCTTTTTGGTAGTAATTAATAGTGATTTTCGAAGATCGAGATTGTTTGTTTCGCGAAGAATTGTTGAGGAGGAAAAGTTGTCATGATAAATTGGCGAGCGGCGAGTGCGGATCTCGCGACGGTCGAAAAAGTTGCGATTTATTGGATCCCCGCCGAGAATTATTAAACAAAAGGGGAGCTGATGGACTGTTAATATCGCAATGGGGGCTGGCGCCGGCGTCGGCGTCGGCGTCGGCGTCGGCTGCTTATTACGGTGGATATTAAAAGTTGGGCGTCGTCGTGGAGAGCCCGCGACGTAATATACAAGCAGAACCAGCTGAAAACGGCCGGTTCACTTCGTATTTTAGGGATTAATCGGGAACACCGTGTGCTCTCATGGCTGCAATCGTTGCACGCTGCACCGCCCGGCGCGCCTCTAATTAATAATTGTTGCACGTACGCGGGTTCCGGGCGCCGCGCGGACCCCCGTTGTCCTTTTTATTACGCTCCAGATATAATTATTACGATTATCGTTCCCATCCCCCGTCCCTTAATTAGTCTCATCGCCGGAGACCGCGGCAGCCGTAAGTAACATTCGCTTCTTCGCGATAATATCCACTCGACCTCCATTTCTACGCACTCGACACCCTTTGTCACCCGGTGCATCCTATTCAGTTTCACCTCCGCCACGCTTTTTAATGCCGATTTTAACATCGTCACTGATTCCCAGCGACAAAATGTGCTTTCAAACAGCCGCCTGACCGCGGAAAATTCTACGTTTCCGGTGCATGTAGTTCCTTCGAGTCTCTAAATCCCCAAAGGTCCTTCGCCCTACCCTTTGCCCTTCGTCCGACAACTTTATTCTTACTGACGTCGGTCGTCTGCATACTGGGTCGCCTAAGTACCTGCAATCTTTTTGCAAGTCCTCGTGCCTCAAAACGTACCACAAAATTTTTGTATGCTCTTCCATGTTTGCTGGAATAGCCTCCAATTATATTCGTTGCCTCGAGTATGGCCAGAATGCAAATTAAATATAAAATTTTGCACCTGTACTAAAAATTGTGTAAACATCTAAAATGCTTCTAGAAAATTGTAACAGCAGAATATTTATTTATTATTTCGTGCCCATTTTTCGAAATAAAAATATACAGTCCTCCGTTTTTTGATGCATCGGTGCAGCTTCGGGATGATTTATGAACCGAAAGTATCGGGGCGAAAATGGATGGTCTTCTTAATCCTAACGCTGTGCTCGCATAATTGATATGTACGCCGGAATTAAAAACGACCGAGGAAACAGGTTTAGCCGTAATTACTTCGCAATGCGTAGAACACGTCGGTGTTCAACAATAGCACGCGCGTAGTGCATGGAACATGCTTGCTGTGGTTCTTGCAGAATTTTTGCGAACTTCATCTCACGGACTTCGAGTTTCTTTTTAACATGTATTTGGTGGGTAAAGTGTTAGTAAATTCCGCGCATGAGCTTCTTGTTTTCGCAAACTATCCCCCTCCCTCTCCCCCTCCATATGCTGCTCCATTGGAATGATTAAGGCAATTCGCACCACGTCGATTTTTCGTTATTAAGTGACCAATGATTTGTTCGCCGCCGTGGCAATAAACGTGTTTTATGTCGATGCTGTTTCCGTAGTGGTTTCTCTGTTATTTTCTAAACTTCTTTAACCAGCTTGCAGTGACCCTTGACTCTTTGTTTATTGCAGCCGATACTTTATAACTTTTAACTAGAATCTGCCCTCTGTTAATTAATACTTTTCCGAAAGGAAAACGATATTTGAGAACATTAAAATGTTTCAGCTAGCGGCAAGGTTTAGATTAGCACGCTCTGTAATCCTGGTTTCGAGTTTGCCAGCCGCAGTATAATTATTTCCCCATTAATGCGTAGTTATGGTTATTATTTTGTAACGAATTATTCAATAATGTGATTTATCGGGAACAACATTCGTTATCGACACAATTCAATGAAAGTAGCTTTTAATGGAAATTATTAACTGTGCTTCTATCGAACAGAGACGCGTCTAGTTTAATCAACTTCTGGATCATATTCAATTTCGCTTTCCTGTTACCAGCAGGTCTGAACATCTCTATTGGCGCGTGCTAATCCAAAGCTTGTTGCGAACCTATGCAATTCTACGTTTCTATCGAATTCTAGTGTTCAATGTTACTCGAGTATCGCAAGGTAGCGGTTAGTTTGTGCTCGTTTGATCGTGATCGAAAACGGTGTCACTTGGCTATGGCTGGGACCACTTTTAAAATGTCGGTGAATCGACTGCTGAACGTTCTGCAAAATAGCAATCGCCTCTGTGTCAATAGCAAGGGACTAGTGGAGTCACGTGCGAGACGCACTCTTAATCCAACAAATTAAATGTTACGTTATCCTTAATTTTCATCTATCTATTTTTGTCTTAAAAATGGTCAAATAGGAAATCGTCTCTTAATCATCTTCGTAAATTAAGAATAATATTGTCCTTGAATTCTTCTAATATATTCACTGTTTCAAATTTCGCCCACCTAATCTTGGGCGTATCCCCGTTCTAATTAAAAGAGCTAGAAATTGCACAAGAGGCGAATTAAAAATTTCGACGATCCGCAGAGTGCGTCTCTGTGCGCAAAACCTGAGAAAAATCTTTTAATAGAAATGAAAAAAAAGTTGGATGTTGCGTAAGAAATTAACTAAAAATTTTAAAGCAGACCCAGAGGACATCTCCATTTTGCAAGGACGGTGGCCCAAAGTCGAATTAAACGAACTAAAAAAGCCGAGGGTTGGCTGAGAAGCGAACTAAAAATTTTGTCGAGCACCGGTGCAGGTCTCTATGGGACAAAGTGATCTTCCATTAGCAAGAGAACGCGCAAAATGCGTAAAACGCGTGGTCTAATGGCAATATAACAAAATTAGAGTGTAGTAAAGAGAATTTTCGGGTCTCCTTGGGAACAGCCAGTGCGGTGCACGCGTTTCCCGTGAGAACGATCCAGCCTGTTGTAGTTCCGTTGACGAGCAAGTAGCTTTTTACTGTGTTAATGTCACGCCGTGTCGTCGTAACACCGCACCAGACCGCGCTTGTCGTTGATCAAGCACCGGTTAATTGCCTCGCTTAATTGCAGGACCGTGCTAAGAAACTTATTTCTTCCGGAGCGCGCGATACGGTCTCGCGGAGCCGCAAACTATTCTTCCTATCGTTTAAACGCAGCTCTCGGAGATAGTTGACGAGCCTCTCGTTTAGATTCAATTCCGAGCAATTTCATATTTCTCCCTCAAAGTGGAAACTTTGACGAAGAATTTCTGCTCGAATGATTCCATCGGTGCATACGTTCCCATGCACTTTAACGAGCTCGGTGTTTCTCGCGTATTTCCCAATTGATTCTGCACACGGAAGAAATGAGTTGTCTTTAGGGTCGAACAGAAGAAGCACGATCGGTAAACCTTTTGGAACAAAAAATTCTTCTATTCCCGTTTCGCATTTTTCTAAAAATCGGTCTACTAGAAAAGTCGAAAAATTCACAGCGATAACTGCTCGTAACCGATTTGCTGCGGAGCTGGATCTATACATCAGTTACAGAAATAATATTTACGGAGTAACGGTATAATTGATTTATAAAAAACACGCGATATTGGTTATTCGCAATTCGCGCACCATTCACTCCGGTTAATCCATTCATCGTTCATGCGAAGCGCGCTAAACCCCAATGGATTTGTTTTGTCGAGTCGTTGATAAACGATGCGAATTAGTTGCGGCTCTCTGGCAAACTATTCTTTGTAGTAAATAGTATTATACAATGATTCCAACACAAACAAATCCGCCTGAAAACAATCCGAGTCAAAATGAACTATACCTTGGAATCGTGCTTCTTCCCAACGAATTTCTGTCACTCGTGAAATCTTTCACGAGCGATAAGAATCGGATAGCGCATCTTCGTGCTTTAATTAACAAATTACGCCTTTGAGTGCCGCATCAAATTATACACGGTGTTTCTAATTAAATGCCTCGAACGTCGACCATTTCGTCGAAGTTCACGAAAGCGAGGAAAGGTCGCGGGGAGACATACGGAGGACTGAGACGAACAGGTTAACGACAGGTTTACCCGGTTCATCGATGCGTCGGGATGCAATTAGAGATCGTGCACGGTTGATCGGGCACTCGAAGAGTTAATTAAAGCGCGATCGCGGGGATCGTTTCTAATGCCGTCGATTCTTACGTTCCTAAAACGCGCGTCTCTCTTAGACGACACCTGTCGATCCGACGAGTTCACGTGCACCAACAAACGTTGCATACCGCAATCCTGGGTCTGCGATAACGACGACGACTGCGAGGATGGCAGCGACGAGATGAACTGCACGGTGGTCACCTGTAATCCGAGGACCGAGTTCGCCTGCTCCGATCACGGTTGCATCACGTTGAAATGGAGGTGCGACGGAGACGCTGATTGCTCGAATCGGGCCGACGAAATTGGATGCTTGGTTCGTAAACGATCATTACGGTAGGGCAGACCGCCGCGCCGCGCCGGGGCAAGTTGATACGTTTCACAGTATCTCGTTTCTCCAATTTTTCTTTTCTTCGATTGTTCCGTCGAGTTCGAATTGAATCACCGGCAACATTAGTTACCGCCTGTCGATTTCATTTGGAGATCGAGTTTCTCTCGCTGTTCCGTGATTAATAGGATTTTCTGTCTTTTCAGGACAACCCTAAAGGCCACCGTGCCAGCCCCTGCGACGCAAACTTCATTGACTGTGGCGACGATTTCACATGTATACGTCCGGAATGGTTGTGCGACGGGGGCAAAGATTGTCCAAACGGTGCGGACGAATCACCGGAACGATGCCACAACAGCACCTGCAGACCCGATCAGTTCCAATGCGAGGATCATCACACCTGTATCTCGGGTACGGTGGACAACGATAAATGATTCTTTTTTTTTACTTAGAATCAATTTCTTCTACCCGTCAAGTAGTCCCTACTCAGTTTCTAGAGGCCACAGCGTCATAGAATTTTCTGCGTGACGCGATCGCGCCTGATCGCGTCTGATCACACTAACTCTGATGCCTCTAAATTATTCAAATATCGTAGGCCACCTGTACTGCAACGGGAACGTGGAGTGTCCGGACGGAAGCGACGAGAAGAATTGCACAAGCAAAACGGCCTCCTGCGATCCTTTGACCCAGTTCGAATGTAGCGAGGGTTCCTGTATACCTCTTCACAAGGTGTGCAATCAGAATCGGGATTGCATCGGCTGGGAAGACGAGAGCCACGAGCTTTGCGGTGTAAACGAATGTCAGACCAACAACGGCGGGTGTTCTCAACTTTGCATCGATCTGCCTATTGGTTTCCGTTGTGACTGCAACCCTGGTTATAGGTTAATTGATAACCGAACGTGCGACGGTGAGACATACACGGTTGTTCTAACTTCTCAAAGAAAAATAAAAACGCTTTTTGGCAGCGTTCGAATATTATTGCAAGTGACCGTACATGCTTCGCTCGAAACGAAGTGTACTTAAGAATAATTCCAAATTCAGCAATAAATAACGTGACCCTTCATTTCGTTTCTCTAGACATAAACGAGTGCCTGGAGCCGGGCAGCTGTTCCCAATTCTGCCTAAATCAGAAGGGCAGCTTCAAGTGCTACTGCTCTATCGGTTATCTCAGGGACCCGAGGAACCATAATCGTTGCAAAGCAGCTGAAGGCCACGCGAGCCTTCTCTTCACCAGACGACACGACATCAGAAAGGTAGCATTGGATCGGCAAGAGATGACCGAGATAGTAAACAACACAAAGATGGCAGCAGCCTTGGACTTTGTATTCCGCACGGGTATGATCTTCTGGAGCGACATGAGCGAGAAGAAGATCTACAAGTAAGCACTGAATTCTTCGTCCAACCATGTCGATTCTTTCTTTAGAAAAATTCTTATGGATTCCTACGACTTTACAGGGCTCCGATAGACGAAGGAAACGAGCGCACGGTCGTCATCGACGATGGCTTAACGACGTCCGACGGGTTGGCCGTCGACTGGATTTACAGTCACATTTATTGGACCGATTCCGAGAAGAATACCATAGAACTGGCCAACTTCGAGGGTAACATGAGAAAGACGCTTATACAGGATCGCATACAGGAGCCGAGGGCGATTGCTCTGAACCCTTTGGATGGCTGGATGTTCTGGACCGACTGGAGCGACGAGGCTCGCATTGAGAAAGCGGGCATGGACGGCTCCCATCGAACGGTAACTTCATCGACCTCTTTTGATCCGAATTTTGCACAAGGCACGGACACAGTCTGTTGGATTCGAGATCATTGAAAAGTATATCATTGCAGGTAATAGTGAACAACGACGTGCTCTGGCCGAACGGTCTGACCCTGGACCTGGTGGGCAAGAAGGTGTACTGGGTGGACGCCAAGTTGTACATAATCGGATCGTGTAATTACGACGGCTCCGGTAAACGGACGGTCCTGTTTTCCCCTGATTCGCTGAGACATCCGTTCAGCATTACGACGTTCGAGGACTACGTCTATTGGACCGACTGGGACAAGGAAACGATATTCAAAGCGAACAAATTCACCGGCAAGGAAGTGGAAGCGGTGACGTCCCATCGAACCCTTCAGCACCCGATGGTGGTCCATGTGTACCATCCGTACAGGCAACCGGACGGGACAAATCAGTGTCAAGCTGTGAACGGGCACTGCAGTCATTTGTGTCTGCCTGCGCCGAAGATCAATGCGAAATCGCCTCTTCTCAGCTGCGCCTGTCCAGACGGCCTAAAATTGCTGCCTGATGGTTTGATGTGCGTGGAAAAAGGTGAGCTGATTGCGGAACAGTAGTGTATCGTTTCTTCTAACCGAACTGCGTGCATTGGTTTACAATATAATATATATATATATACATAAAATGGTACGTCTTGCATGTCGTTAGAATACCTTAACGCTTATGGTAGAGACTTCGCGAGACTCTTCTTGAGAACGGCATGCATAAGATTACTTGATAGACTCTAGACGAGTCCATAGCAACAGAATTTATTGTTTACTCGATTATTATTGCGGCGTACGATTTATTACTTTGTTACTTATGTTATTTTGCATCGGTGTTGCATGAATATGGGATATTCCAGTAACCACAACCGTAGAGCCCACCACGCAAGAAAGTAGTAAGCCGTTCAAGAGGCTCGAATCGTTCAACGTTACCACCACCACCACCACCGTTCGTAAGTATAACTGCACGCCTACCGGTGTAGCTAAATATACGCGCGTTGTTTACGATCGTAGATGCTCGGCTTTAGCTTATTCTGTTGAGCATATAATTACCACGGTCGCATTAGCGATGGTAATAACTGACCTCTGCGGATCTTTTATGCAGACTCTCATTTTCATAGATCATTTTCCCTGCTGTTTGGATGCAAACGTTCACCTGTCGTTTAAAAATTTACAAACACCGCGTGTGCATAAAGGTCTGCATAATTATAACGTAGTATCTACATTATGCATAGTTGAAGTTTAACGACTTTTTAAAGTTTTTAATTAATTACTGAACCAAAAATGAAATACACGAATAACTGTAACAACTTAACTGTGGATTTTATGGAAAATAAACATTTATTTCTTTTTCGAATAATTTTTGATGAACTGGAAACGGTACAGTACGATGTTTAGTTTCTTTAAATGTTTTCAGGGTTTTCTAATTCATCTAGTCATTCTCGTCGTAAATGCATAAAATCTGCAGTCTAGTAGTAACAGATGCCTGAGTGATCGAATACTTTTCTGCCAGGGATGCATTTTATTTTTATTATAAATTGATGTATGATTTTAGATCCGCCACAGTCGATCGATGCAGATGGCAAGGGTAGCCTTGCAACCGAATCGACGGACGCTGGTTTGGTTGCTGGTATAGCGATAGGGGTTGCGTCGTTTGTGCTGTTGCTCCTCGCGTTGGTCGCAGTATTATGTTACAGGCATTATCTTCACCGTAACGTCACGAGTATGAATTTCGACAATCCTGTGTACAGGAAAACCACCGAAGATCAATTCAGTCTTGAGAAGAATAGGTTTCCACTCCCCACTGCTACTGTTGGAGAAGAGGTAATTAATTAGCGTCACATACCACTTGCTACAAAGTGTTTTACAATGAGTGATTTTATTCGTGGACTTACTTGAATATTTTTCTTTTCACAGGCTCAGGAGCCTTTAACGAGTCCTGGAACTAACGATTACGTTTAAGACTCACTCTGGCAATGAAACGGGTTTAGCAGGCTGTTGAAAACAATGTCGACCAAATAACAGAAAGGATAAAAAACCCACTGTAAAAGACGATGAAGCGCGCGGAAAAGTCGAGCGAGCCTGTCCAATAGTACGCCTGCGTTTGCCCGCCTGCCTGCCAACTCAGCTGTGATTATGTTTACTTTTATTATGTACTGTGTACTGTCGTCATTCGAACTATATGGTATATATGCGTGCGTGCGCGCCCGCGCGTGCAACATTGAGATTTGCTCCAAGGCATAAAGGGAGAAATGTCTAGGTGAAACTGTAATTGCTGCCAAATAAGCGTATCGTACGAGCGCCCGTTTCCAAGTAGTTCAATAAGGATCAGGAATTCCTACTTTGTAAACGTTCTCTCCTCGGTTTTACAATGCGTAACGTGTAATATATAGCGCTATTTGTCACACACACACGCACACACACACGTTAATGTGTGGGTCACACGTCGCATCTACGTTTAAATTTATATATAAATATATATACATATATATATATACAAATATATATATTATAAATACATAGAATATTTTTATCTACATCGTAAGATCTTTAACTTGTTATTGTTTCATTATTTATTCTGTAAGAGTATATACGTTCTTAAACAAAAAACCTTTCAGTTAGAATACATAGATAGTACTGTTGCATTATTGAGAATCACATGTATATAACACACAAATTCGAAATGTATCATAGAGATAATTTTAAAGATCATTAGTAACAATATTGAATTATTGAGAACCTTTACCGTATAGTTCTTTGTGAGTTTGTTAAATTATTTATAATACGTTTTAACGTGTACATCGTAAAGTACTTCGTCGTGCCAAAAGAAGAAGACAAAGAAAACGTCCCAAGAAATCTCGAATCTAAACGATTATTAATACATAATAGCGATCGGACATCTTTTCGTGAAATCAGTGTGTAAACTTCTTTCCGGTATCGTATAATAGGTCTTAAGGATAGCAATACTTGTATTCGAAAACCCAGTAAAATAGTTCAAAAGGATGGCGTTTTAGCATGCATAATGTGTATCTAATTTTTGTACATGAAGAAAAGAAAAGAAAAAAGCAGATTTCTCCTTTTATGTCACTAAAGCGAGACACGAAACAAAACCAGTGCTTCGAGCACGTTCACAGAAACATTTTTTAACAGCGACCTGTGTTTTACGTGGGTGGCTCATATCACGGTGACAGCAGTTCTCTCACGGATTTTCTGTTAACATTTATGATTGTAACGGAATAGTTTCAACACAAATTAGATGTAATAAGATCAGCTCAATGACACTAAGTGGACTGTGTGTTAAAGTAAAACTGTTGTTTAGGTATTTCAACCCACTAAAAAGAAAAATGAGTGTATATGTATAGATTTATCGCCTCCGGCTTAAGAGTTTTACTTATTACATACTTTATGATTACCGTATTAAAATAATTAAATGTGAGACAGACGTTCTTCTAGATAAGATTACTGAAAAGTATAATAATATTAGGGCGAAACCAGGAGCTGTGTACATTAATCAGTAGCAAAATTATTTTTTCCGATCGCCATATTATCGCAAAACGATTGTCCGGGTACATTCCGTTTCAAAAATATTACCCCGAAGACTGCTACTCGAAAACATTTTCAAAGAATTTTACAAAAATTATTTACTCGATCCTATCGACCGACGAAGTTGGAAACTAATATTTGCTACTTTTTAATCGAGCATACGTTCTTGTCTGCGAGTGCAAGAATGCAAAGTCCAAAATTAAAATAATAGAGGCTCGGTGGTGATTTTAATCAAAAGATAGCAAGAGTGTGGTGAGTATCGGTTGCAATTAATTGTGTGAGTCACAAGGCATAACTTAGCCGATCTATTCGCCAAAATCGTGTCAAACATTATTTCTATGCAATATATATTATCACTACACACGCATAATATAAATATATATTATATATATAATTTATTATAATGATTATTGTATAAATAAATATACAAAATAAATCACACTACCCTCATCATTATCATACCTATTAAGAAGTGTAAAATGTATAATTTGTAAAAATGTACTTTGGAAATATAGAATAGTAATTAATTTCTTTCCTGCGTTATGCATCGAATGTGGCGCATAAATTTAAACATTGCCGATCAAAAGTGTAGGATCATTTTTTAGTTGTAATAACAAAAATAGTTATTAATCAATTTACTAAATTTTAAGGATTCTATTCTTCAGAATGATTCATTTATATTTCATTAATAATATAACAAAAAGTAATCGCATCTTTCTCTATCGTCTAAATCATTCATTTTCTATTAATTATATCACGAAACGTTTCAATCATATCATTTAAATAAAGTCCAGGTGTTTTGGAGAAACATCAATTCAATTGGACATATCGATATATCGAACATACACTCTCGTTAAAACGATATCTCGCATATGGCATTCCTTTTGAATAAAGTTGATACAACGGTTTTATCAATAAGTCTATGGTTTTATCAGTGTTCCCGCAAAACTATTGAAAACTGATACTATGAGTAATGCGATTAATTATCCCTCTTGTATAAAAATTGTAAGTACTTTGCAAACAATAACTATTCTACAAGAATCGTTAAACACGAATAATGTAAATCCTGATATAAATTAATACTTCTAGCCGCCCACTAATTCAAAACAGAATAATACAATGATTCCTCAGAGATTAGATTTAAACGAAATATTAGCACTTAATAGAGAATTAATAACATTAGCTAATCAAGTGTTTGGAGAAGGAAAATGGAGTCACAGTGTGACAAATCAAATAGTTGGTACGTATTTAGCTTATTTTTATTAATTGTTACACAACATTATTATTATTATTACTGTGCTGCTGTTTTAGATTTTGTAGAGCCTTTCATGGGCAAATATGTTTGTGGCTGTGCAACATTCGTTAAGATTCAATTACACAATGGAACATTCCACGAGGATATGGCTTATTATCATGCAGAAGGAGCTACAAAAGGTTTAGCAGTGCATTCTGCAAGAATTGTATGATATTACATTTGTACTTCAATGTTCCATATTTTTGCATACATGGAAAATTAATTTTTGATTTGTGTATTCAGGTTTCTCTTACAGAGGCCTTCAAAAAGGTATTATCTTGTTTTAGTTATTTTATAGAACACGATATAGAGAAGCTATTAACAAAATCTAATTCACATGATAGTAATAGTCAGAAAGAGAATTTACAATGCTCTATATCTAGTTTTCATAGCGATGTAGTTGAAACTTGTGTACAATTGAGTCCATTTAAAAACCGAAAAACCAACAAGGAAGAGGATAGGCCAGGTTTGCATAAAATTCGTTATTACTGAAGCTTTGGGAGAATAGTTCTTATTTTTTGGTATGTTTTAGAAGCAATGCTTCGCTCGAAAAGCCCATCCAATCAGGAGACACAAATATCTGAATCAAGAACAGAAACAAAATCAAAAAGTCCAACAGAAAGTAGAAATAAACCTAATGGCACAAAAAGTACAAATGATGTAAAAGGTCAGTTGCATCCCGATAGTGCAAGTTCTAAAAAGGAGCAAGAAATTAATCAAAAGGAACAGGAACAGAAAAAAGGTAAATAGATTAATTAATGATTGATGTTAATTTACATGCAAATAATTGCAGATTTGAATGAGGAAGAGCTTTTACGAATGCAGCGAAAACGGAAACAAATGGAGAAGCAAACCGAGTTCAAAAGATTAATGAAAGAAAAGGAACAGCAGAAGAGTCTAGATAGCAAAAAACCTAATCCTAAATATTAATTGAAATATTTCTGTATATTACAGAGTGAAAAATACGCGAATCTAGCCTAGCTCGATTTGTAAGAGCGTGAATTATGTACATTCTTGTAAAATTTATTTTATTTATGTATCACTAATGTAATCGTGTATGACTGACATATGTATTTAAATACATACATTATGTCGACCACGTGTAATCTGTTCACTGCATGTTAAGGTTAGGAATTCTAAGAAGAGTAATACATATGTAAATAAATACATAGATTGTGTTGATGTTATTGAATATGTAATTTATCCAAAAAGAAAATACTTAATTTTTATAACTGTATGATAACTTTTTGCAAAATAATAAAATATATGTCTGCACATAAAATTTAGATACATTTTCTATATATATAAATAAATACATACCATCATGGAAAGTGAAAGTATGGATCAGTATTTTAAGAGTTATGAAGAACTTGATGTGTGTATACAAACATATATTATACATTTTTTATTTCAAATATGTTATCCTGTTTAATTCTATTAACAGGTGCATCAATTAATGTTAAGTGACAAGTCAAGGACTCTAACGTACAAGAATGCAATTAATAATTCTAAACAATTATTCGAGAATAAAATTGTTATGGATGTCGGTGCAGGAACAGGTATTATTTTATAATTTATTTTGAAGAGCAGTATCAATTGTTTGAATCCAGGGAGCAGTACTGATGTAAATATATTGATTTATTTCCAGGAATACTGTCGGCTTTTTGTGCAGAAGCGGGTGCACAGAAAGTTTATGCAGTGGAAGCAAGTGACTTAGCAAAACTTACTGAAGAAGTCATAAAGGAGAACAAGCTGGATGATAAGATTACTGTGATCCATAGCAAAGTGGAGGACATTGATGTAAATTCAATTGAAAAAGTTGATATAATCATCTCAGAGTGGATGGGCTTTTATTTAGTACACGAAGGAATGTTGGACTCTGTTCTCTTTGCAAGAGACAATTTTCTGAAAGACGATGGTATCCTCTTTCCATCTGTTGCTAAACTGTATGCATCGCCATGTCAATTGCCATCAATGTACAATTTTTGGGATGACATTTATGGAGTCAGTATGAAGTAATAACAAATAGTTCATTAACATAAGTAAATAGTTTTATCGTGTTATAGTATTTAATATTTTTATACTTTTTGTAGATGCATTGGACAGATGTTCAGGGAAACGAAATCAATGAAACCAGAAGTATTATTTGTAAATGACAAAGACCTTTTGGCTGAAGGGAAGTTATTGGCATGGTTGAATCTACAGTGTATTGATATTAAAGAATTAGATCTGCTTGGAGGAGAAGATTATGTTTCTATTTGTAAGAAAGATGGAAAGTATCAGGGAATTTGCATTTGGTTCGATACAGAGTTCCCAGATGGTACAGAATTATCCACAAGTCCCTCCAGCGAAGCTACTCACTGGAAACAAACTGCTATCGTTTTGCCTACAGACATGGAAGTAACAAAAGGCGAGCCTATTGCGTTTAAATTAGAGCTGAGAAGAAACTCTATTAAACCTAGGCAATATAACATGGAGTTAGAGTTGTTGGATGCAGCAGAGGTGGACCATGATGTTCCTTGTAATTGTTACATGACGAAATGTATAGTGATGAAAACTTACATAGAAGAACAAGCAAATGATGAAGAAACAAATAAGTGATTCTACTTACTATGCTTTTCATATGTACAAGTTAGGTTTATATAAAATATTTTAATATTGTATATGAAAGCAAGTTTTTTTACAATATACATATGAATATTTGTTTCTGAAGGTTTTCAATAATGTGTAAGAATTTGTATAATCATTTATTCCCTTGGATCAACAATTTTTATTATCATTTTGTTAACATTTTATCAACTAAAATTATGCTCTAACGTAGAATATTTCTAGGAATTTTTTGTCCTTAATTTAATTTTTAATATTTTAAACAAACACCAAAACATCGTCTGAAATATCTGTCACAGACTTAGGATCTGTGAACCGATATGGTTCCTTGATGATTCGTCTTCTCTTACCGACCGAAAATCTCCTCAGTGGCCTTCTGCACCGACGAGATGCTGTCGGCACAAACTTAGAAGTGTCCTAAGTCACAGACTTAGGATCAGTACAGACATTGCAGCTTATGGACTTTTCTGTCCACGCTTCGGGGGGCTCTAAGAGCCCCCGTACCATTTCGGTGTCGCACTCACTGTTATCGATAATTCGCGAATTTGGGCGTATTAGTAAGAACTGAATATTCCGTATACTTCATTTTTACTACGGATGTTTAATATGATTTGGAAGTCATACATGAATATGGCGCGTATATTTGAACAGAGAAAATAGTATTTACGAAGAATGAATAATAAAAATATGAACTATAGTAAAATTAATTTTGTTATATTGCTCGTATTATTGAAGAAAGTATATTGCAATAATTTTACATATTTTAAACTAATGCTCTACTTTCTTTACAATTATTTAATGCGTACACACATATTTATTATTCTTGTTTTTTAAAATAACGACTTGCAAGTTTAATAAAACAGGCATTTTTATGCCTATACAAATAAGAATTCACTATATTTTTACAATTTAAGTTGCAGTTAATTGTGTTTATTAGATTAATTAAACGACTTATATATTTTGAAATATCAACATCACTAAAAGTTCCGCCTCTACCTAAATAGAACATTTGCTCGAGATCTAAGACTGCGTCAGTGGCGTACGTAAATGGACTTATATGTAGTATCGTAGGTAATGAATAAACGTAGAATGCTGACATTACTTTGGAACACAATTACTTTTTACTGTAGAATGTTATAACGCTCTTATTGTCGTTGAATCAGACGGAACGTGACATTGCAAAATGTTATAGAGGGAATAGGTTTGAAATAATCATGGATATTAATTTACAAGATCTTTATTGAAAATCATTCAATACATTTGTTCTTACATCTACCATGTCTTACATTCTAGAATACAATATTAACACAAATTCTAAGTATGCAGCTATTAGCTCGATATTATCCACTATTTGTAAGATACTAGAGGTTCTTACAAATAGAGGATAATACCGATTGCCCAGGTCTCACCACGAGGAGGTTGCTGCACAAGAGACCCGGAAAGGGAGTCAGAACGAATGCAATATTCCTTCTGGCTCCCTTTCCTAACAACGACGAACTTATACTAACGCAGTAACGCAATATGTCGAGTAATTATTGCGGGGAAAAAGGTGTGAATCGGAGAAGAAGTCTCCGATCCACGGGGGAGCAAAGACGAATCAGGCAGAGGGCTCTGATTCTTTCAAATTGAAACACAAGAGCGAACCAGAGCAGAAGGCTCTGATTCGAGGGTGACGCGAACGCGTACAATGCCTGCAGCCTAACACCAGTCAGCACCGATACCCAGCATGAACTCAAGAAGAGCGATGATCAAGAGAAAAGCTCACACAGTGTCCCATTTACTCCAGTTACCACCTGTTACCAAGCAACTTACGTTGAGATAACTCGGATGGAATTACGACAGAGAGGACTTTTCACTTATACAGTGTAACACGGCGAACAGATCGCTTGACCATCCACTCTCAATGAATTCTTGCCGAATACCGATACCAACTGGCTGGTACATACAAGCAAGGTCCGACACAGCAGAAGGCTGTGTCGGAATCAAAAAACGAGCCGAGCAAAGTGAAGTTAAATAAAATTAAACTAAATTAAACTAAGCGAAATTAAAAGGCAATAATTACTCGACATATTTACAACGACGATATACAATCTTAATAACTAACGCACGCACGCAAGCCGAGCAATTATTGTCGCAAAAGAGGGAAGAATCATAGCAAAAGGCTTTGAATTGCAACGAAGAAAAATGAACCAGAGCAGAAGACTCTGGTTCGGGGGGGGTGACGCTAAGACAATAATTGCTCGGCAAATATAAATAACTTAACATACGCAGTCTTCACGATGTATTCTCTTCGTTGGGGTGTCCTCTTCGTTCGATGTATCCTGACCGACTGTTAAACAATACATGACCCCGCATACAAGTACGAATACGACAAGAAATACGACAAAACTAAATCCCGCACACGCGTGCGGCCTATAGGCACTTCGGGAGCCCCGGGGACGCGACACCCCGTACTCACTCACGGCCCCACCCGTGAGTGAGCCCCTGAGGGACCTCCGATCGAAGGAATACCAATTTGAAATAAGAAATATAAATTTTCAGAAGACCATCTCGAGAAAATTCAGAAGCATTTCTATTATAAATCGAGCAATAAAACCAACGATGATGAAGATGCGATGAGAGTAACTATAAACCCCGTACACGAGAACTGCCTACAAACCCCGCACACGAGTGCAAATCTAACCAGCTCACGATAGCCAACCTAACACCAGCTCACGAGAGCCAAGCTAACCCCGCACACGAGTACGGCCTGCCTACGTCGCACACGAGTACGAATTTAACCAGCTCACGAGAGCCAACCTAACACCAGCTCACAAGAGCCAAGCTAACCCCGCACACGAGTGCGGCCTATAGGCGATTCGGGTGCCCCGGGGACGCGACACCCCGTACTCACTCACGGTTAAGTGAGTGAGCCCCTGAGGGACTTCTGATCGAGGGTATACCAATTTTTAATAAGAAACTTACAATTTGATAATAAACGAATATATTTGGTCTTACATCTATCATGTCTTACATTCTAGGATATAATATATTTACACAAATTCTAAATGTGCAGCTATTAGCTCGATATTATCCACTATTTGTAAGATACTAGAAGTTCTTACCAATAGAGGATAATAGCGATTGCCCAGGTCTCACCACGAGGAGGTTGCTGCATAAGAGACCCGGAAAGGGAGTCAGAACGAATGCAATATTCCTTCTGGCTCCCTTTCCTAACAACAACGAACTTATACTAACGCGGTAACACAATATGTCGAATAATTATTGCGGGGAAAAAGGTGTGAATCGGAGAAGAAGTCTCCGATTCACGGGGGGGGGGGGGGCAAAGGCGAATCAGGCAGAAGGCTCTGATTCTTTCAAAAAGAGAAACAACAACGAACCAGAGCAGAAGGCTCTGGTCCGAGGGTGACGCGAACGCGTACAATGCTTGCAGCCAAACTCCAGTCAGCACCGATATCCAACATGAACTCAAGAAGAGCGATGACCAAGAGAAAAGCTCGCACGGTGTCCCATTTACTCATATACCAACCGGTACCATTCAACTTACGTTGAGGTTACTCAGGTGGAATCGCGACAGAGAGGACTTTTCACTTATACAGTGTAACACGGCAAACAGATCGCTTGACCATCCACTCTCAATGAATTGACGCCGAATACCGTTACCAACTGGATTGGTACATACAAGCAAGGTCCGACACAGCAGAAGGCTGTGTCGGAATAAAAAGTAACGAGCCGAGCAAAGTGAAGTTAGATTAAATGAAATTAAACGAAATGAAATGAAATGAAATTAAATTAAGTGAAGTTAAGGCAATAATTACTCGACATATTTACAACGACGATATACAATCTTATAATGCACGCACGCAAGCCGAGCAAATATAACTAACTTAAAATACGCTGTAGTCTTGATTGGTGTCCTCTTCATTCGATGTATCCTGACGGTCTGTATAACCCCGTACACGAGTGTGAATACAACAAGAAATACAACAAACTAAATCCCGCACACGAGTGTAAACTTAATACCCGCTCACGAGAGCAAACCTAACACCAGCTCAAGAGAGCCAAGCTAACCCCGCACGCGTGTGCGGTCTATAGGCGATTCGGGAGCCCCGGGGACGCGACACCCCGTACTCACTCACGGTTTCCCCATCCCTGAGTGAGCCCCTGAGGGACCTCCGATCGGAGGAATGCCAAATTTAAATAAGAAATATCAATTTCTAGAAGAGGACCTTATGAAACTTCAGAAACACAATTCAATTAGATGTCGAGCAATTAAAACAACGATGATGAATATGTGATGAAGAGCAATGGTAAACCCCGCACACGAGTGCGAATCTAACCAGCTCACGAGAGCCAAACTAACCCCGCACACGAGTGCAAATCTAACCAGCTCACGAGAGCCCAGCTAACCCCGCACACGAGTGCGGCCTGCCTACCCCGCACACGAGTGCGAATCTAACCAGCTCACGAGAGCCAACCTAACACCAGCTCACGAGAGCCAAACTAACCCCGCACACGAGTGCGGCCTATAGGCGATTCGGGAGCCCCGGGGACGCGACACCCCGTACTCACTCACGGTCAAGTGAGTGAGCCCCTGGGGGACCTTCGATCGAAGGAATACCAATTTTAAATCAGGAATATACAATTTGATGATAAACGACGATGTTCGTTGAATTAACGGTCGAGGGCAGAATCGTTGAAGGTGGGTCAAGGGTAATCAACATAAGCATTGTAAAACCCTTGGCCCACCCTGTGCTGTAAAGCAACAAATAAACTCTCGCAAAGTAAACCATCACAAATAAAAAAAAAAAATTGGCCAAACTCACCAAACTGCACAGCTACTGGACTGCTACTGGACAGCCACTGGACAGCCACTGGACAGCCACTGGACAGCCACTGGACAGCCACTGGTCACTCACTATCACTCGCGTTCACTCGCGATCACTCAGTCGGACCCGTCGGACCGCCCGGGCCGGAGTCCGCGGCCCAACTGACTGACTGACTGAGAGTGCTCGCCGCGTTCAGGCGCAGCTGCGCAGCGACGCGGAACTCTCCCCACTCCATCTATTTCCACTCCGGCGATTTCGATCGCCGTGTTAGTAATTATTGATAAATTTATTATCTATGGCTGTTTCATGTTTATAACAATTCCTTTTGCCAACGATGCCGACAAACACTCCCTTGACCACCTGGTCATCTAATTTTTTAGCGATGATAGGTAGTAGAACCCGAGATAGAGAATAACTTTTAAACCATGAACATTTTCACGAATTAATTTATTAAACACAATACAGTAATAAATTTATTATTTCGAATCGGCTAATATTTATAACAATTCCTTCTGTCAACAATGTCGACAAACACTCCTTTGACCACCTGGCCATCTAATTTTTTTAGTACAAATTTTTAATAGAACTCGAAATACAGAATCACTTTTAAACCATGAACATCCGCACGCATTAATTTATTGAACATAATACACTGATAAATTTATTATTTCGAACTGGTTAATATATATAACAATTCCTTTTGTCAACCATGTCGACAAGCAGTCCCTTAACCATCTGTTCAGCAACATATTTTTGTTCCCACAGATCGATTCTTTATGTATAAAAACGATTGTAAGGAAATAATGTGCGTTGTAAAATATTTTCAAGTTCAAATTGAGGTATCGCAATATGAAAATTGAAGTAAGAATTCTTGATTTTTCTAAAATTATGTTTTAGTACTTTCGTATGTACAATATTTCTAGGAATTTTTTGTCCTTGAAAATTCTACATTTTAAATTAAGAAGCAATATGTCTCTGAATTTTGACAGCTCCGACAAGCAGGAAAGGAATCGCTCAAACGCATTCGATGCGAGCATCGACGGTTTTTGTGTGAATATAATGCGGCAACATTGCACTTTTAAAGGTGACAACGTTGTAAAATTAGCATTCTCGGACACACACCGTTTGTGTTGCAACGCCATGTAGTTCACTAGCTGACCGCTCCATTTCGATAGAGTCCGCTATTGTACAGAAGCATTTTCTACAGGGTCGGTAATTCAGAACCGTGGACAGAAAAATGCATTGCTTGCAATGTCTGTACTGATCCTAAGTCTGTGCCTAAGTCTGTGCTGTCGGTGGCCTTCTGTTTCTTACTCCGGCCAAATTTGACTCCGGCCAGAATATATCCTAGAGGGCGTAGGAAAACACCGAATTATTCGAGTGACACAATCTCCTGTCGTCGGTGATGTGAGGTTATGATTTCTTTGATACACGTGGGCTAAAGAGGCTTTAGACGTTGTATACACACGGAATTAAACATTTCATTGCAATATTTAAGACAGAATGCCGGTAATAACCAGAGTAGTGTGAGTATTTTCATTTTACGATTTTATTGTGACGTTTTTGGTTATGTTTAGATCTGTGTACAATTTAAAAAAAAACGTAATCGATTAATGTTCGAATTGTTATTGCAGAAAACCAACCACTCACAGAGGCAAAAGAGCTATCTTAAAAAAGGAGCCAAAATTGTTAGAGGATGTCAAAGAGACTCTGTGCTTTAAAGGAAAAAACACTTCTCAGGTTGTTGTTGATTTTATGAAAGATCTGGTAAGTGGAACTCCAAAATTTTTAGTTAAGAAAGGCAATACATTTATCAATTTAGTAGTATAATTATTGTAAAATTTTTGATTGTTTATTTCTTACAGTATGATCTTAAAAAGCCCAATGCGCAGATGATGCAAAAGAAAAATGATGTCTTACCATTTGAAGATGTCACCCCTATTGAAAAGTTTGTTACCAAGTATAATGCACCTCTTTTCATGCTTGCATTGCACAATAAAAAACGACCTCATAATCTTGTGATGGGCCGAATGTACGAAAATACATTGTTGGACATGGCAGAGTTCGGTGTAGAAAATTACAAAAGCTTGAAAGATTTTAAAGTTCCAAAAATATCCGAAGGTTTAAAACCTCTGTTGGTGTTCAATGGAGAGCATTTTGAAAACAATTACGAGCTTGACAGGATAAAGAATTTATTTGTAGACATGTTCCAAAGGGAAGTTGTTGAGAATATTAGACTACAGGGTATTGAACATGTTTTAAGTTTCACTGCCGCAGAAAATAAAATTCTTCTAAGGAGTTACAGGTAAATTTATTATCTAATAACTTTGTTATGTAGTATTGTGTTATGTACTTACCTTTTGAATGAACTCTTATTGCAGAGTACTTCTAAAGAAGTCTAATAGCAGAACACCAAGAATAGAATTAGAAGAAATTGGCCCAAGAGCAGATTTAATATGCAGGCGAACAAAACTTGCTTCCGCGGATCTCTTTAAACAAGCGTGCAAGAAACCCAAAGAATTAAAGGTCAAAAAGAAGAAGAATATTTCCAAAGACAATTTTGGAACAACTTTCGGTCGCGTACACGTTGGAGCACAGAAGCTTAATAGTATTCAGACAAGAAAAATGAAGGGTTTGAAGAAAACAATAGCGGAGAAGAAGGCTGGTATAAAACGGAAAGATCCAGAAGCTGCTGCTGATGATAATAGTCCAAAGAAATCGAAAAATGTTATAGATTCAGCCGATTGAAATAATGAAATACAACTTTCAGTGTAAATATACAGTAACTTTTTTTTATTAAGGCGCTATTTACAATATAAAAATTCTGGTATTTTCAATTCAATATGACTTTATACTCCAAGTGGTGTCAGTCTTAGAATCCTGGAAACAAAAAAGCAAAATTATGATTTTGAACACAGAATTACTATACGAAGGATTACTTAATGATTACTATACGAAGTATGCAATCGTGAAAATAAGTACCTTTACGAGCACTCCACACTTCAAAAGATCTGCTCGTGCTTCGTCGCATGCAGTCAGCAAAACTTTATCCAGTGCACCCTGTTCTTTGGTCCTGTTTCGGACAGTTTTTCTAAACTTTATAAAGTACTCTATGAGATTATTCGCTTTGTATTCATCCGCCGCTTCTGAGCGACCAATTCCCAATTTTGAAAACATTGTAGATACATAATTCGAGACTGCACTGACTGCAGGTATACTCTTGCTTATGGAAGGCTTTTTTCATGAAATAAAATGAAATTGTTTAAATGACATTAACGTTAAATACAATTTTATACGTACAGAGGAGTCGTGCAACATTTTATTTCCTATATCAACCAGGTTTAGTATCGTATGCGTTGCTTGTGCGGTGTTAAAATTGTTTACGAACGCTGCATGAACGTTACTCTTCGTTTCCTCCAAGCACTAAAATAAATTTGCATATTCGTTATTGTTGCTTAAATTGAAGACACGCGGATAATCGGAAAAATAACAACTCACGCGAAGCAATGCAACTTCGTCCACATTGCCAGTGGTCCATTTTCCAACGACGTAATTGTTGCACGTAGCAATGAAATGTTCGACTTTATTCATTATGCTTACTGCATTATTCATTACGTTGTCGCAGAATTCGATATCTGAAAAATCGAGTAATAATTTTTAATCATCCGTAATTAACTTTAACATTTTATATATGGATGAAAGGTACCATTGTCGTAATTAGAAAGCAAGCAAAGCATTCTGAATTCATTTGCCGTATATTTTTGAAGGAGTTTTCTTATGCTAACAGTGTTTTGAAGGCTTTTTGACATTTTAACATCTTTCAGGAGCAGATGTCCACAGTGCAACCAATAATTTACCCATTGGTCTACTTTATGGTAAGAACACGATTGTGCCTCCTCATTTTCATGGTGTGGAAAAACAAGGTCTATCGCGCCACTGTGGATGTCTATGGAATTTCCAAAAACTGTACTATTTAAAATAGAAATATTAATTTACATAAAATAGACAATTCTCTATACTTTTATAAAAATAGAAGAATTCTATTTGCTAGGAAACAATTACCTTGCAATGGTGCTACATTCTATGTGCCACCCTGGCCTCCCATTACCCCATGGGGATTCCCAAAAGGGTTCTCCTTTCTTAGACGCCTTCCACAGAGTGAAATCTAACGCTGACTTTTTGTTGGGATGATTACTGTCTTGAAATGGAGTGGATAACTTCCCATAAATGTTATGCTTGTTTACATCAAAGTATACTGATCCTATAAATAATACTCGTCCATAAAAAATGATTAAAAATAATTAAACATAGAAATACACTG
The DNA here is from genome assembly GCA_028454225.1 of Lasioglossum leucozonium. Classification (NCBI taxonomy): domain Eukaryota; kingdom Metazoa; phylum Arthropoda; class Insecta; order Hymenoptera; family Halictidae; genus Lasioglossum; species Lasioglossum leucozonium. The sequence continues at coordinate 11,635,074 of CM052209.1, read as the reverse complement.
TTAAACGACTTTACCATCTTTTCCAACATACGCTTCTTCCTTGTTGACAATGTTATTTATGAAATCGATAATCTGTGGGATGAAATCAGTAACTCTGCAATATAAATTAGGTTTCGATACATTTAACATTTGCATGTCTTCCATGAATTCTGTCTCGTAATGTTGCGATAGTTCCTCGAAATATCGATTAGACGCGTTCGCGCGATTTATTATTTTGTCATCTATGTTCGTGACAGACATGGCCATTACGACGTTTATGTTAAAATGATCTGTCAATATTCTTCTGATGATATCTGTCCTCACGTAAGTGCTGTATAAAGTTAGTGACAATTGATAAAAGTGTTTTTAATTAATGCTGGAATGAATGAATGAAATTAAGTGTTCCTTACGCTGCATGTCCGATGTGTGCGGAATCGTAAACAGTTGGGCCACAGACGTACCAGGTTAGATAATTTTTATTTCTTAAAATTAGCGGTACTGTACACTTTGTTGCAGTGTTATACACTTTAATGTTTGTTTCATAGCCAACCGGTTTCACCCACTGCGGCTTTTGTTTCTGTTTTGTGTCATGCATAGAACGATGACACATTCTACGTAATACCAGCTTCAAATTTCGGGCGATTAAATGCATTCTGGTTATGTTGAACGTTTATTTTCGATGAATATTTATTTATTTTATGATTAGTTTTAATAAACTTCAGCGGCGCTAACTGACAGATGTAGAATAACCTTAAAAACTGTTCTATCTTCACCTCGTGTATCATTTAAGTTTAGGCTAGGTAAACGCATGCGCGCTCGATGCGCGGGGGTTTGGGAATGGAATTTGAACGTTTGGAAATGATAGGTTTATCCTTATATCTTGCCGGTGGTCCTTGGCAGGAATTCGGCTGTAATCGAAATATTGGCTAAAGCGGTAAAACACATACCACGAATCAAAATATTTTATGCAAATTGTCGCATGCAGGAAAAATAATATAGAACTCTATGCGAACAAGAAATTACGTCTTTGGGGCATTACAGACACGTAACGTGCAATGTTAAATAGTTTTATTACACATATGCTGCGATTACTATATCATTATTTATAATGTATTTATAATAATCAGATAATATCGTCTTACGTCTCTATACAAAAATAATTACAATAATTAATCGTTATTGGCATAGGCAAAATCGTTATTTATTGAAATTTATTGAGCACAATTATTTTTTTGTCTTATTTTACACAAGTAAACCTATATTAAAAGTCATTTAAAATTATAAGATCTTAATTATCTCTTATTAACACACACGCACGTTTACAGATGCGCGTGCCCCTTCGTATATTGTGTATATTTATATTTAAATTCATTCGGTATTACCTACAACGCATACTAACAATATATCAAAGTCTTTTTTTTTTTATTTTATTACACTGGTAATACGAATTCTTGACAAAATACTGAATATTTCTTCTTCTTCTCTCCAGCCTCAACCTTTCGTTCGTTCATCCCCGTTGTCATTTCCGTTTTCGTCATTGGCTTTTATACGGCAGTATGCGTATGCGAATGTTTACGCGACAGCCTTCGTCTCGCAAAACCTCGCGAGACGAATACATCGAACTGCACCTTCGTGGAACGTTCGAAAGTGTAAATTTTCGCATATTATTTTTGTGTCACGCGTGCTTAATCGAGAACCCTGATCAATTCGTGCTTATTAAAGGAGTGTTCGTCATGGTAAACAGATCGTTTTCCATCTGTCAAAGGGTTGTATCTCCTCTAGGTATCGAGTTTTTCGTTGTCAACCCTCGACGCGACAAATCGTTCGCTTTATAATGACACTGTGGTCGAGGCAGAAGATTCTGACCGTTCAAGACCGTTTCATTTATTACACATATGTTCTAATTATTATCCATATCTTTCTACAGTGTTACTATACATGTAATACACTCATCCTCCACTTTTTAAATCTTTAACATTACTTTGTTCCGTTCCTTTTACGTACAGTTTTATTTTAAATATATAAATCAATAGAACGTTCTGTAGAGAGTGAAGATTCAGAGTTTTCTTGGAAAAGAATAGCAAAACAGCAATAGTGTTGTTGATAAAATTTCGGAACAACTTGTAAAATTGTTAGGTACGATGCAGAAAATAGGTACCAGTGTATTAGGTTGTCCACAGAAGGGTATCTGGTTGCCTATGGAAGGGGGAGCTGCGTGTCTGGCTGCCTGTACAAGGGTAGCAGTCTATCTGGTTGCATATCGAAAGGCGCTAGCGTGGCCGGTAGCCGATACGATTAATATCTGGTTGCCTATCGAAGGGGTCCGGTTGAATAGACGCCTAACAGGTTGCCTACAGAAGGATAGCTAGCATCCTGACACTCCAAAATCATGAACAAACCTACAAAACGATAAATAGCGAACGATCATCTGATAATTAAACTCGGAAACGTCTCGAACGGTCAAGTTCTCCTGTCTCTAGTTCGAGAATGAAGACGGAGCACCGCGGTTCTTCGTGATCGCGGACGTCCATTGAACGGTGTTCCTCAACCGCGCCTAATTATCGTCGCAGCTGTGGTTGTCGATTATAAAAACGGTATAAAATTCGTACTGTGTTAATCGAGCTTACGAGAAAAGTTCAGAATCGATTCGAACGCGAAGAAACGTTTAGTTTTGCTTTCTCTTAGGGGGAATGTGGGGGGACGCGAAGCGTTTTAAAACTTACACGAGTAAGTTGCGTGGGTAGCGGATGGTTAAGAGGGTTAGAAGGGGGTGTGTGGCAGGCTGTGTTGTCGTAATCTAAAGTAATGGAAAATGGTACGTAGTGCTACAATATTATCGTTAGCCGTTCGCGGGCGAACGCGAGCTTAAAAATATTCGAATTCGGCATGTTATCCCGTGGATCGAACAACCGTGTCTCCCCTTTCTTTCTTTCTAACATCGTCGTTTCGGATCGCTGAGCTCGGGGGATGGAAAATACTTGTTCGCGAATTTCGACGCGCAAACAATGGAATTCCATCGGTTTCCACGAAATTCCCGTGTTGCGAATCCTCTCGCGGGGAATGCGTCTGCGTCGACGACTCGAAGTTTAACGACCTGTTAACGTTTCGCGGCTCGTTTAGCCTGCCGCGTTCTCCGCGTTTCTCTTCGTCGAAACGACGACGCGACGACGGCGGCGAGGAAACGTTCTTCCCTTTCCATTCCTTTCCTTTCCTTTCTCTCGACGATAGAAACGCGCCGCAGCGATAGGTGAAACGAGCCGGAATAACGTCCGCGAATGGTACCCTCTTGCGTTACACCCTCAAGGTGCGACAGACCCGATATTCGCCTCGGGCCGCACCGCTCTGCAGCGTTGCAATTTTATATGGCACGTGTTACGTACACCCGCACCGAAAAGAGCCGCAGCGATGTTGCGAATTTCTTTGCCGCGAGCTGCAATCGAAACTCCACGGTAAATATTTACGCGAACCGCTCCGAAAATCCTTACATTGGGATAGCTTTCGGGGCGAATGGGACGAGGCCATATTTTTTGATAGTTGAGCTTTTTTGTGGACTTGAACAGTGCTCCATTGATAGTCGAATAATACTTTAATAGTGCTCCATTTTAATTGAATCGATAGAGAATCAGGTTGGATATTTATGGTGGAAATTTCGGGACATCGCGCTGTCTTTTCGGACCAGTGTAACAGAAGGGTGTTTCTTGCACCCTTCGCCTCTACCCTTTTCCATTCCCTTTGCCCTTACAGACTCTTCGAAACGCGACGAAGCGAGCCGAGACCTATATCGTAAGCTTTGTCGAAGCTTCGTCTCTCTCTCTCTCCCTCTCTCTCCCTCACCCTCTCTCGACACGCTTCGTGGCTCTTTGCTCTGCGGATCTGCAATCTTGGTAACTCGTTAATAACGTAGGGTGATCATATCTCGCGCGCCTAACAAGTACTATAAATCATGTTGCGTAGTTTATGATACAATAAACGCATACGGTTCGCTCCAAGAGTCTTCGAATTTACATTAAAATAGCTAATTCTCTGTAGCCTATCCACCATTTTATTTCGTTTCTCTCAAAATGAGAAACTCTGCAGAAGCTTCTCCAATCTCGAAGAAGTATAATTTTCTAAACAATGTTTACAGAAGAAAAAAAGCTTGTGGATTATCGACAATAAGAAAGCTCGCACGGTGGTTTTAATGTAAATTTTTTAACTGATGGATAAACCTTGCATACTTGCGATAATAAATATAAAGTACAAACGAAAACCTCTAAAATAGATGGTCGAAAATCCTCTTACAAAAATCAAGTGTTACATAAATCGTAACTTAAAAGTATACGTTGATACAAAATTAATGTACAATGAGTCAGGAAAGATATCACGGTCGTCAATTAAACTTACATACTCCAATAGAAACATTTTCTATATAATCATTTAAATAATTTCTCCGTCAATGTACATTTTTAAAATTTTTAACAATATAACCTCGTGCACAATCAACCATCAAAATTGATCCAAGAATCTTTCCCAACTCGACGAACGCTCTTACAAAACTGCTCTAAGACTATCAATTATAATTAGCATAAAAACTGTTAATGATAATATAAAAAATATCGTGCTGATAACGTTGTTCTCATCCACGACATAAACTCGTAAGCGGAAAAAAGAATGATACTTTGGCTGCGGTTGAGCTTCTATACAAGAAATCCTAACAATCGTACGGCGTGCGAGAAGCAGTCTCTCGCTCCTCGTGATGTAGCTCAACGATCATGCTCTCGCCCGATATCGTCGATACGATCACCTTACAAATAACATTCTAACTTAAACGACCTAAGGGCTAAATAAAGATTTGTTTTCACGCGAACAGCGGGTAACTAGACGATTTAAGAATGAAAATAAACACGAACCATTTCCTCCCTCGGGGCGGTTAAAGCTTCGAAATGAGCAACATACATACAGAATGAGTCTAAGATAACCAACAGACGCGTATATGTGTGTATATTTATATATATAATATATATATATATATTTATATATTTATATCACTTCGAAAATCGTTAAAAAATCTTCTTCATTCTTTTTCCTCTTCTCATTCATCTTCTTTAAAACTCTATCCACGGTTACGTAACATCGTTATAATAACACCGCATTTATCTAGACCCGTACTGTACACGGAAATTTTTTTTCGCGTCGCCTACATCCAACAATAAATAATTCAGCTGCAGAGAAACAACACGAGATGTGTCTGCGTCTGTCCACTCTTTTTCGACGCGCGCTTATTTATACAATACAATATATACCTATCGTGATCACCGTCGTAGAACTATCGTCGCCCCCCTCCCGTAACTATGATTACACTCTGCGATACCCCGATACCGAATGAAACGATCGCGGATTCGTCGGCTTGATTGCGTCTCTATTATTCGTTCAGATTCGAGTAGAAAAAAAAATATATTATACATATTAAACGAATAAAATCATAGTTAGAGCGAATTCTCTAGGATAGACCGAAAAATTCCCGTCGTAAATCCAAGGAACCACTGGATCGCGGAATTTTAAGAATTTAGAAAGGCTCGTATTAAAACTAAGAAGAGGAACGGATGTCTATGCGGTTCGTGTAAGTTCTTGCATCAAAATTCCTGTCTCTCTAATTGAAATTGTGTTTCCTCCGGAAAAGAAATCGTTTTCCGTCCGAGTGGACTCAAATAAAAATTTGAATCGTCTCCTCCAATCGGTGTTTCATATTTCGCGAAATAAATACCGCAGGATAATTTATTCCGTGAAATTTCTTTGGACCGTAGCTATCAGAATTGTTCTGGAAGTTTCTACTGTCCGGTTAATAACGGCTTTCCGTTAAAAACTATAGAGTCACGGACGAATAAAAGCGAGAATCTCTGATAACGCTCCAGCCCACACGGCAAACTTAATAAAAATTCTTCAAGATCTTAGATGGGTGGTTCCTCGGGCAGCCTCCCTCGCTCGCACTGGGCTTCGACGGATTACCACCTTTTCTCCTTCTTCTCGATACGCCTCGAGCGGAATTTCCATGGCGTTGTAAAATTGATTCGAGAAAGAAGTCGGGGACAATGGACCAAGTATCACCGAGCAACATTTCTCAAATAGCCAAACATTAAAGAGATATTAATTTTGAGAGATTAATCACGATTCTGAACGAATACGTGCTTATAGATGAATTTTCGACGCGCATTCAAGCCGGATTCGCGAGCATAATTTTCAATCCGCCGAATCGCCGTAGAAAGGAAACTCCTCTCGTATATTATCATCTTCGTTCTCCATCATTCTTTACGGACGGCTGAATAGGGCCCGTTGCTATAATTTGACGTTGTTCGTTTCATAGTGTTTAGAGCCATTACCGTCGATCGGCATCGGTCGTTTCACCGGCGAGAACAGAAATACTCTACTCGCGCATCGCGACGATCCCCGTTCCCCTTATTCCCATCACCACGGATAACAACTCTATCACGAATCGTTTGGAAAGCATATATTATATATTTCATACTATAATTCGCGCAAGAAACATTTTCATCTGTTTTCTTTTCTTTTTTTTTGTTTTTTGTTCATCATGTTTTAAATTACTTTCATCGTTCGCCGTTCTCGTGAACCACACCTCCGCAACGTTCCGTTACCGAGAATCCTAACGATACCTAGCAGGCGACGTTCCTCGTCGACAAATTAAACGGGGAACGTCGTTCGCGTCTATTAATCAACGTATTTCTCTATGTTCTTCGGTTCAGCGTTAGTTCCGTTCCCTCCAGTAGCCAGGAGCTTATTAATCTCTTAATAACCGGTGCGTCGAGAAACGTTTAAGAGCGAAGTGTTGCGTCGATCGAGATCGAGCGTGCTTAAAATCATGTGGTCGGCGCGTTCGAAGATGGCGGCGTGTCTGTGCGCCACAGCGAGCTGCCCGATTGGCTGATCGTGGTGATCTGCGAACAAAATGCGTTTGTAAATAACCTGCAAGATCGTTAACCCTTAAGTGGCCGCGCGGTGCACTTTGTGCACCATCCTTTAAAACTACGTATATCACAAATTTTATGTCAAATAAATAACACGTCCATAACTTTAAAGTACCTAAGGATAACTCAAAACCATATCGGCTCTAGTGGGATGACACTACAGTCGTAGATTATGTGGGGGCGTGCCAATCGTAACTAGCAGAAATAAAAATTATACTACATTAAACTACAAACGGAGCACTCGGTGCTACTGTGCTCCCACTTAAGGGTTAACAGCAGATTAGTGAAAATGCTTGGTGGAAATTGTTAAATTCTTAATTATTTATTATTAAATTCTCGTATTTGTCCGGGCAATTTCAATGTAGCTTGCACAAAGGGACACGAGTATGTTCGTCCGAATCAATTATCAGTCATCATAACTTGCTGAACGCGAGTGTGGCATTCGTGTTCTGCGGGAGCCGAACAATTCGAACGAGACACTAAATCGCGACAGAGTTACGGAACCAACGAACGTGGATCGCGCGGAACGCTCGCGCTTGTCCGCGCCGTTCTACGGTCGTCAATTAATTGTCACCTTATTGTCGTGTCCGATTAATGGAGTTTCTGCCGTGGTTTCGTCGCTGGCGCGACTCATGTACGGATGCGGGGGTGGCACATAAATCGGCTTGGAATGACTGGCGACTTGCGCGTAAATCGTCGGTTCCTGGATTGGCTGCCTGCGCGTCAGGGTCGACATGGGTAGCAGTTGAGGTCGCTGAATATTGGACACCTGTACCGGCTGATAACAATTAGGCGGTATTCGTCGGTTGCCCCGGAGCGACAGCTCGGCGTACGTTAGCTCTGATCCCTGGAAAATCGGAGAATGCGCGATTTGTTACTGATTACGCGGCCGGACTAGCAACACCCGGAAATCTAATGCTCTGCCTGTGCCTGTGCCTCCCTTTCCCTATAATTGCATCGGCCCCGGAGACCGGTAAGGTGATTATAGAGAACAGTGCACACGATTCCCGCGATCGGTTCATTTGCCATCGGATCACCTTTGTCCCGTTTAATATCGATTTTTCTGCACTAATTCGTGGAAACTGGAGATCAGCGACCTGCTTCTCTGGCTCTGGCCACCGCCGCGCCGATCCAAAAACCTCGCGAACTATACTCAATTTTCAATACGCGATTACGATTTTTTTCTAACATCGAATTTCATGTTTTTTTCGTTTTACATTTTTTTTATCCAAATATATATTTAAATAAAAATTGCGCAAAAAAGCAAATAGTGCCTTGCCATTTTTATAAGCTAACACATTTTGATCACTTTTAGCGCAAAGGTAGGTTTAGCGTTAACAAAATTTACCGAGACTGCAATAAATTTCTCGCTTGAACGCAACTACCCTGTCCCCGGTACCTTAAAATGGCTCCCGTGCGTGAACCGTCGGGAAATTTCCATTTTTACAACGGAATTTAGTTCGGACAATCGTTCGATGTTAATATCGGAGAAACGGATACGCGAACCGGTCGTTTCCAAGCAGCCGAGCATGCTTGACGGCGAGAAGTCTTTAAAGAGAAATGAAAAGGCGGGCCAGGGCGTGCGTACGCGCGCTATTTTAAAAGTTACGAGAGAGCGACCACTCAAAGTTTTTCCGTGCTTTATCGGAGCCATTTCTCTTTATTTTCGGCACGTGACAAGTATGAAACGCCGCGACGCCGCCGACGACGCGCCCGTTGCCCCCGTGGGACTTCAATTAATGCAATTTCTACTCACGTTATTGACATTGGCGAAAGTGCTCGCGTCCGTTCGTGGCTGGTGGAGAACGTAGCGGGGAGAAGTGCCCTTGCACAGCTCCGCGTAAGAATTTTCTGTGGAAAAACAGTTCAAGATGATTGTTAACTGTTTCACGGCGATCGGCGAGAACTTTTCGCCACTATCTCGTTCGAGCCCGACCAAACTTCAAAAGAAAACTGCTTTTTCTTTTTAAACCGTTCTCCGACACGGCCGAGGGGTTCTCTGCCCCGAGTATAATTATGGGCGTCGTTTCTATTTTTATTGGCGAAGCCGCGTCTCTAACAAACGAGCGGACTCGCGCGCGGTCCGATGTCAACTTACTGTCTTCGGTCCTTTTTAAACCTTTTCAGTCCTGTATTGAAACTATAAATAATTTCTTTGTAAAGACGAAGGTGTGGTTCCCGCAAAATTTCTTCCAGCTAAGTGTCACAGGACCAACTCTGAATTTATATTCGCGAGTACGTATGTTGACTTACTGGCGACAGCAGGATCGTTCGATTCGCTCCTAAAAATTGCGCAGAAAAATAATGGTATTGTCTGAATAACATAACATCTGTTCGCACTTCTCTTTTTATCGAATTATTTCAGACTTCTAAACTGTTCTGAACAATTTTACTTGGAAGATTCAAAGATTATTTTGTTACGCGAAAAAGATTGAAACAGAAAGATTCCGTTAATGCTGTTTTCTAGCCGTTTAATTGGGATTCGTGGAGCAGAGAACAAAGGAAACAACGATCAGAAACGTTTCATTATTTCCAGACGATTCCACCTCCGCTCCCGGCGAGCTTGCATCGATAACCGTGGCACTGAATAAACTATTGACTTTGATAATAAAATTGATCGATAATTCATCGGTATCCCGTTCCAAAGTCGCTAGAAGCAGAAGTTCCCCGAGCATCGAGACAAGAAACCCGAAGGCGGAGCGGAATTTTTTCGCAAGAACGTTATTTCCCCGTAACGAGCTAATTGCTGCAATTTCTTTTGCCGGGGTTTCTGCCATGGTTCGTCGAGTTATCAGTTATTGTGAAACGCGATACGTTAATTTCTTTGCTGCAGAATGTTCGGGGTGTCCCATTACGGATGAACTTGTACGAGGTTATTTCCGTTACTTCGAACGATTCGCGGAAAAAAAGAGGTAATTAACAACGCAAGATGATCAGTGCCGTGCGAATACTTCCGGGCAATGAGATTCGCATATGTAAATAAAGGGGACATTTCGGTGGCGATATTTACCCTGTATGCTATACATATAAACCTTATATGGTTTAATAAATAATATTTAACGAAGCTGTTTATTGACCGGATAACTTTACCGGCAATCATTTTGCTGGGCAAGCAAGGATGACCCGAGTGGCCAACAGCCCATCAACATCGTCCAGCACCCTATCGAATCGTGGTTGGATAACCGTCGGCAAAGTGTCGCAAAACTGAAAGGTGGTGTGTGTCTGTGCGCGCATATATGTATGCGCGTGTGTGTGCGATAAAGAGAGAGAGAGAGAGAGAGGAAGCTTGAAGGGGTTAGGTGGCCGATCGGCGTTGAACGATGGTCGCAACACCCGCCAGATGGTCGTTAAATTACCCACCATTAGCGTGAGGAATTATATCGGGGTCCTTCTCGAAGCTCTCGATGCTGTCGGAGTTGAGAGGCAAGGTGGACGATTTATCACGTGGAGAGGAGCTGCCGGTGCCGGACGCGGCCAGGTTCGCCATGCCCCCGTCGTCGTGAGAGTCCTTGTCCTCTTGCGGCCTTGGTCGATAGCGCAGCCTCACCGCCAGCACTATCACGAAGATCACCAACAGAAGGCCCGCCGACGCGCCCACGACAATGCCCAACAGCGGCCCGGACAACGACAGCATAACCGGCGTCAGTGCTGGAAATCGCAGTAAACGCCACGCTTCTCAGAAACCCTGCGCCGCGTGGGGGTGGGGGTGGTTCTATTCCTACGACATACTTGCTCAGGAGAACCCTCCACCTCCATTTAAACGCGGCAACCCTCCCGTACACGAGATTGGGATTCGATCGTTGCAAAGGACCTCGCGCGCTGATCTCGCGGGGATTTCCTCTGGGAGGCTTGCACACTCGGTGAGGAGGGATCACCCGGGATAAAGGGGTCGCGAGGCTTGATTTCTTGTCTTTGCGTTGTGTGTCTCGCCCGGGACTATACCGAGGCTCTGGATTTCTAATCGCGATTCTTCGCTGCAGTGGCGGCTCTCGTGGCTAAAATTTTTCAGCTTTTGTTTTTGAAAATTGCGTAAAAGGGGGATATGGCTATTGACATTATGCTTAAGGATTATATATTGTACAAGTATAAAGAAAAAAATGTTATCGATAATATCAAGTGGAAATAGAGGGTGATGCAGTTCCAAAATATCTGTACGCGAGCCGCCACTGCTTCGCTCGCAAATCGACGTCGATCTAGCTAATTGCCGGAATTTAAATCTACCCCTCCGCGAGCACCAGAAGCGATTCCAATGGTTCAGCTTCTAAAAATGACGAAGATCTATTCATTTAGATCTCGTGTAGTTTCTATTACAGTATTCGAATTATAAGAAATTCATCGAATCCGATTTCCATGTATATTTCCAATTTCACACATCAAGGAAGGACGTCACACGATCGCGGGGCCCGCTGACGTAAGGAATTCAAACAACGTTCCGCGCGAGCATGATTTATCCGCTCGTAATTTCGACTGGCAAACTTGATTTACGCTTACGGGCGCATTGTTTGTAATAATGGATTAATATCTCGATAATAAACGAGCGCCGGCTGATTAACCACGGCCCACTGTGTTTCGTATTTAGCCGACGACAATTATGTAAATGAAATCACCGGCGATCCTCGTGTTCCCGCAGTCGTGGAATTGGTACAGAGCGATTCCTCGCGAAGAAAACGAGAAGAAGAGGGGGCTGGAAAAGTTGAACTTTATATATCGCGTGTTATCGTATAAATATCACGGTAAGGACGTTTAACGGCCTGTTCAGGGATGTATCGAGCGACTTTCCACGTGGGACATAAATTTTTCAATCCTTCACGTGGCTTCTGGTTTATATCTTGCGGCCCGGCGCGAGCATAAAATTCCCGTTAACATTAAGCGATCTTTTAAACTTCCGGTAACCTGTGACGCGCCATTTAATTCCGCGATAGTAAATCAATGTCGCGAACTTCTCGTCAGGAAAACGATATAAAAATCCTCGGAGAACATTTCTCGCAACACTATATCGTAATAAAAATGGTATTTATTTTTATTGCTTCGATAAACGACGAATGACAAGCTAATCGAATCCTTCAGAAAATTATGAAAGGCGCGAGACTGAAGAGAGAGTGAGAGAGAGAGAGAGAATCGTAAATGTTCTATCGATAAATATTTTTAATGTTATAAAAAATTGATAATAAATAATCTTCAAGTGTTTGAAGCACCGGTTCTCGTTCGGTTCGTAAATTTCGTTAGGGATTAGTCGAGCAACGCCGGCCGTCACGGCCGCGACAATTGTCGTGGTCGGTGACAGTGAAAAGAAGCTGTGCGTCATCTAGGCATGTTCCACACTACGTTCGAGAATTACCGAAGCAAGACCATCATTCGCATGCAATGACAAGGTCTACAGAGAAACAGGTGAAACATTAAATCTACGATCAGAAGCGAGAAAGCGCGTCGTTGCAAGCAAAAGTATGTATGTATATCGTGTCCAGTCCACACTTCCGGTTCGATCTGACACGCTCTACGCGGACGAGTCACCGTGTACGCAAGAATTACTTCCATTACGGGACACGACTGTTGAATAATATGCATCTTTTCCGCCCCCAATATTTCGCTAGTTAGTACCTACGAATATTTTCCAATTCCATCTTCATCAAAATAAATTCTATAACTTCGAAAATTCAACTCCGCGCCGCGTACCTTTCCAAAGAAAATAAAAAAATTTTTCAAGCCTTTGCCAAGCTATTTCTCGCATACGATTCCCAATTAGCAGAAAAATTCGACGTCCAATTACAATAAAGGGACAACCGGGAATGTCAAAGGTAAATTCGCGGATCACCTGTTTTTGGCAGGAAGAAGCCGGAAAAAAAATGCAACGCCACAGAAAGTGTCGCCGCGAAAACGCTCTACCGGAAGGGGCAAACAGTTTTCGTAGACAATGGGGATGGAGGGAGAGAGTGAGAGAGAAAGAGAAAGAGAGAGTGAGGAAGATAAAATGGACCGCTGTGTGCGGCTTCCGCCAAATGAGCGAATGAACGCGTCAAATAAATGATGACATTCTAAAAGCGTGCGGAGATTTCTACGTGGTTCTCTTTGTAGAGGCACGTCTCTTGAGGGGGCGGGGGCAACGGGGGTTGAGTCGCTCGTAAAAAGCAGCTCGTAAAAATGTACGTTTCCGGGGACGCGATCGTAAAGGCAGTTCCGCTTCAATCCTTTCCTCGGCTGCCACTTTCTCCCTCCCCTTTGCTGCACACCCTTTCTTTTATTATTCTTGTTTCCGAAACACGATATTTCGAGCACGATGCGACAAAGTGATCGGAATTATTCTGCAAATTTCGATTTCGCAACGTAAAGAATTACTTACTTACTTAAAAGTTTCTTTCACATTGTTAGATAACGTCAACATACACGAACAGCATAATCTTCTGTTGGTTAATGTTTTATTATTCCTTAAGCTTCCCCTTTCTTAAACATGCAATTGGTTTTCTTAAAAATTGCTCTGAATTTGCATCGTGAGCACATCAATCGAAAACGAGACGAACTTTTGGGACAATCAAATATAAAATTAAGGGAAATATGAATTTGATCCGGCTCTCCACAAATTTTGGCTCGCCGTGCAACGATCACGGTGGTCTACATGCATTTCAACCCTCCGAACCTCACCCCCTAATTTCGTCTGTTCTCGACAGAGAGGGTCGACGGTGTCTGATCATGTTCCGAGGCTCGCTGTCTCGCGGATTAACCGAACCGGCTAATTTCGGATTAATCGATTCCATATCCTCGCGACTCGCCTGTAACGGCGCGTGTTAGCGACAACTGACCGCCAATTAGCTGCACAGTTCGTTCGGGACGATCGCCGACAGAGAACACCGGGAAGACAGGTCAGGTGGCCTCTGTCGCTCGCAAAACGGAAGCCAGCGAATTCCCCGGCGAATTTGCGTACGCTATACTACTTTCGCGGCTTCCTCCAGCTAATGGTCCCAACATGATTTCCTCGTGACTGTTCCCGGAGCATCCCGGCTCGTCGTTAGGCCGGCAATAAATCTGGGATTCAGATGCACCGTCGCGTCGCGTCGCGTCGTGTCGTCCAGAACTGTGCCGGCACTCGAGTTCGAGATTAATCAAAATCCACTTAAATTCGCGAACTCCTCTAAACGAGTAGACCTCTTATTCTGCCCTCGTGATTCTAAGTTAATATTAAACGCGGAAGGACGTCGTCGGATACAGGGACGCTGAACGCTTCCCGACAATTCCCCGGACGGCAGCGAAAGTTAATTCGAAAGCAATTTTATAATCCTCTCCGGCGTTCGCTTCCGCCCTGATGGCGTTTCAGTTGTTCCATCATGGCGGTACACCGGTTGCGAAAAATAAAAACTAAATACCGTACTAATTCGTCCGTCGGTCTCCCATTTTTATTAAATTCAATTCGTCGCGGTCAAGAATATTCTCTTAGCGAATCGGACTTCGCAGATTTTTACAAAAATACAATCAACAAAAAAAAAAATTGATCGAACCTAGTTTCGAACACCGACCCCTGAAATCCCCGCCAATAGACACTACAGAGCAGCGGGTCTGAGCCATTAAATTGTCCGATATCCAAGAATGCATATTCAGCAAGGTTCGGCCGCCTAAATCAGACCATCATGAGCACGAACAATATCGATGACGTCGCTCGGTCCGGCGACCGTGGGAGAGGGAGGGGGATGCGCTTAGCTACGGGGGTAGTTAGTTAACGGAGAGGGAGTCTCGCGTGGAATCGGTTTGCCGGTGGAGCGGGGGCGGTCGTTTAATCGGATTCCAATCAGCGTATTCATTTATTTATAAGACTAATCGAGTCCAGGATTTACGGGGTACCTCGTCGCGTCGCGTCGCGTCGGGAGGGCTCGCAGACAATTCGAGCATCCGATTCTGGGTGCACGGGTGGAGGAGGCAGGCACGTTTATCGAACTTCTGTCCTCTCTCGGTTGACTACGAAGGAAGATCGGGTTCAGCCGCAGACCAATTTCGGCTGAACGTCCTCTCTCGAGCAGGTTTGCACGTGCGAGCGGTTGTCTTGGTGGTGTCCCTTGGAACCCGGACTTCTCTCTGTCTGCGCGTCTCTTGCTCAGTGTACCAAGTGTACCTAGCTACCGTTTATAGGATGTATACGGGCGAGGGGGGTGGGACCTTTCACCACGAATTCACGGAGGGGCTGTCCATTTACATATTCGCGGCGGTTAGCTGAAAGACGTTTTGTAATCAGGTTCTGCGGCCCGTTTATGGTTCACTTTAACCGTTAACGCGGCAACGGACGTTTAATAACCGCCGACACGTTACACGAGCCGGGGTAATGTCCCTCTACAAATTTAATCAGCACGGGGGTCGTTTCCGATGCCGAACCGTGCTGATCGTTTAATCCACGGGGATTACGTTCGACCGACTCGAAACGAGCCCGTTGAATGAACTGGACTAAGTGTTTTCGGGGACGCGAGAGCTCCGGAATAGAAGAATCCTTCCTGGCTAATGATGCCCGATCACTTCCCGCTGGCTTGATTCTGACCGGGACACCCACAGTCCACCGTTCTTGGAACTTTCGGTTGGTTCGCGGACAACTGACCGGGCGCGATTGGAAATTCGTACGCGTCACGGGCGGCGGAAAGAAGCGAAACTGCCGTTCGTAATACAAGGATCAAGATCCGCGGAAAGGATTGTTAGAGGAACGTTCGAGATTCGATTCGTCATCTCGACACGAGAACTCCCCCGAATTATTTTCTTAAATGTCTTGCGATCAAGGAATGGAAACAGCTAAAAACTTGGTACATCGCGAATAGCAATTCAACCGATAATGAATAGTCACGGCTGTGTTCGAGCCAAAATCCAGGTTTCGGCCTCAAGGCAGAATAATCCAGCATCGATCAAGACACCGACGATCGCCCCGGTAGATTAAGCGTGGATTGTGTCCCCGGATATGCTGATAGATAGATCCGATAAGGTGATCCGACGGTTTAGCGGGAAAATTGAATTCTATTCAGGCCGCTACTTGCTTTCGGATTAGTTTTAGATGCCGGTACACCGTGCGAGCTTCGACAGAGCGAGAGAGAGAGAGAGAGAGAGAGAGAGAGAGAGAGAGAGAATCCGGGATGCTTTGACGAGCCTGACGAGCCCCGATCATACGTCCACTACCGTGTTTACGCGGCTCCGAATTGGCCGCCGGTTAATTTCCGGTGCCGGGTGAACGTTAATTTTCGATCAGGTTTTCAGTCGGATTCACCGCGGATGATCCAATGATTTAATGATTAAACCGTCGAGCCAATTGATCTCTACACGATCCTAGATTAAGTCTAGATTATGCCTGGCGATCGTGAATTCTGGATTCAGGTATCGCCGGGCACGTTTGACAGTGTAATTTGACATCCCGATAGCGCACTGGCTAATTCAAGATCGGATCCCGATTTGCATAATGCCGCGGACGCGGCGCGCAGATTTCACAACTGTGTCCATTGCAAAATTCTGCCATCGCCGGAAGATTAACCATTTTGCGGTTGAACGGGATCAAGGGGATCGATGGGGACGATATACTTGGCAAGAAATCGTTCCTACCACTGATGATCAAATTTTTTCGAATACACGGAATAATCGATTTTTATGAACAAACGATAATGGTATTATCGATTGAAGAATTGTAATCGTTGAAAGAATTGTATCGGGATTAAATATTTCGATGTTGAACCGATAATTCGGGACGAGTCAGCGAATGGATTAGAAACAAACAATTTGGAACTGTGGTTTGTTAGTTGATCGTCGGTTTTGGATCGCGAAGCGAGGATAAGGGCTCTAAATATCAGCTAATTGAAAAAATGTCAGGCGGTAGGGTAGAACCGAGCTGAAACCGGACGGCTAACTAGTTCGAACGCAATTCCGATCGGACTTCAATTTGCGATTAGTTCGGCCGGACTCGGCGCGGCGCGCGATTCGCGCCGCGCCGGCTCGAAATCGAATAGTTAATTCCGTTGCGCAGTTTTGGAACCAGATTTAATATCCCGGGAGCAAGCTGTGTCCATCGGGAATCTATCGCTTTAGAATTCCAGAGCCGGAATAACTCAAATACTCTACGACCGGTGCACTGGTCCACAAGATGGCGCTCGTGCACGCAAATCGCTACTTTCCACAAAATTCTGGGGGACTGGTTTCTGTTGTTCGTTCGTATTTAAGATTGATCCACAATTACAATTCAATTGTACATATCGAATATTTTCCGTAGGACTCTCGCCGTAACAAATCGAACTCTGATCTAATTTTCTGGGTCTATCTTTGAGACGATTGCGCGGAGCTTGTTTGCTCGCTACTCGATTTAAACGATTGAATTTTACCGCTTTACCGATTCGAAAGTAAAAAAAAGAAAAACTGGGGACCGGCTCTATTTTTTACAGCTGTAAACAATTTTCGAGTCTCGTTCTTCTTCTATTTTATCGTTGAAAGCGTGTCAATCGTTTTATCGGAGGTTTGAGGCTTTTACAGGCCACTTCTTTGACTCTTCCAGCTATGAGTCGCGTCCTTTTGAGATAATTATCCGACGAGTATCGCTTTACATTGGAGAAATCTTGATCAAAGGATCGATTGATACTAATACCCTTATGAAGGTTCACTTTTAACCCTTTCATTACTAAAGACAACTTCGGCATTAGTAAAGACGACAAAGGTGATCGTAATAATTGAATGAAATTTTATCTTACTTAAAAAACGCTAATTTTATAAACTCGACGTCGTTACTGTTCAACATTATATAATACCACGCGCGAAATTCAAGGAATCTACTTGTCCCGCTAAATTATTCTCATATTTCACAAAAGGATCGCATTTAATGAAATATTCCGAGCGCGAAGACTGTTATCCAAATACAAGCAGCGCTGGCCGACGTGTTAATTTGAGATATCTCGAATAAAAAGCCCATAATTTGCATAATACGAAGCAGTAGCAGATGTTGCGCTCGGCTCGCTGCAAAGTGCAATCTCGCGAACCCGCCTCGCCCTTAGAATTGCACGGTTTCTTGACGCAACGAAAGGATCGAAGATCCTCGTTAAGCATTTCAATCGATTTGAAAGAAAAAGAAGTTTGAAAAAATTATTAGCTACCTTTAACCATTGAACGTCTTAGTTCATTAATTACCGAGCGAGAGTTTAAGAAGCCTCCGAAGATCCCCAACGCTTAGAATCTGAACGATCCGGGGGGCTAGCGCGAAGAGTAGCGAGCAAAGAGAGTCCACGACGGTGAAACGAACAATAGAGAGAATTATTATTTTTGGAAGCAGGTGATACTGGGGGGGTGGTGTTAGTGGACGGTCCGCGACGGCGCACGATGACTCGAAATCGAACACTAGCTGGCCCCTACCTGGGTATCGTTGATGCTCCGGTGTCTTACCCTCCTGAACAAAGTGCGGGCTGTGCAGTTCGGTGGCTTCGCTTATCGCGTGCTGCGTCACGATCCTCAGGGATAGCACCAGGCCCGAGTAACTCCTCTCCGTGGGCAGATCGGTGATTTCGAGCATGCTAGGCGTCATGCTGGTCGTGGAGGCCAGCAGACGCCTGGTTCCCGCTTCGAAGACCTGCAGCATATAGGTGGCAGTGCGCGTGTCGATGTACTCGCTCTCGGCGCAGCTCACCCTGACCGTTGTCCGACTCTCTTCCCTGATCGTACAATTCTCCGGTCGCGGAGGTCGCGTCAGCCTCTCACCTGCTACCACATCGGCACAACACACCAGCCTCAGCCTTCTTCTACTGCTACTTTTCGGAGGGTAGTGTTTTTTAATTCTTAATGGGACGCGCGCTTTTGATTTTCTAAGGGGTTCGGTCGGTTAGGTTCTGGTTGGTCAAGGAGGATCGTAGTTCTCGTACTTCCGTGGACGTTCGACTGGCTAGAGAAGCTCAGGCTTCTGTTCTTACGTTATGTCTCTCTTAGGCAGACTCGCGTTTCACGGGGGTTGGTGTTTTTTAGGTTCTGGTTGGTCAAGATCGAGGAAAAATTATTGTTCTCGGTTTGCGGATCGATGCACCTAATTTTTTTTCTCCCTGGATTTTGTACTAGCCGGAGGAAGATTTTTCCTCATGGTGCTTTTCTGTTGTCTTTCGTTGGTACAGTCGGAGGACCCTTTTTTTCAATTTTGCCGTCCGAATGGTTTAAGTGGACTATGTTTCACTGTGGCCTATGTTTATTTGTCGTTTTTCTCGGGTGGATGCAGTCTGGTCTTGTCTCGGCCTAATTTTAGCAACGGAAAATGAAGAGGATTCGGTGCATTTCAAAGGCTCGTTTTTTTTGTGTTACCGTTTTCGTTCGGGCGGAGAGAGGTTTCGTGTTTTGAAGTGATTGAGTTTCACGTTTGAGTGGAATTAGTCGGCAATTTTTGCGTCAGAGTCGTTCGCAATGGGAAACGTCGTGTCGCGTCGCTGGGATTTTATGATCGGAAGTTTTACGAGCGAAAGTTTCTGTATTCGCTAGAGTTTGTCCCGGGCTCGTGCGGGAATGTGGAATAAAAATAAATAGTGGACCCCTTGCTTGAAGCTGTTTCGCTATCGAATAGTTTAAACTCGACAATCGTGAAAATTATACCCCGGATAAAGAATCGATAGAGCGGATCCCCATTTCAGAAAATGATTCGTGCTCCCAAGTTTATTGGAGAACGAATATTTCTCTCTTTGGAAAATTTCGTTAATGGATTGATCGCGAACCTTTGAGGATAGTTAGCCAGGAACATTACAGCGACAACAAACTGATCTGACCGCCATTGGAACCGCATGATGAATCTGTCGGTTCATTTCCCGGTGGTTTCGCTATGTGTCTCCGATTGTTTGAGTCAGTATGCTCACGTTAATCTCTTGTCGGAGCTCGTCGACCAATTCAATTTGCAATCACTGAAAGGTTATGTCGAAGGTATCCAGTCGTATCGATGTGATTTCGAAAGGACCGGCTTAAGGTATATCACCGCCCTCGTGCGCATATCGCCGTTTCCCCATTATGCGTGCACAGATGTTAAATACCCCCATTCAATAGTTGGCAATCGTTTCCGTTTCCGGCAGCGACGTTTCTTCGAAATTCAAGGGGAACGATCTTCTAAAAAATAGGGCACTTTATCGGAAGCTAGTAAAAGGGTCGAAGACGATAAAAGATTCTAAAAATTTCAGAAATACAGTAGAAGCGAACCAGAAGACTGAAGCCAGTTTGAAGGAAATTAATAATATTTGTCACTGGTCTGATTGATTGCCACAGCGCAACAAGGTTAACGAATGAAAATCATTTTCTGAGATTTCGCGAAAAAGTTCGAGCGGACAGAAAATATATTTTTAAAAAGGGGGTGCGCGTAGGTGCCGTAAATTTCTTTTTCCCGACCCGTAAACCAGTTCGCGAGTGACAATAGATTTCTGCCGAAGCCCGGCAGTGCCTCGTTTCTCATCGAGCAGAGTCGCTCGAACATGTTTTAATATAAACGTCATGGGCGCAATCGATATCTGCCATTGGTTGGACACGCTGTTGCCCGATAGGAGGGGTCGGTCGCCGATCGAGCAGCTCGATTTCGTCATTTGTACGTCGCATAACAAGCGTATCTGACTTTCGTTCGAAAACTAAGTCCGTGCCGGAAGTTCGCCGGAACGGCCGCTTTATCGGCCCGAAATATTCGGGAGCCTGACAGAAGAAGAATCACACGAGCGACTGAACGCCAGTCAGGACAGCCATCATCTTTTTTTTTTTGTTCCCCACCGATTCTTTTGCCGAGACGGACTTGGACGGCTCGGACAGCAGCGCGAGAGTCGATAAACTCGCGGACAAGCGGATCAAGTGGCGCTGCTGTTCAATGATATTGAGTATTGTTTCTGAACAGATTCGTAATCTCGAATAGTCTTCTCGGATTTATGGCAAGAATTTTCTTTCCGTGTGAAATCACCGAGACACAAAGTTACAAGTAGAGGAATTAAGTAGAACAGATCCATGAATAAAATTTCGCTCGAAAAATAAGAAATATTTATTTTTTAAAAAATCGATTTGGCGGTTCTGTAAAACTTTCCATTACGCTAATGCGTCGAATGTTTTGTTGCTCGTTATTTTGGAATTTACGGTGAATTTTTTTTTCAGGGGGGGAATTCTAGTAGAATAAACTTTAGAAACGAGCGAAATACGCGATGCTGGTCAACGATACCGGTCGACGATAATGTCAAAACAAATTTATTATTCGGAACGCGTTGTTTTCTCTTTTGGAAATTTTCGCTTTAATGAAAGCATTTAACGAATTACCGTGGCAGCGGGATGATCGCGAGGGGGTAGTATTACCCAGACCGAGAGAAAATCTGTTGTTATTTACCCGAAAAAATATAGGATTGCAGGTTTTATCGACCAGAGGGTAAATATCATTGATTCGTACTACTTGATACTCTGCCAGCCGGTTTATTGACACATACCACTGCTCGCGGGACCCACCCCTAGTCAGTATTCCGAAAACAAACAGAATTATCAGGTTTACAATCTCGCGTTACCTTTATCGAGCATTTCCGCGTCATTTAAACGACATTTAATCCCATTTTTCTTCGATCCGCCGAAATATGTACAAACCGCTCTGACAGAGAACTCTCGAATACCTGATTGTTGTTTCGAATCGTGAAGGACCCACCTTGAACGCCGTTAAAATCATCCGAAGCTCACGTAATATTCTACACACGAGATAGATAATAAATGCAATTTGATGGGAAGAGAAGCTCTAAAAAATCATTTAAAAAAATCTTTAACTATCCAAAGCTAGGCGAACACTAGGAAACGTTTCCGAAGAATCAACGACGAGAGATCTCGCAATACGAACAAGATCCAAGTGCAGCTAGCCTAATCGTCTTCGGAGAACCTATTCCAGCCATTGGCAAGGAACGATATCGAGGTTCGGATCTGGGAATTGGCCCCTCCCCCCCAATCCTCTGCTCGCAGGAAATTCCGCTTTGCGACTGAGTTCCCGGCGTTGGCTGGTAATAAAAGACAGCCGGACAATTAGAGCGCGAGCCAACAGTCGCATGAAGCACACCGATCCCAGTTAGCCAACGGACAGAATAGGCAGAGTCAACGATGAGGAGAACGGCCGCGAACCCACCCCCTCGCATCCCAATTAGCCACGCATTATTAACGCGTACTGTACACAGGCCGTTTACGGGGAAAGCTGGTCCTCCCTCCCCCGGCCTCTCCCCAACCCCCTCCCGACGCGGCCTCGGCGTTCCCGAGTTAATTGTTAGCAATTAGCAGGAAGAATGAGCTCGCAATCTGGCAGAGTCGCCTGGACAAAATTATTTTGGCAGACTAGAAGTGGAATCCCTTTCGACGGAACCTTCGTACCACTATCTCGCCGAGGGTGAAAAAAGGGGACGCGTCCGACTTTGCAACCCCTTTATTTCTGTCCGATGGAATTCGTTCTGTCTTTGCACACGGGTCGCCAATTTAATTTTCAATTAACTGGTTGTAGTACTGGTTCCTTTCCTAGTTTTTTTACTAGTTTCTCACTGGCCAAGTCCGAGCAAGTTGCTCGCTACTTTGTGTTAATTAACTTGACTAGAAGGAGCGATTTGATTGTTTTTCGAGAGAAAATTGTCGCGAGTACTGCACCGGATAAATCAAGTTGATCAGTGACGAGTAGTGCAAGTCAACGATAGGAACTACGGAAGTTAATTTCTATTAGAAACAAATCTGCCCGAAGATGAAAAGTCTTGAAACTGTGTGCATCGACAGAGCGAAATGTGCGATTTGTATAGAAACTGTTCGACGATCGACGAAAGCGAAAAAAGTCCGCCGAGAAAACGCCGGGGGTTCGAGTTGTTCGTATAAACGAAGGTTAAGAGGAACAGGCCGCGTTCGAGGCTGAACATTTGTCCAGGATTTCGCCAGGACTAATCCGAGCGAGAGCACCGGGACAGGACTCGCGGGAGAATTCGTCGGAATCGGTTCTTAACGTGCCTTTCCCCCCACCCACCGATCCGGACCCTCGTCCCCGGGATTTTCTAAGAACTTTCGAATAATACGACCCGCCGGCGATCCAATTTTCCTCCGGCTGAAAGGCGCAGTCATTTGGCCAAGATTTATTAAGGGTAATACCGCTCCCTAAATCTTCAATCACCGTCAACCGGAAGATGTACCATAGGTAGGTATACACATAGAGACATAGTACATAGAAAATCGTTCTTCTTTTTCGAACCCACCTATACCCGGTAATTTCATCGGAGCCGATGACGATCGCGTTACGGTTTTCCCTTCATTAATTTCGGAGCAAACGGCTCGAAAAACATTCGATTTATCCGCGGGTAGATCCGAAAAACTGTCAAAGAATGTTCGATTTTCGGGGATGACGGCTCGCGGCTTCGGTCTCGATTAAATCCCGGGGAAAGTCATGAAATTAATTGGCACGATCGGCCGCCCGTTAATTAAATCCGACGCCATCGATCACTGGAATAAATCACACGGCTAATTATGCCGATTAATTTCGACTTCGGCCGGCGGGGCATCGATTTCAACGGGAAAGAACCTCGATTGGCAACTCGATCGGGGATTGTTCCGCCTGTTTTCGGATGTGGCGTATTTCGGTGGGTACGATGCTCGATTCGTGAGAAATTTTTTCCAATGAAAAAATGTCGAAATTTTCAGACAATCGTACATGTACTTGTATACAATATGTACCGGCCAAGTATTTCGCTTGCACACGGTGTCTCGGATGCTCGCGGGCGGATGCAGTTTTCGGCGCAGCTAACGATGCAGCACGGGTCGCGGAGCACGGAAACCGGTAATCGAGTTCGACGGGGACCCGGGAACTCGTCGGGACACCTGCGGAGCTAACCGGTATCAAGCGCCTAATCGCTGGTCTACAATACGAGCACGAGTAAACGCTGCAACATGACGTTCCATGTCGCTCGTAGAGCTATCGGGCGCGCCTGCTTCTGAAGCTTAAGGACCTGCGCGTCGCTACTCGCGAATATCACTTCTCGGATATTCCAATTTTCCAACGGTCGATTCTAGAATCTACGTTTCACGGTGCCGGGACCGAGGATTCGAGGTTGATCGATCGAGTCCTAGAACCGCTGAGCTCTAATTTTTCGCCGGTGTAATTGGCTGGTGAAGGCTGGGAAATGGATTGGTTTGCTTCTGGATGATTACTTCGACCGCGGAGTGGCGAGATGTATGTTTATCTTGTTGTAATTGGATTTTGGAGACTGGATTGGAGAAGAGACGGAGGATCTCGATGAAGATTATTAGGTACGTTTGCTTTAACGGTATCGATTAAAATGCAGACATTGCAAGAACAAGGCCTCAGGGTAATCGGTCAAGTCCGAGCGATCCAGAAATTCCAGTACAAATTGTCCAAGGGAGCCTCTCTCTCGGAAAGTCCACGTACCCGTCGCGAAGTCAAGCTAAGAAGACAAACGTCACAGAAAAAAACCAGGGTTTTCTAAACGGAAGGCAAACACTTTCCCGTACAATCGATCCGCTAACTGCACCGGAGCGGCGGCGACGTTCGTTCGTTAAAACGATCATTGATCCAGCAGAGTGGTTCTCGAGTAAAAACTGTTGGATTCTTTTCCCGAAGTCCGTCCACGGAAGGCTGATCGATACGCGTATTGCAGCGTTCGCTCGTTCCCAACCCCCGTTCGGGTCGTAAATAAAGGGATAATGTGGTTGTCTAAGAAGGACAAGGTTATCACGCGCTCGCGCGTGCGCTGAACACACACACACACACACACACAGAGAGAGAGAGAGAGAGAGAGAGTAGAGGGGGGAACCCTTCGAAAATCGAAGGGAGAAGGAAGAGAGGGTGACAGAGGATCGAGGAGCAGTACTAAGAAGAAATATAGATAATCACGTGAGCTCTACGATGCAAGGCCGTGCAGCGTAGCAGACAGTGCTCAAAGGAAATCGCAAGAGAGTGTTGTGCATCGTCGGATCCGGCGCCGTCGACGATTCACCGACGGAGATCGTACGTCGTCGTCCGATCGATCCGATCTCTGGCGGCCGATCTACGCGGGTGTCCTTTGGCCTCGCTCTCCCAAAGGAGGGACTAACTCACCTGTTCGTCTTTCGGGCAGGTTCAGGGTGGTGGCGCGGAACCGGACCGTCTCGCTGCGACCCTTGCTGTTGTTCGCGTATATGTGGACGTCGTAGCTGGTCCCGGGCTTCAGGTTGCTCACCAAGAACGACGGAACTTTGCTCGTATGGTTGTACACCGTTTCGCTGGGCTTCGCCGGGCCGGTGCCACTCGCGCTACCCGCCTCACGGTCCACCTGGATCGCGAAATTCTGCGGCAGACCACCGTCGAACCCCTCCGTGCACTCCACGAACAGAGAATCCGTCGTCTGGTTCAGAAGAGAGCAATTGTGCGGCGTGTCCGGGTGACCTGGAAAAGTAAATCATTCGTACGATCTCTGGGCTCGGCCTGTGACTTCGCCTCCTTCCGTGGTCTATCATGGTCTCGGTCTTTTATGGGTGTGGGTTCGAGATCGATGGGAAACCATCGTTCACTTTCCCTAGAAAAATTTTGCACGATACACAGCGGGTGATACGCTTTTCCTAAAAAAAAAATGCTGCAAGTTCCAGCGTCTGTGAACAGATTAAACAATTTTTTTTTCGAACGAATCTAGGGGCTTCATGTATTTTTGATCATCGAGAGAAAATCGATCTAACAAAAGACTTCCGTTCTCTTGTAATTTTTATGTATCGAGTAAAATTGATTTGTCAATACTTTAATCGTTTCGAAGAAATTTGAACAATGAATAAAAATTACTTGTGAATTTCCAGGTCGGAAAATCTACTTATTTAAATGAAGAACTTGTGAAAGAGTACGCTCTGCAATTATTCAGCTTTTTTGAAGAAATAATTAAGCCAATTGTTCTCGAGTGGTATTGAATTTAAGAGTTAGATTAGCCACAGACGTTAGTACCCTTTTACCGAGGATCAAGTCCCAGCGATGGTATAACGGATCAAGGATTTGCGGGAAGATTGTACACTCTGCATTGTCTAGCCTTAAGCTAGTATTTGATTGGAAAGGGTGCAATCCCGCTAATGGGTTTCCCACGACCACACAGCCAAAATGTGCCCAAGAGACAACATCCTAACGGTCAGAAGAGTCAAGCTACCTTCACCCTAGCTTTGCCGCGTAAACCCCTTATGGCAACGATGCAATTCATCATCATCCTCTGAAAGACGCGTACGCGATAACATTTTACTACCGAAAACAAGTACCTCCGTAAAAGAGACTCAAAGAATGCGTGGAGAAAGTATGACTTTTTATTATTCCTCAAATGCGCTGTTGCGTATAAAATAGCTGGAATATTTAAAAAAAATTGAATTTTTCAAAATACGCTTCGGCGAAGTTTTCGCTCGGTTCGTTTAGTTTAACATTCCGAATGAACTAGAGTCGAGTCTAAATAAGATAAGAAAACGTTTCAGTGGCGAGATGAACGTTCCCTTAGCGTCAGACCGGGGGTCGAAACCTCCCCTATTCAGGGGTTTTAGGATCGAGAACGGTCCGGAGACGACGCTGGCCGTCCGCTATTTTGTTTTCGTCATCCGGGGCGGCGTCGGCGACGGAGAGGGTTGGGTTTAACAATCAGCAGTTAAAGTCGCCGTAAAGATCTCCTGGTCTCCCTGGATAAACGAAACCGAATCGTATCCTCCCGTCGCGTCGAGAAGAGATAGGTCAGCGTGATTGGCTCGCGTCGAAGGCGTCGGGGATGGTAGTGGGTAGGTAGCTTCGAGGAAACTGTCGCGACAAACGTTTACCAACTACGGGACGGGAATACAAAGATGACGTGGATCGTCGGCGACGCACGTTCCACCCCCGGCCAAAATGCTGCTCGCTATCTCTAAGAAACGGCGGCGTTTCGTCGTCTTTAATCAACCGGCACGAGCTAACGAGGTTTAGGTTTTGCGCTGGCATTTCCCGGACCGGGGCTCCGCCCCGTATCGAATCGAACTGAACTGAACTGAGCTGAGCTCAACTGAACTGAACTGGGTTTTATGCAACGCTCTCCTTAATGGCGGTTTTTATTGGCCCGTCCCGACGGTTTAGAGCCCTAGCCCGGCACTGAACACCGCATTTGTGACGTATTGACGCGGCTTTATACCAGCCGACTGCCTTTCGTCGGCCGTTACGCGCCTCGCGCGCTTCCCGCTTGTAGCTCATTCTCGCCCGTGTTTTTAGACCCTCTTAGGATTAAAGTTGCACGAAGTCAGCTGCAAACCGGAAATCACGAGGAGGAGATCCTGAGAACAGTGGAAAGACCTCCCGTTGCAACATCGATGCACCGGTGTTTCTAGCGGTGTTTCCCGAGACTGCGCGGTGATTCGATAGAGACTCATATTTGCTCTACGACGTTTTAACCCTTTGCGGTCGTACGTCTACTCTCAGTCACCGAAGCTTATTTACCGTTCCAGTCGTATCTCTGCTCTCAGCCACTACAGCAAAGAACCATACCGATCTTATGTTATATTAAGTCGACGAGCTTCGACGTGTAGGAATCCTCAGTAACGACAAACAAAATTTAAATATAAGCTTAATACGACCGCAAAGGGTTGAAAAATGTATACGAGTTGGATAGGAGAGCGTGCACTTTGTACACGCATGTTTTATTACTTTTATTATTAAATCGAATGTTCAATCGTAAATACCAAAGTGTCGCCGTTCGAACGCGATAAGAGTTAAAGTCGGGTAGCATTTCAGCAGGTCACCGAACGCAGGCAGTAAAGTTCACGGATTTCCTTGGAATCCATTTTAGAGTCGAGGGCGAGCGAGCCGTATTCCCTATCATCAGGAATCGTCCGATGATCACAGATAACACATCGTGGAAGAACGGGTATCCGGTGGAAGCGCACGTGCGCCGCAAAGGAGGTGGGAGGTGGACTGGTCCGAGGACTAAGGATCGGAGGAAGGGGCTCTATATCAGCGCATGACGTCCGCGTATACGGGGATCTTATTTACTGGTGATCGTTCGACGGGGAGAAATGCTGCCTGTAATTCAGCCGTTTCGAATGGAACGAGCATTTGCTTCTCTCTCTTTCTCTCTCTTTCTACCATCCTCTATTCGTCTGTCGAGTTAAGTCTCGTTAAGAGGTCAGAGAAGCAGGACGGTACCAAAAAGGAACAACGTCGACGACGTCCAGCTGCCTCGGCAGCAACGGACGTCGTTGTTTCTAATCTGCATAATGAGGAAACTTTTTAAATCTAATTTACGTCTATCAAGCCCTGCTTCTCCTCATTCCTCTCCCGAGAGAGAGAGAGAGAGAGAGAGATAGAGAGAGAGAGAGAAAGAGAGGGAGGGAGAAAAAGAGACACTTCTACGCGGATTACTTTGCGCGCGTCTTTCCGCCATAAATCCCGGCGATTTATATTTACTAAAATCTTAATTTCCACCGTTGCGCGCGGACTGTTACATAATTAAAAAGCAAGTTTTTCCATAAAGTACCGTGGCCGCGGTAGATCTTCCGCGGACACAATTTCAACGTCGTATTATTTCTGCACCGTTAGAGAGAGAGAGAGAGAGAGAGAGAGAGAGAGAGAGAGAGAGAAAAAGAGACATTCTCTCTGTTGTAGTTTTTCTGCGGCTGAAAGCCGAATGGACAACGGGAGTAGCAGCGAGCTGAGAGCGAATTTTCCGGCGTCGAATTAACGTCCGAAAGTGTTTCCGCGTCTTTCGCCGGTAGAAAAGCATTCGAAATCGACGGGGGATTCGCGCCACGCCGTTTCGCGTCGTATTTGAGAATATGCTCGATGACGTGGACGTTGAACCGGAGAGTATAAAGCGTAGACGGGCCTGTGTAGATTTTCTCCGAGTCTATCAGCTTTATTTCGTTTCTCTTTTATTTCACGTCTGCCGGGAAGGATATTCAGTGGTCCGTTTTCCTCTTCAGATTTCGACGCGTTGTTCCTGCGATAACCGAACCGAAAACGATTCTGCCTACCTATCTGATAGTTGAGTGAGTAATAACGAAACATCTTTTACACGATCATCTTGAAGGCTGTGCGTGAAACGCTATTGACGCAGGCCGACGATAGTAAAAAGAACCTAAATGAAAAAATACCACGGCGATAACGTATAAATTGTTCGGTACTCACCGGCTGGGACGATGTGGTAAACGCAAGGCTCGAGTTGTGTTCCCTGATCGTTCGTGCCCCAGCAAAGCAGAGTCCCGTAATCTAGCTCCGTCATGGGGGTGTAGGACGCCGTTGAACGGGTCCGTTCGCTGGTAACATGTGCCTGGGGTATGTCCACAGCCTCCATTGTGTTATTAAACCTCCAAGTGAACGACACTTCCGGCGGATTCGCCACAAGCTCGCACGGTATCCGCGCGGTCTCCTGTCGGGCCACTCCGAAGACCTTCATCTGCCCATGGTGGCAGACTGGGCTGACTGGAAAAGAAACGCAAGTGTTTCTGTCAGCGACTATCCTCCGATTAACTCATATTTTTTAACCATTCGAACACGAACTTGCTTTTAACATGGTTTATTTATTTTTATCACTAAAGCTACCACTGCCGGTTTCGTATTTTTCATTTTGCAATTATCGAAATTACGAAGTTAATTTGGAAATATTCATTCGATAAATTGTATTTATCCAAGCAAATATTGAAACAAAAATTGCACAAAATAAATAGAGTCTTGTCATTTTTATAAACGGTTTAATCGGTTTTATGGCTCAATTTAATAATGCTTTCAATATCACGGGTACAAATATAAAAAATAATCGAATAAATTACTGCTAGTCTTTCGAAAAATCCTTATCAAATCAGTATCGCGTGCAGAACATTTCAGGAGAGATGAATCGGCGAGCGTTCCGAACATTTTGCACGCTGCCTTGTTCGAGCCGACCTCATTAAGGTCCCAACATGATCACAGATGCCGGCAAGCTTGTCTCGTAATTCAATCATCCTTTCTAACAAAATTTCCAAGCCATTCCACGCGACGATACAAAAAACGCTCGCACGCCGATCTCTCGAATAATTTCTTAAATCACTTCCGAATCGTTCTTATTAATTTATCTGTGATTTCCCCGGGACTAAAGATGACCGAGGAAAGATTTGCGATTGGAACGCATTGCTTCAGCTTTGCCGTAAGTTCGAGCTTCCCGGGGCCGACTTTGACGATGAGTGATCGACCGGGATATCTAATATTCGTACAGGACAAAGGTAACACGATTACGGTGCACTATCCGTGATTAAGCATTAATGATACAATCGATGTGCCTGCGTCATTCCCAAGTCCTTGTCAACCGCAGCATAGGTAGCGTCGGATTTCACGACGATGTATAATACATAATAATATACGTGTGCGGGTGTGTATGGATGCGCTCGCGCGTGTACGTATATAGAATATACATAGAGCGCAGAGAGCATGTACAGGAAGCTATCGCGCTATCATAGCTGTGCACCACCGAGAGGCTGCATCTTTATTACCGGTATGAACGGCGAATATACGTCAAATTAACTTCGGAGGAGTTCTCCATTACTGCCTCGGTGCTCGTGAAAAAGAGGAGATCCTCTCGCGGAGCATGGAAAATTAACAGAAACCAAGAAATATTTTATGCAAGCGGTTATTAATCAGGGAGGAAATAAAACAAGCTGAAATGTCTGTGTTTCATGCCCGGCCACGCTTTGAGAAACCGCAAGAGATCTTACAATTTCGCACTTGTAGGTTTTATGCTCGATAAATAAAAAAGGAGCTTCTGCTTGGTTGAAGTTGCCAATAACCTGTGTTTTATTAATAAAACGGAACAACAGTTTGCTGCATCGATGAAAGTTCAAGTTGACGTTGTATCGTAACGTTGCAAACCGGTTAGAACACACTTTGTATTACCAGTGCGCGCATGCATATAATTTCTAAAATATTAACCGGAGCTGCAAATATGCAAACACGTTGCTAACAATACACATCGCATCGCATGTATTATTCACAACGAAATCATGATCGAAGCACGCAAGGATAAACTAGCTTTTCAAAACTAGAACATGTTTAGATTTTATTTGGGTGGGGGAGCTTCCGGGAATTCCAAAAATTGCGAGCCGAAAGCAAGTTATTGTTAGGAATGGAAAGATGAAAATTTGAGCGGGGTCAGGGGTGTTCGTTTTCCATCGGGAAATTCGAAGGAAATTTCGCAGGGTCCACGGTGACTTGGACGCGAGCAATTTGCGGTATGCGCGGCGCGTGTGATTCTGCGGGCACGACACGCGTCAGCGTTTTGCGAATTCCATTCACTAAGGCCTGCGGGTTCCGCCGTCCAGGATTACGAGAGCGGCGTCGTTCGAATAATTATGGACGATTCACGGAGGTCTAGTGTTCTAAGTGACCGAGATCAAAATTCTGTTACGGCGACGAGAGTAATAATCATCGATAATACGCTCCGTTCGATTTGCATTTTCCATGGGTGCCTGAATAATTTTCGCGAGCACAAAGGCCGGCGCCGGATTGACCCTGGTACACCAATATGGAGATCGTAACTTTATTATGATTACTATATGGAACGAGCCGTGCCGGGGCTGTTATCATTGTTACATGATTGCAACTTATTAATGAAACGTTGGTTGGCAATTAACCGTTGACGCGGTGTAATCGCTGGCTCACCGATCGCGTAATTTTCTGGCTGATTCGACGCTAATTTACTAGACATTTTGTCAAAAGGATTCATCATTTTTCATATTTTTTTTACAATTTACTTGACCCGTTTTCTCCAAGCAAACGAATATTACCGATTTAAAGATAGCGCTGAAAATTCGCAGTCTAACGACAAGTTCACGTTTTTTGCACGAAATATTTCGCACATGTCGCGACGGCAGAAGTATGTCCGAGTCTCTCGGAAAAGTTTCTGACGTCCCCGTAGCCCCGAGTGCCGGATATCGCATAGAATTTCCTGAGTGATCTAATCAATGAAAGGTTAGCCCCTGTTCTCCTCTGTTCCTCCTTCGTCTTCCTCGGTCTGCTCTCTATGTACTTACACGTTCACTTGCTCTCCCGCCGCTATGTACAAAGTATTATTGAATTTCTAGAAGAACCGTCCCGATAGAGACTTCCGTCCCGAGAGCGCGGGGTCGCATGGGATCTTTTGTCAGACTACACCGGGTTGCATTCTCCTACTTTCCCGTCGGCTGTCTTAGTTGAATAACAATCGTAGGGAACTGCTCGAAATAATGGCCAACTTCGTCCCGAGTCCGCAACTCTATCGTTGGCCGATCGTTCGCCAATACCAAACTCCGTTGGGAATGTTGCTCCCCTTTGTTCGATACTCCCGTTATTTTCAGATTTCTGTTTGTTGCCAATTGTTGTTTCATGCGGACAGTTACGGACGTTCTCGAACTCGCAGCATTTTCTAAAGGAAATGCGCGTTCTGAAAAACTATTAATCAGTATTATTTGAACAGGACGTCTAATCAACAGACCGAAAAATAGCTTTAGCCGTCGGATAACGTGCTATCCATAAAACGACGAACACTTTGAATTCCTCTTTTGACGATCATCGTTAAAAAGTCACGCCTCGGACAAGGACATCTCCACAGAATTCTCGTTTTTCTTTAGCAGGGTTATCGGTTCGGTGCTCGTTACACACGCTGCTGGGTAGGAATATATTCGCCGTATTATGAGAACGATAAATCGGGGAATCGTCACGTCCTCCGGGGATATTTGCAATAAAAATTGACCATTTACCGGTGTCGTTTCTGTTCTCTCGCCACGCAAATCCTCCTTGTCACACTTGTCCCCCAGCAGCCTTTTTCCCCCAACGCGACCGTGGACCGACTCTCTCTCTCTCTCTCCCGTAAACTGGCGAGGATTCCTTCGGGATTATTGCGCCTTTATTTGCCATCGTGAACGGTCGATTGACGCGAATATCGCCGTCTCTCGCACCCATCGTTCCGTTCTATTTAATTTTGATGCGCGCGCGTCCCTGAGATGCGTGCTGCGAACGTGTCGCCAATTCTCGCCGATGCGACGCTTATTGACAGCCCCCGGGGGCAGATTCTCGGTTCGAAGCGGTTTTTTAAATATTGAACGACACCCACGCAACAGTCGAAGCCTGTGTCTGCCGCCTGTAACCTCTCGATGCGATCTCTCTGCGATCCCTAGTTCGATTTTTGTCTCCTTCGCTCGACGAACGAATTTCCAAGATGGTTTTTTTTTTATAAAATGAAAATAAAAATCTCGAGAAAAATGCACCGTCTCGTAATAACAATTTCAGCGGTGTATCGAAAAGACACTTCCCAACGATCATTGACGGCGCAAATTTTTCGAGCAGCGGAATTATTTAGGGGAGTTCGAGGAGAGAGAGTTTGTTTCCGTCCGAGGAGAAATATGTAGGATTTTAGGAAAAATGAGGGAACCGCCGCGCCAGCGGGAATCGAACCCGGGCCTTTCTGCTAGTAACCGATCGGCTAATACGCTCACCCACGGAACCCTCCCATTATTCCTAATATCCGTACGGTATTTTGTTGGTCTGGGGGGTCCTGATCCCACAAATATTTTCCGTTATTTTGTTTATTATTTCTAGTTGGAAAGTAGTTTCCCAGAGGTGTATCAAGATGAGCATTCGATGTCATCGCAACCAGGTATTGTATCCGTTTTTATCGGAACGTCCTGCCTCGGCCGGACGTACCGCGTCGTTTCGAACGTCCGCGCGCGTGCTAGCATCGAACCACGCCGGAAGTTACTATCGATTGCTCCCTCTCCACTGACAATAACGAATTAATGTCTGTCCATTAAGCATTAATGACGCATCGCCTATGGCCCCGCTACGTGCCAAGTGTCTCTGCTAACTATCGGGAGCGATTTATGTTACCCGAATGCATAATTCAGTCGTCACTGGCACAATATTATTACAAAGGGAAGCTGTGCGCGAAATGGCCGGCGGAATGCGTCCCGTGATCCTAAACAGTTTCTTCGTGGGGCGAATCTCGAGCAAACAACAATCACATATTATGTACGTTGGAGCCGCTTAATTGAACGGAGAAATTAATTGCCGCGCCGGGTTAATCATTATAATGGGTTTTTAAACATAATTTTGTGAGATGATTTTCTGAAATCATTGTATTCGTAAATTAATTTTGCTAGTTTAAACACGCGATTCAACGGGGCAATTAAATTTCACGAAAATGGGACGCTGAATGGTTGTTTCGATTAAGTATTTTAAACGATAAAGAAAATCTTCACACAGGCGAAATCGAAATAAAATTGTGATCAATTGTGTTTGTCGAATTCTAGAAACAAAATAATCAGGAGATTTTTTATTTCACGATTATTGAGATTATTACAAGCATGCTTTCGTGGTAAATGATTAAATAAAGGTATTTAGTAGAGTAGATATTATAATACGAACCGCAAAAAATGTGAATAAATTTAATCTTGTTATTTTTATAAGCCAAAGTCTATTTAAAGCTCGGTAAATTTAGCGTCAAGACGAATATTTTCGTAAGATGCGTTACTAATATTCTGCATTTCTGTGCAGCCCGTATGAATGGCGAGTTTTAAACCGTTCGCTTTTATCGAGAATGTCCCGTTAAATTATGTACTCGGTGGTCGGTAAAATAATCGTCGGGAAAGAAACGAGACGGGACAATTAACTTGCTCTGTATCCAAGAACAAGCCCGGCCGGGAGGAAACTTTTCCGATTCTGCGAAAGTTCTTCTTCGTGTTCGAATCGAGCCGCATGAATACCGCAGCCGTTCAAGTAAGGCTAGCTTTATAATTCCCGTAGGAAAATGTGCGGCAAGAATATAGAGCAGCGCATTACTATCAAACTTCTAACCACATCTGACAAAATGGTTCTGTGTATTGTGGATTAACTGAAATGAGAGACGCTATTCCAAAGTTTTATTGGCCCGGAGGATTATGTTTGATCATGCAACGGTTCCGCGAACGACGATTAAGCCGGATCTTTATGGTGTGCACGAATGTGCAGCTTCGAATGTGCTTGCGACCTCTATAATGAAACTATTAATGGAAACGATGTCGTTTAATCAGCGTGTAATATCCACGCTGCGGACTTTTATGCAAAATAATAAATAATTCTACCGAATGTAATAAACTAACTCTAAAATGTAGTTCGGAGCGTCGTTGCTAGCGGATAAAACAAAGTTCCCTGGTCTAAGCAAGATAACAGTTGTCGATCAACCGTTCAATGAAAGTTTGCCAAGTCAGAGGGGTTGATTTATCGCCGGGGAACAATAATTTATCAGTAAATTATGCATACGCAGATATCGAACGCATTATGGCTGTTTCTGACTTGAGATGATGCATGAACATTGATACACCGGCAGCTGCTAATCAGTTACATTAATTAATTATTAATGACTGCCGCTCGACAAGCGTTTCGTCCCAGCTAAGATAACTAACCGATCGATTATTCTACCGATCCTCGACTTTCTCTGTCGATGCGAATGGAAACTCAACATTTCGGTTACCTTTCGACAGACATTAAAAAATTTGAGAGCACTACGATGCTATATTTTCGACCTATTTAAATTATTAAAAAAAAACGTATATTTTTATTTCTGTTGCTCGCCATTGACTCACAAAATAATTCCATAAAGATCTACCAAAGTCGTCTCGCTACGAGCTACCCACGCAAACATACAGACTTCTATTCTGCAAATTACTATTTTACTTCCAAAAGCGTTTTCCAAAGGTTTCGTCTGGATGAATTTTTTCGGAAAATTATGTGGAAACCCTGTGGCACGGTGGAATAACTTCCCCAAACGCTATCCTAACAGAGATCTTTACTACTTACGCGATGACTAACGCAAGGAGTCAAGCAATACGATAGGATCGGACTGCCAGGTCACGGCAGGCAATTCCCGGCAATTAGCCCGAAGAAGAGCAAAGGTTTTATCGCGGCGGATATCTAGACTACCTGGAGATACGGCGAGAGTTTCGGTGTAATTTTCGCGCAAAAGTACAAATGACAAACGCGTGAGTCACTTCGTACACTGTCTTCAACATTCTCGACGAGTGAATCAAGAAACTCGAAACACACATTAAATGGTCAATAAGAAGAAAGTAAAGAAGCCGAACGATCCGTGAAGCGAATAAATCCTCGCGTTTCTGTGAAAGGCTTGTGGATCGGTAATTAGTTGGAAGAATAGAAAGGGTCTATTACCGAGGACATGTGAGCGTAACAGTCTGGGCTCTAAGTTTAATCGACGCACAAAAGGTACAAACTACGCGGAAAGTACATACGTGCACGGAATTCGGCAAAGAGAGAGAGGGGGGGGGAGAGGACATTCTAAACGAAAGAAAGACAGGACAACGGCGCAGTTAAAGCGAGAAAGTCTGAAGGTGCATAGGCAAACACGCACGTGCAATGCGGCGCGATGTGTGCAACGCGAGCAACCGAGCCGAGGATCATTGAATTCAGCCGCGGCCGTATTTTCAGAGTGCCGACGATTACCATAATACATCCCATTTTCTCAGCG
Source organism: Lasioglossum leucozonium (assembly GCA_028454225.1). Classification (NCBI taxonomy): domain Eukaryota; kingdom Metazoa; phylum Arthropoda; class Insecta; order Hymenoptera; family Halictidae; genus Lasioglossum; species Lasioglossum leucozonium. The sequence goes on along the minus strand of CM052209.1, from coordinate 11,598,734 downwards.
GAAATTCTTTTATCGGTCCCACGGATTGCTGATTGCGCGAGAGAAATTTCAGACCGCCCGCAATCGCAATCGGCGGGTTAATGAGCCAGCCACGATCATCGTCCGTGAAGATTCGAACCAATCGGCGCACGCGTTGCTTCCTCCGGTTATTCGTAAAGAACGCCAATCGGGAATCAGCTTCGACGAAAGAGGACAACATCTTCGAATAATGGTCGTCACGGCGGGGAATTCTCTCTCTCTCTCTCTCTCTCTCTCTCTCTCTCTCGGAAATTCCGCAGGGCTAAATGGTTCGCGAATTAGGTCGAAGCCACTTCGCGGCGAATCGATGAGAGTTTTTCTTCTTCGCGTCGCGCGCAATTTGACAGCAGCCGCCGTCTTTTAGGGTGGTCGGTCGATGTGAATTCCCGCGTGTTTACCGCAATTCGCAGTTTTACGAATAAATACTCGACGCGAAAAATGAGAACCGCGAAGGTTGTATTAATTTTTCATACGGCAGTTTCGTTGTCGAATATTTTCCTTTATTTTCGTGCACAGTGTCGTTTTTTCCAATCGTCCAATGTCCAATCGTTGTTTAAAACGTCGTTCTTTATGATCGAAAAAAATTAACAATTTCAGTTCCGACATCGTTGTTGTTTCTACAGAAAGTTCACGTTGAAACGGAAAAATAGAAAAATAAACGGAACACGTACTTTTTACCGTATCATTTGAGAGAGGAAATTTTCGATGAGAAAGTTGGCTCGCTCGTAAATACGTCATCGTCGGCGGAATTTTTTGCCGAGCTTAAGGCGGGTGCGGTGGAACGCGATTACAGGGAAATCGAACGACGGCTGAGTACACGATCTCGGCCTTTTCCCGATCGCGCGGGCACAGACATCGATCCGGGGGTCCGGGTGTCTAAAGGCGTTAGGGGACGTGATCGTGTTAGACATCGCGGCGCAATGCGGTTCCGTGAATTTTTAAGGGCCGTCACATTCCGTAGCTTTGCGTGGCCCGACTCGGTTATTGACATACCGCCATTGGTACGCGGGAAACCTTTCCCGATGATCGCAACACTGATTCCCTTTTCCATTCCTCTTTCTTTCGTTCTCTCTCTCTCTCTCTCTCTCTTACTCACTCTTCCACGCCCATTCCCTTCTCTCCCTTCAGAACCATTCGGCCTTCGAGGACTGACTTCGTTTCACTTCGAAGGGGATTGCGGTTTTGATGAGCGAACGCGAAAGGAGAGAGAATGCGAGCAGGCCGAGAAATTTTTATTGACTTTGCTCGGAGGTCTGATCGGGCGACGACCTATTCTACTTCCGACGGTAAGCACTTCCCTCTTCGAGAACCGTCTGAGACCTGTAGATAATAAAGCGGAACGCGTGGATTTCTACCGGAGGTGTTTTTAAATCGTTGGAAGCTACGAGATTTTATTTAGCTGTCCGACTGGTTTTAATCTTATTTTACTAGCTCCGAATTGCTGGAGGGAAGGATCAAGATTCGTTCGTTCAATCAGTTTTTCAAATAATGTGGATGCCGATGAGAATAAAGCGGAAGAATCTATTTCCATTAATTTTTTCAATCACTATTTCTTGCCTTGTACGAACTTCCGAAGAGGTCTGGCTAGTTTTGAACCGGTTCTAGTTGGAGGTTTAAGATCGAGAGCCTAATAGATTAAGTTTTCAGGATAATAAAGAAGAACGATCGTAGGGGTTGCTGGAGCGAGTGAAAATGCGAAAAATTTCGCAACAGGAAGTTTTCGATGGGCAAACACAGCGACGACGGTGCGAGGCGGTCGGTCCGACTATTCTTTGACCTCCTTCACTTGAATAGGAGAAGTTCCGCTCTTAGAGCTGCGAGAGGTCAAGTTTTGAAGCTGCGATTGAGCGGTGGGAAGTTTGCTTGATTAATGATTGCCGGGGAAACGTCGGAATTTAAACGATTTATACTTACGTCCAATACGGATCGCTCGTTGAACTGTTTTGCTTGTCTTACTGGAGATAGTGTCTGACCGGTGACTGGCTTGTTCTACTTAATTGAAGAGATAGTTCGAAGGTTGTATTGTGTCTGAGTAGTTTGTAACGCGTCCTAACGGCGGAGATTCGCGGAATCTATGGATCCATTGAAAAATACTACCAGATACAGCGGCGTAATTTACTGGATTTTTAGCGGGGTTTTCAACGCGGTTCTCGTTCCCGTTGCGCGAGAGAGCGTTTCAACCCCTGACCGCGGGAATCGTGTTCTATTTAGTTTGTGAACTTCTACGGGAACGCTGTTATTGCGGTCTACCTGTACAGTGCGCGAAGAACTTATTGCTTGGAGGTTTTTCGGTTCGTATTGCGGAGGTGTGCGATAGCGTGCCACGTCTCGGTCAGCGGACGCGAGATATTAATACGTATTTTTCCACTTTTCTTAAACGTTCACTTCCCCGTTTTTAAGCCCAGCGCTTCAGCAAACAATTTTTTGCAAAAATGTGCCGCAGGAGAGGCGGGCGGTCGGTCTTTCGAACAGTTTGAACAATCGGAACATTATTCCAGCGCAACAAGCTGTTGACCGGGCTCTTTCTCGCCCGCGGGCCAAGACTGCGGCATTTAGCACCGACGGAGGAACTTTTTCGTGGCCGGGGGAGGGGGGGGGGTGGAGTTGCTCGCGTAAATTAACGGCGCATTAACGCTCGTGGGCTGGGCCGGGCCGCGCGAAATACTCCTGCCGGTCATCCGGCAATTATTTTCGTTTTAATAACCCGTTTTCGGGGCGCGGTAAACGGCCCCCAACTCCGGCTCCGCATTTAATCCGCGAGCGCGTTCTTTGTCCCGTCTGGCTGCTCTCGTGGAAAGGGCGGTATTTCGCAGTCTCGCTATTTTACTGGCAACTAAGCGGCTTAAGATCGCCGGCCCGAAGGAAACCGAGACTCCTTGCCTGCTACCCCTCGCCCCTCATCTCCCCTCCCCAGCGCATAATTACGTGTCCCGAAACTGAATTGAAATCTTAAGCCTCGTTATCGCTATAAATGGACCTCGAAAACTCCGCCCTCTTTCGTCCTTGTGTTCTTCTTCTTCCCCTCCCCCCCATTTCTACTCGTCGTCGAGCTATACGTACAGTATGCTCTCGCTTCATCCAGCCGACAGATTCGCACGCGAATTATTATCTGAAAACTGTTAAACGGAAACTGAATTGAACTCTTTCGTCGTCTTGTTCTTGCAGCGACTCGATCGCTACCATGCCCCGGGTAAAACCCCGTCTAGTAAAAGACCACAATTTTTATAAGAGTTTTTACCTAGGCCCTGGTCAAGCCGGCTGGGGACACATCTGGCAGCCAGATTTTGCCCGGGCCGATACCAGTCCGCCTGCAATTGCCCTTGGTGCATAACGCGCCCGGCTATCGCAGGTATACGTGCGTACCTGATAGCCGGCCCCGTGATGCCGAGGGACTTGCAGGCGAAGGTTCGCGCATCTGGATGGTTTTCCCAAAAGATGATTTTCCGTCCTTTTTCAACAGGACACTCTCCCCCTCTACGAGGACGAAATAAGTAGCCCTCCGAATGCGTCGGAAGGCCTCTGTTGATTTCGGAACTTCGTCGTGACGAGACGTGCGGTATTTCCACGACCTCTCAAATCGGAACCGGGCGCGAACATAGACTTTAGTATTTGTCGACAGTGTAAAGAAAAATAAACCTTGCGATTGAAAACTGGAAAGTGGACATTAGTACTGCCGTTATTTCAACGATACCTATTCCACTTCATTCGTCTTCTTCTTACCCTCCTGTTTCGCCTCATTGAGTAATATATGGAGTACGCTCGCTTCGGTCACCGAAAATTTCCACGTAAATTATTGTCCGACTAGATACAAAGCGACGCGAGCGACTCCGCACGATAAGGGAACGCGAGCGAATCGCGGGGGTTAATTCGCGAGCGAGCTGCTGCGGAACGACTTTGTTCCGAGGATTATATGTATGCCCAGCGTTGTTGCCGGCCCAGCGAAAATGATAGCTCGAGAGGTTTCGGTACTTTCGCCGGCTAACTGCATAACTTCGCAAATTTCAATGCCCGAGCGCGTGAGTACAATTAAGCGCGCGAACGGAAACGCAATTCCGCCTGCTTTGCCGCGCAAGAAACGCGGATACCGTGTAACTTGATAATTGTACTCCGCCGCGTGTAAAACTCTCGCGACAATGGGAATATCTAAATTGAATTTGCTGCCTACGTCGCGGGAAGAACTGCGGCGACAAAGAGGATTTTTTAGACAAACAGTTTGTATACGGTCTGCGGGCCGCGAGCCGTTAATCGTTTATCTTTGTGAAATATTTCTTCGACGTGTTACGATTTTCAGGCGCAATTATACGCTGTCCAATATTGCTTCGAAAAGTATTAGCATTTAATATTGATAGCAAATATTGTGTTTGCATCGCGTGACGTGTTTAAATGGTCCATATATTATTCGATGCTGTGATTCACTTCGAGCAAGAATTGCGCATCAGCTTTCCCAGGGTTCAATTAATTTTTCAACTGCAGTTTCGTGTTATGAAAACCGTCCGCATAAAAAATAAGATTCACCTCCGTCATGCGATTTTTGATCAGCATAAAAAAAATGGAACGCCGCATCGAAATTCACAGTTCATCAACGAATAAATATAAAATACAATTTTATCTCTCTCTCTCTCTCTCCTTCTCGGTATCCGTGTGATTGCCGACAACAGGAATTGAATTTCAAAAATTGTAATTGTTATTCAGGAATATGGAATTAGTTTTCCAGCAGCTGATTGCGACAAGCTAATTCCCGGCCGTTATCTTGTGGAATTGGATAAGGGACGCGACACGGTTCAGCCGGATCCGTGCGAGCGTGAATTGTCGAAATCGCGAATGCCGGGCGAACGCGAAAGGGTCGGTTTTTATTGGTTGATCCGTGGAATGGTCCGGGAGGTAATTGAATCGAGGGTTAATTGAGGAAACTTGGTTTGAATGATCGAGAGACTTTGTTGGATTTCTCGGATAGAACGATCGGAGAGGATTCTCGCCGGTAGTAGTCGCGTGTCTGGCGAAACGTCGCGTCGCGTCGGTCATGTGGAGACGACGCTCGGTTTCGTTTAATTAAACAAATTGGGTCCGTTGATTAAAGTAGACTAACTGCACGGACCGGGGAGGGTGCAATTTTTCCCGTGACTGGTTCCGGGCGATTTTTCCCAAATCTTCTACCGAGACGTCTGGGATAGAACGTAGGGGTCGGAGAATTCGCGAAAATAGAATCGGTATTAATGTTTAAAGTACACATTTACGATACGACGCGGTGGCTTGGGAGGCTGTTAATGGATTTCCGGTAGGCAAAGTGATAATTGAGAGGCAATTCCCAAAATCAGTGGAACAATCGTTGGCAGTAAGACACGCGTGGGCGTCGCGCGCGGCTCGTCAGTTTCCTTCGGCGACATTAAGGGCCTCTCTAAATCATTACGGTCGGTTTTGGCGCGGCCGAATTTGCATAGGCGCCATATGTGCGGACGCGTGTGCACACGTATGTGCAGCGTGCACCGAATCGACCGGTTCTCTCGAGCGGCGTGCATTCTCTGTCTCTCTCTCCCTTCCTCTCTCTCGACAGAGAATCCGCACACGGAATTCCGAGCGGAATGATTTGTTTTTCGACGGTGCCACGGGCTGGATCTGGGCCATCCGGCAGAGGAACTATGCGCCCTTTCCCGTCGCCCCGGTCCACCGTATCAATTTTGTTCGGTAATTGTTACATTGAATTACGACACGGTAACGAACCGCCGGGTAACCGGCCGGGCACGGTCCACGTTAATTGTTTCGAGAAGACGAGCGATCGGCCGGCCGTCCCCGTTAAATGACAAATTCCATTCACCGAGCCGCCCGTGGGATCGGCTCTCGGAAGTTTATCAAGCCCCGTGTTTGCCGAGACGCTGGTTAACTCCGTCTCTTCGGATTATTAACCCTCGTTATTCCTGCACTTCACGAACTGAATCTGCCCCTCGGTGTCCAATTTACGCAGTGGTGAAAAATCGATAAGATCGATGAGTTAACATTTACCATCTTAGAGATTTCGGTTATGCGTTTCGTATTAAAGAGGTGAAAGCCACGAAATCACGGGCAGATTTCCCTACAAATAACAGAACATTATTTCGGGAAACCGTGTCGAATTGACACGAGGGACGGATCGGTGGTAAGCGAAAGCGGATTCGAGACGAGCGCACGCACTACTCCCAACGGTCCCTATCGACTAGAACAGTGTTTCCAAAGCGTAGTAGCCTGGGGGTACGGTAGCAGTTTGGAGGGTGCACACGCTGCGCCTGGTGCAACGATCTTGATGCAGCGGAAGTCTACTGTTGACTAGAGTACAAAGTACAAGGTCATGTTAAGCCTGCTACTTAACCCTTTGCACTCGAGCGGCGCGGATATGGCGCCGAAAGATATTTCTTTCGGAAATACTTTCGTGGACTAGGCTCGGCTTCCATTTATAACCAAATCTGAGCTCAGTTTAGTTAGTTTCAGCCTAGCATTCGCTTGAAAAAGTCTTGGCGGTGAATAAAGCAATTGAAAAGTTTTTGAGCCCTAAAAATATGGAAACGCGGTTTGGGAAACACTGGACTAGAAAGATCATCGCCACTTAATTGGAATGCTAACTAAACGTTCGATACGCGATTCCAAAGGGACAACAGCTCAGGAACAATCCCAGTAGTGAAAATTGCGCGACGTCAGACCGTGAAATCGTCGATTATGAACAACGCGTGGATCGAAACGCTTCAAGCAGCCGAGCGATCAAACGATCGCCTTGAGCCGGTTTGAGACAGCTATTTAACCTGGCAAACATGGCCGATGGTTCGGGTACAAGGCACGGGTCGTTGCCTGTCGGCATTGAATTCCGGCATGTGTCAGAGGGTAGCTACTCTACGGCGCGGCGTGCCAGGCGCGCAAGGTCCAGCGGATTAGCCGCGGCAGTTTACGGCCGTTAAGACCATTACACACCGATCTACCGTGGCCGAGCATATGGACGCGCGAGGCGAGACCGACTGTCAGACCGATCGTAAGTTACACCGGGACTTGAGACACCGGATTACGCCTGTAACGCCTACAAACGCGGTTCACCCGGTTCTACGATCGGCGCTCCTCGTCGTTCGTTCATCGATCATGCAACTTCGAGAGATCTCGGATCTCCCTGGCAGCCTGGCAGCAGGCTCTGTTTCTCCTACTTGTGTGTTCCTGCCCGCTAGCCCGAAATCTAGCTGTTATCTGACAAATACTTTTTTAACAGTCGAATGTGTACCACTATTGGTCAATTGATCGGTATCGTGTTTTTTTATTCAGCCACTATTAAAATTATACAGCTACTTCCGTGGTAAATGTTTCAGGAAATCTGCATTTTTCCCAATTTTTTTTGGGGAGGTTTTTCATTTTTTACGATCACCGTATGGGGTAAAAAAGATCTGAAAAGTATTCTCTAAAATACGCCTTAGGGTCCGAAATATGCCACATTTTTTTCAGAATTTTAGAAATCTAATTTATCTTGTAACTACCCTCGCGGGCAAGCTAGAGGTCTGAAATTTTACTGAGAAACCATCTTAGTCGGCTAGGCCCTTTCTTTATTCCAGCACGTACTATTGTACACAATCAAAGTAAATACAGTCTCGTCATTTTGGCAAGGTAAAAAAAAAAACATTCCAAATCTTGCACGCTCGCAGAAATTGATTCGAATCGTTCATAAGAACGAAATAGAAATGCAAAAGTAGAAATTCGCAAGCATGTTCGAAAAATGTGTGTCGGTCGATGTAACACCGGCCGCAAAATATACATACACAGAGATCTTTACATTTCGCGAGCACGTCTCGGCAAGTGGTTAATTCGAAGTTCCTGAGATTCCCGAACGTAGACGCCGTAAAATCAGGGGCAAAGCGAGGAAAATTTTCGGGCGAGCGTCTCTTGAACTCGCTGTATTCTTGGAATTCGTTCGTGAACGCAGACCGGTGTACCTACGGTCCACAGAATCCGAGACGGTGCGGTGTTCTAGCGGGGCTCGGAGAATTTCGGGATTGGAGTGCTGTAAATTGAAAGCGAAATCGACGGTGGACCGGTGAACGCGCTACTATTTGGTCTTCGAGTGGATTTGATAAAATCTGAGTCAGCGCGGATAACGTTCCCGGGAACGTTTCTCGCGACTCCCACGATCGAACTTTGGTAGACGCGCTGATTTCTCAGCCATTCGTTATCGATCCACTGCGAAATTCGACGGAACAAATCTTTTCATACATTTTTTGGACTGGTAAAGATAAAAATATCGCTGAATTATTCGCTAATTTCACTTACATCGTTTTCCTCGATTACGAGAGCGGTTTCATTCGAGAAACATCGGAATTGTTCAACGTATAAAATACCCGGGAAAGCCAGTCATCGTCGGGGAAATCATGGGCGGCGAATCGCGTCGATTTGAGGCCGGTAATTAAATTTTTCGCGAAATCGTCGGCCATTGCTCGTCCCTGGCAAATCAAATTAATTGACACCGGTCTATTTTCACGCGTCCGGACGGGAATTACTGTACTGGACAGAATTTTTCCGGCGTGAAAGCGATATTATCGCGGCGCTGCTGCCAGTACAGCATGGCTTTTCCATCCCCTGAAAAATGAGAGCAATCGGGGCTCGAGGGGTTTCGGAAAAATCACATTTTTCGACCGATAACGCGCTGCAGAAGCGACGACAGACTTCACGGTTCGTGTTTCATTAGGAGAGTAAGTTGAGTCCGTTTGCTTGACGGCAGTTGCTGGGAGTACACCTTTCTGGTTGCTCTCTATGCTGCACTCTACTCTATCCGGACTATTTATTACTACCTCGAGCCTGAAGATTGTAACAATTTCCAGCTTCTCGAAAAAATTTTTCCTACGACTATTTCGATGCAGAACGCATCCTCTAAATTCTGTTGTGTTCAGAAGTATAGGAAAGAATCGGTAGAAAAAAAGTTGTCGAAATTCGGTGCAGAGAGTGAAAAGAGACCGGGTGCAATAAAAACGGTAAGAAAATTATTACCGAAGTTGAACAAGTTATTCTTATTATGTGAGGGATAGAAATTAGAGTACAATTAAAGGGAAAAGAGAATAGCGAGAACGATTTCGAACCGGTGCACTGTGGGAACAGTTTACAAAACCATTGGCAGGCTCGTCGAAACGAGATGCTGTTTTATAACCGGATCGTCGCTCGTGCAAATATCATCTCGTTGGAAAACGTAGGACGTCGGGACTTAAACCGAATAAATAAATATAATCCTTGTATCCGTATTTCGCAACGGTGAATACGAATCGATTTCAAAACAAACATACACACGCACACGGGGAGAGAGAAAAGCGAAACACCGGCGTACTCACATTTGATGTCCAGAATCAGGGGATTGCTCTCTCCGTCGCCTTCCTGATTGCTGCCAATGCAAGTGTAGATACCGGCTCGGCTGCGAGTCACGCTTTGCAACACCAGGCTTTGGTTGCTGATTATCGTGCCGGTCGCTGGATTATGATACAATGGATTTCCCTGTGAAACGCAACGTCAAAATATATATCTACATACGTTCGCTGACAAACAACATAAGCTCATAAACAACCGCCCAGGCGACGCCGGATGGAAACGTTCTTCTTTTTATACCAAACAAAACGTTCGTTTCATTGCGTTTTTTAAACGAAACAAAACGCCCGTCGAAGTTCTAAATGCGATCGACGTTTTGTTCGTTGTTGGACCAGGGTTTTGTAAGCAAAATAAAAAATCACGGTATTAATTTCAAGATACGACTGCGTAGGCGTTTGTTGCTTTTATCAATAATTCCATCAGAGCTGGAAACAACGCAACGCTGTTTCTAAATTTGTGAAATGTTGTCGTAAATAATTACGCAACAAAATGAATATAAAATATATAGTATATTGTCGAGCAGATTATATTTTCGAAATGGATATGAAGGCAAAAGAATTGTCAAGGAAAATGCTCTCCGAAAACCGGGGGGAACTTTTGCAAAGATCCAAGATATTCGAATCGGTGTGCCTCTCTTCTTCCGGCAAATGGAAAGTATTCGTAAAATTGCAAACTTTCGCTGGCAAGGGCGGAATTTACGAGACAGGCGGACGCAGGCGTGCGTTGCAAATGGCAGCGAACAACGTGTTGATATTGCAGATTTGCGACATCCGAGAAGACACTCGCACGCGTTCGCGCTCGCGTGAATATTTCCTCCCGAAACAAACGGAAGGCGTGGAGGAAAAAACGCGCGAAAGAAAAGAGGGACAGTAAAAAAAGGGGGTTGAAAGGTCGCCGACAGTTTTTCAATTTCTCAACGGGTCCGCCGTCGCGCGACAATGTTCTCCGTTTTCTTCTTTTTCGAGTGTCGGAAAAAGCTCCTTTGAATTTTCGCGAAACACACCGGTACGTAGGAGAGCGGGACGGGAAATCCTCAGCCTCGCCCTTTTCCCTTTCCTTTCCTTCGACCCGCTGAAACTCACCGCCACCGGTCCCGTGTCCCTACCGAATCGCATGAAGCATCGACAAAGACTCGTGTCTCGGACGTTTCTGCGAGTACAATGACATTATGATCCGTGGCGCGGGGAGGTAAATATTTATGGAACTCGAGTAATATATAGGCACAAAGGGCCCCGGCGCGGCACAGCGCGGCGCGTCTGCATTCGTTTAAAATAAATCCCCCTCCCTGCGAACTATGACAGGACGGGAGGGGGGACCGTATTCGTCCGGCGTGAAATTATATTCCTCTGAAATCGTGGATAAGAGATGACTTTCGAACCGTTGGAATTTTATTTCAATATTCTGTTCAGTAATGAATTTTCTTTACCACCGGGTGATAGACATTTTCGCAGTGTTTCATATTAACCTCGAACGTTTACATAGATTTGAACTAAAAAATATATTTTTGTGGAACTGTATATTAAAACTCCCCAACACAGAGTGAATCCTATTATGAATTTTACAAAAAAACGAGAAACGATTACATGTTTATTTGATAAAAAATCTCTAGTTAACTGGTTAAATAGTAGTTGAATTCATGGGTGGATAATCAGAAAATTGTGTCAAAATTTCGGATCCTGAAGTCCGAGGAGGGGCAATAATTTGTATAAACACAAACCCTGGACAGAGAGACAAACGGGTTAGCGTCAATATTTGTCGCGGAATCGACTCGCGTCGGCTCATAAACATCAAACAGATTAATATTGAACGACGCGGCCCCGATCGACGCAACTAATCATTAAACAAATCCGGCGGCGGCGAGCTTGTGTCAGAGCTGGTAACCGAGTCGATTGGCGGATCTCATTAACCGCGGATACACATTTCTCCGTGGCTCTAATCGCGCTTTGCCAGCTTCCTTATAATCGTATTACCACCCCCGCGTCTTGAGGCTCTGCCAGACAACAACGCCTCGATGCCAGCCTGCTTGACAATCAATCGGTTGTCGAGTTTCCTTTCTAGAATCGCGTTGTATCCCGCGACGCTATAGCAATGAACAACGATAATTAACTCCCTCTATAGAGTTCTCACTACGACTGGTACATTCCTTGCTTCTCTCCAAAACATTAGAACACGATTAAAATTTTCGATATTTAAAAATTTACAGACCCGAACGATCTCTAATCGTCACTAATTTTTTATTTCAAAATTGTTCAATACATAGTAACGCTTCTTCACCGAAGTGGGTCGATTTCGATATCGCAGATAATCAGATGCTCGGCCCGCCTTTCGCGTAAGTTTAAACGCGCGCCAGTGCCTTGCTTAGGGTTACGTCAACAGTTTCGAAATTCGCCGATAAATTTCTTATTGACGGTAACCGGCAGCTATTAGTTCAAAGAACGCTTACGCGCCAGTTCTCGATCGGCCGGTATCAGCATGTAAATTTTAAACGGAAAGTTCGCGTCACAGGTGCGCAACCCGTCTCCTCTTATCTCGTCTCCCGATTAAGCTTCAAGCCCAGCCCGACCTGGCCCGACCCGACCCGGCCCGAACTCGACCCGGACCGGCTCTAATTTATCGATTCCGGAACTGTGTCGCAGATTCGTTAACCCGGCCCATGGCGAACGTTTCCATCCTCTATCGTGTCCTCCTCTTCTCGATACACTCTCTCACCCCCTGCCACCTTTCCCTCGCTCTTGCAACCCTACCGAAAGGGGTGGCGACGTAAAATGACACGAGTCACGTTTTCAAAAAGTTTGCCGTTTTACCAAGCTCTACCGGAAATCCACTGAGTTCGTTCGTCAAGAGGATACCGTGTTACTTTAGCTGTCGATTTTGTGCGTCTTTTTTCAACTTTAAAGAGAAACTTCCGAGATAGGGGTAACACAGTCCCGTTGGCGATCGGAATTCGACGAAAAAGATTAGGGAAAATGAAGAATTCTGATTAACGAGGATTTAAAATTTCTTTTTTCAAGCAGATAATATTTTATATCTTTTTCTACTTGCGACGAGTTCCTCTCGAACAGTGTTTACACGCTACCGTAGGTATATATGTGTACGAGCGTGTGCATGGACTCACATTATGTCGCCAGGAGACCTTGTACACCCACGGATTGGATTTGATGTTGCACTCGAAGTAGACGTCGATACCCTCGCGGATTGCGCTCAGGTTCAAATTGCTGCCAAGCTCCAGCGTAACCACTGGCTGGTCTGAAAGTTCAACGGTTAGGTTCATGTAAGAAATGGTTTCGATGTTTTGCTGTTAGCCAGTGAAGCAAGTACAGGGAACCTCGACGACGACGACGACAACGACGACGACGACGATGTTCCGCGTTTTCGACGTGCCGCGCCAACGAGCCGCAAGAAAACGGAGAGTTATCGCGCGTAGTAGGATGCCGGGTAACCGGTCATATGGAAATGATTTGTGTGCTAGGCGGAATTTCGGTGGGGTTTAGGATGCGTGTTTAGGGCGATTTTGCGCATTTCGGCTAGTCTACTCGCTCCTGAATACTAGCTTAGCTGTTCCTCGCATCGGTTTGGGCCCTAATTGCTGCGTTCACGTTGCTTCCGTAAAGTCACCTTAACTCGAGCCGAATGAAATTATCCAAAATTTCCAACCAGACACACTAAGAACACAGATCTTCTCACCGAGATGTAAATAATGTCCGGCGATCGCCCATCTAGTAGTCCGTATCCCGCGAACGTAGCAATAAAGGTCCGGCGAGCGGTGTGCACAGGATGAATCCCGGCGATTATGTGTTTATAGAATAAACATCGTTGATGTAGCAAACAACCCGTGTTCCTATCCCAGCGTTTTCAGCACAAACAAATTAAATTCCCACTTCCTGCTCGATACAATACTGCTCCGGCCATCGCGCCGCTCCAGCCCGGCAACAACAAAATCAATTTTCCCCGGTTAATCCTCCTTGGTCGGTGCCCCGGGGCATCAGTCTGCCGGGGATCAGTAAGCTAAACCAAAACCGGACCAAAACGTTTCCTGTTTAATCGCACGGCCGCGTACGCCGACAACGGGCCGAGGCATTGTTCGTTCTCGCGTTGGTGCAAGAATCGAATGCCTCGATGCCACGGCTCCGATGGGACATGAATAATTTTGTTATCAACTCCACCTACTTCGGGGTCCTATTCGGGAACCTTTGCTTTCGAGAACCGGCGAACCAGTATTGGATCATCCGTATCGCGGAAACGTCTTGTCCGGTAGTTGAGAGGAAATATTATTCGAGCGGGTTTACTGGCACATCAGTGAATTTTTTTCGAGACGGTTTCTATCCATTTGGAATTCCAAGTTCGGTTGCTCGTTTACTTTAGGTAAACGGAAATTTTTTAGTACCTCCTATGTAATCCTGTAGATTTTAGCGAGAAAATGCGAAAAATCCACGTTTCAATCGGCGGAGATCAGTGGTTCAAAAGTTATGAGTGTTTGAAGTTGCGCGATTTTCAGTGGTTTTGACAGGGGTCTGTGTTAGCTATGGAACATTGCAAGCGTACTCTCCTTTTGCAAACTTTTCCCAACGTATTTCCTCTCAAAGATCTTTATATGTGTGGTATGCGTGAGTGGACTGAGTGGCTGTATGTGTGGTATGGGTGGACCGTGTGAATGACGAGTGTTTGGAACCGAGCGAGCGAGAATGTTTAGTTTAAGATCGCCGATTACCGAAGTGTCGTGCGAGGGTCAGCGTCTCGCGAAGGCAGAGTCGCGTGAGATCCCGAGCGTTAAAGAAGGCACTTCCTGTGAAGTCTGTGAGATCTGTGTGTCGAAAAGTGTATTTCTTAATGATTTCATATTATTCTATTTAAATAGAAACATTTTATATTAACAATTATCAATATTTCTACATATGTAGATCAAATGCATTCATTAACTAATGAAACCAAGACCGCAAGTGATCGTCGATGTTTTCTCTCGCAAAAACAGTATCGTGTGTAGTCGAATGGAAAATTAATATTGGTACATTAAACATCATTCGTAGTGCCGGGAAACGGTATTTCAAAGGCAGAGAGAAAATACCCGTACACGTCCGATAGACCATTTTTCTTACGTCCACGCGTGGAATATACCCATAAATCCCGTGACACCCAGCCCATACAGAAGCCGTATAACGAACCCGGTGTTATGCAGACCGCCCATTCCCGCCACGCTCGGTGGAGATTAACGCCGTGATTTCACTGTCCAATATAAAAGTTTTTACCCGGGCCGGGGCGCACAGGCTAAAGGTACGCAGAGCGAAAGGAAGAAAGCCAACGCCACGCCGCGCAACGCCGCGCGGAGAGAGGCAGAAGCGAGCAGAGCGGAGCGGAGAGATCAGCTCGATAGAACAGTGGGGGACGAGGAGAAAGAGCGCGACAGAGAGAAATAGGGAAAAATTTACTCGTTATTGCAGGCACGAATCTTGCGGCGGAATTATCGGATTTGTTCGGCGGACTCGTATTACCAGGAGCGTTCCGAGGGCGAGAGAAATCATAAGCAAGAGAGACCCGGCCGGTGAACGTCGTGAATCGATATTGCGGCTGCTCTTTCGCGGCTCCTCTCGCACTCCTCGTTCCCTCTTTCCTCCACCCACCGGTTCTTTTCCTTTCTTTTTCTCCTCTATTCCGTCGTTTTTCTTTTGTGTCCCGCTGCTGCTCAACCCCTACCCCCGCGGCCTCGTCTAGCCGTTCGGTTTTCAGCGGGCGAAGCGATATCGAACGGCCATCCCGGGGAAAGAGAGAGGATTTCTTGCTAATAGCGAGACCGGAGATCGAGCTTGAAGCCGATACGAGCGGTTCTGGCCTGACGGAATACGCCCGGAAAAAATTCTCAACCCCCGCAACGATCCACATCCCGGAAAACTCGAGGATCCGCGACGATTTCGCGCGATTTTTGCCAACCCGATTCCGCAATCACTGCATGTCTCGGTCGTATCAGCCCTTGGCCCTTCGCGATGTTCTCGAGGTTTTATTTTGTTTCAGAACCTACCTAGAAATGCTATTCTTAAACAATTTCATCTCAACCTCGCAATTCTATTCGCAAATCGTGTACCGATCTACCACGTCCGCGGTAGATCCTCTCTCGATCAAAATCACGCGGAATTAATTGGTCGCGCGGGGAACGCTAAAGACGAATTTCCGGCGGATTTCGTGGGTCGTTTATTAAGTAAGCGAACAAATTAATTGACTTAATAACCGGTCGGTCACAAAAGCACGTTCCCCGGGGCGGGACCGGGCGGCCCGGCGTCCAGTAATCGTAAACCAAGGCATCTGATATCCGTCATTATAACGAGTTTGATAGTTCTAGTGTGAAGTTCAAATTCCAAACTAATTTCAAAGTTCCGGTCAGCGGTGTGTGTGTCTGTGGATAGAGAGGTACGAGAAGATTACGGGATCCGGTCGATTTTGCAAAACTCCCGTTCGGGGAATCGGGGTCGATCGGTTTCCGGGAACGTGGAAGCGGAATTTTCGGGAACCGCGTTGTCCGGCCCCAGGTTTTTGCGAGCGGATCCGTCCGCCGGAAAAACCCGTCCGTCCGTCCCCGCCTACCCCGCCGCTGTCCAATAAAAATGAAATATGGCTGATGACCGATTTATTACACCGCGGCACGGCACGTAATTTAATTCGCGTAATCGATAGGAACCCGTTCTATCTCGCACTCCCCTCCCGGAATCAATAGCAATAGTATACATCACACTTCTCTTTTAACAATTATAATCACGAAAGGTTTACTCTTATTTTCGGACACGGCACATTTCAATGCCAACATGCCGAGGATAGAAAATTCAGCTGGTATTCAGGATTCGGTAGATTCCGTGGACCAAGCGCGGATTTCAGTTTGCCGAACAAGCTGATTACGATCTCGCGAAATCGTCCATCCAGGGAAGCACGGCCACGCGTGTGTTCATTTTATTAAGGTCCCCGGGTGGATTATTGGGCCACGTATCTCGCGCGGCGACGTGCTCGCCGTCGCAGCTTTCCATTTATATGAAACTTCCTGCGGGTAGGAACACTTACGGTGTATGTCGAGCTTCCATCCGTCCTCCATCTCGGAATCCGGGATATCCGGCACGCTGCCGTGGCAGGAGAGGAACTTCCCGGCGTCCTCGATACTCGGCACGAAGGTGAGAATACTGGTGGTGACGTTGTTGTCGGGGCTCATCTACGGTATAGCTTTCATGAATTTCAAACAGTTTACCGAACGGTTCGGTAATCTGACCGGGGGAAAAACGAGAGAAAAAACAATGCCGGTTCCCATCCCGTGAACCTCTGCTAGCCCTCCAGCTAGGCTACGCTACTTCGCCGGCCCCTCTACTGGAAGTCGATCGGAGGAGATCGACTTCCGAGATTCAGCTCGATCTCTACGAGATGCTCGCCGAGAGGCTCTATGCTTTCGTGTTACTTTCGCCGAAAATGGAAACATGGCAAACAACCTAGGTTCTTCGCGAAGCTCTTGTTTCCCAGGCGCGGTTCCACGGGGTTCCACGCAGGGTCTTCGCTAATTTCACCGGTCGCCCAGCAGTTTCCCCCGGTAACGACGATTTAACAAAGATTTACCGTCTGCCGTGCGTTTTTCAGCGTCGTGCTCCCCTTCGACCAGATGATTTTTGGCGTCGGTCTAGCCCCAACAACTTCGCAACCTATTTCGTACGTGGTGCCAGCGCTAAATGGACGGTTCTCTCCTTGCATGCGGACCCACAATGGCTTCACTAAAACACGCGTACCATCCATTAGTCTCACTCTATCTCTCTTTCTCGTTGCTACAGCCGACGCTGTTAGCTGCGCGTGAAGAAGTATGATGTGGCAGGGAAGACTCCCCGCCGGGAATAAGTGTTTGCGTAATCATTCCGAATTGTATCTGGAAAGGAGAGCTCCTGTATTCCCGATTAGACCGCGGATCTTGAAATTTACGAGAAACTGTGCTCGACAGAGAATTGTCTGCATCGATAGCAAAAGAAATGATGCATCGATGTTACTTCACCGATAGATACAATTTGAAATTTCAGCGGGTTTCGAATTCTTTCTGAAAATATATCACGCTTTCTGGGATACTCACGGTTCATGTTGAGACTGACAGAGCTGGATATAGGCGTGACCATGTTGTTATTGGAGGCCTGACAGATGAGAATCGCGTTCAAGTGTTCACGGCCAAGTTTCTCCAGTCGCAGGACATTGCGGACGCTTTTCGGGCTGACGGTTTCGTAGGTGTCGTCCAGAAGTGCATTCTCCTGCCACCACGTGACCCTCGGTTGCGGCCGACCTGCGGAAACCGATCAAAAAGACGGAAGTCAGTTAGAGCGATCCTCTCGTTTCCGGCTGCGATTCTTACGGTCTCTCGACCCCTTTTCAACGTTAAAAGAAATTCAATAAAAGAGCTGTCCTCCTATTTTTATTTCCTTTCCTTCTCGATACATCCACGTCCCTTATATACCCGGACTCTCTCCCACAACCGTTTCTTGTCGGTGTGTACCATGATCGTTAGAATTAAAAAGCCTTTGAACTCTTTTTCGGCTATATCAGCGGATTGTCCGGATGAAAAAGTTCATTTTTATCGAAACGAATTTGTTAACTTTCTCACGGGTGCAAGAAGCTAAATGAAAATTCGAGAATGAAGAAAGGTAGAAAATCAGAGGATTGAAAATTCATTCACGATTTCTGATCTGGTTCAGCGACAGATGTTAACTACTTTAATAAACCGGGGTCATTCTCAAGATTGGACGGTCGAAATGGGAAAAAGTAATAAAAGCGCGAGATCCTCCGGACGAGTAGGAAGGATTCCAGCGGTTATCAGGAAACGAGTAAGTTTCAATAAGTATCCAAACTCCAATATCCGTTGGCCAGGTGAACGATTGCAATACTGCTCAGGTGGAAACACGCGTTTGCCCTATTGCAACTTCCTTGGCAAGACGCGCTCTGGTTAACGCCAGCGAAACGTGTTGTAATTCAAACGCACACAGAGAGGGAAGATTTCTACATGCATATTCAGCATTTCCAAACCTCCGAATGCGCGAAGGAATTTAGCCGGTTGACGAACTGACCCGTGCGTTCCGTATCGAATTAAAAGTTCGACGGAAGGGCTGGCCATTCGGCGGATTCCCATGAAATCATTCCGAAACGTCAGAGTAGTCGGGCCGATCACAGTGAAAAACCGCCGACACGTCGCTCGCTCTCGTAAAATCGGTGTCCATCGCCGATACCGCACCATAAAAACATTTTTAAACGTTCCAGCTCGCGCGAAACGATTCTCGGCAGGATCCACGGTATCACCATTATTTCCCGTTGCGAATCGCTGCTGCCGGCGAAAACCAACGTCGATCGCGGTTTCGCTGGTGGCTGCGCGATTTTTTTTTCTGTTCGTTGATGAACATCGCGAAAAAGGGGGTGCGCGCGCGAGATGATACAAATATTTAAATAAGGGAATCAACGTCGCGCGGAAATACGAATTTCAGATGTCCGTTTCGATATTTTTTCGCGTCTGTATTTTCTTTGCTTTCGCGGCGCTCCGTGATAAAGCTTTGTCGAATAAAAATGAGATAAACTTTCTCGAATATATTCGTAATCATTATATATTTGTGGAATAAATGCGATATTCCTTTTTAATTCTTAATAGACAGTCAAACAATCCTCTCCGTGCTCGCGGTCATGCCATTTTCAGTCAGAGGCAGCATTAATCGTCGGATTATGCGTTTTCCGTGTTTCAGAGAGAAACACTGATCAGCGGGATGGGAGCGGTGGGGGGGGGGGGGGGGGGGAGTGGATGTGAATAAAATGGTGAATAATTCATTGATACATCTAATTGAATTCCCGTATTTCCAGAGCGCTGCGCGGCTTTACGCCCGATGCAATTCCTCGGCGAAATGGGAAAATATTTTGCCGGGGGCGCGAGAGAACCCAACCCGCGAGCGCAATAACGTCTTCTGCCACGGAAAGAGCTCGAGACATTTCAGATTATGGCACGTAAGCCGTCCGCCTGCAATTCCCTATAAATAAATACACCCTCGCAAATAATAAACGGTGGAAATTCTCCGTGAGCCGCGATGCGGTTTGCGGCACGCTTTAACGCCGCCGAGGTGTGAACACGCCAGCCAGTATACGGGGTCGAGTGATGAACGTTTCTGCATACCCGGTGTCCCGTTAAAACGCATCGCGATATTTTCCCCGAGAAACTTTCTGAAAGTCGCAACAATTTCGTCCGAGCTCGCGGTTTCTTTGATTTTTCGACCTGCTACTGAATTTTTCTTTTCAAACCCAAGTGCACCTGTCGCAAGGCATGCTCCTCCGCCTTCGATTTAAGCCATCGAACGTTAACAAAAATTCGCCGAGCGAAAGCATTTTAAAGTTGCCTCGCAGGTACTCCTTAAGACCCATTAATTTTTCACCGAGCTCCGAGATTTTGAATTTCCCTGCGAGTGGACTCGTTTTGCGGTACGTTCCACAGAATTTCTGCTGCTTTTAAAAGTCTATTAGAAATAAAGACGTAGGATAATAATAAAATCGTTAATTACCGTGATAAAGTGCACGCCGAGAATAACAAGAAAATTTTAAATTGCCTTCCGAGAGAGTAGCGAAGTATGAAATCTCTGTCGTTCGTATAATTGTGGGCGGGCACACTGTACACAGGTCGCTTCGTGCAGCTGGCGACCCGTAAAAATGTATGTGTAGGAGAGAATTGCGGAGTGAGATAGTACATTAATGTCTAGAGTAAGGCGGTACATTAAGTGAAATGGGCTTGAGGCGGATAAGGTTTATAGGCTATCTTCTGTACAGTAAGGGACTAGCGTTGAAATGCGGTGTATCCTGCATCGGTCCGTAAATTGACTCCATTTGTCCACGATGGACGACGCATTATTCGAGTCCAATGAAAATGCAAAAATAATTTAACCGGCGGACGCGGTTAAAAAATAGTTTGAATTGTTCGTTTCGTCTCGAACAAGTGGGTTCAGTAATTTTCGATTTACTGTAGGCTATGAAAACAGTAACAAGTATAATGTAAAAGCGCGTTCCTTCGGTGCACGACTCGATAAAACCTAAACGACGAAAGTTCATGAGTTTCGTGGTTCATTCGGCTAAAAAATTTGCCTCCCGGCTCGTAAATACTTTTACGGTGTACAATAAGATCGTAGCGGACACGAAATGCATTCGGGGAAAGTAGAGTGGAAATGGCCGAGACTGTGATCAGACATTACTCCAACACCTCTGTCGTAGCAAACTTGAAAATCTCTATATTATTACCCAAAACGATTTTCTCCGACTAAAATATGTTCTAGATTATATAATAACAACCGCAGGATTTAGAACCGAAGATATTTAATGACAAGCATTGCATTTAGGATTAATTAGGATGCGTTAGTCTTAATAAATAGAGTGTACGAATAAAATCGATCGTATTTCATTCGACGAGCGCACGGTCAGAGGAAAAGTTCACACGCGGTATAACGCGAGCGCAACGGCAAAAGATAGTTTTCGAGAACAATGGAATTACTCGGCTGCTCAGAGACCCAGTGTTTCCACTGGCGTTGGACCCCTTTAAGTAGTACCTCTCGGTACGTAGTCAGACATCTCACGGTAATCAGACTAGCTACCCATCTACCTCGATATTTCCTTCGCTATTTTCCACAGCTTTAGAGCCGGCTACCAATTAACAGAGCTTGTTACTCATGAAACGAGAACATTTATTTCCACCGTCTTGGAATCATTCGTCAAGTCAGCCTCATTGGACCGATTTTGCTATTTATTTGATAATTAAACAATTTATTTGTACGGTTAGTTTCGAATTTAAAAAACAAAAGAAACGTAGTCTCGGCAGACTTTGTTGTTCGCCTAATCCGTAGTTGCGACGCGTCGAATGTTTTACCGAGAACAATGGTAATTGTTGAAATTCACACTTTCGACGCTGATGGACCAAGAGCGCAAGATTTAGCTGAACTGGCTACCAGCTGCATCGTTTAGAAGCGCACTGGCCGTTTTTCGGCGAATCGGATTGTTTCGAAATAGTTTCGCCCAATGGCCCGGTTAAACAAATATTTGTGTCGAAATCCGGCGTCGATCCCCCATTTTTCCCGTTTATGGCAGCGAATTGAATGGTAAATATTCTAGCAGGAAAAATCGATACTCGCTGAAATGCTTTTTAATCCTCGCGAAAATTGAGGGAACAAAAATCATAAAATAGCACGGAATGTTGTTCGCATTGTCCGTGGAGGAATAAAAACTGGTCCGTCTTGATTCCGGATTAAAAAATATCCCCGCGCACAGTGTGGATCCCGTAATCAAGAACGTAATTTGCAGCAGATTCACTGAACCACCGCACCGGCCGGCCAACGAGAGAAGTGCTGTCTTTTGTAAAATTTCTCGCGAACTTTCGTTTTAATTTAGTAGAACAAAAACAAACAAAAAAAAAGGAATCGGCTGGATTCTGTTGTGTTCGACGGCCGGGATTAACGCAACTTTGTGTAATTACGCCGAGCGCGGAACGTTAACAAGTATCACTTTCATCTCCGACGTTACATACAAACGAATTACAAACTTCCTTTAGTTAGCGTGAGCGTAAAAACCGAATTATGGACAAATTCGAACCGACAAAAGCACCTGGACAAATTCGAACCGAGATTCTCAATCTTTTCAAACGAAGGCGAAACGCGTTGCACAACAGACGAACAACAGATTCCGCTAAAAACCGTAGGATGTTCGGATAAAAGCAATCTCGTCATTATTACAAAGCAGCGCAGTAAATTAGTGACAATGTTTTTATTCTGCAATTTGTCTCGCGGATGTTCGCTCGCGACATTTTTCCCGCGTTCGAACGATTCTCCCGCGGACAAATGAAGATCGCTCGCGGTCGCGAAATATACGAGGTATCTCTCGCGGCTCGATTCTTCTCTCTGTTCTTCTTTTCCTTTTTTTTTATTAGATTAATCAATTTAGAGCCTCGAGCCCCGTGAATTCTACTTTGAGAGAGATACTGGCGCTCGTAATCTCGCGGCAGCTCCTTAAAAAAGAGGGAAGCGGACGCGGGAAGCTTTTTCGTATGCAAATCCGAAGAGATATAAGGTTACCGCCTTAAAACGCGCGGCTAATAAACTCGCCGACACGGCGGCCTCGGAGCTGAAGGAGAAGGAGGAGAAGCAAGAGAGGACGATGCCGAAGAAACGAAAATCCGTGGAGCCTCGCTCGCGCGCGACAGGACAAGAGAGAGAGAGGGAGAACGCTGCGAGCGAATGCACCGGGGACCTTTGTGCACTGAATCTTTACTTCGGAAGAGCAAACTGCCAATCTCGTCTCGCCGGGTGTCGCGTGTCAAAGAGCCTACCTCCGCAGGAGTGGGGACGATCGCGATGGCGGAGATACGCCAGAGAAGAAGAAGCACCGGAGTTTGAAATATCTCAATTGTTCTTTAAAAAAAAGTGAGCTTTTGTTTCAAGGAAAAAATAGAACAGAATGCCTCGATTGTCTTCGCTGAATGAGAAATTAATAAAATACCCGGTCTATCCGTAATAATTTAGAAAATTGAAGAAGACAAAGATGGAGCTGATCCTGATAGAATTTCCATTGGAGCGCGCGTCGAATCCGCACGATTTGCAAAATCCGTGGGGAGGGGAAAAAAGGTGGTGGATTACAGCGTCAGCGAAGATATTCAAGAAAAATTGAAATTTCCACGGGCACTTTCGCTGGCGAGCGGTTATTTATATTCGACTGATAAATTTTCAGAGGAACGGCGGACATGTAGCGCGGGGACGGCTCGCCGGCGAAGATCGCGATCGCTCGCGCGAGCGCACGCGTGCCCGCCAGGAATTTCCCATCAGCGGAACAACCCCGGAAGTTGGTATCGCTTCGGGTGCGCGAAGTATGATTAAAATGAAAATTTAATAGTGCCGGATACGGTAAAGAAGATGAAGCACGCGGCGGCGGGCGCCCGGTGTATCGCGCGGCCCGCATTCCCAGCCGCCGCGCCGCTGCGAACGCGCGTTTATCTTGCGACGTCTCTCCTGCGTTCGCATCTTTCGCCCTCCACCATTTTGACGCAACACAGCCCCGTGCCGATTTACAAACAAACGTGCGAGATCGTAACCGACGCGGCTAAATAAATCTGCATACAGAAGTCGGGCGCAAAAATGCTTCGCGTTATTCCTGGAGAAGTAGTGTTAACAGAGGATGTAACGTGGGGGTATATATATTTTAAAAGAATCTCTCTCAGCCGGGGGATACTTTCGAGAAGAAATTATCTTAGTATTTCGAACAACGAATAGGCAAAAACTAGAAACATTTCTATTTGATTTGATCTTCGGGAGACCATTTCGAAAAATCCCCGGTAGAATTTTGATCGAACACTTTTTTCAGCGATTTATTTTCGATGTTTTTATTTGCTATCTCCGAGATTGGATTTTTCCCCATACCATAAAGAACGTTCAAACGTTCCCGAATGTTTGTGTACTGGTTCTCCCTAGTGTTTAAATAGTCAAGAAAATATTATCCGACTTGACTGCACTTTCTCGAACCTCGTAATTTCTAAGTTTTGCGCAGTTCGGTCTCGGAAACATTTTTGCTCGGGATCCCTCAGAGCCAATTTTTGTAGTTTATCGTACACGCAAGAGCCTCGGCAGGCCGATTACCTCTCGAGAAAGCGTGAACCCATAAGAACACTTCCGTTACGGAGGTCGCCCTTAAGGGTGCATAAATAGAAAGCGTTATTGAAAGAGAGAAATATGTAGATTCGATCTCTCTCTCTCTCTCTCTCTCTCTCTCTCTCGTGGTCGTTTCAAGAATTATTCCAACAGGATGGAAATGGATAAATGTTCTCGATTTTTCATATCAGTAGCGTTTAATTGAAAATGCGAGATCGAGGTTGATTTTGAAATATTTTTCTTTCGCTAGGCAATTGAATGTAGAAGTTTTTACAGGAGTGTTTTATTTAAATTTTTGGCTTCCAACAATTACTAAAATTACAAACGGTCGCAGTACCAGAACTTTCTTCCGGGCACAGTAAAAATTGAACGAGTTCCAACTGGAGGATAAAACGAAGAAAAACTCTTGGCAAAAATGCACTTTTTAATCCTTATTTTTTCCTAATTTTTAAATTGAAAAATACATTTTTTAATCCCCGTTTCCCTTTATTTTTACAGCGGGTTACAGCGAAGGAAATTTCTATCGTGAACAGTACGAATTAAACGAATCACAACCGAAAAGTAAATAGAATGAAATCTCTCCTGATTTGATTAATTGAAACACTTGTTTTTTAATATCCGTTCTTCGTTCTCCTATTTTCTTAATTAAATTCCTTCATAATCGAATCGAAACGAAAAATCGATAAAAACATTCAACGTGTTAGAAGTAAAACTGGTTCGTAGTATTTGTGACATAACCAAATGACAATTAGGGTCAATGGCCGCATAATGGATTTAATCAGCTTGTCCCGAGTTATGATGTTCTCTGGCATTGTTTGCAGAGCGTTGATAGGAGACGTAAAATTGTTGCAGAACATATTCCGGGGATCGATATTACGCGAGATGTAACAAGATAAAATTTTCGTCTACAATTTGAATGTAAATTACTGTTTACGCTTAAATTGCTCTGAACACGGTGCGCCGCTGCATAAACATCCGCAGTATATTTATAATTTAATGAACTGAAGCTTTGCAGCGCGTAATATTTTCTGCATAACGACGCGGTGTCTTCGAGAGCAGAAATAAAGTTTCGTTCAAGTGCTGTTCGCGAATTTCTCCTGAGAAATTTAATTTTGCAACGGGAACTGAAATTTTAATACGAAAATTTCACCACTCCGTTTCTGAAATTTCACCGGATAAAGTAATCATTGTTCCAAGGAATTCGAAGACTGTACGAACTTCCGACAGATGTATTTCTATTATCAATAGAGAATTCTAGAGAAAAAATTCATTGATTAAATTATTTCGGTGGATCGTTTTGGAAATCGAAGTTGAAATCGAGTTCGATTGGTTTCAACGATTCCGAAACTTTCGGAGGTGGGACGAGAGGAGCCCGAAAGAAAATCATCGGAGAACAATAGAGTGTGAAAAATCCAATGGTTCTCAACGATGTGACACTGAAAAGCGATGACGGCGAATGGATTATGATGAAAAGAGAAAAAAGTATACGAAAACACTGCGGGAGGAATGGAAATCGCGGCTAAATATTAGGTCGCCGGGAAAGTTTGTGCCGTTTCCCTGCGCGGTGTCTTTATTATCTTTTCGTTCTAAGAAATAAAATCTCCTTCGGGAGCTCTCGCAGTCTTTCGAAAACGTACCACGTACTCTATTCCGCTTGGCTTTCATTTTTCTAATCTTTAGCTGGACGGAAACGAAAGAGCACGAGAAGTCACTTCAAATCCTACCTCGAATTTCCAAAATCATCTATTGACAAACAAAGATGAAATATAGTACTCACCTCCAGCAGCGACACAGGTGATATTAAGCGAAGCCCCCTCGCTGTACGGGCCCAGGACATAGTAAGGAATATTCGACTTCTCGTCCTCGTCCAATATGGTGAGCCGGTCCGGCGGTACTGTAATAATTTCGCAACAATAAGACCGCCATCATTTTTCCCTTGGAAAGGCGGAGGTCGGTGGTACGGCAGAGCGAATCAATTCGCACGACGACGAATTACCACCGCGGTGTGTCATCCGCCAGACACTTTCGCTGGTATTCTTATCTGGCTAGGCCGTTACCGTCATCCCCCTCTTCTCACCCCCTCGCGAGCCACCCCGCAGCACACTTAAGAACCCGCCGCCGCTTATGATATGCAAATTGTTTTCGAGCTAGACAAGCGGAATTGAAATGGACGACGACGGTGTTCTCCTCTTCGGCCTTGCGCGGACCGATTAAATCCTTCGTGAGCGGAATTGATTGCGTCGATAAGGGACGCCGGTGATCCTTCCAACGATCCAGCCGCGATTTCGAGAGGATCTCCGATCTCTACGCTTTCTCTTTTTTTCTGAGGGGAACTCGGAGATCCTGGACCCGGGGCATTTTAAGCAATTGACCTTTCACCTGTGGCTGACCCTCTGGGTCGCAGCCACGTGTCTCTTGGTACAGCTCCGGTAAAAACGAAGTGGCAGACGTGAAACCTTTAGTCGCAATCGACTATGACTTTCGTTCGGTATATTTATCCATAAAAGCTTCCGCAATTTGGCCGATGGTGGAGAAAGCTCCAACACACCCCCGTGACACTAACTTCGGAAATTCTGGTAACTGGGAAATCAAATTCGGCTCGTACTATTTCGACAGTTCTAGTTTTCTATTCAGTCGGAACAGAAGGTTTTGAAATGATCGGGAAGGATGCTCTGCGACCGGATCCCGGAGACCAGGAATTTCCTTATCGATATCTGCTTGCGGATTGGCGGCGCGGCGTCGATCGCGTCGAGATTGCCGTGCCACATGCCGCGTCGGAATTTCGTGTTTCCCGTGATCCTCCAGAGACGACTTTTCCAGATAAAACTGCACTTAATCGTCGCTCGGCGAACCGTGAATCCGGGTCAAGAAGGCCGCGGGGATCTCTGTTTGCTCAGGCTAATCGCGGAAAGCCTCGATCAACTCTGGGAAAATCAAAGGGTGCCGGATATCGAGAGCTAGACGAGGAAAGCAAACGAGCAAGCGAGAGAGAGAGGGAGAGAGAGAGAAATAGTGGAAAATGGCGAACAGAGGAGCAGAGACGTCGAAGGAATTAGAAGGGGAAAAAAATTAGCGAGAGGAAAGTGTCGGGAACAAGAGGGGATGAAAAAAAATGGAGCGACTGCCCGGAGGAAACAGGAAAAAGAATCGTGGAGGTACATACAGTCGGGGACAAAAGTTCCCGACGAGAATCAGCAAACCGATAAATTCCTCAGCAACGAAAAGAAGTACGCATCCCCGCCTGCCGACCGAGTTATTTTCTTTTTCTCTTGTTTTTCTAATTAGAATGATGTTTGCCTCGCGAAATATTTGCGGACGTAGTCGCGGCGGCTAATCCACGCGCGGAACTCCACTCGGCCACGAATTTATTGGTATTACTGTATCTCCCGGCGACGAATAAATAGGAGAACGTAGTCCGTGTTTAAAAGCGTAATTCGCAGAGGATTTTTTTCCTACGTACAGCCGGGGAAAATGTGTAATCGCCGAAAGGGAAAGAGAGGATACACGGGGAGAAATGGAAAACGCGCGAGAGGAAGCGCGAGATCCTATCTACGCAATGGCGTAGAAAAGAACGGACAAGAATAAGAATCGGTGGTTTCCGCATTTCTGCTTTCTTCTATGTGTAGAACCTTTCGGTGGTTCTCTTGTGTTTGCATAAAGAAACGGTGGAATAACGAAGAAAGCGATCCGAGAGGAACGAGAACACCAGAGCTGTGGGGATTCCATGGTGGAAGAGGGATAAAGACGAGGGAGCTTTACTTCGGAATATTGGATATACGTTTCGTCTATTATTGTTAGATGATTCTGCCAACTGTATTTCTTATGCTTCACGTTTTATTTTTCAGAAACCAGATGAATTCTGCTATTTTTCGATGTTTTGTAAGAATCAAGAACGCTGGAATTCAATTTCGATTAGATTCTACTTCACTGAAACTGTGCTGTCGCTTGATTGATAAACCATTCAATTATCATTATGCATTTTTTACATTTTGTTTCGAGAGATCCATTTAGAATCGTGCTACTCATTTACTCGATATTTCCACCATCTGATATCATGTTTTAAACAGCGCCAAAGGTCCCAAAAAGATGCATTTAGTATGATGTTATCTATTTATTCCATATTTCCAGCATCCGATATGATTTTTAAAAAAGTGCCTGCAGTATTCATTTTTTTTCGAGTAAAAAGCAGTAAAAGATTTGTTTGTGTGAACACCCTCGGACTATCCGATCGAGACGCCAGAGGATTCTCCGGTGCCATTAATAAGATAAATAAGAAATAAGCATATTTATCTTGGGGAAAGATAAGAAACGGGGAACGAGGAGACTCGATGAAATGGAACGACGGTGGAACTCTGCAGGGAAGGAGACCCGGAGCAGTGGAGAAAGGAGCAGTAAATTACTAAGTAAAGGCAAATTTAAAAATATTGCATTATCACGTCAAGGGAAAGTAATGGACGCAGTAGGTTCAAAGGATAGGAAACGGGAGGACGAAAAGATTAATGGAGAATGAAACAGACGGACACAAGGGACGAATGGAGTGGCACATTGAGTCGAGGATACAAGAAAAAAAGGAGAAAGGATCAAAGGTAGTCCTGGTAAGAGGTCGAAAGAGAACCGTCCGAGAGGAACGGTCCGCTTCCTCCGTGAATAATTACTGCAGTCTTGATGATAATAACGTATACAAATTCATGAATGTGCTTTAAACGTATGTAAATAAGTCCGCGAACTTTCATCGAGATACGTAGCAAAGTTTTTTCTTGGAAAAAATTGCTGAACTGTTCCAAGATGTGGCTGAGAATTATACCCGCCCTGTTATCAACATTTCAAAACCAGAAAAATTTATTCGAACACTTTTACCAGAAGCCTATTATTGGCTATTTAATGTATAAAAATTCACAGTCTAATTAGGGGTTGGTTCAATCGACCGCGTTCTGCAGGGGGTGGCTTTCGAGCAGAATGAAAAATGGCGACAACTGGGGTAAGACGGGGGCAACTGAGAGATCGATAAAAAATCAGACGAATACTTACCGATCACTGTGAGATTGACTTTGCTGTTCCTGGTCGGCGACTGCTTGAAATCGACCCTGCATCTGTAAACGGCGGCGTCGCTCTCATAGACGTTCTCGAGGGTGAGTTTCGCTGGTTGGTCGGTGTATCTGAAGAAGGCACGTTTGTCGAGGCTGATATTCTGCCAGTGTTTTCCCTGTTCCACGTTGGTTTGTCCTCTCGAGTCGAAACTGCAAACATTTGGGCGGTCGTGTATAGGCAGCGGGACACAGAGTTCGTGGAACAAGATGCAAACGGTTTTCGTTAGTTACGCCGGAATAACTAATGCCGCCAGCTAGGTTTGCTCGCGAGCAAATTGTTCTCCGCATTTCACCAGGGCCCCGTGCAACCTCATGAACCGGTACCAGAAACAGAACACGAATTCGACACCGATTTATACCGATCTTGAGCCGATTAATACTAAACATAATCAGTCGGTTCGGCACTTGACAATTATTTTACAATTGGTCCCCAATTATCGAAATTACGACGACATAATAAACCAACGTTAATAATCAGCGTTTGTCAAGGTATATTCGAGGCTGTTTCGAAAGATTTTAAAAATTGCACAACAACATTGTGCCGGCGAATAAATGTGAAAAGGAAAGAATGTTCGTTCCGCCTTACATTTTACCGAGCCAAACCAGTTGCAGGGCTTTCTCCCCCGGTTTTCTTCTGTAACACGAAGTACGAAGGTTTCATATTTAAGAATACCTCGACCGAGACCCGGCGCGGCGCGGCACGGTGGATTCACTCTGTGTAACATTGCACGGGCAAAGAAAGATTTCAGCGTAATTATACATACGACGTTCGTCACCGACGGATTATCTTTAGAAACGCGAAGAAAGCTTTTTAGCAAATAATTTTGCGAGTCTGAATCGTTTTAATTGCGACTTTTCTGTGTTCTATACGCGTTTCGGACGCCGAGCGTATTTAAAACATGCTCAACGGCCTAACGCTATTATCGTTTCACTAACTTGTAGCTTTGTTCCCGCGGAGTCGCGTTTATTTCAATAACGCTAGGATAGAAACAGAAAGGAATCTTGTTAATTTCACTGGAAAGCACTTTCTAAAAGTATTATAATTTTTCTCGTAAAACTGTACCGTATAAAATACCGTTTAAAGGTTCAGAAATTAATATATTAGTACACGCGATACAGAAAGGATCGCTAGATCAAAGAAATAATATTTACCGGGTAATAAAATGATAAATACGATTAATCTTGGACACGGTCATTGAGATTGCACAGGTCTCGGGGGTAAACGTAATATTTAATTCGAGTTTCTTGAAATCGATCTATAAATCTTCGTGTTTTCACGAATGCCGGTGGTTCGCTCGTAATTCCTCTGGTAAGTGCATGTTACTCTGATTTATTCGTGACCAGGCACAGTTAGTCATCGACGTCAGCTGAGCTGGCGATCGTGATACATCATAAATCATTGCAAGATTAATAGACCGATTAACTGGTCGTAACGTCATAGTAAATGACTAATAAAAGATCGGATAAGGAAACTCGGTACCTTGTTCGAATTAATATTGCATTAAACACGTTTGATCGTACATGGTGTAATTAATGCAAGCTACCGCCGTGCCGCCGGTGGGAGCAACAAAATTCTGTTCGCTTTCTAGTGCTGATAGCGACAACACGAAACAGGCGAAATTACACCGTGCTTTTATTTACCATCAAAACCATAGCCAATACGTGCGCGGGTGTACGCTTTGTTATTCAAAACATTACGAAATAGAAATTAAATTCTTTTAGTTTCTAAAATTCTTTTAGCGTAAATTCCGCAGTTCATCGATTACCAATCTTACCGCGTCCCCAAGGCTATAAAGTAAAATTCGAGAAATACGAATCGAGTTCCAGCATCCGCGGAATTCGTTCGAGGAGCTCGCTGGAAGGCGAACAAAATGTCTACCGCTTTAAATCTCAATTATTATCCAATTAGACGGTTCCGATTTCGCGGGAAAGACATACGCTGACAATTCCGTTAAGAAGATTACCAATCTCGAAGCGAGGGTTTCGGAATTCCGGAGGGAATCATGCAGAAAGGCTGGCATATTCGCGCAGATACGCGGAAGTGCACGTCGAAGTGTCTTTTCGGAATCAGGACGAGGCGTGGGTGGAGGAAACGCAAGCGAAACTTTCATATTGCCTCCGCTAAACTCATGCGGAACGATCAATCGGGGAAAACACGTCCGGTTATCAAGGAAAAGCGGAGAGAGAGAGAGAGAAAGAGAGAGATTGAGCAAGAAGACGAGGCAGACAGACAGAGAGAGAGAGAGAGAGAGAGTGAGAGAGAGAGTGAGAGAGTTTACCGTCTACACTTTACCGTCTAATATCTGGCTTTTACGTGACGGTACTTTTATTACCGGGGGGCCCGTTGGTTACGCCGCGCGCCGGCAACGGGATCTAACGAAATTTATGGCGTATCGATGGCGCGAGAGCTTTCTTAAAGAGATCAAAGCGCCATCTAGCTCTGAAGAAATTTTCTTCCAACGAGTTATTTACATTTTCTTGCTCTATCCTGCCTTCAGCCCTTCGCCTGCCTGCCGGAGTCGCTATAAATACAGCGATCGAATCTTCCACGGGACGGTGGCTCCCTTTTACGAGCGATTATCGATCACGCGACCGCCAATGTTTATGCGAATTCACTGCTCACCGTAATGTATGCGGAGCGTTTATCTCCGGCTCTGGGCCAGCTCTAACGTTTATTCGCAGCTTCCGGCGTAAAAATAACGAGGTTATTGCTCTTCAACTCTCATGAAAATTCCCGTCGTATTCGATATCATAATTAAATTTTTTGTAATGCGCGAAAAAATTCTATTAATCGGCAGATTGTTTTGTTGTGCCAAAATAAAATGTACAAATAACGCGTCGCACAAACGATCCACTATGATTCTCGCGGTGTTGCCCGTTATCGACGACGCGACGTAACGTTGCGAGAGGGAAATTTCGCACGACCTGCCGTAATAATTAACCACAACCGTTTTTCTTATCTCTCTCGCATACGGTTGTCTCGCGAGGCGCGACATTTCCCGCGAGCCTTCCGCGCCGAGCAGCGGGTGCGCAATCAACGCGCTACCTACATTCTGTCAGCGTTATTATACTCGGCTATTTGTTACCGGGGCCGGTTATCACGGGGATTTTTTCAAAATGTTTACGAGGCGCTAACGCGTCTCCGTGTGTTACGCTCTCGTTCCCGGAACGCGCTGCCATTCTCTCCTCTTTATTCGCCTCATCGCGAATCCCTTTCGTGCCGCATTCAGTTTTTGTAAACGGGGCCAAACGATGGCGCGTTAACCACCTGCCATTTCTAAAATGAAAATACCCTTGTAATGCTGCTGCTGCGCACACCGCGGACCGAGATTAAACGCTCGTTCTGGAGTACTCGAAGCCGATAAATCTGGCGAGTTTTGCCACAATACCACGAAAATATTAACGTTAGATATGCCAATTATTTCGTCTAATTGATTACAATCGCGTCGGACAATGAGATTTTAGAATGCAATATTGAGAGAGTACTCGAAAGCTTCCGGAAAGGCGTTTGGGAGGAACTGGCCCGAAGTGGTTTAATCAACAAACAGCAGGTCTCGGCGATTAACCTCGTCTCAGAATAAACATTCGCACCCGTTAATCCCACCGAATCGCCGTTCATAATAAAGTTACACCGTTTGCCTAGGAAACCCGCAGGATTATCAATCCGGTAAAATGAACTCTCGGCGTAGAGGTCGGGGTCGGAGCTCGAACTCGATTTTTCCGGGGGTTGGCCGCGCGGCCACATCGTTTCGCCCCGAGAGTTTCAATCCGCGCGGCCTGATTTCGTCGTGCAAACCAATTATTCCGCTGTTACGCGTTAAAGTTCACGGTTAATTAGATCTCGACCGGCAAACGGCCACTTTGAACAGCCGAAATCACGCGTACGGCAAAGGGGTGTGCCGCGCCGGCCGGAAGTCGACTGCGTAACCGTTCAACGTTCGCCATTTCTTTGTCGTTACTGTTAAACGGAATTCTGCGAATTCCTGTTCCGGAGATCGCAAAAGTGTACGTACTCTGCACGTGTACATTTACGATTTTGATTTCGTTAAACATTAAGTGAAAAAATTAAATCGTGGCACAATATTCATCCGTCAAATTGATGATTCGTGAAATTTTTTCAATCTAATAAATTTGATTCGAAACGGTTAAGATTAATTCGTGGAGATTCGATGGCAACAATTTTTGCTCCCGGTACTTTTCGTAGAGCGATGGGGAATCGGGAGTCGTAAATTCGCCGGTGTAATACTGCAGCCAAGTTACTTATGCACCGCGAGAAATACTGCCGTGTCCATAATTTCAACGTGGGATACCTTTAAGCTCGGTGCAATTCATATATCAGCTTGCGGGACAGCCAAACTGCCTGTGGCGGCGCGGCGCGCGCCGGTACAAGGGAAGAAAACGGCTCAATTGGAGCTATACAATTAGACTGAGGAGAGTACACGCTCATTTTTCTTAAGTAGCATTCTAGGATGCGCATCAGGAAGTAATTTGTCCCTTGCGCTCTGCGCTTAATATATTTTCCCCGGAACCAGAGAAAAATTCTACGATGTAAATGGTGCAGAAGGCAATTTTCTTTTCTTTAGCATTAAAAATAAAAAACACAATTGATAGACACCGATACAGCTGTTCGAAGAATGTTCCTATCCGATTGCACAGGATCGCGATTTAACAACACTCGAAAAAGTATCACATGCCCACTTAACCACCGAAAGGCAGCTGTAAACCACGAAGAGGCGTACACGAAGAGATCGGTAAAATGGTTAAAGACACCCCGAGCCCTGTTCTAAACAACTGCGAAACGATCGGTGGTTGCAACTGGCATCCCTTTGCGCATCGGCGTAGAGCTTTCATCCCCGTGCTTTCTCCGCGCGGAGTAAGGGGGAATAAAAACGCGGGGAGAGAAGATATAAGACGTCTCTTTATTCCTTTCGTACACAACCAGGGGCGCGGGGCGGTGCGGGGGATGGCATAAAAACACCGTCTGCGGGCTCGAAGGAAAATAAACTCGACCCCGGAAACCTCGAGTTCTCGGTTTTAATAAAACACCGGATTGTAAAGTCCTGCCGCGTCGCGATGGACGTATTGCTTACACGAACGGACGGCAATATCGCGACTGTAATTTCCTGGCTTGCGATTCGATGTGAAGTGGTTCGAGCGAG
The DNA here is from genome assembly GCA_028454225.1 of Lasioglossum leucozonium. Classification (NCBI taxonomy): domain Eukaryota; kingdom Metazoa; phylum Arthropoda; class Insecta; order Hymenoptera; family Halictidae; genus Lasioglossum; species Lasioglossum leucozonium. The sequence goes on along the minus strand of CM052209.1, from coordinate 11,564,483 downwards.
AGAGAGAGAAAGAGAGAGAGTGAGTGATTCAGTTTATGGATTGTTATTCGGTAATTTTTCAAGATATCGTTACGAGAAAAATTACTACACGCTGTTCGATGTATGTAAAAAAAAATCTGGTCAGATTCTACAAGTTTCGAAGGATAATAAATTTAAAGCTCTAGCGATTTCTACGTTCGATATGAAAACCTGGCGAAAGCAGTTGCTGCTCCAGAACTCGAAATCCGGCAGGATTCACGGTCGTTCAGCTGCACACCGTCGAATTTACACGATTCAGACCTGCGGCGCGTCGCGGTGCACTTATAAATCTTTCCCGGGGACCCGGTGTCCCGTAATTCCCGTTCTAATTTATATTTCTATATATCTCAATACAAAAAGAACCGACCGCATTACTCTCACTTTGCCATTTCAACGCGGAACAAACTGACTGCGCCGCGTCCTCTGTATTACACATTGTCCGCGGCGACACTGAATCATATTGTCCCCGTAGATTGTACAACGTCACGTGTATCCGCGAGTTGGTTTACTGTTACTAATAAATCCATTCATTTGACAACTGCGTTGTCGTTGACCTGCTCCCTTTACGCGACGCGATTCGCATACGTTCCAATCGTGTTCTTAAACGGACGTTGTGCATTCGTTTTCCTGACCTTCGTCCGATTCTCGTTAGAAGACTGCAGATTCTATACGACAGAACTGAGTGGCAATTTAATACATCGAGAAGATTAAACAAAATTCGAGAATATCGATATTAGGGGACCACCCACAGTTGTGACAAGTGTTGAGAAAATGATCTGACAAATATTTGGGGCCGATTGGATAGCGGGAACCCGACGCGCATCAAATTTGAATTTTGAAATTTGAATTTTGAAATTTGAAATTTGAAATTTGAAATTTGAAATTTGAAATTTGAAAATTTGATGCGCAGCAGGTGCCCATGACCGATTTGGCCCCAAATTTTTTCCAGATCATTTTCTTAATACTTGTCACAGTGCTGGGGGTTGAGACTAAAAGAATCTTGCAAAATAATTTTCGTCAAGAATAACTAAGGTCGATCCTAGTCGATATATTATAATTCTTAATCTATTGAATCACGAACAATTTAATCATTCAACACGCGATCGGAATCAGATTTAACGCCTGTTTGTAACAATTGTTTGATACCAGCCACGCGTCTCTTCCGTTCGTTTCCCAAAATGAAGGTTGTATTTTTTTTAAGCACCGCTCGACCCCGTATAACCAAAATCTCGTATTTACTTGGCAGTATTATTACAACGAAATCGATCGGAGCTCTCTCTCTCTCTCTCTCTCTCTCTCTCACACACACACACACACACACTCCGCAGAGCTCAAAGCGGTTAATATCAATCCGGGTGAACCGGCGTGGCGCGGTACGGCGGCCGCGATAAAACTCTCCGCGCAAATATTTACCGATCCGAAGTGATCGAAAAACTAGCTCTCGCCCCGAAATCCTCGGTCAAACCGGAGGAAAATCTCGGCTACAGGGAGGTAGAGGAGCGGGGGAAGGGATCGAAACGATCTATGGTCGATCGGACCGCGCGATTCACGATTATACGCCGCATCTGGGCAGGTGTTCCACGCCTTTTTCTCTTTACACGGTAGCGGAGGACGCCGCGGGCGCTGAGAGGCTTGCGGCGACCCGGGAACCGGTCTTCGAGGACGTCCCTGGGCTTATGCTTCGTGTCGACTTGATGATTTCACTCCTGACAATTTGATTCGTTCGCTATTACATCCAATCTCCATGGCGGCTGGCTATTATTTTATTCACGACGATTAGCCGGCGATCAACTCGACGTTAGAACAAGGAGAAAAGGTAACAACGGGCTGTCACGTTGGATGACATTTAATATTATTTTGACCACGGTTAACTTGTTCTGTTAACGGTATGTAGCAGGTTGTCGGCCGCACGGTCCGTGTTTACGTCCTCTTGTACGTTCGGCGCGGTTGCAAACAAATAGTAGAACCGTACTAAAATGGAACTAGCGAAAATTCGTGTCGACGTTTTACGGAATTTGGTTCCCCCACGTACAAGTGGTATAATTCTCCACGTCACGTGGAAACGTAGCATAATGTGGCGGATCGTTCGAGATCGTCGGAGGTTCTGACACCGTGTGAACGGGTTTCCTTCGTTCTACTTTCTTTGGAATTTTCCCGACTGAGTGGATTTGCGACGCGAATCGACGACGTTTTAACGCGTTACCGGCGAAAACGTGCCGCGGTGTTTCTTTTCTGTGTGACCGGCTTTCAGACTGCCACGTAGAACTTTCAAAAAAAAAAAGCGAGACATAAACATTCCGAAATTATGAATGTCTTAGATTTGATTTTAATAAAAATCCATGTTTCTTACTATTAGTCTCGACGATTCTTTGCAGGGAAGGGTAAAAACGAAGAAATAAATTTTGCTGACTCATTCCTTCTGATCACTGCTATTCTCAAATATTTTTTATCCGTTGCTTGAAACTCCGCCTACTAATTTTCGCCAGGAATGTATAAATCAATAGAAATATAAACGAACAAAAAGAATGCATTCTAATTATTAACATTGAACCTACCGAGCTGTAACAATGATCAGCGTTCTTTGATTTTTTGTGATTTTTATTACAATATGTGCTTGGTCAGAAAACTTTGTACAATCATTTCCAGTGAGTGCATCATTATAACTTCAATAATTGTTTCGACTGTCTGTTCTCGTCGAATTCAACAGCGTTTCTAAAAGAAGAGGTAAAAAACTGATTCTCTGTGAATTAGTTATTGAAAACACTGACGAACGGTAAAACGCGAGCAGCATCGAACATCAACTTCCACAGCATTATTAAGCCGATCGCGGTAGCATCGACGTCAGAAAATACGTTTCCGTTTAATCTTCGTTCGGTCTGCGAGAAACGTGGTCTCCCCATTAAAATTCGTAGTCTACTTACAACACACGTTCGACAGTGTAATTAGCGAAATATAGTAAGACCGTGGAGCCGTGGATAATGAAATACAAACAGAGAGAACGAGAAACACGAGAACGAACTGGCAACATTTCAGACGTAAAATTCGCTCGGCGGAAATGAATTTATGGGAAGAATGCCGCGAGAAAGTGGATTGCCCGCAATGCAGCATTTATCCGGGGAATTTCAAAGTGGCTCCCTTAACGCTATGAAAGGCCGAAAACTATTCCAATTGCTCCGGGAACCGATGAAAGATCGCGCGATTCATCGTTGTTGCCCAAAGCTGGTCGGTCGCCGAGAGCTGTCTTTTATTCCTCAGGCACAACCGGGTCCCTCCTGCCAGTTTCACTTTCTCAAAATGTTTGCCCACGGTAAATATCATTCGTCACGCCTTAGGTACACTCCGGAAAACTGGAGCGAGCATCCTGCATCACGGTTACCATGTACCCCCCTATAGCTCCTCGAACTTTCAAAGTATTCCACCGGATACATCTCTCTCTCTCTCTCTCTCTCTCTCTCTTTCTGCGGTCGCGTACCCGAAACAACCTGGCTCTTCTTTGTTCCAGACACCGCGGCAGTCTGGATTGTGGTTTGCATTTTTTATGGGACATTTTTCGGCCGCGACTCTTTCGCTTCAATCTTTGCGGTCGTTAGAAGACGTACTTGTCGCACGATTTATTCAAGTTTCGAGTACCGACGCAGCGACGCTAAGAACAGTCGAAAGCTGTAAAGCAACAGTGTAATTCAAATTGAATATACACGAAACATGCATTTTAGCCTAGGAACGTTCATGCAAATTCCCATTTACTTAACGTAAAGAAAATTCACTGCATTTCTTGTACCAACAGTTTCAACGAAACGAAACAAAAATATCCCGCAGAAAGCTGCGGACTAATTAGAAATAAATGGACTGAAAACAGCGTCGAACAGTACCAGGGACATTAACGCTAAACCTATCGAGCATTAAAAGGGATTAAAACAAGGCTCTATTTATTTAGATTGTTGTGCAATTTTTATCTGAATATTTGTGCTTGGATAAACAAAGATTTATCGAGTTTCCATGCAAGTTACTTCATAATTTGGATAATTGTAGAGTGAAAGATAAAACCGGTCGTTCGACCGGCAGTGGTAGGTTTAATGCGAATGGAAATTTTGCTTGGGACGTAAGAAAAGTGATGGAACTTCGGCGGGAGTTTTTCTGCATCGCTCGGCCAGCGAAACGCGAATTTGCGTAAACGTTCGCAGTCTGGATGGAGAAGTGGCGGAAGTATAAATTTACCTGTATATCGGTGTGTCTGCGTCCCCCTTGTACCAAATAACTAGATGTAGCTTGTCTCCGGAGACCGGCGGTTCCACGTCGCACGGTAACTGAGCAATTTCACCTGCCACTGCCTCCGCATCTATCATTGTCACTGTAATGACAAAGACAAGCCGTGAGTCAAGGTATATCATATAATAAGAAAACGACGGTGGCTGGAATTTGTATCAGGCATTCCGGCTTAAGCGGTTTCGCGGAATGCTATTCGCACGTTTTCATGGGACAGGACGCATCCACGCCGCGCCGCCCGTTTTCCTAGGAGGACGTCGCGTCGATGTTGCAGTGAAATTATCTAGTTCTCGGTTACACGTTGCACTGTAATCATTTCGCTCCATCAAAGTTTGCAACTGCTTCTTGCACGATAATCATTTCCTTCGACCAGTCAAAACGAGCGTCGAAACTGCAATCTGCGCCGATTTTGCGTGACTAGAACACCGTCGAAGTACGCTGTATCCGATCGTTTCATTTTCTTTGATGTCAGTTTGCAATTATAATCTCATTCAACAGTAATTTCCTACAATGATAATTACTGCTAGAAACAATTATCGGAACTGGGTAAATAAAGAGACAATGTATAATAATCTACGTAATTTGACGGAATTGCAGTTGCGAATGAACTTGATATTTTATACAGTTGGCAGTAGTTGCCCAATCAGAATCGTGACTGGTATTTCATGTTTCTCCGCGTTTTCTTGAATCAATAATACTGCAAGTAATTACGTATTTCAATTAATTAAGTTCGGCTGCCGTGCGGTTCTCCAGCGACAAAATTGCATTAGTTACGAGTAGCGTTTTGCGTATACTGCTAATTAAGTCGGAATGTATTACGTAAGCATGTGAAACTTCGTTAATTAAGTGTGGTAATTTTAGCTTTTACTTTTGCCGTTTAAATTCAGATTATTAATTGCTAGCGACTACTGCTTGTCTTAATAGAGCGGTCGAGATAATTGGATAATTCTTAACGTTAACAACATTTCGAGTACTGTATTATGTACGTACATGTGTACATACATACAAATTAATTGTCCCGCTATTTAACAAATGGTACGCTACGATAATAAATAATTAATATTAAATAATAATTAAAACACTTTTGTCGAGCGTCTGTATCGTGGCATACCATTCGTTAAATAGCGGGACAATTAATTTTGGATTGTTCCAGTGTATTCTATTGATTAATATAGAATGTACTAATCAAATTTGCTCGTAATCGAATAGCAATTACTTTGGTGTCCTGTTCTGGGTACACTGTGTGCAACATTCTAATTATGACGTCATTAAGTATTTAAATGACTCGATAACAGTCAATTACCGAAAATAGATTGCATAGTTTAATGGAGACGCAGCAGGAAATCCATGTAAAGGAAACCAAAAAAAAAATGGAAATTGCAAAATTCGCTCGACAAAATAAGTTTCTCTCGTTAAGCGGCGGGGAACCGCGTTAAATAAATTCCGTTGATTGCTCAGGTCACGTCAAATATTAATTTTCATTGCATATATCAGCCCTAACCGCGGTGATTCACTGGCGGCGATACCCAGGGCTCGTTACGCGATGAAAAAAGAAAGTGTAATTAGAGGCATTAATCAAATCTAATTGTGGCAATTAACTGGACCGGCCTGGAGTAACTCACTCACTCATCCTCTCTCTCTCCCTCTCTCTCTCTCTTTATGTTAATCTCTAGACCGCTGCTCGGTGAATACATAATTTTCGTTAATAATTAAACTACGGACAAATAGACGCTAAGCGTAACGTTACACCGACACGAAGATGCCCCGTTAATGACAATTAGACGGCTCATATATTCCGCGCGTAGCTGTTGGTACCGGCTGCAAACGGTTGCCAAGAATGCCTAGTTAGCAAAGAAAGTGCGCCTACTGTGCTGTCTCATTGCTCGTTTTAATTAGTGACGATAGTAACTGTCTCGCGAAAACGCCTTCATCGCAAGACACAGACTGTACAGTCAAGTTAATCCGCAAGTTGATTTTCTATTTTATTTATCGTTCGCCTTGATCAATTAATCTTTGATACATAGTAATTAAAATAGTCTTTGAGCTAGGTTACGTTGAAAGCCCTAGAATCAAGGCTCGAAAGCTTTATTTATCTAGCATGTCGATCACACGCCTCTCCAACTTCTCGATAACGAAATTTGAAAATCCCCGAATTTGTAAAATCGTCAAGATCACCCCTCCCCTCCCGTAGTTGGTCGATCTTATCACATATTTCGCATCCGTAAACCCAACAGATTATTCAATCACGCCGCGATTAGGATCTCCCGGCGTGCTGCCACTCTAACAAGGACTCGATCTCCGGATGATTGCTTAATAAAAGGACACGCCGGTGATCAAGTTATTAATCCATTAACCGAATCCCGCGGCGGCCGTGTGGCACCCGATGCGTTTCCCGTACTATCGCGAACAAATAACCCACGCATTAAAACCCGTTTGCATATTCATAAGAGTAGGAACGCATTTAAGCGAGTTAACGACTCAGCGAGCGCTGAATATTCTTGACAGCAACGACGAGCTGGTATCGTTTTGCGTTTTAATCGACGATGCAAATCATTGTTGACGTCGCGTCGCGGCGGTCTACTGGTCGAGTAATTGGCCCGTAGCATCATCGAAAAATTGTTTCCGTTTAATTAACAGGCTGTCGCGCCGATAGAGACGGCGGGGTTCTAGCCTTCGATAATCGCGATACCGAGCATATTGCTGCTGCAGGTTGACTGTGATTTCTCAGTGATCCGTGCAACGTTTTGCGATGAATGAGAATTTTTCATGATCCCTGAAAATTTCCCACGGCCGAAACAATGTTCGCACGCTGGTACAGATAATAATTATCGCGTTCGCGAGCGATTATCGAGTGTAGCTTGTTTCGAGCGACGCAACGGAACGGCGCGGCGCGAAAGAAAAAGGCGTGCGAGCGGAGAACACGGAGGAGCGAGAAATTATCGAATAAAGCCCGTGGAACCGCGATTTCGAAGTTAATCTCGGCGAGCCGGTTGTAAACCGGTTAAAAAAGCCCGGGAGTCGAGAGCGAAAAAGAAAAGCGGGAGCGCGAAACACGTCGAATCGTTGCGACGAAATCGTGCACGGTATGTTTGTTTCTTTTTGTTGTTGCTATTGTTGTCCCTACGTCGAAAACGATGAAAACGCCGCGCCGTGAGAAAGAGAGCGTGCGAAGCGACGCAGTTTTGGAATGACTCGAGGGCGAGTTTGTCGTTGACGGGGCGAAACGGAGGAGCAATTAATTGACGGTGCGTTAATTATCGCGTGCCACACGGCCCCGAATATTCGGAATATTGTAAATGGCAGCGGGACGACTTACGACCCATTTAACATTTCGATGAAAACGCCGCGCCGCGGACGTGCTAGCGCCATGCTAGCCAGCCGGCCAGCACCGCGCAATCAAAGGGGACAAATGTTTTCGGGCGCCATCGCTTCCGCCCACACCCGGAGGAATCGAAGAACAACGGTTGACGAGGGGGTGCAAGCGGGGAGGTGGTAAAATAGGTGGTGGTGGCAGAGGTACCGAGAGGAAGAGGGGGCAGGTTTTATGCGGCACTCTGATTTTAATTTACCCGTCCTGGGGTGTGAAAAATCGTTTCGGAGGCAGCGTTACGTTCCGTAGACGGAACAAAGGGAACAATGAGCGTTTGTTACGGACCAGTGTCATCAATGGCTGCTCTGTACAATCCTGTTTTGGACCGACGCTCTCTCCTGCTGATAACCTAATATTGCTAGGGTTTGTCTCTCTAGTACAATGCGCATTTAACACTTTGACGGTGCTGTTTTCCGCGGAAAAACTTTTGAGAGTGCGCCCGCTCTCTTTTGTGCGAGTTTCGATTGTAAGGCGGAATATTTGTTTATTCATTTCTATCGCGAATTTAATTACCGCACGTTCCTGTACGTTTAATTTTGAATTCATTGTAGGTGGATCAATTGTCGCAGAATTCTCAACGGAATGAAGAAATAATAGAAAAAATCCCGTGAAAAAATTCCGATGAATCGTCAATGTATTTCTCCGATCACGCAGAAATCAAACCGTAAGCAAGTTTTCACCGGAGTTATACTCCCTTGACGCGTCGCTCGATAATCACGGTTCCCGCAAAGTCACCGGTCTTCGACAGTGCCGTGAAATGAACTGAAAATATTTTCGAGCGATTGTAAAGTTTCCGAAATTCCCAGTCGCTCGCCGAAGTTATCATGGACGCGAGCATTACGCTCGAAGTCCGCGGTCTAATGATAAATCGAACGAAACTTTTTGACCGCCAGCATACGCGCGAAAACAATTCTCGAACGCGAAGTGTCCGTTCAACCGTGGAATTCTGTACGCGCGGAAAAAGAGCGTAAAACGAGAAAAGCAAAAGGCTGAAATTTCTCGCGCGGCCTCACTGTTCGCTTTTAAAAAAGTTGAATCCGAATTTTCGAGCAGGGTAGACGTGCTGCTGAATAAAAAATGGCTAACGTGCCGTTTCACGACGCACCCGTGTTCTATTTAATGTGAGCACGCGTGTGTGCGTGCGCGTATGCGCATGGATGTATGCGTTGGACGGGTCTTCAGAGTCGATTTTCTTGAAGACGGAGAACTGCGGGGCGAAATTTCATTCGAAACTTTTCACTTACGGTATTTCGCCGTGAAATTCCGTGGAAACTACCCGTCACTGTGTCGGTGACAATCTATCGATTCTTGTGCAATCATAAAATTTCTTATTAGCGGGAAACAATCATTAAATTTTTAATGTGAGAATTTATTCATAGTTTTTTGTCACCTGTCAATTCCAGTCAGGGTTGTGTGTATACATAATTGTATAAACACATTATATATAATTGTTTATATATAATGTGGAAAGATTTAAATTTTTCCCCCAGGGTCCAGACTTGTGCTATCTGTTCTTACGAAATGTACCGTCTACGTTAGGTTTGCGGGACCTGTAAAATTGACGGGTTTTAATATTTTTAATTTACGAATATCGAGATTGTGAAGATGCATTCGTGTGGAATTATTAAACCAATTTATTTCTTTAGATGTATATTCTAAAAAATATGTGTAAAAATTTTAATGAACTCATTCTTGTCATTTCTATAAAATAATATAAAATGCTCACTTTTAGTGGTCCGTAAACCTAGTGTTAAATAAAACGCACTGATAAAACGCCTGCGCCGATTAATAATGTATTATTTACGCGACGATCGAATGAGCGGGAGCTTTCGCCGGTGGGAAAATACAGCGGACTATGGTGCGAAACAGACGAAAGCTTTTGTTGCCGGTCTATCATTCGGAATCGCATGTGGAACTTTCGCGGGACGCAAGAATAACAGATTGCCTGATTTCAATAACCCGCGTGTCGGATTTCGGACGAGGGTTTTTCCCGGGTGAAGTTGGTTTTCCGGGTAGTTGGGGGGGGGGGGGGGGGGGGGGGGGGGTGTCGAGAACGGTCTCTCGCGATCGAGGGTAGAAACAAAAAGCGTTAGTCCTCGGGAAATCGCGGCACTGTGATACCTTTATCTAGCCACCTGTCCGGTCTCTTCTACCCCCCTCCCCACTGCCAGGACGAAAGCCTGTTTTAAATGCTCCCTAGCATTGTTTGCGGCAACTTTCAGGCGCTTTTACTACCGCAAACAGCCATTTTCATTTAGTTTTCTTTTCATCCGCTCGATGCGCTAAGTGAATTTCACTGGCCACTTCCATTTCGTTCCTCCTTTCATTCCGCACGCAGACCGAGCCTGTTTGGTAAATCTAATCCTTGCTTTTCATAAAAATCTCCTACCCCCACTCTCCTGTTCTCCATCCCCCTCTCTTTTGTTCGTTTTTCGTCTCCCCTACCACCATTTTTTATCCGCATCGATTTTCCTTCAACGCGTTTCATCTTTCCGATCCTCTTTCCTTAACGACCTATTATTTTTGCTCTTCCGTGTTCCCTTGTATCGTGTCTCGTTTCTCTGTGTCTTGTATTTTCTGCTGGTTCACTCTCGGCTTATATTTTTATGCTCTTATGTTTGATTAAAAAAAGTATTTGTATGTTTAGTGAACAAAGAAGTCTTCGATTCGGGAAAAGAAAAATTTCGTGGAATTTACAAAAGTTCAACTTTTGAAGGGGATACCTCGAAAAAAAAAATATTAACTGCTCCTCTCCGTCGGATCATAAAAAAAGCCGGAACGTTCGCGTCGCGTTCCAATGAAAAATGTTTTTCCAAGCAAGAGAAGCATGGTTTGAAAATTTTCGAAGATTAACCAAGGGTGAAACATTTTTTTGCCGCCGCCGCGCCGGCTCAATGTCACGCGGAAAACGTCCGAATTAATAAAATCGATGTCGCTCGTGCGGGACGAGTTACACGTCACGGATACTGTTGGCGGAAAACGTTCTAAATGGAATTTCTATTTTTTTTTGCCAGCCGTGTCCGTCGATCCGTCGATACCGCGGGACTCGGGCTCTGCATTTGAATATATGATTGGTAAATTTTTTTTTCCCTTCCCCCGGTTCGTTCGTTACCCTCGCGCTATCTAGTACCCCTATCCGCCGTTCCATATTTTGTTTCTCGTCCCGGTGTTTCCGTTCCTCGCGTAGCTCTATTAACTTCTTTAAAAACAAACGGTAAACTAACATTTTTTTTCTATTGCTGATACGGGAGAGTCGATACCGGAATACCGGAATACCAGAGGAATATTTTGCAATCCTTCGGTCTTCCTGGCAAAATACCAGCCCATAAAAACGCGATATAGTGACAAATGTAGAGGAATCCCCTCCTGAAAATGAAAAACACAATTTTCTATTTGATAGATCTCCGCCCAAGATGAAAATTCGAAGGAATGCAATAAACAAAGAAATTTTCGTGTAGTCCAAAAAATAGAGAAAAATATTATCGACTGATTCATTAAACATCCGACAATTCTTTCGATCCACCCGGTGGATTCCGGGCACTGGTAACTTCGTCTCGCCGAATTCCTGAGAGTCGGTGGTCAGACGTGTCGTCGCTGCTGCGGTTCCCGCTAAATTTCAAACCGAGCAGCTGCTGCGCGCGACGCAAATATTTGCGCTGTCGTAAGCCGCATCTTAATTCACTCGGATGTTGTTCGACGTCGACTAATTGCGAGTATGTTTGTTTCCGAAAGGGGATAGGACAGAAACAGAGCTATCCAGAGAGTATGTGAGATAGTGCGAGAGAGAGAGAGAGGGAGAAGGAGGAGGAAAATGATCCAGGGTCGGCGTCCGCGTCCATTAACGGTCTAAAATTGAAATCACGCGCCGGGCGTGTGTATTTATGATGCCATAACTAATAATTGAGCGACGCGCTGTGCCGGCTCCCCCCCCCCCCCCTTACGTGGATCGTTAATCCACTTTGCATTAATCGATGTCGATCGATCGATCGATCTATCGCGGGGGCCCGCGCCACAGCTCCGCGGTGTAACCGTTCTAAGTGCGCCCGCGGAAATTTTATGCAAACGCGGCCGGGCTCCGAGAGCTTAATGCCTTCATTTGCCGTCGGCAAGGTCGTAAAGTGCCGCTTCTTACTAATTTGCAGAGTCAATAAGCGTTCCGCTGCGCCGCGGATAGGTGAGGGGATGCAAGGAACATCCGGGGACAGCTGCATTTCTGATCGGTTACCGATTTCTTCGAGATTTACGGGCGACGCGAGCGGAAAAATAACGAGGCTCGCGGAATTTGCCCGGATTGTTCTCCCGGATCTCGTTTCCCGTGACCAATGGGAGGGTAGAGCTACCGTTGATCAAGCACCTCCTTTATAAATCGGCAATTTTATTTCAAACGTTTTATAATGGATTTTATTCTCTTTGTACGGGGACGAAGATTTGTGGATGACCAGACCAGTGGAAGAGCTCTTCCTTGATTTATTTTCAGCTTACAGTATATGCACTGTTGGCGGAACTGTCGGTTGTTACATCGACAGTGTTAGTTTGTTCTATACGTCTTTGTTTCGAGTACCATACGATTTAGCACAATGTACCCTGTCTTGATTTGCGAATACTGTTCATTAACAATAGCAGCGGATTTATTTATTGCTGTCTCCGCAAAGCGCAAATGGCCCCGCCGTTCCGCGGAATTAATCTCGCCGCTTTTAATTGTCACGGGCTCGTCGCGACGTAATGGTTCACTTTGACAAAAAGAAAGAAAGAAATCCATGTTTCCATTTAAATGTTCCGCTTTTCACCGATGGAAAGAAGAAGCTTCTGGAAACGACACTAAACATCTACCGGCGGGATTAAACGCCCACGGAATTTTCCCGCTTCCGTCCAAAGGCTGAATTCTTCAGGAACGTGTTTCAAAAGGAGGGGTAGAAAATAGTGAGCAGGAGGGGGTTGGAACGGGTAGTGGTAGCGAGGGGGGTGAAGAGAGAGAGAGAGAGAGAAACCAGAAAAGCGACGCGAAGCTGCTTTTCATTCGTCTGTGCCGCCCGGGAACCGCAGCAGTAACCAAACACGCGAGTAAAAACCGCGGTATAATTATATCAAGGAGCGAAAGAAAGATGGCGGCGGCGCTCCGACGAGCCGCGAGAAGGGAGAGCGGGACGACGCGGCGCGTCGCGGCGCAGCGGAACGGGAGAAAACAGGATCGACAAAGTGGAGCGTGGACTGAGGAAAATAGCAACAAGTTCGCCACTATTTCAACCGCCCGCCACTTGAAACGAAACAGTTGGCGAGGGAGTTTTTTCAGCAGCGACTTGTCTGTTTTGATGAACTTAGTTCGCCGTTGTACCGCGAGAGTTGCCGCGAGCACGGTCCCGTTACTATGACCCGAATAATTATTCCCTCGCTGTAAAACGCGTTTAAGAGGAACACGGTCGGCCGCCTCCGCCGAGAATCCCGCCTTGATCTTTCGCTGACTTTATTTGCCGGAGAACGAAACATTTTCTGTTCGAAAAAGAAAGAATTTTTCTTTTCATAGAAAGACAAGCTTTGTTGGTCCCCCCTTCCACCCCCCGAGAAAATCGTTCCCATTAAACTGATCGTTCGCGCGAGATTAGGTTCTCGAGCAATTGGAACGCGCACGCGCGCGTAAAGTAGAGTAAATACATGTTCGAACCTGCTCAGACGTAGTCCGCAGGAGGATCGAGACTCGCGCAGCAGCGAGCCGTAAGCAAATCGCAGCAAATTTTCGCGGCTCTGGGACACCGGGGACGTCGTTTTTCTACCCCTGGCTGCTGGGAATGTGCACACCCCTCGGGACTCGTCGCGACGAGCGCGAATAAAGTTCCTTGGAATCGAAGACCACCCCTTTCAGCTCGGTGTGCTAGGAGTCTGCCTGCTCGTCTGGCCGGTTAGGAACAGGGCGCGGGAAAATTTTTGCGCGTGTCTAAATGGGGCGAGACAACGGCGCTCCGCTTCCTCTCCGCTCGATTCCCGCTCCACCCCGCTCGAAATCTCGATGCCAGACCGTCGCCGTGCCTCCCCGGGGAATATTCTCTTGGCACAACCAGCACGCAACTTACTTACAAGTGCTCATACATATGTATCCCATCAACATGCATATAACATCCGAGTAATTAATGTATGGCTGTCTCATTCCCCTACCCTCGACCGCCCCTCGACCACCCTTCGCCACCGCGACTCTACCGCCCTCTCCTCTCGTCCTGTTCCGTTGTCTCCCTTTCTCTCGCTGTATGTGCTCGGCTCGGAGCTCTTTCCCTCGCTACAGGCTTTCGAGGCATCCCCGTGGAAGCACTTCTCCAACCCTTGTTTCTCACCCTCGTTTTTCAACCGTTTCGCGGCCGCTCCTTCTTTCGGGAGCCTACCTTTTTTTGCTTTCTCCACGCCAACCCCGCGATTCGCCGTCGCCAAGAAATTTTACATGATGGGTTCTCGCTGCGTTTTCGGCCGATCAGATCGCGGCCATGTTGGAGAGGGAATTCGAATTCGTAGTTTCAGTTGCTTGGGATTAGGTCTGGGTTAGATCTGTGAAAGCGGAAGTTTAATCCTTGATTTTATTCGTTGGATTTTAACGTTGTCTCAGGAAAAAGAATTCTGAAGTTCGCGGGGATACAGTTTGGATGGAATCGTCAAGATTCTGTGCACGAAACGACGTCGTACACTGGCGCCCACGTCACCGTGCAAGTATTAAAATGCCATAAGCTGCGAAAAATACCTCCTCGACATCCCCCAAAGCGATCCTTTTCAAATATCCTCTAAGCCTCCGCGTATATTCACCATATGGCCGAAGACACGTGTATTGTTAGAAGCCTCGTCTCTCTCCGTTTATGACTACCCAGTGAATAGATTCATGACTTTATCGTAAACTGGCTGAAACGTGTTTCTGCGAGGCATTCTCGCGTCATCGAAAAAATATTATGCTCGAGCACACGCCACCCCCTTCAACATGAATCTACATACATGTAGAACATAGATGTAGAAATGTTGCCGGTGGAAATCTACATGCTCCCTTTTTACGTTTTCTTGTCGACATAAATTCCAATCTTTTCACGGGAGATCTTAAACCTTCGGGGAGTTCTAAAAATCTGCTTTTGGAAAAAAACATGGAACCAAATATAAAGTTCTATTCGATCCTCCATAATTAAGCGATAGCCGTTCGAAAGAGTGCGGAATAAAAAATTACTAAGAAAAACGATACACAGAAAATTTCAACAGGCTCGTACAAGGGCCCAGAGAGTCACAGCAGGATTGATAAAATTGAAATGACTATGTTAAATTTTATAAACGCTTCTTGGCATGTGAAAAGTAAAATAAGAAGCAGATTAAAGAGCGCTCGCTATAAATTCGTGGTAACAAATTAATTCTTCTGCACACACCCTGTAGAGGCGTGTCCTCGCACCCCTCCTCGACTCCCAGTGTCGGTTCATAAACCCTGGAGTCATTAACGGGAGGAGCGCAAAACAGAAACACAGAAACTCTTGATCCACGATCCGCGAAACCGGTCCGATATCAAATTTAATAAGCAGACGCGCGTGTGGCCGGATTCAAGGTGAGGGTCGGGAACGGGTGGGGATGACGGGTGAAAACAAAAGAGGAAGCGCACCAAACCGGAGAAAAACGAGGGTGAGAAATAGGGGTTGGCGAAGCACTTCCGCGGGGATGACTCGAAAGCGAGAAGCTCGGGGAGACGCGAACTCAAAGAGTAGAGGGGGGTGGTGAGACAGGCATATATTAATTACTCAGACGTTCAACATTCAAATACAAAAGTCCTAGAAGCTGGCAGAATGTTCTTCCGCCATTCTTTTTGTTAGTACACTTTCGAATGGTCACGCGACATGTTCGTTGTTCATCTAGAATCGGAATAACCAAATCGAAACTCGCTGTTCCCTTCACCATCGATTCTCCACCGGACGCAACCTGTAATCTCATATGCGACATTTTAGTTAATCGGCCTGTTCGGTTAATATCGTGTAAAAGCTATCCTGTGTTTGCGTACGCCGGGCTGATTTATGGCCGCGTGTATAGGTGTTGGTGCGAGAACAACGAGTTCCGGCGGCGCGGCGGCCATCGCGGGAATAAAAATCATTATAGCGTTGCTTCCTCAATGAACGCGGTTGCCGCGTCGCCCGAGACTCTCATCTGGACAAGAGCAAAAACTCGTCGATCAGGATGCCTGCCGCTGTTCATTCAAATTCCACCGGTGCCCCCGGTGTAGTTATTATTTTATTATTTTTAACTAGATAGCGGCGGTGGCGCGCGGCGCGGCGCTTAGAAAAACTGGTCGTACAATTCCACCACGTCATTACGAGGCTGTACTACCAAGCTAATGACTCTAATCTCCTCCTCTATTACACCGGCAGAAAGAAAATTTTAAACGAAGGACTGTTTATTCTCTCGAGCAATCTGCCAGCAATCAATCCGTTGGTAATTGCTTTTAGATTCGTTTTCACGTTCGCGGATGAAGCTATTTCGTTCGCATAATTTTTATATCTTTTTTCCCTGTCGATGCTTGTTGGAAAAGTAAAAAATATACAAATTCTCTTTCGATGCTCTGGTCAACGAGAATCTAAAATATTCACCGACGAGCGCTAACACCGAACGACGACAGGAACGATCGTCGGTTTCAGAGCTCGCGAGGCAGGTGAATTCCGGCTCTCGGCGAATTTCTAATACCGCGCAGCAACGTCGGGGGAACACCGAGAAACGTTCTAGCCCGCGCGACTACTTATCCGCGGAAGGATACGCGAAACAGGGAGACCGCTGACGTCCCGCTGAAATATTATCGTCGTAAAAGTGACGGGAAGAGCTGCGCTGTCATTCCCGGCGTAATCCGCGGATGTCTTATGCGTCGTCGCCAACGACAGCCACCGTGGAACGGTACACAAAAGCAACGGGCCCGAGTGTTGGTTTCATTTTTCCTCGTCGTCGCCGCGCCACGCCGTCATAGCCGTCGCTTCTTTTTCCTTTCCCTGCGCTCTGGATACACAGTGGTTGATTTCGTAAATAGTGGCTAGGAGACTCGTTTCATATTCCGGCCGTTGCGATGGCCGAGTGCAACTTTTATCGTGCGTATAAACAGTAATGAATAACGTTCTGTTTTACGGCGCTGTTTTCTGCCTCTGGATCTTTATTGTCTCCAATTCGGTTCACGTGTTCGTTAGTCGGCATCCGAACATTACCACGGACACGCGGAATCGCTTCGAACGGGCCGCACGCTCGGCATAAAAATTCATCTCGGACCGAAACTCGCGAAAATCCTCCGCAGTAACTTCGTGGCTAGGCGGCGCGACGCGGGGCGCGTCATTAAAGTCGTGCCGGATGAGAATTCACTAGGAATCGCAAAGACGGGACCGAGGGAAGTCGACGGACGAAGGAGAACGCCGCTCTTTTTATTTTCACGAGTGCGCGTCATTGACGTAACGCGATAGCACGGTGGCTCGATCTCACGCCGGATTAATCTCCGGATGATGTGTCCCCGGCTCGTTCGCGTCGCGCACTTTGTGCCGATGGATGAAAAAAAACTCGTCCTTAGTCATCGCGAAAAGGGATCCTCGTCCCCATTAGTCGCGCCTAACCCCCTCTTGCACCCTCTGCGAGAGGGGGTTAGAGGACTGTGGTACACGGTGAATTTGTGCCGCGATATTTTTGCGTTCGGTTAATCGTTTAACAATAAACGTCGCGGTTATGCGGAAACGGCCTCGAGATCAAACGCGCTGTCACGCGCCGGACGCTGTGCTAGACGAGACAGGTTATATCGTCGACTCTCAACCGCCGCGGGATTCTAATTAATTACAGAATGATCGTTGGTCCGATTAACGAGTGTTTGACCAATCGATCGCAAGGAGTTTCCGCAACGGCGCGGCGCCGCGCGCATCGCGAGCCAGCTGGGTTCTCCCGCGGCCGGAAAACGTGTTGATAGTTTGTTTCAATCAGTTTAAGCACTGTTCCGCGGCGCGGCGGTACGCGTGTAATCCTGTTGTCGGCGCTCTTGAACGCGCCGCTCAACTTATCCGTGCCTAACCGTATCGTGAGATGTAGCGTTTCATTAAACGAGTTTAGGGAACGAGGCGATAGTTTCGCCGAATGGGACTCCGTGATGAATGTAACGATCCACCAATTTGTTGTTTCCGTGTCGCGTTGTCATGCGTCAGCGCTCTCCGTTACCTGCGTTAACCGCTTGCTTCGTGATTCAGCTCTTGAACTGGATTACCAGACTTACACCCTCTCCGCAGGACGAAAAATGTACGGGCCAATTTTTTTCAATTGGAACTTGTATTTATACCACTGTGCAAAAGAGAGAAACACCCGGTATAATTATAAGATGTAATAACAAACAATATCTTTATGTAGAAATCGTATTGTACAATGATCGATTTATTGCATTTAAAGTATTAGATAATCCGCAATAATTCATATTCTCAGAACTATTCAATTGAACACCGGAACTTATTGTGTTTTTATTTGATTTTTTACGCTTTTCTGTTAAATATGGCCGGGTGCTTCTTTCTTTCGCATAGCAGCGTATATCGTGGAATACGCTTTTCCGATTGAAATGAAACGAGAATCCGTAAAATCGGATGGAGAATGATTCTCGGATAATTGATCGCAGCGATTATATAATTGCTCTATTCAAATGAAAACAAACCAGAGGCTCTGCGAGAAGAATCTATACCAAAATTCCCGCTGACAGACAATAGCGAACCGCGATTCAGGCCCACGGAATTCAAGGATCGGCACGCGTCGTCCGCAGTTGCAGGAAGCCCGCGTCATGACCCGACGGTGTGCATCGGGAACAATTCGTTATTGCATCGGCGCGCGCGACACACCTGGGGTGATGCTGATGAATGGATCAAATTAATGGCATATGGCATGCAATATCGCGTAGAAAAATTTCTCGCAGAATAAACAGGCCGTGCGCTTGCCGCGTCACCGGCGTTGGGGCCCAGACACCATATGCGTGTTCGGGCACGGGAGGATGCGTTGTCGTGTGCCCTGGTACGGCACGGCGTTTCACCGGACGCGAGAAAACAAGGGGAGAAAACTGGAATGGGTAGAAGAAAGGAGAGAAGGGCGGAGAAACGACAGAGGAGTGAGAGAGAGAGAGAGAGAGAGAGAGAGAGAGAGAGAGAGAGAGAGAGAGACGGGGGTGCAGGCCGAGAACAATCGGACGTACCAGACAATGAGACTACTTTGCCCCGACTTTGTCGCAGCGAGGGTGACTATCGGCAGTTAACGCTACGCCTTTCACCGTGCACGCGAGGGCGGCGTTTTACTCGACGGTTATGATTGCCAGGCTGCGGATGTTTGCGCTTTCATTGCATATTTCGCTCGGCTAAATCGCCGGACGATCATGCCGTTGCGATATTATACCACGGTGCTCGCGAGACATCTTCGCTCCAACTATCCGCTCTTATTGAAAGTTAGATATTTGTCTGGCAGAATTTAAAGATCGCAGTCGTAGCGTTTGTTTTTGAATAACGGTGCAACCATTCAAATATCTTCTTTCAACCATCTTCAATAGTTTTTCCACGTGGTTCTGGTTCTGTTAAATTTTCGCGGGATAATAATATCCCTGACTTTCCCATTGAGTAGATATTGCTACACCGTCTGATGCATTTAACACCACCTCGTATCCCAACATTGTAATTCTCAAACGTCATAAATTTTGGATCATATTCCCCCTTAGGATTAACAATTTTTTAATCACTTCGCTGCCGTGAACGAGCTATCTCGTCTATAAAACTCGACTCCACTGTAAAGTGGTCAAGTGATCAAGTGGTCAATGTTCTATGGTGAAGTGGATTTAGCGAAGTGGTTAATAACGATGTAGCGTTTGTTTGTTCGGATATTATTTCTATTACTATAAGCACAGAGTCACCGGTTGTACCTGTCGCTTCCGCAGCATTTTAGGGATTTAACGAGCGCATTCTGCGCGCAAGTAAGAAGACGCTTAAATTGATTTCGACCGGCAAGATGAAAGCAAACATTTAATAATATCAAGAGACTTCACATACACAGAGAGAGAGAGAGAGAGAGAGAGAGAGACGACGGTGACGATGGCGTAGTTAAGTCTTGGCATGCCTCTTGTACGCGATTCGAGCGCTTTCCCAGGATTCCCGGCGACTTCGGAGGATCGTCAGTGGGAATTCTGGCAAGTTTAAGTACGTTAATATGGAGTTCTGGGAACTTCTACTTCATCTCGATCTTAATACCGTGCTCTTGACTTTTCAAGTAAACTAATTTACCACTCTCCACATAATGTTCTGAAACAGTTGCGAACAGAATCTCGTGGAGGCGACACTCGGGTCGCGATGGCTAGTCGACTACGAAATCACCGAGTACTAGATCGAACCAGGAGGCCATTCATCTTCTCAGTGTTGATCGCTAGAGTCTACCTAGATTTCTTTTTCTAGGACCAAGATGAAAATGAATAGAGACGTATCTTCGCAGAAGACACCAACACGTTATCCGTTGTCCCATGCGCCGGGGCTAAAGTTCTACATTTTGCAGGCGTCTCCTCGGGCAATTCTGCCGTTGTTTCGCGTGCATCAGCGTGGAATCCGTATCTCCGGGCAACTGCTGGCCCGTCGCGTTAGGGCTAGCCTTATTCCTCGGCCTAATTTGCGCCGTAAAACGAGAGAGCCCCGTGAAATTGGTCCAACGCAGCGTTAGGGAGTCCCCGGCTCCGGTTACCTACGTGGTGTAACGCCGCTCTCGAATACGGCGTCAGGCTGTAACCTCGCGGTATCTCGTGTCGCAAACTCGCCTTAAAGCTCCGCATATGCATGCAGCTTCCGTAAATATGAATTCATTTCGCCCTCCACATCCGGCGACCTTACCGTACGTATCGTTGCATATCTCTCTGCCGGCTTCGCCTACAACCGAGACTCTCTCTAGCTCTCTTCTGTCCCCGGCTTCTCCTTTGGTATTTCAGTCGTCCCCTTTCGTCTCAGTCTTGCGTGCCACCCTCCGTCAGCTATCCGGCTATTCTTCGCGTTTCTCTCTCTCTCTCGCTCTCCCTCTTTTCTCTGCTCTTTCGTAAGTTTTCGGCAGCATAGAAGCCGCGTGTCCGTGCTAACGTCACAGAATCTTGCCAAGCTTCCTCCGCGTTTCAGATTAACATTCCCGAACTGATGACGGGCCGCTGCGCTGGCTCCTTTCAGGATCACGCTCGGATGGCGGCGGTGTTTAACTCCGGGGACGGAACGTGTTTGATTGTAGAATTGTTGGAAAGTAGGAGGCGAAAGGTGCTGCTGCTGTTCGTGGAAGTCAGTTTTCGTTTCCCGGAGTTTAATTCCCGAGGTGTGGGACCGCGTCAGAAATTTTGAGATACAAACATTCAGAAATATTTAACGATTACACGGAGAATTTCGCGGTGTCCCTGAATCTTTGCAGTAAGACAACACAAGCGCGAGTCGGACGGAGTCAGCCGATCCGAGGACCGAGGAAACCACACGGCCCGGGAATATTGAATGCCCGATGCGAAAAGTCGTCGCAGAAACCGCGACGGAAGCCTAAATGCGTGGCAGACATAAATCACAATTACCCGGATAACGTACACGTACCCGGGGCCAGGAATCACGGGACCGTGCCGCAAACGGTGACGGAGAACCGCTGATCCCGAGATCTACAATTCTGAACGTGACAAACCCCGGCTCCCGGTATTCGTGTGCACTCCTTCGTACATCCGTTATTCACGGGGCCTGCGTGTTGATTATTGTACCACCTATGTACTTGCTCTCGCTCTCTACCCCTTGGTCCGTGCATGCGTCCTCCTCCTACTCCTCCATCCCCTTCAACCACGCTGTTTCATCCCCCTTTGGTTGCGAGAGAAAATCAAGACGAACAGAGAGAGAGAGACAGACAGAAAGATGGGGATGAGGAGCAGAGACGAGAACTGAACTGTGAAAGTAGAGAGGAGACCGGAGAGAGAATCGGTCCTGGAATATCTCAACGAAAACAGATGGAAACACGGGTAAACGGAACGAAAAGCTGCGGAGTGTAACGAAATGCAGTAGAGCTGCCCGTATCCAAATATCCTAATATCAGAACAGTGTGCGTCTCCTAGCAACAAATGCCTTAATTAACGCGACAAGTACCCTCGTCTGCTGCCGCGTACGCACAGCGTCCACGATACATACTCGGACTATTTATGTCGTTGTTGCAGTTTTTAATGGCCATCGCGCGTTCTGTTCGACGGTTGTGATTTAATCCTGCGACATCGTTCTATGGTGTCCGGTGTGCTGTGCGTTTATTATTTTCGGCGGTCCTAGATCGACGCAAACCGATCTACATCGAACAGCCAATAGCCGCGATCGAATATTAGAAATCGTGCACGGCTTCGATCAAACGCGAAATTAATAATGCAATCCGATTGTAATTTCATAATACGTCAATAACGTTAATACACGCCTTCCGCCGTAATTACAGCCGCTTTCGTAAATTTCAACGATATTTTACATCGGCAGCTACGCCACTGCAAATATTGTAGAGCCGCGTGTAGCTTCGCATTTAATATAGAAAATTCAGCCCGATCTCGCGCCGAACATTGAACATAATTCGCACGGCCTCCGGCATGGCACGACACGACGGGACGCTGCGCGGCGGGGCGCGCAACGAATAATCGTGGATTAGTTTAATTTTATTTCGCTCGGATCTGTGTTCGTCCCGCGAAATTCACTGACTAAAACATCTTTGCCTTCCCGCTATTAATTTCCGTATGGCCCGGGAACCCGTATATTCGTTACCGAAAAATTTCATCCGCGTTTTGGTTGCACTAAATATTATATGTATATATTCCCACTGTTGTTATCTTTGTTATTGCGGTGTTTTATTGCGAGCTGAATTTTTAAATAAAAGATAAAACCAATTGGGAACGGTTCGGATATCAAATTTCTTCATAATATTGTTGATAAATGGTAATATTTCAATGAATATTTGAAAAACCCGCGCTTACATATTTAACAGTTTTATTTTATTCGTATAAGAGAATAGCAGAAAATATAGAGAGGAATAAAAACAGAATATTAAATAATTTCAATGTTTCATAAAGCAAAGACCATTTCTGATATTATGTCCGGATTTACCCAATTACAATCATTGATTTTCCATGGATTTTGACTTCGTCGCAGTTTAACAAAGGGTACTGGTAACTCCTGTAACTAATCCGTTCGAAACTTGTGCGGATACCGTCGCGAAAATCGAGCCAGCAGAGTCTCGCGCGCGGAGAACGTCCGACAACTGCAACCGTCGTCCTCATCGTCGTGCAGGGCATCAAAGTATCCTTAACCAGGAACGGTGCTTTATAGATTATCGAATTTAATCAGTAGCGGTTAGCTAGCAGACACGAACTGTACAGATAATACGCACCGTTGCGCATTAATCCTTCGAAGCGTGATTTCTAATCATGGCTGTCGGCGTGCGATCTTGTTACGCTAATCCGATTAGAGGATAATGAGCAGCGGGAGCCATGCACCGAACACGGTCTGACCAATGGGAGGAACATTACATTAATATTCTTACGATGTAAAATCATCCCTCGAAGTGTCCTGAGCCAAGAGGCAAGCAATCCTGGTCAGGATAGTCGTACAAGTAAGATCACTCTCTACGACTATGTTATAAACCAATTTCAAACTTCAATATCCAAAATGAATGTGCCATCGACGAATTAAATTCTTTCAATTCAATAAAAATACCGGGCAATTATTTTCTAATTAATTATATTAACGACGGTCGTGTGGAGGACGACAGTTCAAAATGGCGGCCTCGGAATTAACACAGCGACTGTAAGAAGGCCAGATACGAGTTCCATTGTATCGATTCGCTCGCTCGAAACAATTCTCCTTAAGAACCCATTCGCTCCTGCATCGAGCCTCTTCGGGCTCTCTCCCTCTCTCTCTCTCTCTCTCTCTCTCTCGCTCTTTCTCTCTCTCTCGCTCTTTCTCTCTCTCTCTCTTTTGTGCGACACCGCAAATTGATTTCTCGCGGGACCTTATAGAACACCAGAAATGGCAAATTGTCGGTCACCCGTCGCCGGTACAATGAAAATCTCGATTCGTTTCCGGTCCCGCTGCAAGTATCCCCTTCCCCTCTTCCTCCGGGGTCCGTTAATAAAGACCATAGAGGCCGACTTCGCCGTGAAAAGGGGTTCATCAGGGTGCGTGTCGCGACACTTACGCGCTATGAGACTTGTTGGAGCGTCGACTTTTATTTCCCGTCACTTTTTATTGCACGAAAATCACGCTGGAAACGCTCGCGTATAAATCCGATTTCTCTACCGCGGCGACTATTTTTTATGAAGAAAGTGAGCATTTACAAGTTGATGAAACATTCTTTATTTGCTTTGGCGGAAGTGTTATTCGCTAGTCGATAACCCGAAGTTGGCGAAATATTTCCGTACCGGTTTGCGCGAGTATTGTTTACGAATCGGTGGTCTTAGGGATCTTCTTTAAATAGCAGCGTAGTGTGCAGAGATCGCGCGCGTTATTAATATCCAGCTGAAACTGGCATTGAATATAGAGCAGAGGTTAATATACACTCTAATAAAGATCCTAATCTAGTCATTACTCGTACTAATTGGATCCTGGTGTATAGGCTAGACTCGAGTACAGCGTATTAGTTTATATTATAGATTAATGTCTAGCAGTACACCATAATATAAGCTAGGATTGCATTACAATGGCTAATTAGGAACTTCTTTATCACCGTTCCCAGCGTTGCTAATTTCATCTCTAACCCCTTAATAAATTCATGTCCACTTAATTCTATGCTCCTTCGTTTAAACAATTTCACCGTGCTCTAAATTATCAGAAAATTCTTACTTTATACCTTGCCGCGTTTCAACGATGCGCCGATTAGGCCCGCTGCACACATTCGTTTTTCTAACGTGCGGCGACCGCAATTGCGGTCTGAAGTACTATGAAGTCTATTAGAAGCTGCACATTTGTTTGAACCGTAATTGCGGCGACGTACGCCGGTCTTGCGTGCAATATTTTCCGCATTTCCCCAAAGGAACGCACGGTCATTACATTATCGCATATCAGTTGATGCACACGTCCGTCATTCTGCCGCAAAATGAACGACATAAACGGTGATACTTTATTAGACATCGAACTCCTTCCTCCCTGCATATTTTCAGCACATGTTCCCACATTTCTTCCTCTTCTCCATACCTTCTGCATTGTCTGTCATTTTCTTCTTCCCAATATTTCCCACCCCTCTCCTAATATTTCCTAATCTATATCTCGCCACCTTACTCCACTTCTCCTCTTTCCATCTTTATACCTCGATTCTATTTATGTACCTTACAGTTACAGCTAACATTTCTACTGGAGTTATAGCATGTCTCATCCATGTATCTTGTAATACGATTCTCTCTGTTATTCTATCTAACAGCACATGAAATGAGTGAACATTCATTCGAAAATAATTAAAGAATTTTTCTGGATTTTCTCTTAAATCAGCAAAGGATGTAGCAAATCTCAGCGAACCTTAAATGGACGAATTCTTTCGTTTCATTGGAATATGAACTTTCTGCTGTTTGAAGTATAATTCTGCCAGTGCATCGTCGTAATAACGTTCAATTCGGTGGGTGCATCGCGCATCCGCGTCTTCGGTTAGTCAATCGACTCACGTCGTTGTGTCCCAGAATCCCTCCTCCTTCCTCCGAATGGTTATTAATCGATCTATTGGTTCGTCTACTCGAGATCAGTCAACCGATGCGACGTTGATACTGTGACCGGTGATCCGGCCCGTCTGTATGTTCGTCGCGTTTGATTTGAATCATCTCCTGATGAAGTTTCGACGCGACCGAATGCTCGAACGTTCATCGCTGTTTCGCCAATAGCCGCCAATAAGAGCAACATCTAAAATTTACATCTAAATTCTAACGAACAACATTTAAAATTTTCTTGTACATTTACCGCGAATTAAACAATACAAATCCGTCCGTCCATCTGCAAGTGCTCCGAGCCGGACGTACAACCTTCCTTTTCTTTCGGCCCATTTCAAGAATATTCCCACAGGTATTCAACGACTACCGAATATCAGCGTTACAACATCTCGGCAAGGGCTCAAGGCGACTATCTAACGCGACGATCGCTTGGATCCGAGGTTCCTACGCAAAGCCTCGACCTCGCGGAACCCCCTTTTCGAACAGTCGCCGCCGCCTCATCCACGTCGGGGCATATCTACTTGCTTTAATTGGGATCAACTTGTCAGCTACTCGGCACGAGACAAACGAAAGAGAGCGGGCGAGAGGGAGACCCGGCGGTGGCTGACAGGGTTCTGAGTGCTCGCGGAGGAAACGCGACTCGTTCCGGATCCTCGTCGACGCTTTATTTCGTCGCATCGTTCGCTCTCTCCCCCTCCCCTCTCTAACCCCCGGCGACGATCGCTCCGTGAAATATGTACGTCTCTTTCGACGACACCCCGCGCGAACCGTCACCCTCGACGAGTCTCCTTTTTCAAAACGCATCTTCGTTAACGCTGCGACACCGAGCCGACTGCACTTCACCAGCTACGGTTCGTAGGGTGTCGTCGTCGCGTAACGCGCGATTCCTGTTTCTCTCTCTCTCTCTCTCTCTCTCGTTAGGTAGGCGAATTTTTGGAGATGCGGCGCGGGCTGCTGCACTCGTACAGGGTGTAATGATATTGCGCGAGTTTTGAATTCTTGCTGTTTTATCTCGGCATTTGATTTTTTTTATATTTCAGTCCAGATTTCCCACAAACTGGTGAAGATTTACAAGGTGAAACCGGCTGACCAGCGGATGGCGGGTTCGATGAAATTCGCACGGAAGATAGTGCTAGGGGAAAATATGTGACAAGTGTATTTTTTTATCGGATGTCATGACATCAAGGGGGTGTGGGGAACAGCCCCGAAAGTTCGAGGGTCGAGATATGCTTTTTTCACTAACTCTCGGGGAACTACGAAAAATATAATATATATGTTTGCGTTTCTGAATATCTCGGGAAGCTTCAAACGAAAAATATTTCGATCCCGTACCTTTGAGGGCTGTTTTCACCCTGTCAACATGAACGATGGACGATAGAAAGAATAAAAAAAAAACACGTGTCAAATGTATTTTCCCCGAGAACTATCTCCCATGTAAATTTCATCAATATCCACCCCTCGTGGGTCGGCTGCGATCCCTCTTGGTTGCGCCCAAGGAAACGAGATTTCGTGTTAGGGACATTTTATCGAACCAATATATTTTCTAATATAATACTAAAAATCACGTTGTGAAAATGATGATATTAAATTCCGCCAGAACCTTGAAGAATTCAGAGGAGCAAATCCGATGCTGGAGGATCGCTGTCTCTCGCAGGAGAATATGAATGACAACATCTCTGCCGGAACATTTCTTTAAATATAGTTTTAATTAATATCCTTCTGTTAAAGACGCATCTCGAGAACGGTGAAAGCTTATTAAATGGATTTTCTGATGTAAAGACTTGTTCTTCTTCCACACTGAAAGGTAATTACGAAGATTTCCGGAAGAGAGTCGTGTAGATCAAACATTTTCTGGGTTTTTCAATTAGTAAGCTGCCTAGAAAAAAAATGTTTCTCTTGAGAATTTCTCAATTAACACGACTAACTCATTCAAATTCATCACAATTTCAACATTTATTTTTTGGCGGGACGACGATTTGGGTTTTTAGTTAATTGGCGAAGGCCTCCGAAAGCGAGACAAAAATCAGCAGCACGGTGCTTAATTAAGTACCACTAACTCTGTCGCAGTCGGTCGTCCTTCTTCCGCCATATTTGCATAGCTCGAGATTCAGGGAGGAGTAGCGGCGCGGTGGTTCAACTATAACGCGGATCTCTGGACGCAGCTGTCTCGTAAACTTTGTTTATTACGCGAAGAAATTAGAGCCGGCCAAAATCTTTCGTTGGCCGTCGAGAGATAAACGTCCTGGGCCCGAGTGGATTAACGCTAGAATCTCCGGCTCGCCTCGAATCCCTCTTCCATTGACTTTACAACGCCGCGAGATCCTGGCAATTCTTTTTTCCCCCGCGAAATCACGTCCCACGTTCCCCGGTGTCCGTCCGGGTCTTCGTTTTCAAACTTCGGCAAAAGCGAACTTCAATTAAGATGGGAAGAACATCGGTTTCCCGAGGCCGTGTTTCGCTTCGTTTAGCCGAAGTCCCGCGTGCCCTCAGCCCGGTTTCCTCCGCAGGAAATAATTTATAATCCCGGAAGAAACCGCGCAACAAATTCTTTCGAAGAGAACGTCGTCGTCTGACTGTCTCGCCGGTGAACTTTTTTTATAAAGACAAAGAATCCTTCTCCTTCGGCCTGAATTTTTCATTCGACCAGCCAGATGGGTCTTGGTTGATCGGTCCGGTCGGCCATCTTTCTTTCAACGAGACACATTACCGTTCCTTTACATTGCGAAAACGTTGCATTTCACTCGCTATTTGCTCCTCGGAGTATGACGAACGCAATATTTGAACTTTCTGATTCTGGGAAATTTTCGGCTGATTTTTGGATTGGTAGAAGCTGTAACAAGCCAGACCGCACATATTTTCCGGCCAAATGGAGCCAGTGACATTTCGGTTTAAACGTAGCATAGGTTTCTGAATAATTGTGCAAAGTTCGGTCAT
Organism: Lasioglossum leucozonium; assembly: GCA_028454225.1. Lineage (NCBI taxonomy): Eukaryota > Metazoa > Arthropoda > Insecta > Hymenoptera > Halictidae > Lasioglossum > Lasioglossum leucozonium. The sequence continues at coordinate 11,536,224 of CM052209.1, read as the reverse complement.
TAGGTCTCGCAATTAGTTCGCTCGGCTCAAGAACGGATTAATTCGAATCGTTATACGGGCCATCTCTGTTACAGGACCCCGTCCTGCGCGGATGTCGACTTTTCGAAATTCGCGGCGGATTTTTAAAAAAATTATTTTACTCGAATGTACACGAGAATACGGTAGAAACGAATTCGGTGAAACATTTATTAAGCTCTCGCGATCGTTCCAAGTTTTTCCGTGATGCGGCGTCGGAGATGGAGGAAGCGGAAGCTCGCGGAAGAAAACAAAATGGCGGAATGGCCGGGTTCCCTACAACTTTTATGAAAGAACGAGAAACTTCGAGAAAGTAAAATTCTCTGTTCTCTGTTCCCTGAAAGTAATTCTTTGCACAGAATAGTGATAAATGCTTCTGACACGACAATCTGCAGTCGACGATATTTTTTCGAATTGTTTCGTTGCTGGTGGAAGTGGAATTTTGATTGAAATTGTGTCAAAGAATTAATTAGCCGACAAATTTTCTACCTTTTGAATAGAATTGTTGGAGAGATTAATTAACAGGAGGCATCGGTATGTGTTCCTTTGTCAAGGTATACACAGGAAAAACGAACGGTTGAAAACAAAACGGCAAGGGGCTTGTGTCCCGTTTTAATAAGCAAAACTGGGGAGATATGTCAAAGAAAACCCTGTCTATCCGCTGTTCTAAGAATTTCCCTTCCGTTTCTGAAGCTTCATTTGTTCGGAAGCAATATCTCCGTTCTCAGGACACAAATATTTCATAACGGAGCACTTCCAAAGAAGAACGTTCATGAACACAAATTCTTTTTCCCAAGATAAAGACACCGCGGTAGGAGAAATATAAATGATTTCGTAACGCTCGCTTGACATTTTACTGTACCGCAAATTACGAATGCACTTTCCGGTATTCGATAAGAGTGTGCAGTACAATCATTACTCCTTGCTCCTCATGAAAAAATTCTATTCTAGCTAGAGCCTTCTATTCGAAGTCTCAATTTTTCAACGAAGACAAAATAAGTAATATTAAGATAATTTGGAAGCTTCCAGGTCGGTTCGAGGACAGAAAAATCCCGAGATGCCGAAGTTCTCGAAGAAATTAACTTGTTCGTTGATATCGAAGATCCTGGCGGAGCACAAAGGTACAACGGGGTAGTTTCCGTTTCTTTTATTCCGTTGATTTCCGTCCCCGTTTTGTCTGTAGCTGCTCGTTCGAGGAAATGTGGCGACTCGGTGAACCCAGGGAAACTCTCTCTCTCTCTCTCTCTCTCTCTCTCTCTCTCTCTCTGTCTCTCATGGTTGAATAAGAACCGTGCAAAGTTTCCTCGCGGGGGTTTAACAATCACTCAACGCAGCCCCCGTGAGGGGTGACGAATCAGTACGGAGTTTCGCGTTGTAATTAAGACTTCATGATTCACGAGACGTCCGCCCTTGTAATAAGGAAATCTTTAGCCGGATCCTAAGTCCCCGCCAGAGTGAAACTTAACAACTATCTCGGTGTTCGCGATCTCTTCGAAGAAAATCCCATTCCGTGCGCGCGACAAACGATTCCATATACTTTCACTTAAACATGGCGAAATTAATAGACGGTGCACGCATATTAAATATATTATTCTTGGACAATACACGAACACGGCTTTTCAACAAATTTTCTATTGATTTAAAATCGCAGATATTTATACAATTATTCGGGAACGAAGACTCGAAACGCACAGTAATGGCGTAGGGGACTGGTTTATTCGCATTGGCAGAACAATATTTGACAGTGTAAAACAAACCGGACGAGATATTTCGCGTTTCTCGCGCGCATGGAATTCGACGGCTAATGAAAATTTCCGATATCCTGTAAACATCGCTCGAACGGAGCAATCGAATTAAAAGATTCGCGTTCCTCAGCTGCACTTCAGAAACCATGCATTTCCGAGGCTCGATTTCCGCTACTTATCAGGCGGAATCTCTCATTTCTTTTTGCGGCGAGCGGACGCGTTAACCCAATTACTACTACGTTTTCTGCCGTTCCTGCTAGCTATACGATATATGTATATACCATATACATATAATATATTTGGGAGAATTCGAATGCTGGACTCGCATCGCGAAGGATCGAAAGCGAACCGGTAATCAGCGGGACGTATTTCATCCCGGACGTCTACGAACGAGTGAAAGATTTACTTCCGGCCGGCTAAGTAAAAAGAAATGTTTAATTCATGGTGACGGTAATTTAGCGACTGTTGGACCAGCTCGTCCCGGCATTTCCATAGTTATTTTCTGCGAGACTATAAATCGATTACGGCCGATAGAATGTAAATCGCCCGGGACTGTGGATATCTCGAACGTTTTACGTTGCTCCGCAGTCGATATTTTTTCCTCTCTGTGTCTCTCTTTCTTTCTCCCTCTCGCCACGTCCCCATCGCGTTGTCTACAATTCCTAGCTTATGGCAAACTGTTCCTAAAATGATCAATCAGTTATTCATGTGCAACATTCTCGCGAAGTAGTCGAGCCAGAAATCATGATAGAAAATTCTATCTCTCATCGTTCCAATAAGTTGAGGACATATACGTATACAGATTTTTATTTGTCGTCTGCTAATTACAATTACTTGTCATTAGACAGCGGATTTTATGCATTTATCACGAAAGTGGACAGGTGCAATTTAAAACAGTGAAAACATTCGAAGAATTTCAAAATTCTGTTATTCAAGTAGACAATGTATATTTTGTCTATTTATCGTCACGGTAGCGTAATCAAGTTTGCGTTGGTCGGTCGCACGGGAACGCGCCTTTGGCGATGGTTTTCGGTAAAAATCGGAAGATCGGCGGGTCGGGTCGGGTCGGGTCGGTTCAGCTGTAAATAATGTCGTCGGGATCCCGATGACAGACAGGCGACGTGACGGGCCATCAATGCCCGTTTAGGGGGAAGAATTCGCGAATCGCGCGGCACCGTCGGAATCACGGCGCGTCGTGTCGATGAAAAATTCGGATCCCGTTACCTTCGATGCGACAATAAATTGCGCCCGTTTCGGCCCGGCCAATTTCGCCTGGTTCGAAACAACAACAGGAGCAAGAGAACGAGAGAGAGAGGGACTCTTCTCTCGTCTCTCGATCCAGTGGAAAAAAAGGCTGCGGGAGTTGTCGAGAGGATTAAAAAAAAAAGAACGCGAGGAACACGGAAGAAAAAACGTGTGGAACGAAATTGGAGTGGGGGCGACGATCGACGCGACGCTAATAAATCCCACGCTGTTTATCTTTCTGATGGAGCAATAAATTCTGATCTCCGGATAATTCGGATATTAAAATTCGTTAAATCCCGCGGGATCCACGGCAATCCCTGAACGTGGTGGGGATCCATCCGGGGGAGACGACCAACAGCCATTCTTTTTTCCTTCTTTTCTCACGGACGACGTTAATTTCGCAACGCGTTTAAACCCGCCCCCCGCCGTTAATGGAAGAACAACAAACGTCGACGATAATCGCCCCGTCGCGGTAACCGGCCCGCGTGGCCCGCTTACAAATTTTCACAGCCGGGGAATTAAATAACCAAGATCGGCCGTGTGTTAATGGGGAAATTTTAAGCCGGTCCGAGCGCGATTATCTCCGTCCGCGCGAGATCCGGCGCTTGTTTCAGTCGCTGAGACGATACTGCTCTTCCAAAACGGCCATTTAAGCATTTGCGATTTAACGGAGCGTCGGTTTTTAACTTGCTGAATGTCCGATTTTTTCATTCCACGCCGCAGACTCTTGGGAGCTAGGCGATCGCGTTGTTTAATTTCTGAACCGTCCTCGAATCATCTCCAGAGCGCCGATAAATTCCCGATAAACGGTCTCGAACGTTTCGAGTACGTCGGAAACTCCATTGTCTGAAAGAGATGGCGGCCAGCCGTATTTCCTCTCGAAGAAATCCGAACGACCGAGGAGAATTACTTCTATCCCCGGGAGAGAGAAAGAGGGGAGACCGAGGACTCCGCGGGATCATCGAAAAGACACCGTTGTTAACATCTATCTTCTGGAAAACTCCGCGAAACACCACGACGAACGACGAAACACCTTGAGGAACTCCTCGAAAAATCCTACTTAAACTTTCCCACCGTTGTCTCGCGATTAGATGCCGAAGAATGTGCAGGCACGAGGTCGGTAGTCTGAATTTTTTATCGCGACCACGCGACGCTCGGCACGTTCATTGTCCTACGGACCGGTTTTAATTAATTGATCGGTCTCGCTTGGCTATTATCCAATCATCGACAGGTCCGAGGCTCCCTTCTCAAAATATATCGGCCGCCGGTGTATGGAGTTATGGACGCACCGATTCGGTAATTACCAATTAACGTGGATACATTTTCGCGAAATTCCTGTCTCGCGTTACCGTAGATCTTGATCAACTTGAAAGCCGTGCCGATATTCGATACACTGGATTAGGCATCCTACACTGTTCACCAAGAGGCAATTTGGCTCGAGGAAATCTTTCAGAACTTTTCGATTTCAGAGTTCATGTTCATTTCCACTGTATCGTGCAATACGTACTTTAGTTTACTTTGACATAGTTTGGCAGAATGTCCTGAATTTTTTAATAATGTCGAGACAATTTTAGTAATGAACATTTCAATGTCGATGTAATATTTCTTCTAAAATTTTGCAATATTCTACTCTATTTTCAATATGTCTTTTTGGTTGTTCCGCATGCTGGAAACAGTTTTTAATATCGAAATAATGTTAAACGAAGAAACTCTGCAATGTCAATTTTATTTCTTCTGTATCAATTGTGTATCGTGTTTCCAACGTGTCTCAATTTTCGTATTTTCCGAGCACCTGTAAATGGGGAAATATCTGCTGTATTTGCGAGCAGTATTTAAACAGGATCATAATTTTGCTAGACAATTTTTCGACGTCAATATAATTTTGGCCGTCTCGTACGATTTTTGATACGTTCAATGTGTATTTGTCGGACGCGAAATGCGGCTTTCCGAAATCAATAGCGCGCGATGTTCGCCGACTCGTTTAATTGGAAATTATTTTGCAATTGGAGCCGGAATATGTATATAGACATATCGTCGAGAGCGGACGGATTATATCGTAACTAGGGAGCCGTTTGAAAGCGCGGCGAAGCTCATCAGACGTTCAATTTAAACAAATTAAAGAGCCGGATCGGATGAAGTGGAATACGAGGTATACATATACGCGCGATTCAGCCTCAGCCCGGTTAAGATTGAAACTGAGCGGCGCGCGAAATAAAAGGGCGGTGACGCGTGAAATGAAGTAAATGAGACGCGCGATGTATGGACGGAGCAGCATTCTGAATAGCCAAGGAGACACGGTAAAACGGGACAAATGGAAGTTTCATTTTATGCCGAATGCCCCGCGTTATTCTTTCCAACGAATCAGAATTAGGGAGCACTATTTATCGGGAAATATTCGCGCCGTTATCAAAGGTCTGCTCTGTTACTCTACTCTCATAATTAAATATTTACAACGCCCTTGTTAATTTAGTTGAAAATTTATTCGAGCATGTTCGGTGGAAATAGTCGATGCTGAACGGTGCTTGCAAATATTGTTAGACCACTTCTTGCTTCACAATGCAATCTGTTAGTCGTCCATATAGATTTTACGTATACACGACAAAATAACGAGTAATGTCGAAATTGAATGTCGAAATGTAATTTACAAAATGTAATAAAAGGCACGATCAAATCGTCAGAATTCAGTGAATTGTTCGGTCACATGGAAATCGACGATGCGCGCAGATATTATGTACGTGGATCCACGAATGCGTTAACGAGTCCTCGAATAAGGATAATATCGTATAGACCGAGGGGATTCTGGGATCAGATTTCTGGTCGCTCGGGGAAAGCTGGAAATGATCGGTTTGATCGGTTTTGATCTGTGAAGGAGAAGGAAATATTTACTCGGGACTCGTAACCCTATTATGCTAGCTTATGGTGCTTTGTCAGTTATCGGTCTTTGTCCGTGGGTTCTGATCGCATCCACAAAGGATCAAGGTAGGGAAGGGAAGTTGCCTCTATGGCTTGGAAATATTTCAAGAACCTATTGATAAAGGCTTGGCTGCCCTAACTATAGCTGATATTCGCTCGGAAAATTCGTGGCGGCGATATAATAAACTCCAATTAAATCGATTATTGTACGATATCCGATCGCGTATTATAAACCAACCGTATTTACAAATCAATACAGCCACATTATCATATTAAAAAAAAAAAAAATAAATGACACGATCGATAAACATATCGGTAAGAAATTGTATGATTATCGGCTGGAAGTTCGGCGACGATCGATTAATTATAATCAACTATTTAATCGCGGGGCTGGCTTGTGATACTTTTCCAGCGGTCTCGAATTTTTCCTGTCTCTCGATCTTTTGCACGAAGTTTCCCCGGGGGAACTTCATTACGCAGCCTCGCTAGAAACTTTTCCCTGCCGTTGAAAACGTGTTAGTCTCGGGGAGAGGAGTCCCGAGTGCTTCCCATCCGGAGACGCGTTCTCGACAGATCGCAAATCTTTTAATTAGTGAGTCCCGCGAGGGGTGGGCGAGGGGGCAACGCTGTTTGATGCGTCGTAACAAGATCTCCGTCGCGAACAAGATCCGAGGCTGGAAGACGGCAAGAGAATTTTGTTAAGCGCCTTTCGATATTCTTGGTCCCTGCTTTCCAGTTTTGGGGAAAGACTCGAGCTGCCGCTAATTAGCGAAAACGATCCTGCGCCCCGCAATACCGATTTTATGCTCTCGCGCATTTTCCCAGACGATCCATGAATTATGCATTCGAAACCTGTACTCGTATTTCTATTTTTTATGTCTCTTTGAATTCTATCTCGTTAACCAAGTGACTTTTTTAAACGTTCGCACAGTGAACGATGATTGTTGCAGTTTGTTTTATCGTGTAGCTATCGGAGATATATTTTTGAACAGCATCGAGGTGGTTATGCTCTTTAGAAATTAATGAACGCAGCAGTGTACAAGTGACTTACAAACCGCAAAGGGAACCAGTTAAACACGACACGGTCGAGGAGAGTGTGATTTTTGCTCCCCGGTATTATTTCTGTACACAGCGAGATTCATGTTGCACGTGGTCGGACCGATGAAAAGAGGGGCCCACATGATCATTGTACCCCGTGGCGTACCTTGTGCGGCCCATTCAGAATACACCACCTTGAGATGCGTTCTCTGCTGTACTTATGTGGGTCCACTAATTCCTTCAGCCTTTGTCAGCCTGACGTAAGCTGCTCGACATCCTCGCGAATTCCTCTGAGAAACCTCATCGGTTCGAGTTCTTGGTAAAACGCTTCCTAACGAACTCGCCTAACCACTGGAAAAATCCTATGATCGTTTCAACCACCAGGAATCAAAATATTCGAACATCTCCACGAGCAAATTTTCATTCTTTACTAGATTAAATAATAATTGAAATTTTTAATGGGACCGCATCGATAGTTCACTTAAAGGCTAATACCGTGCCACACCACAGACTGCAGAATATTTTTCAGAAGAATTTCCCAGAAATATTTTAGCGATCCACAACGAGAGAAACATATTTTCCTGTTTTGCCAATGTTCCAGTGTTTCCCATACACCACAGGGAGATTTACCGTGTCATATATCATCTGTTCTTTGTCTGCACGCGATGTAGGATCTTCAAGCCAACTCCACCGTTATTTTAAACGTTTCCATCGAAAACAAACTTCTCATACTCTCTAGACCCACTGTAACATCGAGTCAGAGTCATTGGTGGCCATCGAATAAATTGTACCGCGTTAATCTTCTCGTTTGATAAAAAAAATCTACTCCGTGGTTTTGTCGCCTGACGTAACGGCTCTCAAGGTACATTGATTTTCAACGCGGCGGAAAAGCGCCGGAATGCTCGGGAATATTAATGAATTCGAAAGACTTTACGGAGTTCGAAAGTCCCAGGACAGCCGATAGATTGATCCTAGGGCTAATAGATTCGATAGAAACTCCGAAATTAGAAGCCACCCTCGTCCCGGAGGCTTAAAAATCGATCGAAATATCGTGATTGTATTAAAATTACTTTGCCGCGTGAATTAAAACTTTCGTCGGTTGTACAAGAATTAACGTGGCCTCTGTCGCCGCGCGCCGCTCGAGACTCTAACTTCCTTAATGAGTTCCGGGGCCTCCGTAGATTCTCTCGTACGACGCGCCGAAGCTGCCGAACATTTTTCGAGCAGTTTTAAAGGCGTTTCGAAACTTTCGTCGCACCGCTTCTCAGATCTAACGTTGTTATCCAAACTGGGCCGTTTTTAAACCGCGGGAATTTTGAGAGATAACAGCATATTTTACTTTTGCTTTTTTTATATTTAATTTATGTCTTCCTTTCAGTCACAATTTTCTCAAAGAACGTCTTATTCCAATCGATAGAAGAGACCGTATACAATTAATTGCCATTTAGTAATTACGCCGCGTCCCGATCAAGAAAGTATAATCGTTCAAAGTTGTTTCGAATTCCAATCGCATTTGTCGGGCACAATCCCCTCGGTAGCGGAATCGACGAAGAATCGATCCCGCTTTGTTCCTTTATTCGGAAAGTTTCCGAGGGGTTAATAATTCTTGTTTGAAATGAATATCAATGTTCCGCGATTTAATTGCGAATGATTACGAAATAAAATAGACGAGGAGATTCGGGGAACAGAACTTCGGAGATCGTCGCATTTGCATCGAGTTTCGCTCTCTCCCGGCTCCGGAAGAATATTACTCCAGTCGATTATCGAAAGCTAAATGGATATTACGATAGTCAAGGATGCTCGAATGATTCTACTCTCTCTCTCTTTCGTGAGTATTAATTAATTAATCCGATCGGTCGACATTGTGCTATCTTTTCGATTGTATGTACATACATGTTAAACGGTATAGAAATAACAGGCGGATCATTTCGAACGATCGTTTAATCCGTCACAATAATCACATACACAAAATAATTATCACATACATCAAATAATTTCAGGCTGGAATTCCTGGAAGAAAAGAGTCGTCTCGCGAACGGACTCAGCGACAAATTTTTCCGGGTTACTAAACCCACGTAAATTCCTAAACCAGCCACGGAAAGCCTCGAGAATCAACTCCCGGAGAAAGTGAGTAGCACTTTTATCTCTGGAGCGGCAGCGTAATCCGCGAATTCTGATCGCGACGATTTCACGACGCGCGAAAAGGTAGGAAAAGCTTGACACTCGACCAGAGGGGAATTAATTATGCATTCTATTGAACGAAGCGAGAAGAGACGAGAGAAGGGGTCGGGCGAACGTCTAAAACGAGAGCCCGAAGGGAGAAAGGGATCTGGCCGCGGTGTCAAGACTTCCGGTTGCGAAAAGAATGGCGGCGGCGATGCTCGAGGCGGCGCGGCGCGCGCTAGCGTTGCGTCGCCCGAATCGCCGGACTGTACCGCGTCTTAATTACTTCAATTAAATTAGGCAGTTGTTACGGCCGGTTGATACGGCGGCCCGCGAGTGTTTATGTTGCTGTTCCGACTTTCCTGCGGGGACATGCGTTCATTGGAGTAATCCGGGTTCGCGTTTTTTGGAACGACCCCAGGCGAGGGTCCCCAACTGAGATGAGGAGAACCAACCGACTTCCTGTTAATAGATGAGAGCGCGCGCCGCATTATGTCCTGACGGAGGAACGACGCTGCTGTTTTGCTTCCATTCAGGACGACCAAACAGAGCCGGGATCTCGATCGAAATTAATTCCCTAATCGAACTTTTGCCGAGGACTGTTCGCGCACCGGATACCAAGGGTCCGTAAACCGAGAAATTTTCAATTTTTTCAAACGATATCCTCATGTGAAACGTTATAATTTCGTTAGAAACGTTTATGTTAAAACGTTTTAATTTATACAAATGAAAAAGCTCTGTTCATTTAGACTTTGTGCAATTTTTACTCCAACATGCGCTTGAATTAAAAAATTAATCAAATCAATTTCCATGTGAGTTCATAATTTGAATAATTGTAAAATGAAAAATATTTTTAATTATAACTTCATAGTTTCGATATTTGTAAAATGAAAAGTATTTATAATTGTAACTTTATAATTTCAGTAATTGTGAAATGAGAAATATTTTGCATTGTAACTTGATAATTTCAGTAACTGTGAAATGAGAAATATTTTGCATTGTAACTTGATAATTTCAGTAATTGTGAAATGAGAAATATTTTGAATTGCAACTTGATAATTTCAATAATAGTAAAATGAAAAATATCAAACCCGTCATTTGACCGGCAGTAGTATGGTTAGTGTTAATAAAGAAGGAAATAAAAAGAACGATCGATTCACCACCGGACAGACGGATTTCAGGGGATGGCGGGAAGAACGATCGAGGAATGAATTATGCATTCGATGTAAAACACACGCAGAAGAAAAGTAAGATTCGGCGAGAAGAATCGACAGGGTGAAGAATGCCAGACGATGGTGGGGTGCGAGTATAAGAAGGCGGGGAAGAAAAAAAGAATCGAGAAATCGAGGTCGAGCAACGAAGGAGAGCTAGAAGGATCCTCGAGTAGTCTGTTGATCCGCGGATCCAAGGAGGATGGTGGCGTTTGCTCGTCCCCCCACCGGCACCCCCACCTTCCCCGCGTTCTTTGTGTGCTCATCGGTGTGCATGGCCACGTCGATTCAATGAAGAGATGTCGGAGGAACCGGAAGCGTTGGTGAATGAAGTTCGTGAACGTAAACAAGGGCTCATCAATCATCTGAGTGCAAGAAACGGGACGAGAGGCCATTGTGGTCGACGGTACAGAGGGCCGGCCGAGTTTTGGATCGACGCGCGCTGAGTTCCCGTGTGCCATCGCCACCGAGATCTAGACATTTTCTATGTGTAACCGGTGCGGCGGTTTTCCGTCCCGCAACACCCCCCGCGCTCGACCCTCGGGTCAGATCCCCGTGTCCGCTCGTGCATAAATCTCTTGTTCGAGACACTCGATCCTCGGCAAATATACCACCGCCGCGCCACCCTCTCGGCTATAAGATGCACGAGCTCTGTGATACATCGCGCTGAGATTGAATGGGGACACCTAAACCCTCGGGGAGGAAATATTGGACGTTCAAGGTCGACACGCGCTTGTGCGGCCGTGAATCATGCGAGATGTGCTCCACGATTTTCTGGATTCGACGGGTCGCCTCTGATTTTTGGCGGGAGGATTATTTTTCGCGAGAGAGAATTTACCATATTCTTGTTTAGATATTTATTTTCGAAAAAAGGCACATCGATTCTTCGGGGAGAAACAATGCGAACGACGAGCTGACGGCTCGTTGGGAGCCCGGGGCCGAATAAGCGCCGAGTAAGTCGAATTATCGGGCTACACGCGTGCATAATCAGTTTCGCGAAACCGATAATTGGCCTAGCGGCAAAAGCGAATTATCGCAGTGGCCCCGGTCCCGCTTGATAACACCGGGCCAAACGGGAACTGCAGACGTTTCGTTTATTATCATCGATACCGTAGGATAAGGGCGGGTTCGGGGGGCAGAGGGTGGTGGTGGTGGTTGTGAGTTTTCCCCTGGTTCGGTACGGGATTGCTAGAGCGAGAGAGGGCGGCGGGGAAAGGGTGGAGCAGGGGGAGGGGTGGCAGGGAGCCCGGGGGACGCAACGATTTAATTTCTTCCCCTTTGTGACGTGTCAGGTTTAATTGGATCGCGTATCCCGCCTCTATCTTTGTGCCAATTACCCACTCCAAACGAGCGCATCGAGGATAGATTTTAATCGCCTTTCGCGCGGTAACGCTCGTTCAACGTGATCACGCCCGCGTAATTAGCCGGCCGACCGGTGACTCCCGAGCAAAACATTCCCGCGGATTGTTCCAGCTGTGGATCTATTCCCAGTTTTATTCTCGACCGCGAAAGTAAAGAGCGCGATTGATAAATTGTTCGGCTGCCGACGACTACGCGAATTTTAATGATGTTCGTTCCGTTAAAAAGTATCCTGTTTCAATGCTGGAATTCTCGTTTTACCATTTTTCTCATTTCGACTGTTAATCAATCCTGGATGAATCTACTAATTCCTCTCGGAATTATCATATGTATTAATATTTCAGTCGTTCAAATAATTACAGAGATATACACTGGGTTGGTTCGATCGAATACATTTTACCATTTTTGAGAAATGGTACTCGAGCGTGGAACCGGTTCGATCGAGGACGGCCGTCCGGCGATCGATAAAAATCGGCGAAACTAATAATCTCTACGGTAAAATCGCAATCTGCTGATCAAAGCGGACGTCGCAGGAATGCGTCGCGTCGTCGTCCCGTTCCTCCGTTTCAATCGAAGATCTCCGGCGCGCGGGTCTAAAGGAACGACGGAACCAATTCTTCCAGAATAAATTCGTCCGCCTTTGGCGAATCCGAGCACCGTCCCCGTTACAGCAAAAGCAGAAGACGAAGAAGACGAGGGCGGGGAGGGGGGCGGTAGTTGCAGGGGTTTGGGAAATCCGTGGAAAAGTCGTAAACGATTCCCCGTCGAACGCCGGCGGTCAGTGACACCAGGGGGTGAGGACGTCCGGGAGGGGGGGGGCGACCGGCATTCGAAACGTTTACTCGGATATTGTAGTTCGAGAAGCTACGAAGAAGCCGCCCCCGTCTTCGGGGGGGACCGGGACAAAGCAACCATGTCTTTGGCGAGTTCAGTGCCGGGCACTAAATAAAATTCCTGCGCGCAGTTCTAACAATCCAGCCCCACGGGGACGATGCGATCCGCGAAAGATGAGGAGCCTTGCGTTCCCGCCGGAAGTAAGCAAATTTCATTAGTCGAACACCGAAAGACGATCCTCGAAAGACGATTTTAGTGAGAAATTGGAGTATCGATTGAAGGGATGAAAACAACCACTGTCCCAATGATAGTTGGCCAAGCAACTTAGCAACCGAGCTGATCCTCTCGAATAACGACAAGTGTCCCGAGCAGAATCTTAATTTCGCCGGGATAGATTCTCTCGCACATAGCTACCTAACGTAATGATATCTGTCGACCCGGGAATTTCAATCCCAAGAACCTCCCTCCCGTGGATTCGTGGCATAATGATATCGACTCGAGAATTTTTGCTCCGCCCGCCCATACGTGGACTCGCTGCATAATCACTTCCATCGACCCGAGAATTTTGCTCTTCACAGGTAGTCTCGCGTGTGACAAGCGGACCTGGAAGTTGACAGATATCCTAGAACTTCGGTTCCAGGATCATAGGAAACAAGTACCACTTGTCTAATTGTTAATTAAACGAGTACGAACATTCCTACAGCGATTGTTGTTTCGAAAATGTGTTCAGGGATCCTCTGATGCAGACACCGCAATGATTCACAGACCGACAAATAGATCCGGAGCTAGGGCTATTTTCACGGAAGCTAGTCGGCGACATAGAGAAGCCATACCTCGGCTAATTGTCAGCTAAACGAGTACGAACGTCGGCCCAATCATCCCATTTAATCCAGGAGCAGTGCCAGCCTGCTCTGTAATCCCAGTCTTCATTGTACTTCATCATCGGCTGTGAGCTTCTCCTATGCAAATCCCTGGTAGCACTCTGTGCGACCTATCGAACTGTCTCGGAGCCGGGGCATCCGGTGAAAAAGGGAACTTATTTATCTCGAACTCGAAATCGACTTTCCGGGTACCCGGTACCGCAGGGAGAACGAGAAACTTTGAATATTTCTCGAAGAGGTCCTTGCCGGTTGCACGGCTATCGGCAACGTGGTACGCGGAAAACGATAGACACTCGGGGGGGCTGTCATGAATTCGATCTGTCCTGGAAAGATACGTGGCATTAATTTGTTCGTTCGTTGGTGAATTCTCGACGTCGGAGAAATTGTTTGCGACGTGTCCGGAAATCTTCATCGATCCGTGATTTTATGCGACGAACAGACTTTCATTTATCCGTGAATTAGCGCGAAGCCGTGACGACTTGTGGGAGCAAAGAAACCTCGGATTTATTGAAACGTTCGACAAGCGTAACAAGCTCGTTCATCCCTCTTGTTACCAACTGGTGGGTTTATCTGTTCGCAGTTTGGACGGCAACCGCCCGCGAAAGTTGATTCGACACGAGGCCTCTTCATACAGCACCGAATTTCGAAAAATTATCACTCAACTTTCCTGTTGGGGAGAGGGGTAGCGGTGGCGGCGGTAGGGGGAGCAGGAACTTTTGATCAGAAGTTTCCCCGAGTCAGAGAGAAGCTAACAAGATTCCCCGCCAGTAAACATCGGGCAGACAGTTTGAAAGAAAGCCAGCCGGGAAAGATAGTCCGCGGCAGCTAAACTCGCTATGTTTTCTGCTTCACGGTAAACAGCTCCCGACAGCCGTTAAACGAATTCGGACACCGTGGGGGCTGAAATCCGCACCCTCCGACTGACTAGTTTAATTGCTCTTCCCGGTGCCGGCGTGTTCTCTTAACTCGCCTGAACGGAGTTATCAGAAAACAGTGGGACGCCGCGCCGCCGGGCCGCACCGGCCGAGCCGACCGGTTACGAACCAGTTCGAGGAGATACGGAGCTTGTTCGAGCGATGTTTTTAACGCTCACGATCTCCTGCTTCATCCTCGAACGCGGCGAGCTTCTTCGGCGAACGAATAAATGCAAACTTTGGTAATTTTTTTTTTCAAATAGGACAGTTCGATAGAATATTCGATGTCGAAGATTAAAATGATCGCAACCAGTGGGTTTGTATTTTTAGTACCAGCGCTCTCTCGAAGTCCTCTAGTCCTTAGTTAATTATAATCGTGCGGCGGGGCGCGGTACGTTCGCGGGAACAAGTTCTCCGAAGCGTTACGTCTTTGCAAGTGCGCAATTTTTAATTAAAGCGCTCGGCTGCACCTTCAACTACGGTTAACAGAATTACCAAGAAACAGGGTCGAGATGGGGAGGGGGGGGTTGCTCGAGGGGGGGTGGCGGCTCTGAATATCAACTTCTCTCGGGGACCCGGAAATTCACCTAACTCCGTTAACTTTGCTTCCAAAGTCCCGCTTCTGATACTTTTGCCGCGCATCTCACAATAACAAATTAACCCGGCGCGGTGCGGCGCGAGACTCGTACGTTGTTCGCCCGCAGTTTCCCGTGGAACTGACGACCCATTAGCACCGCAGCGGAACCATTTTTTTTTTTCGTCATTCGTGGAATTTCGTTCGTTCCGACGCATTCCGGCCAAGTTTCGGATAGCGGTACTCTCAGAACGATGAAATTGTGTCGCTCGTCGCTTGACCGAATCTTTTATAAATTTACAAATTCTTAATCGATCTTGTAGTCTTCGTAATGTCGCTAATAGCGAGATAAAAGGTTCAAACGTCCGAGTGCGTGCACGATAAAACAGCGGCGTTATCAGAGATTCCGCGTTGATGTTCGGCGATCGAGACATATCAGCTCTCGCTTTTAATAACCGGGATAATGGCAACAGCGGCGACGAATCCGCCGCGCCGCGCGCGTCGGGAGGGGTGAAAAAAGACTGTCGGACTGCAGCTTAATATCTTTCAAGATTAAATCCGGTCCATCCCGGTGCTTTTTAATAACACGTTTCAAACTGCATGACAGACGTTACAATAACTGACGCGGCCATATACACGCGGCCGTTATGAATATATAGTGGCGCGACGTAGGATTCCGCGACAAAATAAAAAGCCGTGGAAAACAGAAAGCGGCGATGGCGGGGGGGGGGGGGGGAGGGGGAGGAGGAGAAAAAAGGAAGACCGGGGGAAGAAAAATAAATCGACACAAAAAATCGGTCGTCTCTCTCTCCCCCTCCCGGTGACCATACCCTCGGGCTGACAAGTGACAAGATCTCGCGACAGAGTAGAATTGAAAGATCGTGATTTATTTAAAGCCTCTCTTCGCGTGTGGGCATTTCGAGGAGGAATCTCCCAGCAAAAGTCGCCGGATTTCCACCGATAAATTCTTGTCTGTTGACAAAGCGCTGACACAAACGGATCGATTTTACGTTTGCCGGTGCCACCGTCTCGATGACTGGGTCCGATTTTATGCATTCGTAAGAAAACTATCGATCGATAAGATAGAAAACAGAAATAGACGGCCGCGCAAAGATCCACACGGTCTACGAACGTTGCGATCGATGCGCAGGGTTTTTTATTTCGCGCAACCACGGTGTCTATTGGTGACGTTTCGTGAACGAGCCCCGCTATTAATGCGCACCGCTCTCCCGTGATAATTATTTGGTCCCGCAACGACGCGTGTCTGCAATAAGCTTTAATTTAATGATCGCCGGGCCTGCGCCCGCCGCCCATTAGCCGCTGACCCGAACGATCGCGATGCACTTATAAGTCTTCCGATATTCAATTCCTTTTCCCCCTTTTACCGGTTTAATTACACCGAGCCGATGCGCGTACCGTTTTCAGCGAGATGTTGTAATTGATCCTTTGCCAGTTGTTCGTTTCGCGGATTCTTTTAGCCTCGATGATTTCCCGACGGTAAAACGACATTTATATTTATTATTGGGGTGCACGTCGATATTTGCTTTAACGAGAATTATTATTCGAACAATTTATTTCTACGCGGACGATTAAGAGCGGTCGGAACCCAATTTGTACGGAGTGGCAGGAGCTGTCTACAAAATAGTCCGTGCGAAATAGATAGATTTTGGCGCCGGTGGACTATGACGAGCGCAACACAGTCACAGACGATCGGCTGTGACTGTAACACGGTACGCGAGCGCTCGTCCCGTCCCCTCGGCAGGGGTTGATAGAACCCGTGGCTCTCACGGTTCGTTGACTTTTGGAGTTTGGAGAATTAATTGGGTTTGTGTGAATGAAATTATGGGGTTTTGTGGTAGCTAAATGATTTTTTCATAGCTGCACATCGCCAGTTCCGATAGACCGCGAATGGTGGTTACTGTATGAAAAATTTAGTGAAACTCTATTTGCAGTTTTAATAGAAATTTACACCGAACTTGTTGTTTCTGTACAGCGAAAAGCAGATCGATTTGCTAATATTTCTTTCTATTCGTTCTTTCCCCGATTGAAAATACGACTACTGTCGACACTGAAATGAAATAGTAATAATATTTCAAGTAGAACCGATGCGAAGCAATACATTTCTGTATCTTACTGATTGCTATAGGCTACAAGGGTGTCGTTTCGTCGTAAATGCAGAACGTAAAATGTTAAAATGAGCCTGAACGGCTTTAAAGAACTCCCTCCACGATCTACGCGTAGAATTTATCGCGCATTCTTTATGCGACTCCTCGAGCAGTCTGAATGCACGCCGAACCGTCGCATTTTATATTGCGAGTGGAGAGATCATATTGCATTTATCGCCCGGGAACGGTTACGCTTCTTCCCATTTTAACTTCGGTGAAATGCAACGACGGTGCTCTGCAGGTAACGGTCCCCTATCCGTATCACAATGTATAGAAAATATTTCATCGGGCTGTTTTGTACTTTACTTCGCTTACCGAAGATTCAGCGCTTTTGCCACCGAAACGCGAAGAATTTGAATGAAATTACGATACCCAAATTGCTTGCAAAAACGCTTGTAACTAATCCGTTACTGAATTATTCGAATTATCTATAGATAATTTAAATGTTGAAGCATAGTTTCAACATAGAATCAAGTGGATATTAGACAACGAGTTTTTTAGATTTTTGCCCACGGAGTACCGCGCTGCGCGCTATCTCCGCGTCGAAATGCAAGACTTCAATTTCTGTTGGAACCAGCGTAGCATAAAAAATAGAGAAGCTCTCCGGAGGAATGTCGCTCGAAGATCGGGCAAATAAAAGAACGCGTTCCCGAACAATTCGTTTCGGTAGTAGGTCTCTCAGGTGAAACGGGCTCGGTGAAAATTTTCTGGATGCCTCGGATGGGTGCTCGCAGTTATTAGGAATTTCCTTGTCTCATTACGGACGCGTGCTTAAACGCCTCCCGGTTTCCTCGGCACAATTCCGGCGAAATCAAGGCGTATCTTGTCCTCCCCTTGCGAGGAGGAGGAGGAGGAGGAGGAGGGTGGGATGCGGGTGTCGTCTGCGCCACCCCTCGAGCAGAGGCAGAGCCCACCCCTCGATGTCTCATGGCCTCGTAACTTACCTTGTACCTGCACTTAGAATCTCAACACCGCCTGCAATTCCCGGAATTAGGAAACTCTTGGCCCGTAACTCGATTGGAGTGCATTCGAATTCGCGCATTCCGCACCCTCTAACCGACGCCCCTTCCGGCCCGGTGCGCGGTGCAACCCCTCCCTCCTCGCGCCCCCCTCTTCAACCACCCCTCGTTGCACGCGTGCATGCTCGCCGATGGGATGCGATGCGTTGTACCGATGAGACGCGACCTCGTGCAAGCAACTGGCGATGCTTGTTGCACCGACGCTACCGGAAAGATTAGCACGCGCGTCGAGAACAGTCACACTTTCCAGCTAATTCCCGTCTACCAGGCTCTCTCCCCAAAGTTTGCGTCCTCCGGTTCGTCCCGCTCGCTTGTTAGACGCTGATCGCTCCGAGGAACGGCGCTAACGACGAGTTCATTGAGCACGAACCGCTCCCTCTCGCCCGAAATCCACCTGAATTCGGGAGGACGATCCAGAAATTTCGCAAAACTCGCCAGAGAACACCCGCCTAGTCATGCTATTCGTAGGTTCAAAGGATTTTTCGGGTCAGTAATTTTCCGTGGACAAATTTCAGGGTAAAGCGATGTAATAAATTTATTTGCTGTATTTTCAATAGATGAGAAGTGAGAAATATCATCGGCCTCGGCGAAGTAGAATACTATCTTGCTAAATGCTATCGACCTCTACGTTTTACTGTGCCCTCAACACTTTTACGAGCTATAAATGCTCGAAGGTCCGCAGAATGCACTAGTCCCCATCACGACGTGTTTATTAAACCTTATATCTTTTGAAAAGTGCGTCTCTTGGCAATGCAATATCCCCGAAGTTATACCCGGCGGACTATAAATCACGATACGGGGGGAACAACGAAGATATTGTGGCGAGAAGCGTTTAGAAAAATAACGCACAAACATCTCGACGTATCAAATTTCATTTTCCATAACGTAGAATGTTACTGTTATTAGGGCCAGTGGCGGCTCGTAGCTAAAATTAGCGGAGGTGCTGCTCCAGAAAATTTTTAGTCTTTGTTTGAAAATTGTGTAAAAGGGGGGAGCGCTACTAACATTAAGCTTAAGGATTTGTACAGGTATAAAGAATTAAAGAGACAAGGATTCATTATATTAAATGTTATCGATAATATCAAGTCGAAATAGGAGGTGCTGCAGTGGTGCTTATGTGCGAGCCGCCACTGATTGTGTCATTAATTTTTCCAAAGAAGATATTGACATTTTAAAATCGAGTATGTCGTGAATGCTCCAAAAAAAAAAAATCTACAACTCCATAAAGAAGAGAAGAGTGTACCGGTTCGTGCGCGAAGGGTTGAATTTGCTCGTGAAAATGAAAATTCGCAGAGCCGTTTGCCGTTCAATTAGCCCAGCCGTCAAAGTCGAGGAATCCGACGCGACGTCCCGGTGGTCGGCCACGTGGCGAAGGGGTGAGTGCGTCAGGGTAGTAGCATTGACGTTTATGTCAACAATCCGTGGACCACACGTCGAAAGGGTCCCAGCGCAGGGGGTGTGTCGTGGGGCGCGAGAAAGAGAGGGCAAGCCTCCTAGGGGATGAATGGGGTTCGGTGTGTTTCGATTTTACAATTGTC
This sequence comes from Lasioglossum leucozonium, assembly GCA_028454225.1. Taxonomy (NCBI): domain Eukaryota; kingdom Metazoa; phylum Arthropoda; class Insecta; order Hymenoptera; family Halictidae; genus Lasioglossum; species Lasioglossum leucozonium. Next base: position 11,516,610 of record CM052209.1, on the reverse strand, counting down.
GAGCGGCATTGTCGGTCCTCCGAGCAACACCTGGCTGGTTCCGGAAAGCGGAGGGCTTTTCAATTTCCGCGATAGCCGGCGCGAGTAGGTTAGAGCCCGTGAGTTGGGCCACCCCGCGTCCCGTCGTTTGATAAAGAAAGAAACGGGTGAATGTGTCGCGGAGGGGGTGTAAAGGCTCGATGAATGGATGGAAACGAGGGGGCGCGCGCGCGCGCGAGAGAGAGAGAGAGAGAGAGAGGGGAGGATGAAACAAGCGGAGAGAGAAAGAGCCGGCATATGCATGTAGCGCGTCGGCCATATACTTGACGGATCTGGTGGTGCTCGCTCATTTTGCCTTTATGCACGTGCAAAAGGGGTGCGCCCCCTCCCACTTCCCCCACGCCGCCACAGACCGGAAGGGCTGAAGTGTTCGCCAAAAGTGCCAATTTCGAGCCATGCCGGCGACAACCCGCGTCTTATTACACCGCTCGACGGTCAGCCACCGACCGGATGCTGCTGCGAAAACCGGAACACGAGGCATTAGCGTGCTTCTACACGTGTATGCTCGTTTGCTGCTCGAGGACTCTCGATGTAGACTCGAATCGTGGTGATGGATAATTAATTCAGCTGAACACGCAGAAAGACGTGTATTCGCACATGATTTTGCGCAGCGCATTTTCCTTTTAATAACGACGCGATAATTATAGGGAACAGCGGACACATTCCTGGAATAATTTAATTACCTAATGCCTCGCCTTTGTTCGCGTCCCTTGTCATTCGTGGGCCATTAAACATGCGTGTGTTTGCGCAAATTTACATTGTCGGAGTGGATTTAACAAAAAGCAAAATTACAGGACGTGTAACGCATCTGTTGACGGGGGTCTTCAAGTAAAAATAAAACGTAAAAGCGCAGCCAGCTGTCTGGCGAAATATCCGCGAGACCTGTTTATTCCTACTTCTTCCAGTTTCAATCTATTTTTCTTCCTTTATTTTTCTGTCTCTTTCTTCAGCGAAACAACAAACTCCTCTCTCTCTCTCTCTCTTATTCTCTACGTTACTTTGCTCATAATTTTCTCTGTCCTCCCGCGTTATACGAAATAACGGAACACCAAAGCGATGCAATATTAAAAAATTGCAAGAAGACTCCAGGGGCCAAGCTCATAGAGAGACAACACATTTTTCCATCTTCCTGCCCCTCAATCATTCAAATTTGTAGAAATGAGAAACGATGCCGTGCTAATGCGATTACAGGCAGGGCTCGAGAAAACGAGCTTACATAGAGGGAAAGCAGAAATCGTAAATCGTGCAAGCATCTCAATCGCGGGGTTAATCGGCCAGGAAACGACGACGACGACGACTGCTAGAGAGAAGCTAGCGCTGCTCAAAAACACCGAAACTATTCCGGCCCCTGTAGCACGCCGTTGGTCCTGTGCTGATTGAACGAACGAACGAACGAGCCAACGAACGGGTGAGATCGTTGTTCGTTGATTTATTGGCCGCTTTGCGGGAGAACGTGGAAACGATTACGTGGGCTATTCCAGGTGGTGGAAGGGAGGAAAAGAAAGGCGGAGGTGAGAACCGATTGAAAAAGATGGAGAAAGGATGGCGATAGAGTCGAGAGGAGCGAAGAGGGTGGTTAGGGGATTGCTGGACGATCGATGGAATCGTTTGAGAGGCGAATTATTTGGCCGGTGCATCGCGCTTCCGATGGCTGACGGTCCTTTGACTGGAGCAAAGTGAGCTCCGGAGACTATCGACATCGGAGTACAAAGTGGCCTTAGCTCGATATTTGGATAGCAGTTAGATCATCTCCTCGCTCCATCCACGAATCCGCGGATGTCAAAATTAGTTTCGCTGCATGTTCCGACTATTCGCCATTCTCTTATAGACATCGTTTTGCAAAAATGATAGCAAGCTTGTAAAGGGTGTCTCAAAATAGACAAAAGGGTGTCTCTAAAACGTATTATTTATTTGAAAAGTACGAATGGTTTTTATTTCATATTTTCACTATTTTTGTAGCGAATATTCACAATTTCTTCGCCACGATTAACCTCTTAGGCACGGCTGAATTTTGCGCGGGGCTGTTTCTCTGTACGGCAGAGTTCAACGCGAATTACGTGTAAATGGAAGCCACTATAGTGGTGCGTGGTACAGAAAGATGACATCCGCGAAAGCCACTATAGTGGCGCATAGTGTCTAAGAGGTTAAACATCAATACTTTCTGATGCCAGTTCTCAAAGATCAGCGCTCTCTGTTCGCTACAAAAAAAAACCAATGACGCAATTTAAAATATCAGGTCATTTTGAGACACCCTTTATTCGAAATTTACGAGGAGTGTACGTGTTTTTAGGGCAGTTAGGATAAACCATAAGCGGTAGACCATTAAGGCAGAGGTGTCAACAGCGTGTTTTATCGTCGGTCGACGTTACGGTCGGCGAAACGGCCGCGATTATGCGTAATTACACAGATAAGAGGGGGTGGGGGTCATTGGAGACGACGCCGGCCATAAACTTCGATCTTACATGATTAATTAAGCGTCGGCCGAGCGTGATTGAACAAGTGCTCGAGGTCACGGGAGAAGGAGCATTATGGAGCCTGCTACAGCTCCCGGCGTGCCGTGGACAACAATGGCTCGCTTGAGCAGGGGGACGAGATGAAATTATTTGGTCGATGCGCAATTATTGAGAGCTGCTTTGTAACGCATGCTTGTAACCCGCAGGCGTTGCGCCGAAGTGCGACGAACACCGGACAGGAGTATTGTACCGGGTAAATTGCTCCGCGTTCCGTCGAAATTTGACTGACGCAACACCGAGCGGATCAGAGCCCCGATCGCCCTTCATTACTTTCGTATCGGTTGTCATCGGTTTTCATATTTTTATCGGCTGACACAAAATTCTTCACCGTCCTGCTCGCAATCTATCCTCCTCGACTCGAAATTCCCGTTTCGAAAATTAGCCACGAAATTTTTCAAAATTTTATCACTGTCATTTTTCGATTACGTTGCCTTTCAACGCCGAATCCGCCGAATAAGACTCTAAACATTTAGAAGCTAAATCCACTGAACAATTTGTCAATTGAATATTCTCGAGCCGGAAGTGCTCTTAAAATATAGCGAATCGAATTGTCGAACGATTCGCGGAGGAATTAAGAGATCGAGAGATAGAGAGAGAGAGAGAGAGAGAGAGAGAGAGAGAAAGAGAGAGAGAGGGAGAGAGAGCAGGGTCTTTCCGGTGTTAGCCAAGCCACGCATCGGGATTTCCTATTCATCGGATTATTCGGTGACGGAAAGGAGATGGAACGACGATAGGTCGAAACGCGTTTATAATTTAATAATAGTCGATGGGGGAATAGGCGGAGGGTGTCCGCGCGGCGGGTAGTTTCCGACGAATTCTTCTCAGCGGCGCCGTGAATGCGTGTCACCTTTATGCGTAATAACGTATGATGACAGGGGGCCCCGAGAACCATTGTCACGCCTGTTTAGAGGCTGACGTGAACCGGCCGCGGCTCGTTCATCATTTGTACTCACTTTCGAGCACCACAATCGAGACCGGGGCTAGGGTACGAGCGCGAAAAACGGACCCCCGATCGAGCAGCCCATCGACCACCGTTTCTGTCAATGATCTTTCGTCGGATCTCTGATTTTCAGGCTTGGAATATTTTCTGTCCTAAATATTCGGACGGTGTAGACATTTATAGTTTAGCGGTTAACGGTAAACCTACCACTACGGTTTTATATTCTACAATTGTTGAAACTATAAAATTACTTGCGCGGAAATTGATTCGATAATAAAATTTTACACAAAATCTAAATAAATAGAGTCCTGTCATTTTTATAAGCTAATACATTTTAATCGCTTTTAGCGCTCGGTAGGTTTAGTGTTAAATGCTGATATGCTGATTGTATTTTCATGCTGCTGATTTAAAATAATTCTAAATGTTCATTATTACATTTTTATATTCATTTCTTTTCAATTTCTTATCTATTCTAAATGTGTTCGATGCTTGAAAAGTTGAAGTACCGCGGCGTGTAGGTTCGTCGACACCTCTGCAAGAGTAAAGTATCATAATTATCGATTCCAGACGATTCTAAATGTTAGATCCCTGTATAATAAGCAATATTAACGTTAGATATGAAGTTCCGGAACGCTCCGATGCGTATTTTCCGAAATAATTGAGAATAATGACCGTCGCTGCACATGTTTGTAACCCGCACAAATGGATTAAGGAGAATTCGACTGTCCGTATTTTTTTTTGTAGAAAGTAATTCGACGGATTTGTACGAATATTAGAAAGCCGGTTTTAGGCGTATTAAATTGAAATAAAGTAACTAATAATCATTAGAAATAATACATTATGTTACTTATTGTATTATTCGTATTTTATAAATAATATATATAAATAAAATGCATTTATATTTTTTTTGTCGTTTAAATCGATGAAATTCTTTACAAATCATGCTACAATTGATTGATTGGTTATTTCAATTATATTGTTCAAATAAGTCGTTATCGATAATATATTAGTGTGTATCGTTCGATTCTTAGTAGTCCTGAGAACATAGAATGAAGTTAACGTTAAGATTGCAGTAGCGATTCGCCCGAAAATTGTACAAAGAGCCCCGCAAATTCCGGAAGATTCGTCGAAGAATGCTAAGAAAGAGCTCCGAACGAGCTTCCGCGGGCATTATCGCGAAAACCAGGCTGGCCGATCGCGAAACAATGCGAGCCTGAGTTCATAGAATTTATAGAACTCGGGCTTGCGCCGCGAAAATTGAACAGCGATTTCCACGGAGCCGCGGAAAAAAAACCTAGCGGTGCGAAAATTACAAGAAACTAACAGAACTGCCGACGAACGCTAGCTAATTACTCCGCTTTGCATAAACATCGGCGATCCGCGAACAGCGTCCAATTACAAACGCTGGAGAAAGAACGGCGCTGCGCAATTCGGTGTAAATGCAAGGAGGGTTGGTTTCCCTTTGAAACGTTTCAAACGAAAAGTCTCTCTCTCTCTCTCTCCCTCGTTCGAAAACCGAGGATCGCGCGCTTTTGTTGGCTCGCATCTTCCCTAGCCGAATGCAAGATGCATGCTCGCATTATCCGCCGATTCCATTATCCGGCAGGCGGGGAGCATCATCCAGTGGTCTCTTGGAATAACGAATCTCAGGCCCGATTACCGGCATCTGCGCGGCACGAAACACAGAAAGAAAACAGCATTGCCGGAGGGGAATCGCAATTGAATCGCAACAACCGATGCGCGCCAGGTTCGAGACGCATTCATAATTCAGATGCGACCGAGTCCACGGGATAAAAAAAGAAGACGGGGAAAAATTCGCCGGAAAAGACAAAACCCGCGCGACACAATGCGATACCGATCCGACGACACGTTTTCCCCAGGACTTGTTCCTTAAACAGGACGTTCAGCGATAATATCGCTGTTTCGTTTCGATCCGATGGGGACGCGACATTCGCGTTCGCATTTTCAATTGTTCGAATAGATTTAAGCGCGTTTTAGCGCGCACTTATAATCAGCCGAGAAGATCTAGAGTTCCGCGGTTCGATGATACAACGGCGACGTTAGTATGCTTGGAAATTCGCGAATCCTATTGCCACCCTCTCGTCGCGACGGTCATCGTCGTATCTGGCTAAATACAAGGGGTGAACGGATGCGGGGGCGCACGTTCCATTGTGTCTCGACAATGGCTGGGGATGGGGGTGGCTGGTGGCGTGTTTCGTGGTTTCTTTTCTGTTTCTGTGCGGCGAATAGTAAACGTTGGAATTCATTTTGCTTCGATACAGATATATGTACAGTTACGGCTCGAGAAGCAGCAGAAAGCGAGTTCGCTAACTGACGTAGATAATACACGCACGCTCCAACACACCGGTAAAGTTCAGGAACCACTTATTCGGGAACCGAGCGAAGTTCATTGTTCCGTTCACCTATTTGTTTGTTACTGTGAACCACGCGACCACGCACGTCGCCGCGCCGCGCCGCGATTCCACTAAATTAGAAGTCATAGAAAATTGTTTATCAGCGAAATTAATCGGGCATTCGCCGGGCAAATGTGGAATATAACGAGAGTGGATTTTGCTCTCGATATTTATTACCTCTTCGCAGGGCTGGATAATCGGCGAAACGAACCCGATAGTTTTAAGCTAACTTTATCCGGCGAACAAAAAAAAAAAAGAAAAATCAAATGTACTTAAAGTTGTAATCGGTCCCGTGGATTTTATGCCGTCATCGGCGAGATGCAAATCAACACACGGGTGAAAAAGAGCCAATAAATTCCCGCGAACTCGAAACTCGATTTTCATCGATCGATAATGAATAAAATATCCGACCGAATGAAATCGAATCGATGCCCGCTTAACTCCCATTTCTGCAAATTGATCCCGGTACCCATGAATTTGTATGAACATCTGTAATCGGCCTGTAATACCGCGGATCATGTGTGGAAATTCTGACTGATTGGCACCGGTGGACAATTTTTTGCTGTCGTTAAGCGTTAAGTAGTGCTAATTACGTGTACGCACTCCGCTAATGAGTATTGGCGTTCTACTTAATCCCGTAAATCCGCGTCGAGCTATAAAAATTATGGTCGTTAGTGAATTTAGTACATCCGAAATTTGTGGAACACGGGAAAACCGTGAAGTTGCGAGTTTCGTTTTGTTATTTTATAAAACGATTACACGGTATCGTTTTACGTGTCACCGAACGATCCCGTTCCGATTCTGTTGATTCTCCGCAGATGCAGACAGTTAGATAATTGAATTGAAAAAGGGAAATGTGTTTACTTCATCTTCGTGCAGGCTATTTTCTCCGTGGAAACTTCGTTTCCCGTCTTTATGCGTCCGACGTAACCCGCGTTGTCTGCGTTATTACCGTCGCGGGTGCCAAGACTCCTTTCCAATTTATAGAAAAAAGACCGGACGTTGCATGCATTCATGGGAATCCCGGAAAAGTTTCCGGTGCGCGTTCGACAAACCTAGCGCAGGAAGTTTCAGAAATTCATCGGACTTCTTGCTGGTCATTTGAACGCACAGTTTGCGAAGTATCACGGAAGAATACACCCGGGCAATTTTCGGGGGAGGATGGAATCACAAAAAAACCAAAAGAAAAAATAGTACACGGGACACTAACCCCGGTGATACAGCGTTCTGTTTCGTCTGTCGATGGTCCGGAGTCTTTCGAACAGCTTTAATCCGGTCCGCTGCAGTTCGTAAAAATTTTACTGCAATTTTTATGATTATTCGGAAAGATGGTCGGAGGGGATATTCGCGCGTTTGCTTTCGCGAATTGAGATACTTCGCATTTTTACGGGCCCTTCGGGATAGGTGTCCTTTAATTTTACATTATCCGCTCGGGGCGATCGGATTATAGGGTACTACGTTTAAACGCGAGTTTAACGAGTACACCGCCAGTCGCGCAACTTTTACGCGCGTTGATCATTCCAAGCTTGTGTTATAATTATACGTGCAATAATATTTTTGACTGGTTTCAAAAGTTGCAGAACATTCGTTCGACGAGACGGAAAACGTTGAAACGCAAGGTGTAACGAGCGCGTCCGTGTCTCCGGGGTTTGAGTGGCGTAATGAAACTCGGTATATCCGAGATACGTCACCGGGAAAATTAATTTCGAAATCCGGACAAACGGTTGTGCGAGTGAACGGCGTTAATGGAGACCATGTGAATAAGTAAGAACCCGGCGGTTAGGTCTCGGGGTTAGATAGACGCGAACCTAAACCAAACGCAATTAACGCATTAACTCCTATGAGAGGGCAACGGTGGAATCGTGTTTGTTTGTGTTCGCCGGTCTTTGAAGCGGACGGTAAAGCACCGCTGCTGGGTAGTGTCCACTTCAAGAGGAACGTCTATTTAACCGACCAGCCCCGACCAGACATACATACATTAAATGCATTTTCAACGCGTATGATTAACCGTACACATTTATTCGCAAGAAGTAATTGAGCTTTTCACTCAATGAAAATTGTGTCAATTAAGATATACCGGCTACCCCCTTCTCCCACTCCGCGCGACCGGCCGGATGCGTGAACCGCCGGATCAACAGAATACTCTCGACTTTTACTTGACCTCGGAAACTCCTATTTATTTTTATGCACACGGGAAACGATTTAATTAACCGACGTTCACATTGTCCTCCCTGAACGACTGTCTGTGAAACCATCCACAGCGAAAAATAGAATAGTTTCTGAAGTGGAAATAATGAAATACCGCTGAACGAAACATTTAATTCGCTGAATGTACATACAAAAGTTCACGGTAAAATACCGAACGAAGGTGTTGTATCCGAACGGATAGAATAATAACGCGTCAGGCAATTAGCAGATTTCAATGTAGAGACCATGGAGAAAGTAGACGGCCGCACGAAGTTCTTTGTTACGGATAATCGGCGAAACGGAACGATTACCCTTGCCCTTGTCCGCAAACACTGATTCGACTTTGTCCGATTGTATTCCCAGCTGATTGTGCCTCGTCTTCGCTAACCAGTATGTGGCCGGCCTAATGCGAAAGCATACAGAGACAGAGAGAGAGAGAGAGAGAGAGAGAGAGAGAGAGAGGCGTGGGCGCACACTCGCGCGGAAATACGTTGAGCGCAGGGGGTGCTGCGAACGCTTCAACTTCCGGCGAGCGCATGCGTCCGGCTTCTGCACTGCAGGCACGTGCGGTTTTAACAAGGGATGAAGCTCGCGCGACGTGCCACTGGAACTCTGTTCTATCCCCCTTTTCACCCCCAACCCCTCCTCCTCGCGCCGCCCTTCGGCGCTCCCGTGGCAATCGAGAACGCAAAGCGGCGGGGAGACAATTTTTCGGGCGTGGAGGAAAGTGAATTTTTCCACACCGGGTCGCGTGTGTCCCGGCGCAGACGAGGAAATTTTTCGAGCGGGTCCCCTGTTGATGAACGGACCGAGGGTCTCAAGCACCGAGCTCCGAAGTCGAGCTTACGTATCGATTTATAAAATTGATAATGTCATTTCGAAATTGGTCGACGCGAGGGCAGTCTCTTGGAAAATTTCACGACCGATCGGATTTTATCAATGGTCGGACGAAGTCGGCAGACATTTCACGAAAGGCATCGTGGACAATCGAATTTTCGCCAGAGGTCGGACTAGGAATTCCCTCGGACCGGGAACGGGTAGACCCGTGCAATTCTACGCGTTTATTAACATCCCACCTTTCTCTGTCTGTCTCTCTCTCTCTCTCTCTCTCTCTCTTTCTCTTTCTCTCTCCCTCTCCCTCGGTATTCGACCCCTCTCCTATCCACAAGATAGCAATAATTCTTGGGCAGATATGGCTTTCAAATGAACCAGTTAGCGGCTCCCGAAAGATACGAAGATCGTTAACGGCGTCGAGAGCGAACACGGCTATGTTTCGAGTAACGGCGCGATTCCGTGGAACGTGAGTGGAATTGCTTTGAGTAGCAGTCGGTTATCTTTCCGATGGAATTACGTATGAATTTTCGACGCATTCAGCGTGCACCGGACCGAAGAGGAAGCAGTGAGTGTAGTAATTAATTCGGAGCTCCCGCGATTACCGCCCAATGCGTTGCTCTTGATTTCTCTCAGCGTGTAAACTGGCTTGTCGGAATCAACATCTTCAATTCTATCTGTTAATGTTCTTTTTTTTTCTTGCCTTGGCACCTTTTTCATATTTTACAATAAATTTGTGATTCAGAGAAAGACTAAAAATTTCGTTTTAAAAAATATAGCTTTATAGCATTCTCGGCGCTGGAACGAATTTTGATGGCGCGTAAATAAACAATAAAATGAAAAGTGAGCACGGTAACGCGCTGTCGCATCGATTAAACGAGAGAAAGCGAAGGACGGAGAGGGAGAGAAAGAGAGAGAGAGAGAGAGAGAGAGAGAGAGAGAGAGAGAGAGAAAGAGGGAGAGAGAGAGAGAGAGGCAGGTAGATGTAACTGCGTAGATTGGCTGTATTTTACGCAGACGTGGAACTCCATACGAGGCCGATTCGACGTCAAAGCGCGTAGTAACTTACGAAATACGACTTCGCGCGTGTGTACATATTTTTTTCGTCGTTTTACCGGCCCTCGTAAATTCGCCGGGTGCCCGTCTACCGTCGGGAAAAATTCGAATTTCGAGAAAAAAAAAGGCAAAACGTCAGCGTGACAGGGGGGCGGCACGACGCTGCGCAGACTGCCCAGTGCACACACGCGCAACGCGTCGTATTTCAAAGGGTCGGTAATTCAACTGGGAATCGAACCGAACGTCGTCCGGTCCGGGAAATAATTAACTAATTGAGCTGAAATGTTATCCTGGCCTCGGTCCAATTGTATCGAGTTTTTCGCGAGCGGAAGGGTGAACGATAATATTTTTCTTTTTTTTCTCTGTTCGTGCGATTTTCCTCCGCACCCCCTCGCTCTCCCAAACGGAAGAGGGAACGCGAATTACACGATAAATTCCCCTACCCCCGTGGGGAAGGGGGTTCCCGGGGAAACATCAACGCGAAGAATTTATATTCCCGCGGAAATCATAAAAACTCGTGTAATTAAAACCAGGATGGTATTTCCGGGCGACGGAGAAATTTAAATTACAAAAATCGTTAACGCCGTGGCGCACAGTGTCGCTTAAGTTTTCGATTTTCTTCCGGATTTGTGTTTCGGAAGAAAATCGGTTTGATTCGTGAGGAATTGTTGTGTAAATGTACGTATTAAAATACGTGCATTGTAGCATTTTAAAATACGTTATTTATTCGGCCGGGTTTTATAAATGTTTCAACCATGTTTCTGATATTTTCTGCTGTTTATTTGTCGCCGTTCGGGACAGATGACGGAAAGCAAATTCGAACAATTTCGCTGAATTTCGCTGAGAAATGCGACGTTAAACAATGAAAATGGGTAGATTGGGTTCAAGTCAACAAATTTTTCTGTCACAATCACGATCGCTCTACACGATGAAACGCACCGGAACGTTGTTCTACGTACCAGCCGTGGGATTTTACGGGGGATATTTAGATACCGGTCGATTATCTACCCTTTGTTTGCGACGCCAATGACACGTACTCTCGCTATTCTACGCGTAGAACCGAGAGGGGTGTGGCGCGCGACACGCGATATATCATCGGGCGTCGTTATCAAAACGCCAGTCGAACGGACTATCGATATTTTTCTCTCTCCGGCTTTCCCCAACGGATGGAATTCGAAATGATGAATCACGGATAATTAGCCCGCAGCCGTTTATCGATAATTGGCCGAGATTAATACGAAGTGGCCCGCTTCCTCACGCTCTCCGAGATCCGATTCCCGGCTCGTGCCTTCAATATTGCAAGCCCAATCAATCAACCGGTCCAGAGCAGAGAGGAATAGATCGTCACCATCGCTGATATTCACCACCACTCCTTCATCCACCCCATGGATCCCTGTCGTTTCTCCTATTTTCTTTTTTTTCTACCTTTCTCCTCTGTTTTTCCCCCAGTGTTTTTCGTACATCCCCTCGTCACGGCTTTCTCGTTCTATCGACTTGTCTGCCACGGAAATTCATGCTGCATATTCCTATGCATTTATTATTATGCTCGCTGTTCTTTATTATTTTTCATTTTTAGCCCTCTCTTTCTTTTCCCATCGAGTTTGCCAGTTTGTTTCTCTACCAAGGGATTTATTTCGCAGATTCGTATATTTTATTTTTGCCGTTCTCTGCATTTTATTTTTTGATAGAATCCGTACACTGCGTTATACTATTTTTAGTCTTCCCTTTTTGAACTTCCAGATGTTATATTTTCCGTGCAGTATTTATTTTATCACGCCGATTTTGTTCCTTCGAATTATTTTCAACGTGTGCGCCCATTTTTTTGAATAGTATTCTGCTGTACGCTGGTTGGTTGTTTTTGGCGGATGCGCGTTAGCTGTTCTGGGTTTTTTCATGTTCCTGGTCCGTCCACAGGAGTGGCAAACGACACCGGCATAAATCCAGGACGACAGAATTCATCGGTAGCCTCGGGCAGCGTCCTTCGGTAATTTGTTAAGGGCTGCTCGTCGCCCGAGAACGCTGGGCATCCATTCACACGGCCTGTCCTACAGCCGAGCGAATATTTTCTCGCGTATAAATACGTCGGTGCGTCCGCGTTCCCCGTAAATTCTATTCCCTTCATTTTCCACGGACGTGTGTTCCTTTCCTCAGCAACAAATTCTTTCAAACGCAGAAAACTGATTCGAACCGAATGCCGAATACTTGCATTTGTAAATTAATAAATTGTCGTGTTTGAACAACGAATTTTCAATAAACCGAAACGCATTCTGTACGGACAATTGTCAATTTAAAGAAGGCTAATTAACGATACGAAACCGGCGATTCGTTGGCTGTCCCGTGCGGACATTTGATGACAAATCATTAAGCAGCAAACTACGCGCTCGCTTCTGTAATAATTCTGTGTGTCCATCAAACTTGATGGTATTTATTTGTTGTTTCGCACAAGTACTGGCATAAACCGTGCTAATGATGGCGATAATACTGCTTTTATGCGTTCATCGTGAAACTCCGGCGAATAGGGAATTGCACAGTCCAGACGAGTGAGAAAAAACATCGTACAAAGAGAAGATCATTTAGAAAATAAAATCGCATATTTCCGCTGCGAGCTACCGAAACCGACGAACGAAAATAAATTATAGAACGAGCATAATTACGCCGGGCCGCAGAAGTCGCGGCGCAGTTAAATTGAATCCCTTAACCTCTCTAGCCGAAGCTACTTAATTAAGAATTCAACATCATCCGTCGAAAGCTCCACATCGCGTCACATCTCATCTACGAGTTCCGGACGCATCGGCGTTCCACGATCGCACACAGATCCTCAGAGAGAAAGAGAGAGAGAGAGAGAAACGGTGAATAGCGATCGTTTAACGAACACTAAAATACCCGAACGACGGCGAACGCCGAAACGAACCTGTTCAATCTAGCCGAATAGAGGGGCAAAAAAAAATAGAAAAACAAGAAAAGGGAAGTTGACAGAAAAAATCGAGTTTAATTATCGGTACCGGGATCGAACGAACTATATCGGAAGCATTCAATTTGTCTGGGAGAGGAAGGAGGGGCGGCGGCGGTTGTGGGGATTTTCACAATTTCCCGAAACTTTAGATTATGTGGACCATCGGATACAGGCTTCCCGTAGGGTAGCGGAATCACGCGAAAGGGTAACTATGAAAATTCAAACTGCGTCAGCGTAATAGACGACAGAGAGTTTGCACCGGCGGATTACATTCGCTGCGCCGCTGGCAGGAGTGCCGTGAAAGAGAGAACTGGATAGATAGATAGATAGATAGGTAGCGATGGATTAGCGGAGATAGGCGAATACGCTGGAATAAATAGATAAATACAGACGAGCGAGCACACGTTGATGTAGATTGCGCAGCGCTGATTAACGTTCGACGGGCGTAAAGAAATGGGTAGATTAAAGTAGATGGGTGGATAGATGATTACGATAGATGGGTTGATAGATGATTACAAGATAGACGGTCGTGTAGAAATATCCAAGTATCCAGAAGGTAAATGTTTAGAAAGAGAGACATTCAGAGTGAGAAACAGGCGTTAGATAAATTGTCAGATTGGCACAGACCGAAGCGACACAGCGCATCTATCGAGTATCCAGCGAAAGAGAGGCGGTAACGCGCGAACAGCAACATAGAGGGACGATCGCAGCGACCTTCTAACCCCCTTCGTCTTTTCAGCGAGCGGGAATCCTCGATACTGGTGTTCGCGTGAATGACAATGGCCGTATGCTAGCCAGCCGGCCGACATAACGATACACACAGAGCACTTGCGGTTTAATACCGGGCGTTTTCGCGTTTCGCCCGCGCGACGAAACAGAAGACCGATGAGTGGCGTGCCGCTTTTTCCGCCGCTGAATTGTTCGAGGCCCGCCGGCAAACAATACGGTTCGCAGCTCGATCGCGTGCTTCGGCTCCGCGGTATCCCCTCCCCTCACCGCTTCTCCCTCTGCCACAGCTCTATTATTTTCCATCCTCTTTTTTTGCAACAACGTGTTTGCCTTTTTCTCTGTTTCTCTCCTCTCGCTCTCTCTCTCTCTCTCTCTCTCTCTCTCTCGTCGAGCTCGAGCGTTTCTTTTTGGCCCCGACGTACCTTTTCCGGTGTTTGTTTATTCGTAATTTCGACAGCATCCCGCAGATACCCCGAGAACATTCCACGGAACCATCCCCCAACCCCCGCCTTTGTGGCGTTCGTGAACTGTATTACTCTTTGGCCGGCGATGCGGAGAATTTGCTCCAAGTGCTCTGGTTAATTACGCGGTTTCGACGAATTCCTTCGAAAAACTGACCCTCTTGTCGAAAAATACTCTGCGGAGCTGGTATCGACAGAAGGATTAAATTTCTGACGTGGCCGCTTTCAACTCTCCGGCAGCCTTTGCAGTAATTCCAAGCGGATGCTCTGATTTCGAATTTCTCTATAGGTTATACTTTTTTCTAAGCATCGTCCTCTATCCCGTCGCTTGGGATCCGATGATCCCGAATCGGTCGCATCGGAACGACTTCATCGTGACACCGACGTCGAACGGCTGACCGGAGGGCAAGCGGCTGCCGGACGATTTTTCTCCGCATCCCTTCAATTACTTTTAGCGCGGGGCTGCTGCGCCACCGACGCCGACGCCGACGTCGACGCCGACGCGACGCAACATCCCATAAATCGTTCGAAGCGCAACACGCGAGGAAGAAGCAGCAACCTCCGCAGTATCCGGCGACCTAATTCCTCCTCGAGTCCCTTCGGTTTATTACATCTCGCGACGAGAGCGTCCCCGCAGCGAGAAACAGCGGATACGTGCGCAGAAACGAAGCGTGCACGGGCAATAACGACATCGCCGGGGCCCCTCGTAAAAGGAAACTAATTACTCGCTGCTCTCGCTGCAACCCCCCTACCCGCCGCACCGTTCGTTCGTTCCCACCAATCCCCGATAGTCCCCCCACACGTAGCGTCGTCTCGATGGAGCAAAAGACGCTGATATTTCGGTCCGATCGTCGTAAACGACGGCCGACTTTTACGAGGCTGTTCACGCTGCTTCAGAATCGCGTTCGGATAAACGCGCCGTCGCTTCCGGTTTTCCGGGGATCCGTAAAAGATCCACCGACGGATCTTTCCGAGGAGCTGCAAAATATCCACTTTCGGTTCGCCGACGACCTTGACGAACGGAAACTAACGAAAAAAAGGCTGCCTGTTGAATAAAAGAAAAAATTGAAAAAATCCACGCGTAACTTGGAAACTCGACGTCGCTGTATCCGCACAGGGTACACGCGTAACGATGCACACTGTCGCGGAAATTGACTTTCAAATCAATCGAAATCATTCTGTCTCGCAATTCTATGGGACGCGGCGCTCAAAGGGTTAGAGGACTAACAGAAATGTTTATCGGTGCCCGTTTCAATGGCGGCCGTTCTTATAGTACTCGTTCCACGGCTACAACGTATTATTCACCGTTGAACATTCCATCTGGCGTACACGGTGCCGGCGTCGGCATCGAAAATCCGGTTTGCCGGCCTTTAAATTCATTATCCGGTATTGAATGGAAATCGCATGGCGCGGAATCGACGGGACGGGACAAGGTGTAATCGGCCGTTACAACGTCGCTGGAACGTAACGCGAGATAATGATGGGATTTAGCAGCGCGACCGAGCTTCCGGTTGTACCCGGTCTCTCTCACTCTCTCTCTCTCTCTCTCTCTCTCGCTCTCTCTCACTCTTGCTGCCTCTCGGAAAATTAACCGTAAGTTTGAGGAGACCCGTGTGCCACCTATCGATCCCTCCTTTTTCTCTTTCCCTTAGATTTAATCGGAGATTGAGCCGGGACCGATCAGGCCACGGATCACTGTCCAATCAATTTTCCAATGAAAACCCTCGCCGAATTGATTCCTCCCTAATGATAATTGACGGGAAAATAGGCGAGGATGCGGCCCAGGAGGAATTAACGGAATGAGACTCCCTCCGGGCCTTTGGCGATCTGTTTCTTTGCGTGGTCGATCTGAAAAACTTATTTTTTAAATCTCGAAAGATCACCGAGCGACGCTTTCTTCTCGAGACGTTCTCTTCGTAGCAGCAGAAATTACAGTTCTTTGCTGACGTTCATCATTCAAGTCTTGCGCTTCCCGTGAATGAAAAATGATCGAGCTGCTAATCTAAAGAATGTTAAACGATAATTGCTTATTGAAGAGAGGAATTGTAGTAAGTTCGAGGGACGCATTTAATTATTCGCGCGTTACCACCCTTCCGGCGAAGATTGTTCTGGTTCTACGAAAGCGGATTTCGAATTCATTAAAACCGTAGCTTTAACGAAAGTAGACTTAAACTTACATCGGTTGCAGGCTCCTCTAATAAAGTCTCGTAGAAAAATAATAGTGAAATTTCCGGAAAATTCTGTACACCTAATTGTACTTTTAAATACGAACTCGAACGCGTTGGCGTTACTCTTTATAATATTAAATCGATGTTGCTCGGTTAAAGGTGAATTTCTCGTCGAATGTCACCGAATCTCGCAGCGAATCTCGTCTAGGAATCTCGTTCCCAGGGAAATCAGGACGCAAAAAATTACCCGGTAAATTTTACCCGGTGTCCCGGGAAAATATGACTTGAATCCTTCCACCTTGACCTCCTACGGTTTATCTAACCCCTCCGGTTCTCTATCTCACCTCGGCCTCGTCAGTATTCAACGCGGAACGAGCATAAATTACATATTTTTTTCCGGGAACCACTTGTGGTGCACTAACTTAATGCACAAATTCTTGGTGGCCACTGATTCGGAAACAGAGTATTTGACGAAACAATTCATTATTACCTTCACAACTATTTTCCTCTAGCAAAGTCAGGGCGTCGTTTATTTGTCCGTGAATCGGAATTCCGAGGAAACAGCAGCGACAATGGATACTTTGGAAAATGGTCGATCGCCGGTGTATTAGCATTCGCGGCGAAGCGTCCCTAAATTGGTCCATTAAAAATGTTCTCCCTTGAATTCTCGGCGCGCAACAAAGGACGCCGGCACGGGGGTTTGAGTCGAACGGGGGTTGGCGGGCCGGGGGTTGTGCGAAAGTTACGAGCGCCGAGTTAACTTTACACACAGCTTCCGCGACCGGTACGCGATTCTCCTAATAAAATGAGAAATCGTCGGCTGGCGGACCGTACGTCCGCATAAGAAATTCGGAATTTATGTCGGCGTCGTGTTGAACGCCGGACGGGAATAAGAAACGGGACAAGGAAGAGAGTGAGAGAGAGAGAGAGAGAGAGCGACAACCGGCGAAGAAAGCCAACGAGCCCCCGGTGAAAAAGTGGTTTACAGGAGGCCGAGCGAGAAACTCGCGCGAGCTGAGCGACGATCGAGACGTTTATTCGACGCATAATTGAAGGGCTCTTTAAAAAACTCTGGCGAAATAAAAAAAATCGATTTTTCAATGTTGCACTATTTTTTAATACATTCCTTCGATGCTATTCTCGTAAGATTTCAATTGCGCACTTTTAATTCGTGCATTTTCTCGACCAAAATACGTCTCAAGCAAACACTGTCTCTCGCAATTGCAGTTGTTTCTCCAGGTATAATGTTCATGTAAATCCGCGTGTTTTACGCGACGTAAAGCAAGAATTAAATGCTAATTTATTTCGTCCGCCTGCCACAGTTTAAATATCTACTAAAAAATATTTCGAAAACTGTGCCACGACCATTAACAAAGCATTTTTATTGCATCCGGGCCCGGCAACGCATGCTGCGAACGTGTAACATTTACGGGCACGGTCGTAATTCGATTACGAGAACTTTATTATGATTTTCATGCAGCCAGAACCATTTCGAAATTTCTGAGAATAATTTTACGCGCGGAAGGGCGACAGTTTCTTTTTATAGGGTATAGGGACTGGACAATTTTTTGCAGGTTAATCAGTTATTTCTGTGGATTCATTTTCATTGTTCTCTCTCTCTCTCTCTTTCTTTCTTTCTCTGGCAGAGATGTGCCCCTGTCTACTTTGCATGCGAACTGACAATTAAAAACGAAAGAGAGTATTAACTTTATCTCGCGCGATTCACCGGCGTAACGGCGAAAAAATAACCCCGACATTCATTTTTAATCCGGAATTTTTCACTTCATTCGGCAATGGGAATGTCATTCGACTTTTCTTGTCGCTCCTTTTACAAAAGCCCGCGGCTTTATTGTCTCATTGTGCTTCTTCGAATAATTCGCGAGAGTGCTACTGTAATTTTTGATATTAAATGTTTCTTCGTAATTAAATAATATTAAAAAGTGAACGTTCGAAAGAAAATCATTTTTTCACATAAAAGGAGTTTCACAATTCTTCGAAGCTTACCAGAATCATACAAATAACCGGAACCTGTGTAAATAGATAAAAACCGTAAGATTCGCTGTTGAAATAACGATTTCTATTATTAAGGCGGCGCCGGAGGGAAGCGGAAAACTCACTCGGGAATGACTAGGACTGGTTTTGCAGCAACGAAACAAAACCAGAGGAATTCCTGGCAGTCGCACGGAATTCCAGGGGGTCGGAGGCGATGACGGAGTCGGAGGGGGTTGTTCGTCGATCGTTTTCTTTCCGGCGGGTGGTGTTTCGGCGTTCCGTCGAGCCCGACGTGCTCATTTGCATGTTCCGCGGCCCGGGGTGGATCGATGAATTGACCGATCGAATCGAATCAGTCAATTTGCATGTCTACGACTTAATTTTGGGACTGTTTTGAGGGGCGACGTGGGCGACGGTTAAGGCGGAACACGGACGAAATGAAACCACGGGGAATGGAGAACCAGCGATGGATGAAAATCGCGGTGGATAACGGGGGAGGTGGGCGGAAGAGAGGGGTGGGGAACAGCGGAAGGAAGAGAAGCGTACGAAAACAGGGCAATGAAAAAGAAATAAAACGGAGGACGGACGAATAAGTGGCTGGAAGAATGAGATGTTTTATGGAACAAGGGAATGATGGATTCGATGGTGATCGATGCTCGGAAAGTGAACGTATAAAATCATGATGGGACGGCGAAGACTCGTCGAAAGGGAAAGAGGAAAATGGCTGCAGAAATAAAGTGTTACGTTAAGAATGCAAAAGGGAGATTAGGAAATAATGAAACGTCCGGGGATCAAAGACAATCGAAAAGAGTGCAGAGCGTAGCAGGCTTCGCGAGAATTAAAGATACGCTTTTCAATCAACAACGGCGGAAAGTGAACAATTGAAGAAATATAAATGAGAAATAAAGAACATCGAGTGCGAATGACAATAGAGAGAATCTGGATGTTACGTGTATAAATACAAATTAAAAATAGAGTGGTATCCGAGAGACTGTAAAGGGTGATAAAAAGACGCGGGAGGGGAACAACAACGATAGGAAAATGCTAGAGAAGGATAAGTTCGTCGAAACAGGTGCTCGTATACGGATTCTACGTTGATCCGGGGATTGAGTTCCAGGGTTTCAGCGTTTCGAAGTAGAAGGTATACTGTCTAGAAAATAACTTTAATCTGATCCTAATGTTCCATTCGCTTTTCCGTCTGTTTTATTACCTTTTATTCTCTCTTTTACTCTCTTGCGATTTGAATAAACATTTTCCGGGCTGAATCACAGGAGAGAGAGAGAGAGAGAGAGGGAGGGAGAAAAAGAACCCGGGAAGAGAGCATAAGGAGCACGAACTTCGTTAACGATTTCGGCGATCGCGAAGAGAAAATCCTTTTTCTTGGGGGAAAATCCTACTCACGGTTTCCGTCGGCGGTCTCGTTATTCAACCCTGCGGACTGCGATAAATTATTGGACGTACCTGCGAACAGAGATAAGAATTGTGTAAAAATCACGGAACCCGGTCTTCTCACCTTGTCAGACAAATTATGGGCGAATTAATTAATTTTCTGGGTCGACTCGTTTTTTTTCGGACGCCTCTCTGGTCTGAGGGATTTAGTTTTAGCATTTTCTCTCTCCCGGAAGATTGATCATGTTGCAATTTATTATATGTATTATGTACCTACTGGAAAATGCAGAAGAACTTTTAACGAACTTCCAGAAATAGAAATATACTTCGAGGACTCTTTTAACTTTACCGCGAACTCCGATAGTAAGAATAGCCCGAGATAACCCTTATTAGTCAGGAATACAACAAACATTTTGCTGCGATGTCCAGGGCAAGTTCCATCGTTCCTGCTGCACTTTTCTTCGTATTACCTAACTCCCTGGTACAGAACGCAGTAGTCGAGGATCCTCGGTCGGTGCTTGCAGCTTAGTTACGATATCGCGAGCATCATTTCGTAACGCGAGTTACTTCAGAGGCAGCCTCGCGAAGAAATCTTAGAGAGAGGATCCGCCTCTTGTGCCCCCGGGCTGGTTCTCTTCTCTTCTCTCTGTACGGCACGGCGCGGCGGCAGGAGAGAAGCGTTAAGCATGCACCGTGACGTAAAGCGGGGGCTGTTCATAATCTAGGTGAAAGCCGTAACGCGAAAAAATGGACGACGCACTCGAATGAAACAGGTGGCCACCCGTTTATCGTTGTCCCGCGACCCGGTCTCGCGCGGTGTGCGCTGCATTCGTCGACTGCGATCTTACATGTACGCGTCCCATTCTCTTTCCCGAGACTGTAATTAATAGACTGCGGATTCTCCATGTTTACGCGAAACCGACCCGGTGAAATTATATTTTGAGCTTGTTCAAATTGTTAACACGAATTTTTGTGTAACTCTTGTTCCGATTTACTGGATCAACGAATAGCTTGTAAGAGAAGCAAGGAAAATAGGACGGGAACGAGCGTTTACAGAGGTAAATGAAGCGATGTAGCAAACAATTAGGGAAGTCTGATATTTTTTGGTGTTTGGTAGACGGCTAATGAACGTCCAAAAATTTTTCAAGCTTTGTTCCGTCGGGCCAAACACGCCGGATAAGTACGAAGTACTGCTCGTTTGCAGTTTTACATTCCAGCCCCCGTCCCCACGCTCCCCGGTGGTCCGTTTGCATAAAATCTCAGCCTCGCTAAATATTTATTCTGCTTAAAATTCGCGCGGCAATTTATTCCCGTAGTGTTTACGCTTTAGTGACGAGTTATGAAAAATTGAATCGTCCGTTCGCATTACCATGAATCCTACCCATCGAATTGCAAATTCTCAAAGTCTGCGCGAGTGTGCGTATTCGGAAAATTTTCCAGCAGCGCGAAAACCTCGAGGCTTTCGCGCGTTCCGAAGCGATAATCGGAACGAAATTAACGCTTGATTTTTACGCGTCAATTACGATTCCGCTTTGATTATTTATCGTCTCTATAGTTTTTCGATTTTGACGAACCTTTTTTTCTTGTTGCGAAACGATGAAGGGATTAGTATTTTTACGCGACGCTTTACAGTATTCTCGTCTCACCTGTTTAGAATCAGTAAATTTATTTGCTAGTCACGACCCGTGTAATAAATTTCTATACAAACAAACGTTTCACAAGTCCAACAGAGAATGTCCCGGATGGAACTTTCCATTTCACAAGCAGTCATCCTTTATTGGACGTATAAACTTCGTACTCCGGACGAAACTAAAACTGCAAGTCAAACTTCAAATTAAACTTTCCGAAAGTTCATTTCAGCTTCTGCTAAACGCTGCTACGCTTGCATAAAGAATCGTTTAGTAGAGCCGCTGAGAAACTGTCGCCAAAACGTTAGTTCCAAGTGTTCGCGATAACGATAACGATAGAGACGTACGTTTATTTGCCGCGATAATGCTTACATTATTTTTCCTCGAGCAAACAATGTTTGGAAGCAGAGATCTTCGACGTCGCAGGAATTATACTTAAAACAAAATCGTCTTTTTAGAGGGCTGTTTGCTGCCGGGATAAAACCGTGCGACAGCAAGCTCCGCATGATCTTCGGGGACGATACTTCGGGGGTGGTGTGTGTGTGTGTACGTCACTGTGTCGTATTCACGGCGACAGGGTGTATCTAAAAGCTCCGCGGGAGCTGTTCAAACGACCGTGTCGCGGGTTGGGGAATCGAGGATTCGAAGTGGCGAACGAGGCCGTAAATCAGGGGTCGATTCCGGGTCGCGGGGTTGGACAATGCGTCGCCGGCCAACCCTCCGGTGGTGGCGCGCGGGGGCGGCTGGACTTTCTCGTCCAGGGGGCCATCTCCGAGAAAGAGTCTCGCCCCGGCGCGGCGAAATCTGAAATTTATGTTTCCGTCACGTTGGCCTCGCTTTTTGAAGAGGACCGTGGACGAGGGGGCTGTGCTTCTCACCTCGGCGAACAAGGGCTGGAAGACTCCGAAAAACGTTTACCTCTTATCCTCGGCTCTTCTCTCTCTCTCTCTCTCTCTCTCTATCCTACTGACACTCGAGCTGAAGGGCCTGGCCGAAGGGGAAGGGCGAGGGTGAACGACGCCGGTCCTTTTATCGGAACACCCCTTCTCGCGACCGGGGCTGGGGTGAAATCGTGTCGCGATCTGGCAAATCTTTTGCAATTATCACCCCCAATTCGGAGAATACGAAATTCGAAGTAGTTCAATCTTTCAATCCTCAGCACTCGAGTGGCGACTCTGAGTCGCCATTAAAAATTGCTTTACTATTATTTAAAATATTGGTATTTAATCAATTTCTAAACATTCAAGTATTTTATGAGGTATTATATCAATTTCATATCTACAAAACGAAGAAAAATAATATAAAATGGAATTATTCTAGGTTGGAAGAAATGTTTAATTTTCAAGTTAAAATGTAGTTCCGAGTGCAAAGGGTTAACACGACTGAAACTGTAAAACCGGAATTTTTAGAAATTTTTTAAAGAAATCTTTGAGGATTACTTTATTTTTGAAGAAAATTATGGACAGCATGTCATCCCACTACAGCCTTCAAGGTATGATATATTGAGGAAGCAGGTGTTTAAGAGATAAATTGAAATTAGTGTTTTGCTCGCGCCTCGGATCATCTCCAATGAGTCAGTGTGTCAGGACAGGGGAGAGAGGATGGTCGATCATCAATCTTTTTTCACCGGGACGGCCAAGGATCGCATTGTCAGAGTAAAATCGCGTGACAAAGACTTGCGAAAAAGTTCATAATGTATGTAAACGAGGTGGCGGCCGGGATTGTCGCGTGTTTCGTTCGTTGAATCGCCCGCTAAATTTCAATCGACGCTCCGGCGCCGCTGAAAGAGCGCAATTAACTCTCGTTGTTTGCCGAAAGAAAGGGGGGGGGGGAGGTGTGGAAAAAAAGAACCGTAGGAGGATTTTTACGGGAGTGTCTCTTTGGGATTCGCAGCGCGACGATGATGTTTGTCGTAATTCATTATGAACGGTGCTCGTGTGGCGCGGTGAGGCGTCCGCACGGGAAACGCGTGGCCAAGGATGCGAGATGTATGCAAACGAGCCGGCGCGCGGCGAAGCTCGTTCCGCGAGAAGAATAGGCGAATCCGTGGAAACCGAAACAATGGAGTCGATGGATACAGACGGACCTGAATGAAACCTAGAGATTGGATGATCTTTGTCATTCACGGTAGCGGAACAACGTTCCTCGGAGTTTCGAGCCCGTCGAGTGGTACGGGAAGTGTTTCGGACGTCGATTAAAAGTATATAAAACAGCATAGACAATGTAAAAAAAAAAAATAAGCACAGAAGCTGGTGATCGCGGAACTTCCGCTGATCAGAGAAAGGAGGACTCCTCCACCCCTAAAAAGATTCGCGCAATGGAGGAAAAAGGCGCGTTTCGTTTGCTCGACTAATCATTTCAGCCTCGAACTCGATCATCCGCAGACGGGTTCTTCTCTCTCGCTATCTCCCTCTCATCATGCCGCCTCGAAATCGTATCGCGTTTCCATTCCGCGTGCCCGTAGGTGGTTCCCGTGGTTACAGCCACGCGGAATTAATTCCGACGAATGGAGGATAACCGTAGCCGACGGAGGCGCATACAATTTCCGCGACACGCGCGCGCGTTCTCTCGCCGATATTACGGCTTCTAACGACCGTCGGCCAGCCAAGGAGCCCCATAAATAAAGTTCCATGGTCGGTCGGGGTCGGTAGGGTTGGTCGGTCGGTCGGTCTCTCTCGGTCGTCGGTGGGAAACGAACCGGTTCAGACGTTAATTACGAGTCACGGACTAATTTCCACGTAGATTGTACAGCGGCGAAACACCCGGCGGCGATTTGATCGATCCGCGCGCCGCGCCGCGCCGTGCAGCACAGCGCCGCTCTCGGGAGAGGATCCCGAGAGCCGATTCTGCTTCGAAGAAGCGCGTCGACCCCTGCTGCGAAACCATGAAATTCCGCGTTGCGATTAATTCTCGACGATCGCGTGTCGGCCACCGGAATGATGCACGAGGCCCTCTCGAAATTATGACGCACACCAACCACCAGGGACATTAGCACTCCGCGAGTGTGCTACAGTTTGATCAAGCGATCGCTTATTCCACTTCTGCACGGTTTCAATTAAGCCCGCCGCGCACCGCTACGCGCTCTATACACCGTCATTTTGTGCATGCTACCCTGCATGCGAATTTTTCTCCGAACGGTTCGACGCATTATCGTGCACCGTTGTTTCGCGCGTGTATTCCCGGTTACCTCGAGTGTACGTCACAGTTTTTCCAAAATACTTGAAATAACGCGAGCCGCGAAAACTCGAGCAAAGTCCTTTTCGAAAGAAGATCCTGGACATTCGGATAATTTGAAACGAAAAAACGTACTTGTCTCGCGAGCACATCGATTTTTCAAAACTGCCGGGCAGAACATTGGCGTAAAACGATGGAAACTGCTCGGAGCGTTGGTCAGAGTTGACTTTCGGTATGTGTGTGTGTGCATGCTAGCTTCTCGAATTGTGTCCATTTCGCAGGAGCATACCGCCATTGTTACTTTTCGGGGTAAAAGCAACAGCCGCACGAGAGCAGTCCGAGAGACCAGCTCTCTCTCCTGGTCCGTGTGCATTAGAGTAGTAATTCCAGCCGGAGAAACTTTGAAGTGACGCCCTTAATAAGCCGTTGTTCGAGCCAAGCTGATTAGGAACGTTTTCGCCGTTGCTGCCGCTGTCCGTCGTTGGTTCGTGGCAATTAATAACTTATAGCTGAGCTCGAACGGCCAGCCGAAGTTTTAGCTGGGAATTTCGTTTCACGGCTAAACGGTTGATGCGCCGTGTGATGTTCTTTTAAAATATTCATTCTTGATACTACGGATGGGCAGTTAAATAATTTATACCGGCGGTGTGGTCGACATTCCGAATGCACACGATACTAACGGCTGCGAGGAACTATTGCAGGTAATTACCGCATTGTTTCTTTATCAACTGACTGATCGAGATACGCGTTGATACGCCGGCTCACTTGACGTTCGAAGTTTTGCGAGCCAGGGGCATTCTTTTAATTAACTAAGTTTCGTAGAGAAATGTTATTCGATGTTATCAGATCCTTTCCAGATGTTTGTAGAATTCTTTCGGTTTGATAGAAAGCGTTTTAATCGTTAACGGGAGTGTTAAGAATATTGCGATAGGAGGGAAAGAACGAGATAATTGGATAGTCGAATTGAACAACGAAACTGTTCGAAGACGATAAGGTCTCCGTCCAATGGCGCTGCTTTATACAACTATTCCGCGAAGCTGTAAATTTCAACAGACACTTCAAGTCGAAATTACAAATGTTAGTGGAGTTTAGTGGAGGAATTTCATGGGGCAGAGATCATCTAATCAGGCTCATTGTGTGTTTTGTTCGATTTTAGTGCACGTTGTAAAGCGACTGGTTTACGACTCGAATTTATTGGTTCTAACAGTAAAATATACAGTAGTGCTCACTTCGGAGGAAGTTAAGGCCTTCCTGGGCTTTATTTTCGCCCGTTAGAATATAGCGCAGAGTAGAGAAAATACAGACCACGGAGAAAAGAAAATTAGCAGGGAAACGCGAATGATCGAGCCCGATAGTATTTGAAAAAAAAATCGCTCGCAACTCTTCGAACACATAATGAACATGCCTGTTTCCCGTAAGGGAGCAGTCGCGGTGTTTCGACGCGTTCAAACGAATCTCTTTGCGGTGTAAACCGTCTGGATACACAGGCCGAGAGACGGCTTCCCGAATGCTACGCCTCGCGTGTTCCCCCCTCCCCCCAGAGTATTTTATAATAATGTTTGTATTGAATCGTAAGCATCTCCGGGTAAGGATGATTTAAACACAGCTTTGAATATTCAAGCCGCAGCTTGCGGTGGGCTACTTTCAGCTCGCCATCTCCTAGGAAAAGTTCGCCACCCTTCGGGAATCGGGGGTTGCCTGCATTATTTATCGCGAGCGTCGTCGGGCCACCAGCACGAGATAATTTACGTTCCGCGGAATTTTTGTTTCTGTGGCCCACTTAATTACTTCTTCTTGGACAATCTCCCGCGGAATTTATTTTACTTGGCGAATCCTTCCCGAGCCGCGCCACGTTCTCGCCCGACTTTTGCTCGACTTCGTCCCAGTTCTTTCATTCTGCAATATTCAACACCGCTAATCGCACTGCAAATACTTCTCCGGTGTAATTTACATACTCGCTTAAACAATGCAGCGATAATACCGTTAAGGTTTCTCACATTGTGCTCTAAGGTATATTCGATCGCACCGCTTGTTTGCTCGCGAAACCTATGGATCGCGTCGTCGCGTCGGTCGAGAACGAAACGAACTTTCCGAACGATAAATGCCTTGAAATTAACCCGCGAATCGCGCCGTGCAGAAAACGAAATTGCGAGTGTGAATCACGGTCGAACGGCAGATTGAAACGGGCGAAGTATCGCCGGGGAATTTTTGGTGTGTCGCGCAATTTCTCGGTTTAACGAGCGCGGCGTTTGCCGCGGAAAACGGGGATCCCTAAAAATTCGCGTTCATTAAAATTATATTAAACGAGAGCGCGCGGGGGCCTGGGGATTATGGTCTTACTAAACGGCCGAAAGCCTCGGGTAAGCTTGTAACCCCATTCCTCGCGGGACTTTTGAATAGCATTAGCCAGCCAGAGCGGAAGTTCCATTTTTCGTAGTAATTTGGTCGACTGGCGATTTTGGTCAGCGATTTTGCGAAATATTTAATCCTGTCCCCCCCCCCCCTCCTTCTACCGCTTTTTTTCCATACTGTTTTCGATGCGTTCATCCGTGCGCCAAGTGGATAACGCAGATGGGATTTTAAAACTTCGGTACTCGCCAATGAAAATGATCAACTGCGATTGCTATTTTTCTGTTTTAAACTCGACACGCGCGTTATTATACAAGAGCTGCACACACATACGTGCGCGCGCGTTATTCGTCAGTTTCTGTTTAGAAGTTGTCAATGAAATTCATTGGATGTTCTTCAAACGCAGCATACAAGTAACTCGAGATACGCACAGCTGACGCTATTCCAATGCAATTTGTAATAGACTGCCTGAACTTTATGCATGTTTACAAAAAAAAATGCAAAGGAGCACGTCGAGTGAGATTTTATTTTATTCGTTTCAGCTGGCAAATCAAATGTATCCGGCCTGCACTCGACGTTGAGCGTTACACGCTTTTAATGATTTTTATGCGCTGTGTAAATGCATTAAAACCCTCTTTACGCACCCTAGCCGTTCAGCTTGTCCTTTATATTGCACAAGGTAAATGTATTACTTTTCTTTGACTCTCGAGCTGGGAATTAATCGGTAACTTGTAAAAATTGCCCTGGTCAAATTGTCCGGTTCCCATATCATTTCTTTTAGAATTGTTGCGTCTTAGATTGTTTAGCAGGAGAGAAATATATCATGAGAAAAAAGAAAAATTGACGAATAATTTGTTCGTGTTATATATTAATAGATTATAATTTATGCATTTTAGCGCTTATCTCGCGGCGAAGCCGACACGCGTAACATTTGTCAGCGGTTAAGCGGTGAACCGGGGTGCGGAAAAATCAACAGTCCGAGATTGCGGGGCGGCGTGTCGGGAACGATAGAAGCCTGATCGATCGGACGAAAATCTCCTTTTATTTTTCCCGGGTTTCTCCGCTCTCTGCGCCCCTCCGCGACAATCGGCGTCGACGTTCTGTATCAGAGGAGAGGAATATTCGCGTATCACAGTAGAAAAAGGGGCGAGTAAGAGGATCGGCAACCGATGCAAGAGGAAGAAATGGTACGCGCGCGCACTCGCGGAGCTTTAACGGCGGCCGAGTTATCGGAAACCTTTGATGCAGAAAAGCTCTGGTAAATCAATCAGAAGCCCTCGGCACAGAAGGCGAGCCATTTCCGTTTCTGCAGCTTGCGATACCTAGCCGTGCAGAACTTGAGCGACGCGACGCGAGGTCATCCAGCCAGTCATCGTCATTCGCGGACTAACCACGGGGACGTACACCCGAAACCTACTTCTCCCAGTTAATTCAATTCCACAACCCTTTTATTTATTACTAGAGGATTTTGTGCGTTTACGGCAAGGCTCGCACTCTTCTAGATTTCAATCCTCCAACCGCTTTAAAAATTTCTGTTCACCGTTTTATAGATCCCAGCCCGACTTTCACTACCACCCTTCTCCAACCTCGAAGAATTTCCACGAAAAAACTCGGCTTAAAATTTGCAAGAATTTATTCCTGAATCCCTTCGGCTCTTCTTCACTTTCGCTCTCGAGTTTCGCCACTCTTCCCCCATTTTTTTCGTGCCCCCCTCCTCCTTTGCGCCCCCGCTAATTCACTTATCCGTCCGGTGTTCGTCCGTCTCTGTCTCTCGTGCTCGTACATATGCATCGGTGTTTCCTGTAACCCAAGATCGTGGGCGTAGCAGGGATCGTGGAGGGGGATCTCGAGGAAAGTCGAAGGAGGGGGGGGGGCGGCAGGGAAATATTATTCAAAGCAAGATTTACATTTTTACGACGCCACCCGTTTTCCACCGAAGGCACCGACGAGAATAGGAATTAGCCTGATTTCCATATATACGCGCACGCGCCGCGTCGCGCGCAAACGAGATTAATGCCTTGATTAGTTCGTTTTCCACGACTTATCGCCATCCCCCTCATCTACCCCCCTCTCTCGAGCTTCTGCCCTTCATTATTGAGCAGAACATTCTCGACGACGCGACGTTCGATGGCACGATTTTTTCCGTTTCCTCCTCGTTCGATTTCCGCTCGAGACAATTTACTAAACCGTGACGTATTAGGCTCCCATCCCCACCCGTCCGCAGAGTTTCATCCCTTACGGTCGCCATAGCGAATGATCGATCACTCTCGACGAGCGGTACTCCCGCCGTCTACCGTTGCAAAGTAATGACTTTCTTTTTAATTAATCAATGCGATTCCCCGACCCCGAAAGAACGCTGTTGTGATCAGCGCAGGCCCTGGTTTTGAATAATTAATGGAGCCTAGGTCGCGGCTCTCGCGCGTGTCGATTCGTGCCTTAATTTTTCTGGATTTTCTCAAACATCTCCCTCACAGTTTAGTCTATAGTTTAACAGATAATCCTTGAAATCAGGAGGTATTCACATTCGCAACTCCACCAATCTACGTATCATCCGATAAGAATTCCGGAGCGGGACAGGGTAGGGGGAAACGCGTCGAATAAATTAGCTGAAAATGCAACTGAGGTATTTTCAACCACTCTCCCACTGAAACAATCCCTTCGAAAAGCTCGGCGAGCCTCTCGGTCTTTCTCCTAACCACCTTTTGATACTCTTCCCGATTCAGCGGACCATTCCACTCTCTCGGCATCGTTCCCCGGGACGCCATTGTGCGTAATACTTAATGTAGCCGAGGTTTTCCCGAGAAGATGGTACATTATGCGAAACAGCGGCCCGTATTCTCCGGCGTAACCTGTCCCTTTACGATGTCTACTTTTGTCCACGCCACCTCTCCTTGCCCTCGTTCCGGCTAGCTTTTCCCGACGCCCGTTTCATTTCCATCTCTTTCGTCACCTCGTTGCCACCGGAGCTTCCCCGACCGTTTGATTTTCCTTTCTCTTCAACGCCCGCCTCTCCCTTTCTCTCTCTCCCTCTCTCCCCACCCCCGCTGCTCAACCCTCTTTCACGGATATCTCGTTTGCCGGTGTCGCTTTTTAACCCCTCTGTTTTCGCGCGACCGTTCAAATTGATACAAACGGGCTTCTTTCGCGTTTACCGGACGCCTCTGTTCGACGCTGCCGCCCTTCAATCAGAGCTACTCAATTTTCTAACGGACCCGGTGAATGCCGACTGTTCACTTATTCTAGACAATTTTATATTTTTAGTCCACCCTTTGATTCAAACGAAATTCTACAGACATTTCTCATACGTGTATAAAGAGTTTCATTCCCGGCTCAAATGTGAATGTCTATCTGAGCGATGTTAAATATTGAACGAGGTGCAAGGGGGTCATGGAGAAATTCGCGAAACTATTTCACCGAACGAGGTAAATGACTTCATTGTAGTACACGGGACGAAAAGTTAATTCCTGTCGTGGAACAGCACGCTCCGCCCGTATTTCGCGCGCGTTTCACAGCCCGGCACCCGACTTAGTCTCTCTCTCTCTCTCTCTCTCTCTCTCTCTCTCTCTCTCTCTCTCTCTGTATTTTTCCTCCTTTTTTCCTTTGCTCTTTACCATTGTGCTCGCGAGGGACGCCCTAATGACAGAACACTTTACGGAACAACGGCGAGGCTTGAGAGATACATTTTTTAGTGGGTAATGAATTGTGTGCTTAACACGCTTTAAGTTGCTGGTGTCGCGCCGCCGCCGCCGGAGCAAGCTTGTGCCCACGGTGGCCACTATGGAGATTAGGTCAACGTAATATCAAACACTTGATTTCTAAGTACGTTCGGTGATCGATCATCCCTGTCGTCGCGTGCCAAAACCATTTGCATTTTCATATTTTACACGCCGACACGAGTTTTCCTTTCTTCCACCCTCTGGTCGAAATATTGTTCAGTTTGAATAATTATAATTCCGGATAGTGTCGCTATCTTTCTATGCTGAAATTCTTTCTGTATTCTCTACGGATTGCTCAATATTACCATAGAGTTTGAAATTTTACGAACAACTGTCTACGGAAAGAAATTGCGAGAAATTCAGTATTAAAAACAGTGGGATAAAAATCGGCCTGAAATATCCAACTATACGGAACATTAAAATTCATGCAATCACCAGTGGTTACTGAAAAATCAGTTAATTGCTAACATTATTATAGATTTACACGTGGATGAATTTCAGTGAACGCTATCTGAAAATCAATATTGATATAACATAAAAAAGTTTGATAAATGAATCGTCTACTTGAACGAGAACGTGGTCTCAAACCATTAATAAAAATCGCAAAAATTTAATACAGGTTTCGTGAATTGATATTGATATTCTTCGCCATTGTGTCAATTTGACAATGCGGGGAGAAATGAAGTTGCAAAAATACGAAACGAGATAAGGATTATAAATTGATTATAAATTTGGCCAAGGCAGAGAAATCAGCGATGATTTTAAATCGATATTTTTTGAACGTGTACTAATTCGTGCGATTTACAAATAATTCAGCATTATAGAGGGTATTCCGTAGGTTTTGATGATGGTTGCGAGGACGAATGCAATTCTGTTTAAATGCCCATTGGTTTCGATTTTAACGGGCCCTCGTCAGCAGCGTTGCATTATTGCCTCTTAAATAGTGAAACCAGGAAAATCTATTACGTGCGAACAAATGGAACGAAACCCTGTCCGCCGTTCAATTATCGAAAACGTTTATCACGCCGAAATTATATTCCACAGAAAAAAGAAACCAGATAAAAACTATCTCCGCGCAGTTTCATCGAAAAAATTTTTTCCCCTGTAGCTTTAATATTGCGCACCCTGTAAATGTTTAAACGTTGGTCCCGGGTCTATGTCGCCGACATCCTTAGAGTAATTAATAAGTCCGTCAGCGAGAGAGTAGGGCGTTACCGGCTAGTCAAAAAGCGAATCGGCAAGCCGGCCGAGGCTGAATTAATCGGCGAATAAAATCACTGAAAGAATTAATTACCGGGAGCACAGGGAATCGGTAATAAGTGCATTAAAGCCTGAATAAAAAGATAGAGGCAATAAAACGCGGAAAGCGTCAGATGAATGATTCATGAACGAATGAATAAAAAATCGATCGGAGTTATCGGGTGATTTACTTAGCGCAAGAATTTCGAGCCGACTGGCTCGAGACGAATATAACCGGACGGCAGATACGTGACGAGGGGAGGGGCGGGGTGGCTTGTTGACGACAAATTGAGAAGCTAGTTGAGGTCAAAAAATTACACGCGCGATTAAACGACGTAGCCGGCGAATAAATTCGCGGACCACGGCTTGCGCGAAACGGGAATTGATCGAATCGAGAAAATACGAGACGAGATCAGTGAAACAGTCGTTCGAAATGGCGCGAACGAGAAAAAACGACCGCGTGGCACCCGGGAAAGAAAGAGAAATTGGAAACACCGCTTCGCGGTTTGCTCGAGTGGAAGAAGAATTTTCATTTCGAGCGTACGGTTCTCGATGATTTTTCTTGTGGCACTTTTTCCCGATTAAAAGAGTCGAGGCTCGTTAACGATAATTTCATACAGAACGAATTTGCGAAACGGGAGGGAGGGAGGCTCAGCAGCGAAAGGCCGAGCAACGTCCAGGGAAACACAGCCGTTGAAAACGGCGTGCGAACAAGAAAATACGATCACGTGGGACCGTCGCGCGTCCTACTGGGGAAAAAGAGAAAAGAAAGAGGAAGGGATAGTCGACGCGCCGCGCCGGGAAAGAGACTTTACGCGCCGTGTTCGAGCGAAAGAAACGCTCCCAATAGAGAGACTACGGCCGCCGCGATACGACAGGACAAACACGTTCGAGAGCGTCGCACACGGGAAAGAACTTCAACCGGAGAGAGAGAGTTACGGCAGGGCGGCTCGTAAACTGCCAGTAAAACACAATAAGGGGAAAAAGGGGCCGAAGAAACACGGACGGGCGCGCGGGAACGCACGGGAGCGGAGAAAAAAGGAAGATCGACGAACAATAATTC
This sequence comes from Lasioglossum leucozonium, assembly GCA_028454225.1. Lineage (NCBI taxonomy): Eukaryota > Metazoa > Arthropoda > Insecta > Hymenoptera > Halictidae > Lasioglossum > Lasioglossum leucozonium. The sequence continues at coordinate 11,483,769 of CM052209.1, read as the reverse complement.
GGCGCCGAACGAGCCAGCCACGTCGGGACAACAGTAGTGTACACACGCGGAAGTCGGAACGGGTGTACACAAACCTCCCGATGGAAATGATAAGGAAACGAACAGATTCTCGCGGGTTCGTTGTTCGAAGTGATTTTTCCGGCGTTGTTTGCCGAAAAACACGAGCATTTCCTAGTTTATTCCGATTGTCTTAACCCGGCTACGCTTAAAAAAAGGCACTTAATAAGTTGTTTTGGGTCCATTTGGACCCATATCTATTTATTTAATGTTTAGGTATAAAATGTTTTTAAATTTTTTATTTATCTGCTGTTATTAACGTAAATTACATACTAATTAAAAATTACATACGTAATTAAATTAACTTATTCGGAGTCTCTTGTACAATCAATGCAAAGTGAGGCGCTGTGCTCTTTACAAATGAAATTTGAACAGTTGGTACAATATACATCGTATTTGTGATCTTTTTTATTGGTCTCACTGCAAAAAGTACACCGTCATCTGACCCTTTTTTATGGTAGTGCAATATCTTCAGTTCTTGTTCGTCGCTTGTTATGGGAGGGACCCCTAACGCCATACGTGTAACAATTTCTATTACAAGTATTTCAAAAAGAATTTTAAATATTTTTTTTTAAGTGGAAGAAAGATTTTAATAAATTATTCTCCGCCAAGAAATTTCAGACTCGTCGGCCATTCCGTTTGGAAGTTACAAGCGGGCAAAGAATGCTTCGGGTCCAAATGGACCCAATAAGCGTAGCCGGGTTAAATACGCGATAAAATCCACCACGGTGGAATGAAAATATCTCGCTTCCTTGTCATCTATAGAATGACACAAAAATTTCAACCGAGTTCCACAAAAATTCTCCTAATCACACTAAAATCGTGAAACTGGGCAAACGAAAGTAATGCGAGTCTGCTTCCATGACGGAGAGCCGCTACGCCGCGCGCGAACATGCGCAGTCTAATTACGCTACTTCTCTGTTCCGGACACGGGATCGGGCAGCAGTCGGCGTGCCACTGAATCCGGGGGAAATAAAAGCCGGCGAATAAATCCCGGAATCAGAAACAGACGCGTCCGTACGCGAAAGGAGGGTCCCGTGAAAGTGTATAAGTTCGAGGATGAGAGTCGCTTCGTTGAATAAAATAGACGAGGACGCGCGGGGAAGTGGGAGAGTTGGTCGCACGAGGAGAAAGAGAGCAAGAAGAAGAAGAAGAAGAAAAAACGGCGAACGGGCGGAAAAACGAAAATGGTCCGCTCGTGAAAAAGAACGAGCGAAGTGGTTGGAAAACCGGGGAAAATAAAGGCGACGGGTATGGGGGGTGCGGTGGTGCGGGGGGTTGTTTCAGTGCTTGCGTTACACCGTATAGGTGGATAGTTAGGTATGTATAAAGCGCTGTCTCCCTAGGGCGTCTCAACCACATTAAACGCTACCCATGCAGCTTATACGGATCCTTCGCCGGCGTCGTATTTACAAGCACCATCGGAATGATATAACCCGGTTCTGGTGTGTGCGCGCGCGTATGCTCGCTTTTGGGACTCATGCAAACTGAAATCGAGGCTTGGCTGCTAATGGCGGCAACAGGGTGTCGCGTTTCAGAGAGACGCCGGTGGCTTTTAACCCTCGTCTCGCGCGCGCGCCCACGCTCCTCAAATATACTTTGCACGAAAGGATAGGTTAATATTCGTTTGTTTCGGTTTCGCGCGATTTACACTTCTGGCATTTGCGATTTCGTTCGTACCGCGTTTATAGAAAATCTTCGCACGAGTTTATCTCTCACGGTTCCAGCGCAACGACATCGTAAATTAACAATAACCTCGTTAATCGTGCTCGCACACGTGAACGTAGCACGACGAACAGCCTAAAGCGAGAAAATAGTTGAGAGACCGTGGTCTCCTTGGAAGAGGGATGGCTTCCTCACTGCACTCGAACGTGTAATCAATGTGACTTTTGAAAAAAACCGTGCGGATTTACGATCGAGAGCCAGATAGACGCTTCTGCACGCATAGCGCGGGTCCGGGACTGCAAATAAGGACGAGAGAGAGAGAGAGAGAGAGAGAGAGAGAGAGAGGGGGCAGGAAAGCAGAGTTGGCGAAAAAAGGGGAGAGAGTCGGTTCTCCAAACAGAAAGAGACCAGTACCGGGTGGGCGGTACAAAAACGAAGATTGATCGAAGAAATAAAAAGATACACATAGCAGAGAGAGAAAGAGAGAGAGAGAGAGAGAGAGTCGAGTGACTGGAACGAGCGAGGGTGGATTCGCAAAGGCTGGGATACGCGAGAGCGATTTATACGTCGGCGACGAAAAACAAAACGGCCACGGGGTTTTCTGGAAGCACGGACACCCATGGGACTCGCTAAAAGAAAACGGGATGGGCCGCGAGAAGCTGGTAAACAAGCTCTGTAAATTGTTCGCGTTACAATGCACGATACGGCGTGGCTCTTGTTCGTCGTGTAATTTGTGTAATCCGAAACTTACCTCCTTCAGACTCTGTTAACATACAGTGTGCCATTCTTTAAAACTGATTTTCACGAACGGTAAAGAAATTTTATCATTTACGAAATTATTGTTTCATACGAGAGCGCGAGCCCTTGATCCATACAGACCAAGATGAAGAAGGATTTAGGTTTAGAATGTTTATTCTGTGACATCGACATGTTCATTTATTCGATTGCGTCCTGCTTTATTTCATCCCTGTGTTCCTCGTTGGAGCTCGGTGGAACTGTGCGTGCAGCTTGTTTCGAAAATACGAGAAATCTTCTATGAGAAAAATTTAATGGCTTTACAGGGAACTGGTTTCCATGGTACAATTTCTGCGAATATAACAAGACGGAAATTACACGGTACAGTAAAATCGAGGATCGCGTACGCGACCTTTCTCGTGCATCGGAACGCATCAGAATGCACATTTTGCGATGCGGAAAATCGATCTGCCCTCATTTGTTCGAATACATAATTAAGCTTAAGAGGACGAAGAAACATTTCTTCTATTATTATTGTTCTCTCTGCTATTCTTTTACTGTTATTCCCTGTAATTCCTCTGCGCCGTTAGAGTATCGAATTGTCTCCGAAAATTTAATTATTTTCCGTTTCGAATTGCTCGGATGTTCATCGGGGCGCATCGCGACCGGAGAAAAAGTCTGTTTTTCCGTGTCGGTAGTTCAGCATTGTGTCCCGGAACGCGGTTCAGCGAAATTCGTTACTTTATTCAGCTTACAGGCAGATCAGCGAGTCATTCCATATCCAGGCATCCTCCTTACTATTCGAAGAATCGAATATTTCGTATATTCGCCGGCGTGTTGCCATTGTGCTTCGGCTTCCTCTCGCATATTATTCCTCCCGCATATTTCCAGCATTATCTTCAGTTCCATTCTTCCCCGTTCACCTCGATATAGCACGTATATACATATATCATTTCATTTTTTTTTCACGACCCTAAATTACTTTGGCCCGCGTCATCCTCCCCGCTTTATGCTCGTTTTAATTCGCTTCCGTTCCTCCGGGCTAGTCGACGCTTTGTTTCATCCTGGGGCGCTGTATCTGCTCGCTTATCGTTCCTTTTCACCCTTCTTTATCTTTTGTTTTATCTACTCTTTTTACCGTCTCTCTCATGTTTTATAATTCGATTCGTGCGATTTTTTTCGTTCCAGCCTCTTGGGAACGTTTCTCGAGCGCGAAAGCATCGACAGCTGCCTTCCGGCGCGAGCAAACATCCATTATGCACTACGGGGATCAGCGAAATTCCTTTATTTTCTACAACCGCTTGACTGTTTTAGGGATCGCCAATACCGCGGTATAACAAACATTATATGCATAGCCATCAGCAAATTCCATTCTAGCGGCGCGGCGTAATGTATCCAACTCGCGTTGCTAATATTATGTAAGGCTAAAAAGTGGAGAAGACCCGGGACTGCGTGCCGCAGCCTGGAAAGTGCTCGGCGAAAACAGGGGTCCGCCCTGGGGTCGTGTGGGGGCCGGCGCGTAAAAATGTCGAGGTAAATCGTGCGAGCGAGGATAGGGAGGGAAACGCGATAGACGCGACAATAAAGAGAGCCCGGGACCTGAATAGACGACGCCGCGTCGCGTCGCGTCGCCTTGGAAAACTGGAGCAAGACGCGTGAAGTGACCAGGAGAGGAAATTAAAATGGACTCGCGTACGAGCTCCGCGTCACTCCGGAGAGGGAGCCCGCTAAAGATTTTTTCGAGCTGTTTTTCTTCGACGAAGAAAAGCGAAACGGAGTCACGAGCTACAACCCCCAGATGCATCTCACCCTCGAAAATAAATAGGGGCGTGCACCGATGCACGCTGCACCTTGTCGTGCGCTGGGTGCTGCTCTTTTCGACCGACCTTTATCACATTTTCGGACGAATTAGAGATAAACAGCAGCCAGAAAAAGGTTCTACTTAACCCTCATACGCTTCTCGTAAATAATTGCATAAGAGAAACTAGAATAATAATTCATCGATTTTTGTCCTACACTTTAAATCAACAAACTGTGTCTCATTGATAACGAGGGCATCAACAATTTTACAGTACGTGAAAATAGTAAATGGGTGAATTTTTACCCGGCGGAACGTACGAGGGTTAATAATACGGTGGATTTTATACAATTTGCGACGTTCTTGAAATCGTCAGAGGAAACATTTCGGAAATCTAATAAAACTTTTTTCGCATTCTTTATAGCACGAGAAACCCTCTGCTCGCGCAGGGGTTGCGAACCGGGGTGGAGTAGAAGGACGCTAGGACGAGAGACAGGGGGCGGTCCGTGTGCACGCATTGTCGCCGGTACTTAATGTGACCGAGGCGTCCCGTGGAGACGCCGCTTTATACATACCTAACTACCTTGCGGTGTAACCTGTCTCTCCGCGCTGGTTATCTTTATCTCTCGGACCTTCCACCCCTTTTACTCTTCATTTTTCTTTCTTTTTTGTACCAAGGACCTTCTCTCTTTCTCTCTCTCTCTCTCTCTCTTCCGCCATAGCATATCCTTGGCTTGTTCCCATCCGCCCCGACTGCCTGACCCCTAACCTCCACACCGGAGTCTCCGTCGCGTTAGCTTGTTTCCAACGAATTTTTTTGTTTGCCGCCCATCCCCCGCCAGCCTCAATCCTTTCCTTTATCCTCCGGTACACAAGCGACGCGGCTTCTTGTCTACGATTATTGTCTTTATCTCGAGACCCAGGGCGCTCGTTCCCTTTTGTCCGCGTCCTCCACGGCGCTCGGAATGTCTTTTACCCTTAATTTTTTTTAATTACACTCGTTTCAAAGGTGTTCCACACCGGCGTAGCTCCGTTCTACTCTGCGGAACGTCGCCTAATTAAGGGGGAATTTCTCATTTTCAGAAAACACCGTTTCTCTCTCCCCCTCCCCCGCCGGTGAAAGGCACGCGCGTCGTCATCGATTCCGCTCGCCACGCGCAAGTGCCACATATTCGTGTCTTCATAGGAACGCGAGTCGGCCCCAACATTAACGTCTTCCCGCTCTCAGCCGGAAAGTTCTCGCTGCGTAAAGCTGCGAGCAGATTGCCACGGCCAAGTTTTCCCCGGATTAGTCGAGGAGATGAAGTTTGCCTTTGCCCGACTGCCTGCCGCGAAATGGAAGATTATCCGACGCTGGAGCGTCCCTGTTACTTTTGTCCTTCTTTCATCGCGGTGTCTTTTTTTCGCAGCTGGTCGGGAAAACTCTTCGGTATTCGAAAAAACCCTGCCAAACGAACGGACGGAGCAACGTATTTTTTCGATTCTGTTGGAACACGGTGGTGAGAGAGAGAGAGAGAGAGCGGGTTTAAACACGCGGAAAAAATTGCACGAGTTTGTACCGTTTTCTACTACGGTTCTTCCCCGGCAGCTTAGTTCCGAACTCCGGTGTAATTAGCATTTGTCAAAGTGACTAAAATAATCCGCGTTTAAGCTACTCGTGTATTTTGGAAACTGGACGTTACTTTCTTCAGGCTGTGCTCTTTCGAGAAAGAAACGTCGTTTCGGTTTCTTTCGAATGGAAAGGGATGCCGGTTTTATGTGTTAACGTTCCTTACTTCGGAATTTCCCCGAATTGCTGTAATCGGCTTCGTCTACGCGGAATAAAGGTTGCCACAAGTGGACCATGACTTTTGGAGGAGCCTGTACAGCCAGAGTCAATTTCAACGGTCGAAACCTCGGCGGACCACCGTGCAGAACAATAATCCTCGAGTTAGTTTGATAATGGAACGGCGGTTCCCTATATTTCCAAGATTTTCCTGTCCACTGGAGTAGAATGTGCCTCGTTCCTCGAGTTCCCACGTGCTCGGGGGCTACATTCGATTAAGAAAACGGTCCAGGTGGAAGGACAACGGTTTCGACGGTGCCCCGGAAGAAGCGTTATTACAATTCTTAGCGCGAGCTCCCAGGGAATCGCATCTTCCGCCGTGTAACTCGCATTGACCGCTTTCTTTTCTCTCTCTCTCTCTCTTTCTTTCTCTCCCGCATCCGATAGCAGGGACGAGCTGAAATTGGATCGAGCAGAAAAAGAGCGGGCAAGGGTCGAGGGGGGAGAGGAGCTCCGATGGAGTCGATAGCCGCGTGGATCGAAAACGCGACAGAAGGGCCTATCGGGAGCCCTTTAGACCTAGTTTACTCGATGCACGTTCGCCGCCGGATGGGTAGAGGGTGTAACCAACAAAAACTAACCGGTCTTCAAAGCTCGAGTACTCTGTGCCCGGTGCTTTATTTAAAGCGCGAGCGTGGCCGTTCGAATGCCGGCGCATCAAACAATGCCCTTTTTAGCTCGCAGCGTTTCGTTCTTGACCCCTCGACCCTCGGCAGCCCGTTAATTCGCCATTCCCAGTTATGCCACTCCGTCCTATCTCGATCTCGATTCCTCCTCGGCACAATTGCCAATTATTTCCGGAATTTTAAACATAACTTCCTGTTTTTTTTTTACGGACATGCGTTAGATCATCTCATAAGTTCATGCCGCTTATTGTTCTACTATTTCAATTTGTATATGAAGCATATCTTTAAAGTTTACGAAAAAATGTAATCACCCTCTCGTCTATTCATCTCTCTCTCTCTCTCTCTCTCGACTCTAATTCCTTAGGGCGCTTATTAAGTTGTGAGACGACCTAATAATAAACGCATCACATAATTCCAGCCGGGCTATTAAGCAACGGGGTCCTGTCGTCCCACCATGAAGAGGAAAGTCTCCGATTATTATAGAGGCCCCGAAGAGCCTATAAGTGGCGCTAGGATCGGACAGCTTGCGATCGGCGTGATCGTCGAACAATGTTCGTCATTAGCCGCCAGTAGGCCAGGGATACAGGTTTCGATTCTTTCCGAATAATCCTGCGGGTGAATGGCGGCCGGTCAGCAGCGTATGATATTCTCGCGAAATTGAACGAAGCCTTCGAATCCATTCAGACGCGGCGTATCTCATTCGGCGAAATTATGCAGTCTATTGTTGGAGCTGGAGCAACGAAGCGTCTCGCGCGCTGTCCAATCAAGCATGAATAATCCGGTTTCAGTTTCCTCCCGCGTCTATTACCCAACGCTTGTCAGCCGACTAATTTGCCGGTTAGTTCATTCGCCGCAATTATGATCGACCGGCTCCCGGCCAAGATCGATGTCGTCCTCGATATTGCCGTTCGACTGTTCCGAATCTCGACGCCACGAATATTTGTCCGTTTCATTCTTCCGCTGCTATATTCTTCGTCAAAGAACGCGTATTAACGATGAGTTGTCGCTAGATCCCGCGTAATGAAATATTATTGCGCGATGGAAGCGCAATATTGCGAATTTCGCAATATTAATTCAAAGCCATTCTACATTTAATTTTGCTTCCTTTGAGCTTCATTAATTCCGTGTATTTAAAATTGCATAATTACTGACTGACATCTTTCGCAGTCCCTGTCATCAGTACTTTATTATGCATCAGCCGGCTGATAAAACTCGTCTTCCGCTCGAAGCTTCGTGAATTAATTAATATCCCTCCAATCGGATCCGCGCGAAACACAAATTTCATAGGGCTGGAATCGAGAATTTCGATTAATCCAGAGACATTTCTCTAAATGTATCGGCGAATCGTAATTAAATCGTACAATCTTCGGGCGTATTTACATTTCCAAGCGACTCTATGTATACATATATTACGATCGAATAAATCTGAGAAATAGAATGAATCTCGAAATATCATATATTTAAATAAGAATGCTTCAATCACTATTTCTGATAGGTACTTCCGAACTATATCCAGCACGGCAGACGAGAGCCCTGAATGGCCGTTTCAGTTTGCCAATCGAAGAGTCCGCCTTTCAATTTTTTCTCTTTTTCCGGGCGACCGTCTAATAAAATGAACTTGTTACGCGCGATCGAACCCGGTTAATTATCGACGGCGCAACGCGAAATAAGAGGGGCCCGCCCACGCTTTCGGCGGTGGTGCGCTTCGAGCCGCGAATTTTCCTGCTGTCCAATTAGCAGGCGAATCGTTCGGTTTTGCTATATCGCCGGCGATTGTCCGCCGGGCCGCTAATTCGACACGATTAATTCGTTCCGCGGCAATTACGGTCAATTCAGCGCCGCGGATTTTCGGGCGAAAACTCGAAATCCTTCGCGGGCCGAACTTCGTTTCCGGATGATCTCGAAATTAACTTCGTCTTCCAACTCTTTCACTTCCGCGTCGTTAGACGTTTATTTTCGCCGTTTTGTTTCGCACCTCCGAAAATCCGGGTTTCTTCCGAAACGAAGTTCCTTCCTGTGCCGCTCGCTCGTTTCACCTTGCGCAAGTATCGAGCCATCGGTTCTTCTACTATCTGCTTGGTCGAAAGTTCCACGAGAGGTTAATCCGTGGGTTTAATCAGTGTGGGATTATAAGGAGCGAGTTTCGGTGATTAAATATTAGCGGTGCCCGGCGAACTGGAGGCTCTTGAATCTGCTGAATTTTTACGATCTGAGAGAGATTTTTTAGCCTGTAATTTTATTTTGTATTTGATTAGCTCAATCCACCGTGTCTCTAGGTTCCCGAGACGTTTCGACGCTTCGTTTCCGTATTCCTGCGACTCGAGTCCTCGGAACAGAACCTATTTCAGCGAACCCATCCTGGTGCAGATTAAGTTCCACGTGACCAGATTTCTAGGTTTATTCCGTCTCGAACATTTGAGTCCTTGATAGATCTACCCGTACAAAGCCGTCCGGCTGTCTTAAGAAGGGACGCGGAGGCAAGGATAGCATTTATCTTCGTTATTTGTGTTTAGAAAACGCTTCTGTGTGGCGAGGAACGTAAACAGGCAGCATGAAGAATAAGCGAGAGAGAGTTTACTGCGGCCGCTGCTCAAGGCTCAGCCGCGCCACACCGGCTAGCGACCGATGACAAATGTTGCTCTCTCGGAAAAGCGCCGCTGCTACTCGCTCTCTCTTTTATCTTTCTCTCGATGCATCTCGTTCATCGTCCTCGCCATGCAATGTTAAAAAATTTGATTCGTGGACACTGGCAGCACCGGCTGACACCGGAGATACGTTTCGCCTCGGTCCGCGAGCACGCCGCGATCAAACAGCTCTACGCAAGCTCTAGAAATCTCCGCTGAAAATTTTCTTCGAACATACACCGGCAAAATGTCGCTCGTCCGTTGCCCAGTTTCGGCTGTCGGTCATTCTTGTCTCTCGTTCGTTTTCGAAAAATGAAAGTTCGAAAGTTCAAACAGTGGAGAGATTGTGAGAATTCTAACGACACCGACACGTGTCGAATAATTTTTCTCTTTTTCAAGGGGGAGCATGAACGAACAAAAGGAATACTGGGAAGAGGTTATCAAAGCGAGACCTTCTGAGGCTACGCCGATGGCCCCGAAAAGATGTTACAATCGTCGTCGTCGACGTCCTCCCTCGTGAAAAGTTCGAAAACACTTGTCCCGGTCTCTCCCGTTGCGTCGCGGGCAAAAGTCTTGTGAAACTCGAATCCTCCAGGATTCTTCGGATATTAATTCTTTTAATGTAACTTTTAAATTCCTCCGTCGAGTAGCAACGTTCATGGTCCGCCTCTAGTTTTATCGCTTCCTAGAGGGCTCTCGGAGGAGCGTTCGAACTTTCCCGGAGCAGACGAGCAGCGCTAATTGAACCGGGAAGAACGGATGCGATTCCGAGCAGAGCCGCGCATCTCTTTTCTCATTTTTAAAATAAATAAATTTTTTTCACGCGCGTCCACCCACTCTCCCGAGAAAAATTTATTCGTCGCCGGACATCCACGAACCTCGAGCAACCGAGCTTCGTAACTAACTAAAAAAATGATTTTTATAATTCAAGCATCGAATTCGCTTCGGAGTTCTATCTATTGGCTGGAATGTTAAAAAAGAAAAATGAAAAATCGTAGGAATCGGGAGCGGGACGAAAACCGGTGAAGCCGCTCGAAGTGCGAGTTTATTTTCAATTAACGGTGTGCATTCTTTAACGACAGATCAATCCGAACGGAATCGTGCAATCACGCGGCGTAATTTCGCGCTAGCGAGGCGAAATGCGAATTCGAACTCGACGTGTTCGCTCGTGAAAACTTCGGCTCTTGCTCGTGCCCGAACGGTAGAAACGCCGGGGATATCGACAAACTTCCGGGAATGATCATTCTTGAAAATTTCGAACTGGTCCTTTGTTGCGTCGCTCTTTGTGAAACCAGCCTTTATCCACTGACCCGCCGCCGTCTAGAACAAAATCGACACTTCGAACAAGTTCCGGCGATCTTCTTTCTTCCCGTTTTGTCCTCCTGTTCCGTTTAAAGTGGACCAATCCGGAAAGATTTCCATGGAACACTGTTTACCCGTTCGGAATACTATCTACACGGTGACGATTTGAAACGATTTCAACACCGAACCTACCACTGCCGGTCAATTGACCGGTTTTATATTTTTCATTTTACAATTCTTGAAATCATAAAGTTATTTACTTGTTTTGATCGCTTTTCATGTAATTAGAGTTGAATGCTGATATTAAACAATCCTAAATATTCATTATATTCTTGCGATGCTGATTAGCGATTTCTGAAAAAACAAAATTCCACAAAATCCAATATCGTCGACCAGACGACGCGGCGCGACGTCGCGACCACGGCTAATTCGTAAGTTTTCCGCGCTGTGAAACATCGTAAAAAATCGGCGCGATTTTTCGCGGATCGAAGGAGCGAAGCTGCCGGTCGCAGATTCAAGGGAATCAGGGAAATTTTGTCGACGCGGTTCGCGGATCGTGGGATAGGCATCGGAACGCTGAATGGCCGAGAGGTTCCTTAAGAAGTCTGGTTCAATCAACTTCCCCAGCCGGTTATTCCCACTGTGTTCGAGAGAGGGAACGTGCTTGCCTTCGCAGTCGCGAAATCCCAGGTGGCAGAACTGTAAAGTAAGGTGTCTTCGTAATCCTGAGCCCTTTTCATCCACGAGTCCTCCGCGTCTCGGCTTCCCGACTCCCTTTTTTCCCATTCCCCTCCTTTCCTTTGCTTTCTCTTGGCTTTAGTCGCGTAGCTCGTGTCTATAAATTCTATGAAAGTTTCCCGCGCCGCGTCGCATCGCGTCGGTCGCCAGAAGAGACGTTCACCGATCAGGAAAAGGCTGATGCGTCCGAAGACGTCCTCGAGGACGTCCAATATCACGGACGCTGCCGTGCCGCGAGTTTACGGTGCCATTGTGCGGCTGCGGAATGCTTGAGCTACGATGAAAAATTCACGGCCGTCGAGATATGAGACGACAATATCGATCCCTCGAGGTGCGACTGGATTACTCCTGTAATCATGGTAGTGCGCGGCCTTTGATGACTGTCATATGATCCGTGGATTCCTGAGGGTTACCGCAATGGCCTGTCCGTAATATGCAGGAGTCGATCGACTTTGAAATATTCAATACGAATGACAGGTTATGATTTCTGTAGCGTACCCCTGTCTAGTTTATTACCGGAATTCGCTGATAATAGAAGTATAATTTGAATAATCTGGAAATATTGAATTCCCTTTTCTACTTTCTCGTGCGATGGCAGGCAGCTAATTTCAGTCCGACAGATTGAAGTGTAACGTTCAGGTATAATTTGTGAAAATGATCGGCGACACCGGTAGCAGCTCCGAACGCAGATCGAACGCGTTTAAAAATCGCTCGAGACACGCGATTCCGCCTCGTTATCCTCGCATACGAGGGACCGCGGTCGACACGAATACCTCATTATGCAAATCCGCCTTAAATCGCGACCAGAACAGCGTTCGCGGAATCACCGAACCACGGTTAACCGCAGGCATTTGTCTATCCGCTCGATCGATCGTCGTGTAGATACGTTTCATCGAGGCTTTCGCAGATCAATAACCAGTAGCCGCCGCCGCCGCTTAGTGCAAAAACAGTGGATATATCTACATATATATAAACTGTATCTTACCGCTAAACACACACAAATATTTTACTTAATACATATATCAAACATTAAACACAAATATGCGTGTCAAAACATTTTCAAATATCTCCGCTTCAAATAGTGTTGTTGCATTAGAACGGGACGGCAAATGTTCCCCGCCGCAAAATATTGAAATTTCATAGGAAGTACGATCTACATCATATTTCTTTACTTTCGAATATTATTCGACGGAAATGTCAGGAAGAAATTCTTGGTAAAAATTTTATACTAGTAGTTCAAATTAATCTGCACCACTTTCAACCGACTCGACCATTAGATCGAGCACGAACAATCACTCTAGCTCTCCCGAAAGGTACGAATTACGTCCGAACACCTCGAGAACGTTCGCCGGGGAGCAACCGGTCCGAACACAATCGGCTGAAATTAATCACGAGTTGTCGCCGACGACCCCGATGCTTAAGAATCAAGGAAGCAAACATCCCCGACCATAATCACAGGTTACGGGTTCAGTCCGAAGCCTCCAGTTTGACGCAAAGTGCACGTTTCCGCTCGCGATTCCCACGCGCGCGGCCGCGCACACACGTGAAATCGCGATCGCAGATTCGGCGAGTGTGTCATGGACAGACGATGATCCAGAATGGTCGAACTCGTTGTAATTTCAATTCCTGCCGGGAGCGGGGAACGCCGATTCCACTCGCCGGTAAATGCAATCACGGCGTCAAAGAAGACGCGGCTGGCTCTTCTTCGTTAAAAAAAAAAAGGAAAAAGCTGAGAAAAGAAGAAATGAAAAAAGTCTTCCGACAGGAAATAAAAGAGGAGCGGGCTCGGAAGTTTGACGCTGTCCCGATCCTTGGTCCTGGACTTTCATTAGGCGAATCAGAGAGCTCGGTTTCCTTCGCGCCGTCACGCCGCTGCCGCCGTCTGCGCGCAAAACTTTCGCGAATTTTGATGGAGGCCGGCTGGCTGAAAAGTGCTAGCACAATGAGAACGAAAATTTAATCGGGCCGGGAGAATCTTGATTTAGATGAGAAGAATCCGATCCCGTGTGCCGAGAGAACTGTTTGGGGAGAAAGTTTTTTCGATGTTCGCGAACGCGTTGATCTACGTATCAACGCGCCGACGTTCGATCGACCAGCGTAATGATTTTCAGCGAAAGGAAATCTGCAGCTCGAGTCCCCAGTGACGGGAAATATTTTATCGAGATTTGTCCTCGAAAATTTGGAGGAACACGAATTCATTCCAGTTATTTCAGGGAAACTCGTTGAATACAAACGTCGATAATATCGAACAGGTTTCTGTCTTCATTTCGAAATTCAATGTAGTTATTCAAAGGGGATATGTAATTTCATTCGAGTACGATTCTTTCCGATAAATAATGAACGAACTTCAAAAAACTTTACACGTTCATGACGTACAAAACGCGTCCAAATATCACGAAATACATGCTTTAAGAAAACTCAATGCGATTTTACACTGTACAGCTTCGTATTATAGAATTCATCAGCAATCATTCGTGAAAAGAAAAATAGAACTTCAACGAACTTTCTACAGAGATTATAAAGCGAACTGTTTTAATGTTACGATCGTTGCTGCGTGTTTCCTACACAAATATAATTGTAATTACTATGTTGTGCTCGGTGCTTTGACTGTTTTTACCAGTCTGTCGTCGGTCATTCATACTACGGGCATGAGTACTTCCATCTTAGGATCGCCAAGCCAAAGAAAGGCAATAAAGACAATTGCGTGAGTTCCAAGCGATTCAGAAACTTTGAATCTGTCGTCAAAGGGAAAGAAACTTCGCGAAACATTTCGCGATTACAATACGGAGTTCGCTCGGGTTGCAGCGATTCCTCGTTCTGTGTCATCGGTTTCAATGAATTTTTAACGATTCTATAAAACGATTAAAGACATTGAAATGAAAGAGACGAGCACATTCAATAACCATCACTCTGCGTACATACATACACTACTGTGCAAAAGAAAGAAGTACCCAGTATAATTATATAATAAGAAAAAACTATTTCTGAAGAGTTATTAAAAAATCCATTTGAATATATAAAAATTCTCTATAAATAAATGTAATAAATTCAATTATTTATTTCGGAAATTTTCCATTCGGAAACTTTGCACGCATGTTTTTATTAACCTGTGGTATGGTTACACCCCTGTGCGCAGAGTGAAGGTGCTAAATGCAAAGGTAGTAGCAATACTAAACAATTGTTGATTTAATAATACCGTGGTCTATGAACCTGCTAAAATTCGCATAGTTTATTTGAGACCATTCTCCCGGCAAAAATTCGTTACACAGGCGGTTAATTTCCACTTGTAAACCAAACTGCAGTTCTTGTATCTAGGTGGCACGCGTGCACGGTTTCGCATTCCAGCTAATAATTTGGTTCGCGTGATTCGGGTCTGTTGGATCGCGCCGGTCACAAAGAGCAGATATTTGTAAAAACCGTCGCGTGACTGCGGTGGCCCGATAAAAATTCGAAAAATCCCGCGGATCCGGATACTTAATCCGCGAAAGCCTGTCGATTGATAAACCGTAATATACGATACACGCGGCCGGTGAAAAAATGTTGGTCGGTAGTGTACGCGAGCGAGAAACTATACCAGAATATCGGACAAAAGAGGGGCGACAACGCGGCGTCACCGATGAAAATTCACGGGACACAAGCCTCCCTCTCGTGTTAACAGATTTCAACATGTAAAACTCAATTTTCAGCCATCGAATTCTCTCCCTCAGCTCCCACCCCTTTTCCCATTCCTCCTCTCTCTCTCTCTCTCTCTCTCTCTCTCTCTCTCTCTCTCTCTCTCTCTCTCACCGGTTGTGTCCCGTCTGGAATTTCATTTGGCCGCGCCAGGGCAATTAAAAGGCTGAATAACGAAACGCATTAAACCGATAACGCGGGGATTGTAACGAATCTGTGTAAGCGGTTTTCGTCGGTTGTAGCACGGGCAACTGTAAGCCAGGATTTTCATCCCCCTTTCCCGTCTTCGAAATGGCCCCGGTGACGCGTGCACGTCCAGCGCCATTATTGCCGCGCCAATCTTTGTGCGATCGCCGACGATTTTCCTGTTTTTAGTCACCGGAAACAACGACGGAAATGTTTTTAATCTGTTCCCAGCGCTTTTGTTCGATTTTACCGAGGGGAACACCCCCGCCGGCTTTTTTGCAACATTTGCTCGGTCTGAGTGCACGGAACGTTCGCCGCGTTTGAATAAAAATTCAAGATTGACGATAGACTTTTTCTCGCGTGAACAATCTGAAAATATTTTCACTACGAGCTAACAGAATTTCAAAATTATAAAATACGCGAAAGAACGAGTTGGTGTCGCGTCTCGAAGAAACATTGAATATTGCAGGAGCCTAGTTATTACCGAGAAACATATTTTACCGTGGCATCTGGCGGCCGCCGGTCGGAACGGAAAGTGACACCGGGAAATTTCGGAAAAGTCTGAGGCGCGTGCGACAATTCCACGGGAAAGTCGTCGTCGTCCTCGTCGCATGGTATAAGCCACTTTGTCGTCGGTGACGCAGCTCGTGCACGGTTTAATAAAGATGAGCTTATGAAAATTTATGGCGGAGGCCGCGTGCGCGTCCCACGATCCTATTGGCTCGGCAATTTGAACGTGATGATTTGTTTTATTCATGAGCGATCCATTTCAGACGGCGTGCAGCGCGGCGCGGCGTTCCCGTTCGCCCCGGTTAAATAAGAAACAGGAGAACGCATCGAGGAGCAGGCTAAACAGCAATACACCTTCGACGAGATCATCCTTCCGCGACCTGCCGCTAACAAAATCTGCCATGAGCTTCTTAATTCGTTGAAATCAAAATTTTTTAATCCCGTGTTAAATTATATATTTTCCGGAAATAGTTAATTAAAAACTGACATAATAACGTTCCGTTTTTCGTTACGCATTTACGAACACTATAAAATTTTTAATTTGGCGACTGTTTTATTCATCGCGGATAAATGAATTCCGCAAAATTATGGCCTCTCAAAATACCGTTTGTATATTCATTATTTAATTAATTCCCCTTTGTTTCGAATTTAACGTTATTTCATAAAATACACGCGCTGCCGACTAATAACACGGAAAACTGTTTCTGTGACACGAACACTATTAAAATTCAGCAAGCCTTGCAGAGATTAAATGTCAATGACAGAGAAGAGAGTAGGTACAGGTTTTATATATAATAAATGTAACTATTAAAAAATATGGAATAATTAATAAAATGTATTTCTAAATTATGGAATAATTGTTCGTTAGACTCGGAATGATTTTGTACGGAAGAGGGGGGGGGGGGCTACAGCGCAAATAGATCGATCGTCTTTAAATATTTAGCAATTGAGAGTAATTGAATTTGAACTGTTCTCGAGAAACTGAAACTGTCTGCGAAGATCGAATCGAATTCGAGAAGCTGTTTCACGTCGACGACAAGTTACGAATGCTAACTTCCGGTTCGCTATCGGGCGACATAGAAATCGCTTACATATGATTAAAGGAAATTATATATAGCAGCAGCAGCAGCCTGAAAAGAGAAACTTCTAGTCCTAAGGAACTCAAACAGACAGTCGAGTGCGGAAAATTGAATTATGGTCGCGGTGTGGTTCGGACAACTGGGCTTGCAAACTTCGAACAAGTGCATTTGACTGTCTCCTGCTTCCTCGACTCCCTAAACCCGTATTGAAAACGATTTTCAATTAACACTCAAAGCATCTCCGAAAAATAATGAACATTCTCACCTTTCTCAGATTTTTATAGAAAATTCTATTGAATCCTTTGCGGTAGATTTTCGGAAAATATTTCAATATTTCCAGGACGAGTAAATTAGCATTTTTTGTAAGGGGCTTGCAGAGAAAGGCGAAACATAATCGATAGAAGTAATTTTTAATTTCAATAACGTCGCGAGAAGCTAATTTAAAAAGTTCCTTCTGCACATTAATGTGTCGAAGGTGATGGAGGTTTCAATTGTCGTGCACCATGGGTCTCTGTGCTTTCATCGTTCTGGATATTGCAAACTTGCAGGAGTAAAATGATCAAGGAAGTTGTATTCAATGGGAGCTGCTTTCAATTCCATAATTGACTTTCTAAAAATCTAAAGTTACAATCTACCGCGTGAAATCATATTTTATCAACGATGTGACGATAGATATGCGTATATCGTACATTTAGTATATAAATATTTATGAAGTGCGTTAGTATAATTCCAGGATCGAAGCGAAAACGATATAATGCAAATAACTTTGGCGAACAATGTCAAAGCGAGGCGAACCGGGGGAAATCGAAGATTACAAATTACCGAGGAACCTTCGCGAGTTCTGAAACCGTGCGGCTCCCTAGTCGAACCTTCGGGATTTATCGTCGTCGGTTCGGTTCAAGAATTTCGCCGGCTGCTACGAAAATCGAAGCCGTAATTTATGCGAGCGGCAGATCGGCAACGATCATTTTCGTTCAACCCTGAAACTTTAATGGCGCCCCTCGTACCGACGCGCAATTCTCGGGTTTCCACGATTCATCCACCACCGTCCGCTAAATAATTATCACCTGACAACTGTCGCACGGATATTCTCTCTTCGGCAGCCTCTTCACTTTTAATTCGATGCCTCCGTAATAATTTTACAGCGAGGCTGCGTCAGAAAAATAATGAGACGAAGCTTGTCTTGCAAAAATAACTCGGTAGTACCATTAACAATTTCATTGGTCAACAAATAATACATAGTAATATTTTACCGAGCCGTGTCAGTAAATTACCGTCGCAATGGACGCTCGAACGTCTGCGAATAGTTGAAGGTTCAAGGATTCGCTAAGGGGTGGCGGAACGTACGCGTAACCGTCGTGATTAGGCTCGCGGTGTCCACGGCACGCTCTTCTCACCCAGGACTTCTATTCAGCTCGAAAACCATGTACTCGCTCGATTTAATAAACCGTTCATGATGATTTTCCGGCGGTAGTGACGGCGAATAAGGGAACGGCTCGCTTAGAAACACCGACGACAAAAGGACAGCGCGGACACGTCTGACGCGAAAACTTTCGCGATTTGGTCGCCGAGCGCACACGCGTTACCAGTTGAGCGAAACTTTAGCGGCAACTAGTATCGAGAGCGGCCGGGAACGACGCGAAAACCGAGTCGTGTGACAACTTCGTCGAAGAGGCGAGCACGACACGACGAGACGGGACCAATCCCCTGTAAACTGCGAGGGAATTGTTAATTCGACGACCGGTGATCGGGTCGGTTATTCCGGGATTACGTAACGGATACGCTCCATTGTTCTTTCGCCGAGATGAAAGCTTTTCGGTCTTGTTACACATGTGTTATGTTCGTCAAAATTCGAGGACCGTTCGTTTCTTAATAAAATAATATTCACACCTGTTTGTAGCTAAAACCTCGGAATATATAAAATAATTATGTAATTTCTTAATTATTGGTTCTACTACAAAAATTCAATTGTCCAGATTTAGGCATCACATTTTTTAGCGAGAGAGAAAATGTTAAAAATTATTCTCGTCAGAAGCATCGACGAAGAAATTCCCCAAATCCAACCGCCAGAAGCCTGTAGCTCCACTTTCCCTCGAACTTAGAGCAAGACGCTGTACGACCTGCTATTTTCTGAGTGTTTCCCCGCGATCTTTCTCCCGTTCCGCGTAAATAACTTGCAGTTCAGGCGGCGGAGAGGGGAGGGATTTGTGCAGCAACATTTCCATAGATTTCTCGCAGCGACTGCTCCGAAATGCATCCCGGAAACGGGTTAAGCGAGGACTGGCCCGCTCCTTTTGGCTGGCGCAGGCCGGACGACGACCGCTGAAATACGTGTTCGCGGGATTTCCACGGGCATTGATACGTGCCGACAAAACCGCGGGGGTGGCCGGCGTTCACGCCAAACACGGAGAATGTTTTTGTTACGTTCCCGGTGCTGACCGTGCCGCGTAGATCAAGGCTGCTGTGTCCGACAGGCTAGTCGCGCGCTTTGGCTTCTGTCGCGACAATGTCGTTAAAGCGACCAAACCCTCGGCCCCAACGGAACGCTATCGAACTGCCCGCGAGTCCATCCTGCGGTGCCATTCTCGCGCCAACTATAGAAGTAACCATAGTTCTCGAATTCGTTCGAATTCGAGTTCTGTCCGCTTTGAGATCCCTTCTTTTAGGTACATCCTTTAAAAAGTTCAATTTTAACAGGTTCACCGACAATTGTTAGCATTTTACATGTATTTTATTCTTCGCGCAGTCTTCCGAATAATTTATCGAACAGTTCGCAATATAAGCGTCGCGGAGGTCCTCGAGAATCGTAAATGAAAAAATTTGGAACGCGTCCGGGGGACGGCGCGGCATAGTTCTAGTGTTAACGAATTCCGAGCATTATTCGGCGCTTCCAATAAAAAGCTCGCGTTTCCCGGAGGCCGGATATCAAAGCGGCAAGAAGCTGCTGCAAAAAGCCTAATTATCGTTCGCTGCGACGCCTCGGTCGTCTCCCTCCGAATTTTTCCAGCCCGGGAATTATATTCGGCGGGGAGCCTTGCTCGTTTCGCAGCGACGACGCGATGCGCGACATCATCGGTCCACTCGAGAATTAAGGAAACGGAAAGCCGCCGACCGATTTTTTCGAGCGCGTTCTCCACTAGGTCGACCCGCTTATCGAACGATTTCCGCGAGCTTCTCCATCGACGCAGCCACTTCGATGTACTGGGTGGTTCATTCGAAACTCACTTGTGTCTCGCCGATGGAATCAGCTGCTCGAGCGACAACAACCGACGAGGTGAACGATCGCGAATTGGAAACTGCATTGCGTCGAACGTGAGATCACCTCGCTGTTGTTGTCGCGTGGGCCATCGTCACCTATTTTCTGTTAGCCAAGTCCACTGTCTAATTCCTTTGTCTCCCACGCAGCACCGATCGCCAGGTCGTCGCTCTAACGAACATTGGTGCTGACTTTTCCTATCAATTTCAAAATTCCCACTCCTTCTTCCTTCAGAAAACCTATGGCCCATAATAGCATAAATTGCTATGTTCATAAATTGCTGACGTTTCAAATCACTCTATTCTACCTACGTATCAGGCTTGATACGCAATTTCACGATCATTCGATCACTCTCATTATCTTCGCACGCTTGTACTTCGTCCACTACCGCAGACTTGCACGATTTTGTGTTATTATTTCTCATTTTTCATCCTTATCCGATTCTCGTACAGTTTTGATTTCTTGCTACATATACCGTCTTGTTATCTAATTCGTCCTGCTATTCACTTGCCTATTCAATTACACTTCCCCTTCTTCGCAAATAGCCATAGTGTTTCAACACGATTCTCGAGCTGTATCGAGAAATGTTTTTCCGCGATCACGAATGTGGGAAATGTTTAGACACGCTTAGGCGAGCCACCCCGTATATGCCCGGGTTCGAAGCGGCTCCCAGGCCTCATTGAAATTCTATCGCGAGAAGATCGTGCGCGAATCGCGAAATCGCTCTGTGTATTCAACGATCAACGGTGAGTCCTCCGCGCTCTCTGGCTTCTTACGAAATAGACAGTCCCCCCCCCCTCTCTCTCTCTCTCGCTCTCTCTCCATCCTTGTCGATACAATACTGCACGCGGCTCCGTGCGCGCGCACGCTGCCTTTCCCTCTATTATTGAATCTGACTGCGAGCAGATTTTTTTTCAGAATTCGATTCCCGTGACCCGGAGAGACGAAACGGCGCGCTTCCCGTTGTTCGCAATGCGCACCGAGAACTTCGTTATCCTGGCCAGATGACTGCGGCTGGCTCGCCGGATTCGGAAGATGCAGTTCCATCGAGTTCTGTCGAGATTTTATCCTTTTTTTGTTAAGTTATTTGCTTTTCCTGCATAGATTGTGCCGAAAAATATTGAAAATATTTCCGCGAAACACGTTGTTAGTTAAATAATTCAATCGTCACGACATGTTATTTTTAATTTGTCGCGTCCGTTCAGAAAAGAAATCAATTTTTTAAGCGGATCTTCGCAAGTTCGATATTTCAGCAGTATGCGAAGATTGCGGCAGCTCGAATTAAAATACACGCGCGGCTCTAACTTTTTCTAACTTTCAATTTGGAGGAGGAACGAGACAATTGAAAAGTGGTATTAAAAATGCAGATGAATCACAGAAATTTGAATAAATCTCCTAATAGGACCTACTTCCGGCGAAGAGCGAACTTTTTTTCGAGCGGATACCGCGAGATATTCCTTTTGAGTTGAAAATACGCGTCGTTCGTTTTTTTTCCCAAAATAAATTAACACAGTTTTCACGCGTCGGACGAGCGTGCGGAGCTTGACACGGCCAAGCTCCGGCCGGTTCGCAGTACAATCTACAAAAAGAATTTTAATTGCGCGCCCTCTCTGCAGTTTCTGATTTTCTAAAATCTGTAGCTGCTACGCCTGCACCGTTCGAGGACAATAGAGGCGAAACAAGAATTCTCCCGGCTGTATCGCAACAGCTAACAAAAAATGTATTGTATAATCAGTGCTAGAATCTTCGACAATAATTTACAAAAAGAAAAAATTATGCGAATCTTTGCAGCAACCTTTTGAGTCGGAAGAGTCAAAAATTACAATTTACAAAATTTCAAAGTTTTTAAAGAGCCACAATTTAGCGATTCAGAACGATTTTTAAATGTTTTTTTCTTTTATAAAATAAATAATATTTGCGCATGGAACTAAAGAGTCGCAGCTTCACATCCAAAGAGCCTGTGGCTCGCGAGCCGCAGGTTGCCGACCCCTGCCCTAGACCGTTTCCGAATTTCGTTCATGTTTTAATTCCACGGCCAAGACGCAGAACCTCGGGTAGACCCTGAACGGAGGGCGACACGGAATAAAGATTGCAGGTAATGATATCATAAACGCCGCCTATAAAGGGCCGGCAGCTTGTAATTTCCCTGAACACGACCCAGGGCCGTGTTAAAATCTCTTTTTCATTTCTTTCGCCCAAATAAAGTTCGCCACGGTGCGCCCAATTTGCCCGACGGTCCCACAATTCTCGTAACAATATTAACGGCGATTCCGCGGAAAAATATGCCGCGGCATTAAGGGCGAATTTAAATGCGGGGAAAACAGATATCGTCCGTAAACACGGTCCCGTTTTAATCTCGCAGACGTTTGCGGATGCGACGAAACCAAACGGAAAAAGTAGAGGGCTCTATACATAGGGAAACAGTGTGGTAGACGAGGAGGGGGAGGGAGAAGGAAAATATACGTATCGTAGATCGCAGTCGCACGAAATTCTTATTCGTCCGCAGCTCCCCCTCCCCCTTGAAATACGTTCGAGCGCGGAACGATATAGTAACTGCGCTTCAAGGCGGGTCCGCGCGATTTATATTTTTTAATCCGCCCTGCCCACGGAACCTTACAACTATCCTGCTCCTGTGAATTACGGGTCGCGATAGTATTTTACGCCAGCGCGCCGGTTGCGTGACCGGCATCGTGGATCACCCCGGGATTAAGCCGTGTTCGAGAGATTTCGATGATCCCACCCGGCGATACGGTTACCGAGAGCTGATGGATTCGAATGCGTCCACGATATTTTATGCACTACGGGCCCCTCCCTCACGCGAGTCATTCGCCTCTTTATTCCACCGGTGGATATTCTCGATCCTTTCTCGATCACACGTATTTATCTTTCGGGCGAATTTTCTCGCGAACGCGATCCGAATATTTTCCATGGCAGTTATTTTTCATTTGCATGAAATATTTAGAGAAATACTAGTAACGATGGAAAGTGCAAGCAGAATCATTGTATGATAGTTAGACGCGCCAGAAAATTTCTATAAAAATGATAAAAATGCGCTCGGTCAGACATTCGAGAAATTTTTTCCCACGACATGCAAATTCGACTAAATAAATTCACGGACCCGTTTCCCCGCGATTGCGCCGTTGCAGTCTCGATGAGCGTAAATTAAAAAATCTGGAATCCTTTTTAACGGGTTCAGTGTCGTCGAAGACATTTTCGAGTCGCCGACGAAAAACGAATGAAAAAGTTCCAAGGCCACACTGCGCGGACGGAGAATACATATAAATTAACCGTGGCGGGGACCCGTTTTGTAGACCGGGTGAAATAAAGTTGTTTTTTCGGTGTTCGACAGCGGGGATATTTTTTACAAGCGATCCAATTTCTGTGTCCGGCTATATCGATGACCGTTAACGATCACGACGAAATGCCATCTAACCGGACAACCGAGCCGCTCTGTAATTCATAAGCTGGGTAGCACACGTTCTCGCTAAACGTTTCTCTCTCCCTCTACTCTCCGTATCCTCTGCCAACCCCCCGTCCCCCCTCGTCGAATTCCCAGGTGTAATTCAGAAATCGCCGTCTGGTCCCGTATAATTGCCGGCCGAGCATCCTGCCAGGTATCCGCTTTATGATCCTAATTTACGCGACGCATTGTTCCTTATTACGCAATTAGACGAGGGATCGGTCCGCGTCACCGTCGCTAAATCGAATTTACAATGGTAACGCGCCTCCGAAGACCGTGGAATTGAATATTGAGAACGGACAGGGACAATGGTGGGCGTGATTATTATAGACAGAGACCGAGAGGCAAACGCCGAGGTAGTCGCGATACGCGTGCGCGCGCGCCGTAATTTTCGAAATCGACCAGGGTTATTTTCCGTTGCAATTTTTTTCCCGAATGCAAGATTTTCACCGCTATTCACCGTCTACGGAAATTCCTGAGATCGATTTATGTTTGTTTCGAACACATTCGAAATTCATTGCTCGATACTCGAATTTACGGGTGTTCCGTTAATTGATACCTCTTCCCGTCTAATTAGCGGCCTCTACAAGGACTGTCCGGCCATCATCTCGCTCATTTACCACTTCCTAATTAACGTTCACCACGGAATGATCAAGATCCTCGGATATCCCGGCTTCCTTCGCAGCTCGTCATTTTACGTCGCGTCGTGGCGTAATAAATACATAGCGGTGGTCCCTATCAGCGTTCGCTGCTCGACGATCCGCATAAACTGCAATTACCCCTCGAAAGCTGCTATTTCCCAATATTAACCATGCCGAAAGAGAGAGAGAGAGAGAGAGAGAGAGAGAGAGAGAGAGAGAGAGAGAAAGGGTACAGTCTAGTCGGTGTATATCGGATCGAATAAATCAATCCCGCGAAGAAAATTACCTGACAAACGAGAACACAACCTGCTGCGAATTTCGCCCGTGAATCGTTCGCTCTCGATCCTCTATTTTGCTAATCATCGAGCAATCGGACCGCGGGAACACGGAAGAAATGTTCGAGTGTACGCGGCTTTCAGTAAGATGGAAAAAAACGAAATAAGTGGAAAAATGGAGGGCGGTGGGGGGGTAGAAAACGCGCAGGAGGAAACCGATCGGTGGAGAAACCTCGTTATTCGCACCTGAGAACCGGTAACTGGCGCCAGGGGGACACGCGCGACGCCATTTGCAGCTGTCGGACGCCATCAGCCTGTCGATTACAGGATCGACGGGAAAACAAGGAGAAAAAAGGGAGAACCGATCCACTCTGGATTAGCGATACGGACTCTCACCAGAAGTGAAACACTACTCCTAACGAGCCGGAACACTGATCGACCATTATGCCACGTAAATACAGGCTGTTCCATCACGATCGGCCGTCGCCGATATATTATTGCTAATAGAAAAGATTATCACAGAAATAATCAATTTTCAAGGCAGAAACCATGTGGCAATGTCTTCGATTACTTTTTTAACGAGACTGTATGCATGAGGTAATTTGGTGCTCAAGGTTGAACGAAGGTCACGATATCGTAGACGATGTTCCTCGTCTATCATAAAATATATTCATGATCTTCGGAATTTTCAAAAATTTTACGGTCACAAAAATCGCTTGCCAAGACGTTCTCGTCGGACATTTCGGTCCGTTGCTAATTAAAACCAGGATGTCGGCGGTGATCGAGATAAGTGAAACAGCCTGTACAATCAGAAGGTTGCCGTTCGGCAGCGACGATGTTAATGCGTCGACCGGTTGTCCAAGAAACCGATACCCGTGCGGATTGATCCGGCTCAACTGTAATATTAGCGTCGGTCCCACCTGTGTCACCTGTACGAACCAGCTCGGATGTGCGCCCCGAGGCTGCAACGCGAAAGGACGCGGACCTTTTTTGGACGCGACGACAGATTCGATCACGTCTAATTGAGCCGGCACGACGAGCAAATTGCCGGCTAATCGGACGCGAGTTTCTGGTTACGAAGTGATCGGTCTAATTAGTTTTCGCGCGCTGACAGTGCACGGGTGATTTTTAAACGACTGTGAAAACGATCGAGCAATTGGCTGCACTCTCGATTTACTTTTAACGTGCTGTAGTTTAGTTTCTCACTTTCCGATTGCTAGAGGATATTGGGACGCGCTTTAATTTCCGGAATAGCGAGAATATCGCAGTGTGCAAATTCCGGAGAGAATTTCCACAGGGGGGATTTTTGCCTCGTAAAAACATAACAAGATCGACCTTATTTAAATTTTCTCTTTCAAACAATCTCTCAATCCGTCCGTCATTTTGTCGTCACTCCTCGAGATTCGCGATGGGAGTTCAGAAAGAAAATTATGGTTACGAGAATCTCGCGTGACAGCGGGGAATAACGTGCTCCTCGAAGCCTGTCATAACTTACAAACAATTTTATCCTGTTTCTTTACTTACCACTTCAGCGATCTGAATATATCCAACCAGCTATCGATGTCTCCGCGTCTATTCCACCGTTACTCCTTTCCCCCCGTTTCTCCGTTTATTCTTCTCTATCTCGCTGTTCTCTTGTGTTCGTGCGTTTGTTCGTTCGGCGAAAAACGAAAGGAAGAGAGAGAGAGAGAGAGAAAAAGGCAGTCAGGTGGCGGAAACGAAATTGCCAACAACTTACGACAACTTATGACAACTCCCCGGAATACTACACCTGTCCGTCGCGATAAAACGCCGCGACGAATGCAGAGCAGATGCTGAATTTTATAGGAGTACCCTCCTACTCGCAGATACATACACATATATATACCGCATTCATGGCACAGTTTCTCAGATCGAAGTTTCCTGGTGCCGGTTGAAACCGCGAGGCCACCGACTGCGACTAATGATCCGTGACATCCATGAAAGAAGTCGATCCGAGCCAATGGTCAAACTGTAACGCAACCAGACCATGTCCTAAAATACTAGACCCGATAACCGGCTGAAATTTCATTTATTCGGTGTGCTCGATCGATTGTTTCCGAATGTCCTCGCAACCTCCTCGGAAATTCGTTTTTAACTCTATCACGATCAGAAGAAAATTGTAACATCCCTCACCGGTGAAACAACACTCGCAAGGGAGCTGTGCGGGGTCGATCATAAATATTTACCAGCGCGAGTATGGTTGTTCGATGGGCCCTTTCGATCGGGTAGACCGCGTGTCGGGCATTAAAGTCTCCGGAAGTCGCGGATCGATCCCCGTAATGCATTCAGAAGCGGACTCATCCGGCGGATTAGCGTGCTTGTTCAGTTTTCACGAGACCGAGAGAGCCGCGGGATCTAGCCGGACTTCATGCTAATCCCAGAATCAACTTTGTGATCTTAACTAACGGAAAACCGGGGCCGGAATCCAACCTGGGGGGGAGGATAATGCTTCTTCTCTCCTCACCGACCCGACCCCCCCTCTTCCAACGCCGATCCCCGTTCCGTCGAGGAAGCCTTGTTCCACGCGCGCGAATCCTACGTTGCGAAACGCTCTTCTCTCGTGCAATGACTCCCTTTTTGCAAAGCGAGAGAGACCCGACTGCGGATCACGGACGAGATTAACCGTACGCAAGCAACGGGACAAACCAAGCTCCCCGGTCGGAACCAATGGGCGGACACCGGCTATTCGTCGCTTATCAAAGAGTCCGCTGCTAATTGAAATCGCGATAAAACGCGAGAACCGGATTCGTACCCTTTTAGCGGCCGCAGAGAATGCGCGAGTGGTCCTAGGCCGGCTGGAGGACTCGTCGGTAAGTGAAATTGATTGTAAAAAGTGTTATTAACGCTAAATCTACCAAGCACTAAACGCGATGAAAAGTACAAGGCTCTATTTATTTAAATTTTGTGCGATTCTTAACGCGAAACGTGCTTGGACGAAGAAATTCATCAAATCAATTTCCACGTAAGCAATTTTATATTTTGAAGCCTTTGCACTCGGAGCTATTTTAACTTTAAAATTAAACATTTCTTTCAAAATAGAATAATTCCATTCTATATTACTTTCCTTCATTTTGCGGATATGAAATTGATGCAATGCCTCGTAAAATACTTAAATGTTTAGTGATTGATTAGATAGCCACTTGTTTAATAATGTAAACAATAGTTTGAATAATGGAACAGCAATTTTTAGTGCACTCTAATGGTAAGGGTTAGTAATTGTAAAATGACAAATATACATAGAACCGGTCGTCCGACCGCCAGTGGTAGTAAGGTAGATAATCCAGCCAGTAGAACATCCGGTAACTGGCCAGACACGGCCGAAATGTAGGCGAAACAGCGCACTGCTGGAAAATTTGATAGAACGCCGTCGAAAGTAACCGAAATGTATTTGCACTTGAAATAAATAACTGCCTTACCAGAGAACAATCAATTGAACGTAAACATTCGAAATGAATATTCCGCTATAATTAATATTTACATATGAATACAGAAAAGCGATTCGCGGAAGCTACGTTAATATTGGTGGCGCAAGTAATACAAATGAGGGTATCGATGCATAGCAAACGTAAACAATTATTAATCTCGATTTCCCCCGTTGAAAGTGGCTCGCGGATAAATGCCACGACCGGTTCTCTGTTTTACAATGAAATCGAATATCCGGGGATTCTCTAAAAAAGTTAATTTAATGACGAAACGAGATCATAATTTTCGGCCGTTCCTTTAGGACGCGACAACAACCACATTGCGGGCGTTCGAGTTTAATTAAACGTATAACGTTCCAGGTGGGTCGCCTCTTCTCTCCGCTGAAACGGTATCAAATATATTGTTCCTTTAACGTTTATCGTCCGTACACACAAGCCGACCGAATTATATTCGATAATTACCAAAATTAAATGAAAATCATTTCAATCATTCACGGACGTTACCAACCTCTAATGACGTATGAAAATAACACGGCGAGGTTTATCGTTGAGTAGCTTCGTAATTAATATCGTTCTCGAAGGTGAATCGATGGTAACCAACAGTACTTCGATGGGAACCGACGATACATTCACCAGTTTTGTTGAAAAGTCCCCTTGAAATTGCACAAAATCTAAATAATTGCAGTCGTGTTACTTTTATAAGACAATACGTACCAGCCACTGGTAGTAGGTTTGGTTTTGATAAAACGCTCGTTCGCGCCTAACTCCGAGCAAATTTCACGCGGTACACAGTGAAAAGTGCGCAATATAATTACCGCGTCCATGAAAATAGGAATCGAGCGTTTGCCGATTTAATCGGGACCGATCCGCGGGCGCGAACGAGCGAAATTCGCGGCAGAACAGGGTTGAACGGCTCCGGGAAAGTGTGTTTCCGAATTTTTAACGGGCGAGAAACGATCGGGTCCGATCGTTCGGCGATCGCGGGAATTGTCCGGAAAATTAAATACAGAAAACACGGGATAAAACGTGGATCGCCGCCCCGTTCGGGATCGAGATTCATCGCTGATAACCGATGGGAAACGGCTCGCTAAAAAAAACGCGACGGCGCGGAAGGCCGGAGGAGCGCTGATCAAACGAATATTTACGCGATCCCCATCGTTTACGATTCGGAGCGGCGAGGCGAGGCGAGGCGGCGCCGACATTCCGAGCTTTTGTTTGACGTCGGGCGTGACGGCCGACGAAATCGTCGGATTTTTTAAGTGCATTCGACGTCGCGTCTCATCAACGTGTTTTAATCCCGGCCGCTCGAACCGATAAAATTGGCTGGCTTTTAGGATTCACAGAATTTCCATTCCTTCCATCGAATAATGTCTCCCCGTGTTGCAGTCGATGCGTTTCGAACGAGTTCTCGGGTGCGAATCGCTGCTTTTTCTGTACTAAAATATGGGAAGTGCTAAACGATCCTCGTGTCGAACCGTCGCGATACAACGCGTCTGCTCTGCGATCAAATCGGGAAAAATACCAGCGGCGCTGCGCGTTTCCGGCTCGACGACCGTTTTGATGGAAACTCGTTTTTCGATGGGGCCACTTCGGACACGCCGATCGGTGTCTCCTGTTTGGACCATTGCTGTCCGGTCGGTCGGCCTGCGCTGGCGCCGCAGGAACGGAAATATTTTCAACGCCCCCTCGTCCGCATTCCAGATGCACCCCGCACGAATTCGCACGGGTCACCGCTGACCCGGTTTCCTCTGTCGCAAATGAACCGTGTTCGAATAAGCCCGGGGAAAAATGCGCGAATCGTATCCACGTAGAATGTGTATTGGCCTCCGCGAACGCGATATTTTCAATGGAACGCGAAAAATCGTTCAACGAAGGTTTAATAGCTTTCCGGTTATGCGTTTCCATGGGAATTTCTATGGTGACAGTACTTCGTTTCGTTTTAATCGTTATTTTGTGTACATTTTTGCTCGAATGTAATTTCTCGAAACGGCACTTACAAATAAATAGTTTCGGTGGATTCCGAGGGGGGCCGCGGTCGATTTCCGGCAGTGTCTCGGATAAGACTGCGATCGTAGTATGCGGAGTTCGATCTATTTTTGACGGTAGACTGACTGTTCCGGGCAAATTGACAGTTTCGGCCGCGGTGGCCGCCAGTTCGGAATAGTTCTCCGCGCAAAACCGCAGAACGAATACCGGGCACTGGTTACGATCGCTGCATCAGTTCCCCAGAAATGTACTTCCGGCACGTCCTTCCGGTTAATCGGACAGTTTCGGAATTCGTTCCAAATAGTTGTCGAAGAGTTTCGCGGGTCACGACGCCGCCCCGCACCGCATCGCGCCGCGTTGCTCCTAGCCGGCAGTGCCCCGCCACGGATTTTCGAAAATCGTGCCCGGGGGACCAAGACGACCACCGAAAATCGAACCCACGGACAAACGGGGCCACTACTAAGTTTTCCCATGAGAAACCGGCGAACCGGATACACCGCGAAACTCGCAACAGCATGAGAAAATATGAAAATACCCGCCACCACGTTGATTCGGCAAAATGATCGAGCTCGTCGTACACGGAATTTTCCACGAGCGCCCGAAACTTTCCGAACTTCTCCCCCTGATATTCTAGGCGAATTTATATTTGTCCTCTTCCAGCATCTGCCTCGCGTTTTTAAACCTTTCGCGATCAGTCGATTATCAGAAAATTTATTTAAGCAGCGTTCTCGAGAGCCGTTGAAAAGCCTGTTCATAGTCTTTCAACGCAGCAGAGCGTTATTCTCAAGCCCGAAACTGTTCGAATACCTGCCCCCAGTCGGTACACAAAGGAAAGACGAGAGGAATCAAAGGCGTCTGGGAGTGAGCAGAAGGAAAAGCAAAAATGCGGTGAGACAATGGCACCGCTGCGCTGACAGGGTGATGCTTCGAAAAAAGCCGTTCCTCGCGTTCTGACGCGTCACTCCGTCAATCCGCTGGGTTTTCCCACGATGGAAGTAAGATTAACCTACGCCATCGGAGAAAATTCTGGCACGGTGAAAGCTTTCCCGTGGTTTCTGCGGTTGAGAGATGGCCGATTCTACTTAGTGCGTGAAACGCGAGAAATTTCGAGAGACGATTCTCTCGGTGCCAGACAACATCAGTCTGGACCTTGATCCCTCCCCCCTCCCCACTGTTGTCCTAGATTTATCGCCATTTGTGTGTTTTGTGAATCACTGAATTCCCCCGTTCGAACGATTTTGCCAACAATATCCCATATCTTTTGAAAACGCTATCAGTGAACGCTGACATCAGATTTTTGTCGACATCGTGACAAAAGAATATTGCAATCGGTTTCCATCCGGTACCGGATTATGCTGGTGCAATTTTCGCAGGACGACGAGTCGCGGAACGTCGTCGGAGAAAATGTCTCCTCCGCGGAAAATCGACTGGATGGTTTTTCCCGGGGACGGGAAGGAGACAATAACCGAGCTTCGTTTCACACGATAATTTTCCTATCTGGGCAGAGAGAGAGAGGGCCGCTTGACAGAAGTGTGTTAGCGGCGAGGAATGGAATTGTCTGAGTCAGTTTCAGCCGGAGAAAGAATCTGTAACCGGGTGGCAGTTTTTCCTCTTTCCCTTTTTATTTTGTTTTCACGGGTTACACGACGGGGAAAGCTTGTCACGGCGAGAGTGAAAGAGAGTAACGACGGCGAAAACAAAGCGCGGGATGAATGGTGCTTTTCGCGCGGCGCTCGCGAAAAACGTTTGTCCTCCTTCTGCGTACCCGATGCTCTTAAAAGTCGAGGGCAAAAACCGGCTCGGGGATCTCCCCCTTCGCCGTTTCCTGCTGGATCCACCCTTTGATCATTTAATTAGCAAATAACTCGATTCGCGTCGTTGTTCCACGTCCGCGTTCGCGAGCTTGACGCTGCTTTTCCTGAAAATTCGCATTTCCATAAAGTAGCAAATATAAACGACAACAGGCCGGCAGGATGCGGAACGTTCGTTTCTTGCGCTGTAGATTTTAGCTGATTGCCGGAGACAATTTGCGAACGCGAAATTACGGTGGTTCGCGGATTTAGATTGCGCTTCGAAATTCGTCGTTTATTATACACGGCGCGATAGATAATTTCACTTTCACAGTGGGAGTTTCGAATAATTTTTTCGGAAACGTCTATTCTTGCGAAGACCATCGTGTTCCTTTCAATTTTTCAAGCTTTTCATTCGAACAATTCGAATATCGCTGCGGAATCGATTCGCACTGATTAAATCGAAGAAAATAAATTTTTCTTCGCCGAGAATTATAATCATGTGTATTCGAAACAACGTGTTAAATAGAACCCACGAGTCGGCCGCCGATTTGCAATGAGATTTTTGTGATCAAACGTAGGTGGCCGGCGCGTTAATTAATCCTTTGAGCTACGGATGACGCGAGAGTATCGCGGACAGGTAGCGGCGCGAATTTCATTTTACATCCGCGCTTCAGGCCGCGGAGAACATTGTCAAAAATCTTTCACCAAGGTAAAACTCCCGGCTCTCGACGATACTCACACACAGTCTCCAGGATACTTCGTGTCATTGTTCCGTGTTCCCCGTTGAAACACGAGTGAAACAGTTCCGCGGCTGTTAATTATAACCGAGATTCGCCGCCTTCGCGGCCGCCTCTCCCTTTAATTAATTGGATCGCGTTTAATTAAAAGAATGAGCAGGGGCGGACGAGTTGCTACGCGGTCGCGTAAAATTCGAGCGACGTGTCAATTCGGCGTTTCCCGAGACCGTTCGCGACCAACTATTACGCGCGGGACGTTCGATTTTACGAGCCTCGTCCACGCTTGCACCGCTAATTTCTACAGGCCATTCAACAAATAATTGCACAGCACAACAGGCTGAAATACTTCGTACAAACAAACGAAGAAAAAAAATCGTACAATCTTTTGGTCGCGTGAAGAAATCACCCGTTATAATATTAATAAATCGATGCTAAAGCGACCTGACGAAATCACCACTAATGACATTGTTTAACAAACAAACAGACCCGCGGAGAATCGAATGAACGCAATTCAACAGTTACTGCTTACTGCTACGAGAATCGTTACATCGCTAACAAACCCGTCGCGCTGATAAATCTCAATAAACAGTAAAATGTTATTTCAATTAGCAAATAGTGAGCGGTTTGCTTTAATTCATGTTGGAATTATTATTTCGTAGCGCGCGCGCCAGTTCGCTTCAAACAATCAAACACTTTATTCTACATCGCGGATTATCGATGTGATATTCTATTCGATTGTATCGGTAAATAATTATTTAATTTATAGTGGTATCAGATAGTTTAAATGTTCCTGTACGTTTTATGCAGAAGTATTAACATTAACGTTGTGGCATTGAAGTTCGTGAAGGTAATTTTTTCCAGAAATAAATTCGTTCGCATTGGAAATATCAACTAATTTTAGTATTCGCGCAAAAATATCGGTGATAACAATTAGTCGGATGAAAATACAAAATGTTTGCAGCATAAATAAACTTGTTTACAACAAATTACATACGTTACGACGATGGATTCCACGTTCATTCAGCTGGAAATATACAAACGAACGTATACAGTTCGGAAAAATATATAAATATTTCTACGCATTAATATTCGTTGTTGTGATTGCTATCCTCATTGGAATAACAAATATCATTCGTTTTAATACATCCCGTACTCTATGAATTTTCATGTTTTCCGGAGTTCGTTTCAGCTTTTTTTTTAAAGAGCGCCATTTTTTCCAAGAGCTCTTTAAATTCAACTGCGAATAAATTCTAGAACGCGAGGAAGGTCTGAAAGAAGAATTTTTGTTGTCAACATTTTTCGATTTTTGGAGCGGAGTGTACACTTTCGAGGATCGATATCAAGCGATTCCCTAAATATCGGCCGGGCATTGTTCAGATCGGAGTTATTACCATTCCCCGCGGACTGGGTCGAGTAAAATAAACATTTCTGTATGCGCTCGCGCGCGTTGCATCGCGTTGCATCTCTCGCGACACGGTCACGCGCGCCGTACCGCTCGAACGAGAAGAGCGCGCGCGATTTATTCCACGGCTTTTCGAACGTTTGTTTAGCAGACTCGCGACCGGAGAATTTTCCCGCAAATCCCGTTATCGGCTCGCGGGAGCGTGAAAGAAACGATCTCTCTGGCGTACACACTGCCGAAACCCGGAAGCGGAATTAAACTGCTCGATATTATACCTAAAGCGCGGCCAGCTTTTCCACCGGTGAGTTTTTAAGCGGGTTTCCGATCGGTCGGACGCGTGCCTACCGAGCGGATTTTTTATTTTTTTTTTTTAGTTTTCACAATCTCTCTTTGTCACGGCGCACGCGCGGGACCATCGCAAAACGATAGCGTTCTTGATCGACCCGCGACCCCCCGCTTCGCCGAAAATTACGCGCAGGAATATCGAGTTGCGTCGAGAAGAGCAAGGTGGACCATTTGATGTGACCGAAAATCTGTTTTTTTCGAAACTTCATTACTGGAAATCCAGTCACAGACATACTTTTCTGGTTTGCTCCTCCGACGACCCTTAAACCAGAATAATTGCGAGCAAGCAGATTCTTCTTTTTTTTTACATATTCCAATGATTCAATGTCATGGGGTTACAAAGTGTATTCGAAAGTACTCCGGTGAGTTTTTTCAGGATTTTTTCAGCCCTCTAACTGGAAGAAAATTGCGCAGTGAGACGGACACCGAGCGAACAGAGAAAAATAGTAATAAAATACGAAGTACGATGTTTACAACATTTCTAGCCCGTTTCTGTGCACATCAAAACGAACGTTTAAATGATTCGAATGGTTGTTAAGGAGATTTGCATTTTCGAAGGATTGAATATGGATTAAATAAATATTATTACGATTTCTCTTGTGAATTTAAAGTAAATATTATATTTGGTGTTCATGAATATTGAACTTTCGGAACAACCATATATATTTACATGAAATATACATACGTATAAATCCCTGCTGTAAAATGATTGAGGATAATGCTCTATTAGCTTAGTCACGCAAATAAATCATTAAATACGGTCTTAACAGAAGTTTCAACTCGATGATTAATTTTTGATTGTGCAAAGTAGGTACCTTGTAACGAGTTTTAGCAAACTCGTAGCCGCTTTCACATTGTGCAATATTCACAAGTATCCGAAAATCATTTTCGCACCGTTCGTATTTTAATTTATAAGCCACGCCAAAATTTACAAA
Source organism: Lasioglossum leucozonium (assembly GCA_028454225.1). Taxonomy (NCBI): domain Eukaryota; kingdom Metazoa; phylum Arthropoda; class Insecta; order Hymenoptera; family Halictidae; genus Lasioglossum; species Lasioglossum leucozonium. The sequence goes on along the minus strand of CM052209.1, from coordinate 11,448,679 downwards.
TCACCAGCAAAAATCAATATGTAAATTGTCGAATAACCATCGAAAATGGCGAACTAGTAAAAAAAGGGGGCAGAATACGATATATATGAAAGTAGAAAATTCACTCGGATCGATCGGAATTTTCCGAGGGCGTCGGGGCCGCGATTAGGGGCAGAGCGATGGGGTGGTCGGAACTTTTGATCAGGATTGCAACGTTAGTACGTCGGGTCCAGGGCGAGGGAAATTGAGAGGTCGGGAAGATGGGAAAGTTGGTAAGGAAGATAGATGAGTGGTAGAAAAACAATGCAGGGCCGCGAGTGAATAGACAGAAATCGGAGACCGAGGGCGAAAGAAAATCCGTAGAAACGAGAAAGAGGAAGAGTAGGGATAGTGGCGAGCTATTGTGGGAGGAGACCTACGGTGGGGGATGATGAGGGGGAGGTCGATAGAGTTTCCCGCGTGTACAGATTGGAAAAAGCGATCGTACGTCGCCTATCGTCTCCCTTAATGACCGGAACACACTCACCCTCTACCGTGTTTCCTGGTTACTTAAGAAAGGGTCTTTTTCGATCCTAGAACCCTTTCTTCCGCAGTGAAAGTTTGTGGAGGGGATGCAGCGAGCTCGTCGGAACGTGCACGATGATACTACTTTCCCCTTTCCTCGGTGTCAAGAGCGAGGTTGCCGGGTTTATTTACCATGAATTATGTCACTCGATGTCACCGGGAAATATATAGAGACTGACGGTGGACGGAAACCGGAGACACGATGCTCCATGACCTGAATGACCCCCTCGAACTGTCCGCAAACGCCTGGAAAGTAACGGCCCCGAGACCGAGTCTCGGACTAGTCGGCATGAGTTGCTCGCGTGAGCACTGAGAATACACACCGGGCGGTCGTTCGAGAAGGATGGAAATCTTTATAAATTATTTTATAATACAGCGGAAAAGAGAAACGTTCGTTAAGATAAATGTACGAAAGAATATTTTGTTACGTTTATGTACAGCTATGCGCGACGAATGTTTGTTTTCTTTTTTTTACAGTTAACATACGAACAGTTTCGCTGTTTCTGGTTTCGCGAACGTAAACCACGCGCCTCCATGAATAAGTTGCATATAGGATGGCGCTGAAAAATGTATCCTGCTTATTTTTACGTTTGACTGATATTTATTATTCCACGCAACATCCCCGGGTTTTTGATGTACCCTCTTTTATGTTTCTCTGGCATTTGATTTGAAATGAAGTTTTTATTTCCCTTTGACACAAGTACGATATCGACTTTCCAACAAATTGCTATTCCATGCACAAGTTTCGCGGATGTTCAAACGTTATACCACTTTCCAGCTGGAAAATGTGAAATGTAAAGACGCGTTTATAAAAGGAAGACGATTGCACGTTGCTACGTATACGTACATGTATGTATCTATGTATGTATGTGCAAACGAAACATATCGAATTCGTATAAAGCATTTTACAATGGCCGGTGTAAACAAATGTATAATAATTCTCTCAGCTAGCGTATTAAATTACGTATTTTAAGAAGAACAGCGAACTTTCTCGAATAATAAAGAACCTCCTCTTGGAAGCTATGGAGTTTTTTTATTCAATAACGAACAAAGAGAGAACTTCGCCGGAGCTCATTAAACTTATTCATTGCTCGACGATGGATTTCTCTGTGCAAATTAAAATTCTACACTTTTTTCCCCCTCCAGATAGTGGGAAAATAGTTTTTAATTGGAAATACATTTTCCCTTTGGGAGATCTGTTAGAACGTTCGTTATCAATTAGAGTTCGTTTTATATCTTTATCGAGCTTCAGAATTTCGTTAGCGCCTTGACAATTTCAATAATTGTAAAATAAAAAAACAAATTGATCGTCGGTGGATGAATACGGTGTTAAAATAAAGAAAGCACGGACCAGCGGAAAACAAAAATTAAAGAATAATTCCGCGGCATTGAACGGAGCGTCAGTTACACGGGGGGCAGAAAGACGAGAGAGAGAGAGAGAGAGAGAGACACGGTTGAAATCACGGAAATAAAACGGAAGTCGATGGACGGTCACGGTGTCACGGCGCGACGCGGCGTGGTGCGGCGCGGGGCTGGAAAAACTCGCGCTAACGAATCGTAAAACTCGATATCCAGGACAGGCTCTCGCTCTCCCTGTGAACGGGGAATTAACCCGCGTTTCTGACCGGCCAGGAAAGAAGCCGAGAGGGTAGCCTTCACCCTTGCGAGAAGGGGTTGGCGCAGCGGAGAAGGATAAGGATCGCGGAAAGTTCGTTTTATTTACGTCCAGACGACGGCGGCCGTCCCGACGAGGAAAAACAGCCCGACGGCCACCTGGAACAACTCACCTGCCGTAAAAACGCTCAGGTCAGGAGAAACGTCTGGAACCGAACACGAACACAAACACGGACGCCGCGACGCGTAGCTTTTATTTCCCATTGGATTCCTCTTCTCACGTTTTGTCCTCTCGTAATTTCGCGGATTTATTACGATTATGCCAAACTCTCACGCGAATTTCTAACCAATGGATTTTCGAAATTGTTTACGCGTCAATCAAAATCTATCTTGAATATCTTGAATCTGTTGAATTGATAAACTGCCGGGAAGATGAGAGAAGGTTACACACAGTAGTGGCATAATAAGTTAATATAATTTTGTCGTTTAACCCTTTTAGTGCCGGAGGCCGATATATCGGCTCTTGCTGCACTGGCGAGAAGTGCCAGAGCCGATATATCGGCCCGCGCCTTGTAGTGCTTTACTATTCGCATTGCGGGAGAACTCTATCTCAAAATAAATTTATAATACGTTATAAATGGTCTAATGTCATTACGAGAGAATTAAAAAAAAATAGTTTTTCGTTTTAACTCTTTGTGGATGACGACTTTTTCCTATCGCTTGGACCTAACGAAATCTAACATAAACACCATGTACGCTTACCATGTACCTTCGAGTTATTTTTTATTTTTGTTATGTAATATTATTTATCTTGTTACAAAATATATTGGAAATGCAAAGTACATATATACTTTGTAATAAATGGTCTATATAAAATTATGATGAAAAGATGACTTTTTGTATGTGCAAATACGTTTTGTAAGAAAGAACTCAACTTTTACTTTCTTTATGATCTTTTATACCTTTGTTGTTTATATAATTTTCAATGAATATAGAAAAACTAGTGTCATTGTTTTGTTCTCTATTTCGTCCTTAATATACTGCTTTTTGAATCATGTAAATATTGTTTCTTGTTTGGTTTTTATGAGCATTTTCCCAAACCCTAGTAAAACCGTGAAATTCGGCCGGTTATTCTCGCATAGGCGCCTCTTTTTCGCCTGGCACTAAAAGGGTTAATAAAAGCAGAATAAATGTCTGATAAAATAACGGACGTTACTTATGACCCGATCTAATATTTAGTTCCAATATAGACGAAAAAAAGAATTCCCATCACTGACGTACCCCATCCCCAAAAGCGAAGGAGTTGGTTGGGGAACCGATCGAAGAGGAGGGGAGAAGGGGGGGCAGACCGGGCACAAGAAACTGGGACAAATTTGCCGCTCATAAATCCCGCGGTGCTGTAAAAAAATTGTCGGTTCCATCGACGTTCGTCGACTGGCGTGCCCGGGCATAGCGTGGGAGTAAAATTAATGCGTGCCTCTTACCGGGGAAAAAGTCGGTTTCATACTCCTGAGAGGTTTTTTGCTGTAGCCGCGAAACAAAGCGGGCCGGACGAAAGTCAGCAGGAAAAAAGGGCCGTAGGGTAAGAAATCTTGGCCGCCCACCTCCGTGTCTCGATCGCCTAAGCGAGGGAAGAGTAGGGGGCTCGAATTATCGTCGAGACACCCCTGCGTCTCTCCCGCAGAGGACGAGAAACCGCGAAAACTAAATCCTGGACGGCGGGTGCAGAGGAAAATTAATGCACGGGGCCTGGGCGCCCCGCGAACATGGAAAAAACCGAGTCCTATAATCTTGAGAGGTTTCTTACGACAGGGAATCTTTCTTATGGGGGCGGAAAGGGGGATGAAACGAGTCAATGGACCTGTCGAAAAACTTCTGTTCTTCGAGAATCGACCCTCATTGATGCTAAACCATCAATTACCCCTGGCAACTAGCGCCTCGCGCTGGCTTCGCCCCCCCTCCCCCAGTATAAACTTCCCGTGCCTACCGACACCCGTACCTCATACCTCACACACGTACTACATACCCGTCGAACAACCAGTGGCTGCTCGAGTGTGTTCTACTCTGTTCGATCTCTCTTTCCGAACTTCTTGCGCACACTTCTTCACTCCTTCTTGCATGACTTTCTTCCTTTCTTTGGTTGCCATCTGCGACGATCCGAGAGTGTAGTTACGTGTATTGAGGAGATCGTGAGGGTTGCGACGGTGTAGAAGGCGAGGGTGAGAGGTAGATAAAAATTTTGGCAATGCTAGTTTCGGCCCCTCTTCTTTCGGACTTGTTTGTCTTTGTTTCTTTGTCGTCTGGCTGGATCTTTCGAGTATACGAAGGTTAAAGAAGACGCTGCGGCTACCGAGAAGGTTCTCAAAGTTAGAAGAAGAACACAATGTGAAATTTTATAAAAATTTCAGGAAATATTGGTAGTCTGCCAAAAATTGATCAAAAGTAAAAATTAAAAAATCCTACTACCGAATTCGAGATTCAAGAGTGAAATGGAGGCTGCTGGGACAGTTACGCGAAAAATTGGACGACAAGAACGTTATGCAAGGCCCGAGCTGTCTCGCCCTTCACCGGTCGGGCAGACTTTAATCATACAAGCGGTCCGGGCCGACAGACTTCGGGCAAATCTCTGTTAGCCATCGACAGGGGAGCGAACGACAGGCGTAAAAGCTCCGCCTTGATCCGGACATAATCGGCTCGTAAAAAGGGGCGAAGGGACAACCGGTTTGTCGTCCGATATCAATGATTATTTTACGAGCTCGGGGACCGGTCGAGGCTTTTCCTTATTGCCGGCTATTTTTATTTGATGCCCGAGATCACGGCTGTCCCACGTGCGTCAGCCACCCTTGCTGGAAACTTTAAAGCAACCACCCCACCCCCCTCGTCTTGGAAACCTACGAAATATCCGTCCGAAAAAGCGTACGTTCTTTTATAAAATCGAGAAGTCGTGCACAACGCTTCGCTTTTCCGGATTCGATGAATATTCCTGCGATTTTGAACACATTTTTTCAGTGAAACGACTCGCGTCGTAAACGACGTAATGTTCCGTCGTTCCCGAATATTCGGACGTCAAACATCGGGACTTTTTGTTTGTTTGTTTGTTCGTTTGTTATTTAATGGCGTATACAGAGCGGGCACTGTTTCATGAATTACCGAGAGCGAGAAGTTATTCACGATGGTTTTTTTGTTTCTGCGCTCTCGGCCGCGCGCGCTCTTTTATCGCTTCGGTCGCGGGACCGATGCGGATGATGCTTTTACGCCGCGTGTATGTATGTTCGTTTTGACGCGCGCACGAGTATCTTGTACTCTGACAAACACAAAAAATAAAAAAAAAAGAGAAACAAATAACAGAACACGACTGTTTTGTGCTCGGTGACGTTTGAAACATTGCGACAGCGACCGCGACTGGAAATTGTGGTTTAATGACGCCGAAAACAACACGTCGTTCTGAAAGATTCTTACTCGTCGTTGCGGTTCGATCTGAATCGTTTTCAGGATGGTTCTCCTCTTGTTTTATGGACGAGCGAAGCAGCAATTTAAAAATTATTACGATTTCTTCTCGGTTTTTGGAGAAAAGTACGGTGAATAATGAGAAATCTGAGCCGGGGCGATAATTGAAGCATCGTTTACGTTACCCGGGGATGAAAGCGGAGCATCGCTGGGCTGCAGATTTACCTGGAACAAGAGGAAAAATAATATTATAGTAACAGAGTCGAAATTAGAATTACAGCAGCATGTTGCTAAAGTTCGCGTTGACATGAAAATCAATATAATTTTCCCGGGGTCGTGAGAGCCCAATTATTATTTAATCCGCTGTCTTGGCCAGTAGAATTCGGGAGAGATGGCGGCGTCTCTAGTGTTCGGTGATTAAAATAACGACACCCTATAGGATATTATATAATAGTCGGGAGTATCGGATGAGTATAAGGGTAAATAATTATGGGCGAAAGTAATAGGATCCCGGCGGCATCTTCTCGCAGTTTATTAACAGGCTGTGCCTGCTTCGTCAACGCTTCATCAGCTTATTTTCAGCAGCACCCTCCGCTCGATTTTCTAAAACAAACCGCGTCCCAAGCAACCGATTCATTACTCCATCGCTTATCCATTATCCGCGATGCCTCGAACTTTCCACGAACTTTCATTCATCCGGCCCGACGTCGACCTACGCGAACCTAACGCGCGCCCTTACAACGAAGAAACATCCCCCCGGTTGAACCGCGTTCATAAATCATCCCTCTACTTCCATTAACGTAACAAAAACCATAAACATTCCCTCGATAGCTACCAACACGTTTATCCATTGTTAACCTGACGGGACCTGTTACACGATCGGTCGCGAACTTGTTATCTTATCTATTTAAAATGATCGGCTATATACAATGCGGAAGTTACGACATCGATCGAACGCTCGTTCGGTTCCGACAGGTTACGCGATACATTCCGAAACTCTGCCAAGTTGCTTTTATTTTTTCAACTTATTTTTAGTTCCATATGGCGAGCCGGATGAAAATGCCGCCTCTCGATGTTTCGCAACAAGAGGATCCTATAAATGCGCGCGACGATCGGAACAGTCGTTGACTGTCAAGTGCGGTTGACAATAAATTCTGGATGGGATAAAAAATTGGTACTGAAAATTTCTGCCGACATGTGTGCGCTGTAAATTTTGCACGGAAAGGGAGTATGGAGAGGTAGAATTTCGTCTTTTCTCTTTTTGCCGTAGGATATAATAATTTGATCAGCGGTCGATCAATTTTACAGCGATAACCACTGTCAGCCATTCTTACCCGCCGGGAAACGGTACGCTCTCGGACTGTTCGTATTAAAGAGGCGGATGTCAAATATTTACGCAGCGAAAAGCTCGCGTTACACATATATAATTAAGGTCGGCGGGAGTGCGGTTTAATTGCAACCAGTTTAATTGCGGAGTGCTAGACCGTGTGGATACGATGGATTAAACAAAGTGAAGAGACGGAAGAATCAAAGGGTTAAAAATGTGTTGAAGTAAAAGCACTGGCGATGCGGCGAAGACGAGAGGGAAGAGCAGATGATTGTTGTAAAGGGATCGGTTGGAAGCCTGTGGCTAACAAAAAAGAAGAAGAGGAGAAGGTGAGAGAGAGAGAGAGAGAAGTCAGTGGCGTAGAGTGCAGAGAAAATAAAGCCGGCAACGTCACAAAGAAGAGGAAGTACATGGTAGCCATCACAAAGCGGGCCAAAGGGTTATTGAAACTGAAAGGAGCCTGGAACAGGGGCTCTCGAAGAATCCGGAAAAAATGATTAAACGCGGCCAGATGTAACGAGCTGATTGATAGCTACACTTTTCTGCAAGTAATTTTGTCAAAGAATTCGTCACGGCCTCCGATAGACTCGATTCTAATTTATTTTCACAGCGAGTATAAACGAGAGCATAAGATTACTCGAAAAACGAGTAAGAATTTTCTAGGAATAGGAGGGAGGAATAGAGGAGAAAGAGGTATCCGGGGAGGGACGAGCAGAGGAGTTGTAGAGTCGAGAGACAGAATTCGATCGTTTTTCTAATCACCAATCCTGACCGCAATCCTGGCGGAACCACGTGTTTCACGAAACACATTCCTCTGTCGTCGGAATCCTCTTTCCCGTGGAAATCGGGTCCGGGGTTCCTTGGGTGCAGGCGGTTTTTCTTCCGTGGAGAATCGAACTATTCTCATCCCGCGGAGGATTTGTTCGGCACTCTCGAGAACCACCCCCGTCGGCACTCTTTCGCCCCCTCGCTCTCGGAGCTAGGCCAGTGACCAATGTCAACCGGACGAAAACGGCAGCAGAGGAAACTTCCGGGGACGAGGAGCCGAGGAATTCGGTGGATACGTGGCGCCTCGAGTGGAGCCGGCACGTGTGATAACTTTTCCAGTTATCACCAGATGTTGGTCGCAATTTATTTTCCTCTTTGCGCGACACCCGCACCCCCCGCACCCCCGCACCGCGCCTCTGACCCTCTATACCCGACGACCATAGTTTCTCTGTCGCAGAACTCTCCGGCAGCTCCGCGTCCATTTTTCGTTTCGAGCCGGTCCTCTACAGCTGCGCCGACCGTTCCTCGTCATTAGGTATTTTAACAATTTTAGTGTCGCGACCCTCTTCTACCGGAATTTCAACAAATTATTCCCCGCTGCGTTTTGAATCAGTCGTTCCGGAGAATTAATGTGCCCGCGGGTTTCAATTCATTTCGATGCCCGCCGAGAAGCTTGTGTCACCTGCGGTAATTTATTTTGTAGAATGGATCGGCTTTATTTTTCGAGACAATGTATTTTAACGTCGAATCGCCAAAAATACAGTCTCGTTGCTCTTACAAACTAGTAGAAAATAATCGGTGCTCTCTACAATTTCCCCGCCATTCTCTCAGATTTTTCCAACCCGATTTTTTCAGCCCTTGTGCTCTCCAGGATCTCTCCCCCCACGTTTCAGATCCTCCGCATCTTACTTTCAGTTACACCAGTTTTCTCTGCCGATCCCCTTTGACCCCCACCCTTTCACGCATTTTTCTACCCCTTTGTCCGAACGTTTTTCCCTCTCCCATCCTCATCCTTTTCAACCACCTCCCGGAGTTGCACCCTCGAGCTCGCCTATACCAATCACCAGACCCCCAACCCCCTCTTCCATATATTTTTCGTGTTCATCCCTGCCCATCCCTCTCGAGTTTTTCCGTCTCTCAGCCGAGTTTCTGGATGCCACGAGTCTCTCTCGAGCTCTCTGAACCTGGTTTTTCGCTTTCGCCAGAAGAAACTCTCCTCGACTCTGTGTCTCTACGAGCCACCACCGTCCACCCTCTCTCTCTCTCGCTTTCTCTCCCTCTCTCTCTCTCGCGCGCGCGCGTTATAGATATGTATTAAGAACGATGTAAGCGGCGAGCTGCTACTCTGCTGCTTGCTTCTTCTTCTTTGTGCCCGGGGTTTACGTCCCCTACGGAAGACCGGGGGTGAACCCGAGAGGTAGAGCGTTTACCAGGAAGCGCGAAACGGATTTTTCTTGCCTCGAGGACCCCTCTGAAATAATTCGCGAGTACGAATGCTACGCGGATATCTCTGTCTCCCGCTTTGTGCCTGGGACCACGATAAATTGACCCTGTGTCGTTCTGCTTGCTATTTTCAGCGGGCATTGTCCTGTTACTTATCTCTTCTATTTCTCAAGCGGATCGAATGTTTGACTCGTTTCAAGCAGAAATTGTTGCTTGCCGCATGCGATCGTTTAATTTGTTCAACGAGTAGCTCCTGAGTGTCTGACTCGGTTTTTCTACGAAAAGGTATTTCAGGAAAATTTGTACAGCTATCGTAAATTGCCTGAGCGTTCGAGTAAAGATTAAACGCGACAAGCTTCGCCTCTGCAAACAAATTAAAACGCTGTCTTTATCGCGTCCGTGGATCGGAACCGAGGTAATGCACGAGCTTCAAAGGTCCCGGTTTATTGAATGTTTAATTCAGCGGCGCAACGGTAACAGTTTCCCGGCCGCGTTTCATGGGGCCGCGGTTATTTCAGCGATTTAGCATTCGTTCGCCGCGCCGAGCCGGTAACATTGCGCGCAACCGAATTTCGCTAAACTTCCGGGACAACGCGTTCGCTGCCATCGTCAAAGATGGAACATGAAAGGGAACAGGCTGGCCAGCCCGAAGCGTAAGTAATTTTAACCGGCGCTGCGCGGCGCGGCGCTCTATCCAGCAAGAACGACGAAACACTTCCTTCCGTTGTATTTACTAAGGGGCATATTTCTGGCATGTGGCTCTCTCGAATTATACATTGTCTTGCATAGGATTCCATCGGAAAACATCGACGCGCATCGAATACCCTAATATTAATTGTTAACAATCCGAGCATACCGCGAATAATTATGATCGTTAAAACAGAAATTAATTTCCAGTCTCCTACTTTTCATAAAATAAAGCGGCTGTTTGAACGCACGGTAAACATTTATTTACACAACCGAGACCATTATTCGCAAGTTTAAACGAGAAACTCCGGAAGTTGTAAAATCGTATCAACTTCCTACGAGTAATTAAAGTTTAACAACTAGACCGCACGCTGAAGTATTTAATTTCTCGTTGAAACAATCACGATCCTCTGTATCTCCAATAAAATGTTGAAATAACGATGCTCAACGTTTGTGAAATTTCTTGATCATCCGAATAAATTCCGAGAATCGCGAGATTAAGCTCGATTAAAAGACGATTGAGTAATTATTCCGGACCACAGCGATTTTGGTGAAATTATTATTTCGAATATAACGTATACTCGTTTTCTCTCGTTACCTCGAGAAAGCGAATCTCTCTATTATATCGTGTAATTACTGTTGCTATAATTGCTCCAATTACAAGAGAAGCAGTCGGTCGAGAATTCAGTGAATTTGCCCGGGGGTAATGTCGGGTGCTAGACCGCGCCGCGCCGCGCCAAAAAAGTAGGCTATCATTTTCCTTAAAAATATCCTTAGCGCCGGTGATGGGATTTTAATAGCGTATCGTCGCCTTAACGACGCTCCTCGGTAACTTCGTTAGCTTCGTTATTATCCTGATATCTTCTACGTCGGGCCAACTTTTCTTATTTTCCGTTCAACGTCCGACGTTATTGCGTTTTGTTCCCGTCATTAACACGGTTATTGTTACTTTCCTGTTTCCTATTCCCATCCGTTTTTTCCCGACGACCGTAAATCCTCCCTCCCCCGTCCGTCTTTATAGATAACACCACTTTCGCAGCCAATAACTTTACAGTTTTCAACCCCTAATCCTCGGTGATCGCATAATTTATATACCAAGCTCACAACGCGTTCTCAATTCCAAATCCTTCGAAACAAAATTTTCAGGAGTTTTGAAAATACGTCGACTTGTGGTAATCATTTTGTTGCAAAATTAAAAAAAAAAATGAAACTTTTATGCACTTGTAAACAATCTCTTAGTTTTTTAAAAAAGGCTCCATTTTTCTGAAAAATATCAAAAATTTCTTTTCAGACTAGCAAACACGTCTTAAAGTATGAGGGTATTAAAATCGGGCTGCCGAAGAATTTGCAAAATTGATCTCGCGAATTTCGTCGCCGAATCGACAGCCGGAGAGGGGGAGGGGTTATAGTCGTCGATTTTTCTCGATTTTTCAAGGCGCCCTGGCCGTCGGTCATAAATTATACCACGGCAAATTGCGCAATAATGCAACAGCTTGGTTTCGAAAATGCCGCGCTATAAATCCGTGGCTCAGCGATCGATACGCGAAATTTTGAACGGGTTGTCGGCAGCGTGGAGAGGGGCGGATGCAACGCTGGTGGAGGGGGGTCCGGTCCGGGGAATACATTTTGTAAATCATACCCCGGTGCGGTACGTTCGCCGTTTAATTCGTCCCGCGAAATCCGGAAACGCCGTTGCCCGATAAAGCTTCCGTCGAAGGAACCCGTGAAATTTAATTTTCGGGATGCCCGGGGATTATGGCAGCGAAACATTCTTGGCCGGATCCTGTAGGACGGACTGTTGCGTTGCCATACGTAACGATCGAGAGATGCATCGAGTTCCCGAGCTTGCAGAGAATCCTCTGCGATATGCAGTCATTAAATTAAAAGACCTTTTTTGGGAATTCGTGTGGATTTCCGAGAATTGTTGAATTGTTACTGAAATGCGTTTTATAGAATGCTGGACATCAACGTTTACAGTTGGTGAACGTATGCAATTTTATAAATTATGGTGCGACACTAATATTGACAAATCCTGTTTCGATGGCCTCGATCAGACCGAAAATATTATAATTATCAGTAAATTATTACATGGTCTAATAAATGAAAATTAATCACGGAGATACGTCGGATTCAATGAAGCCAATAAACTAAAAATTGTTGTGAAATGATTTATAGCTTGAGATTAAAAGAACAACCGCCGGCTGCTAAACATCGAATATGGTACCATTAAATTAACGATGTGTAATTGTATGATCTATTTAAATGCGTAAGTGGATAATGAAGTCGTATTAATATCAATTTGTACAATTAGCGGTTGTACAACATTTTCATTTGTCATGTATCTATCAACATCAATCGTACAGGATTTTTTTATTGAATATAAATACAATCATTGAGAATATTATTATCTACACATTGCAATGAATTTTCGATAATATTTTCAGCGAATAAAAAATGAAACGAAACAGAGTAGTAATTGAAATTGAACGATTTATCAGGGATTAGGGTATCTCGGAGGCAAGTGAAGAGATTCATTGTAGCACGGAGCGGAATTCGTCGAAAACGATTCATCGGGAAGGAATAAATCGGCTCGAAAAGGACGACGGGAATAGAGAGGTGCATAAAAGTCGTCCTGCAGCCAGGTTGAATTATATGACACGCGAACACACTTCGCGTAAACGGTCCGCGACGCGTGTGCCGGCGCGGCGCGCGGCGTGACGTACGATCCGAAAGCAATTTAATAAATTTCACGCGCTTGTCCGATGACAAGGTGTCACTGGCAAACGCGGACGATCGTTTAAAACCCTCGCGATCCACCAAGATCGCGGACGATCGAGTGCTCAATTTTGTCGTTAATCGTTTCAACGCGATTCTACATATTTCGATGGATGCTCGACTTTCTTTACCGGAACCGGCTTTCCTCGGAAAATCATGGTATACTTCTTCCCTTTGCTCGTTGTATATTATTATTTCCACATGTTTAACTACTTCTCAATTCGAATCGGAATCATTCGTTATGTCTCCGAGAGAGGCGGAATTTTCATTTCTTTGTGCCTGTGAATAGATGGCGAATATATGAGCTGAATATTTTGGTGAATTCTTCGTGTGTACAGAAAGCTGCTAGACTGTGAAAATCGTATACCTGTAACATTTTCGATGTGTTTGGACTCGACATAATAATGGCTGTATTTTATTAAAATTTTTTCAATGCTAATTTTTATTTCACTGAACTTTGCGAACGGGAATACCGTCTGTTATTAGACCGCGAGTTTCGCGTACATTTAGAATGTCTATTTCGTTGCTTTTTCATTTAAAATGCATTTTAAAATCCAATCAAAGTCAAATTAACTTCGACCGAACCTTCGGGCAAGTATCGATCAGTTTGTCGACATGCTTCGCTTCCCATAAAAATACAGTCTGCATTTCGGGGTGGGCGTGTTTCGGTCTCAGGTGAGTTCCATTTAAATTTCCCAGCTAGCGGCTGTTTCGCGACGGGAATCGTTCGGCGAGAGTCGAGGTGTGTCCGGGAGGAAAAATTCTGTTGTCGCGCCACGCAAAGGGTGAAATCTCCAAAGTGAAATGAAAAAGCGGCTAAGAATGGTATGAGCAGGGGTTGGGCAGCCGGGCAGCCGTGGAAAATGGACCGGTCAGAGCCGCGACGCGTTGAAAATCGGCTGCGAAGTGCTCCTAGATTTTCCGTGTGACGGCGCGCGGCGCGGCGGTCCACACAATGGGCTAGAACGCGACGTGCAACCCAATTTTCCGGTCGAACCAGAACCCGGAGCTCGAACTCGAACCCGAGAGCTCCGTTGTCCGCCTTTTGTTCGTCGTGCGAGCCCGTCCATCGCTTAACGCGGCAAGTAAATAAACCGACATTAACGAACTTATGAAAAGCGCGTGCTAACGAACCCGAATGCGCCGGAAAAACGGGTCGCTGCGGACCCGACGGCCGTCCCTATCATAATGAGGCTAACGAGCCGCGAGAACCATCGAAAAATCAGCCCTCTTGTTTTCCACGGGTTTGCTCAATTTTTATTTTTATTCGACGGTGCACGTTCGGTTGAAATTTCTACATGTGATTGCGTGCTCGTCGAATAATTGCCCATTATCGCGTTTCACGGATAGATACCGTCCGGATAAAAATTTCGATCAAGTATTCACGAATTACATTACGAATCTTTCAAAGTTCTTCCGCACAATAAACGAATGAATTCCTTCGATCCAACTACCGGTTAACTGACAATTGAAATTCTACGATTTAGAAGCACTTGAAGCAAGTTTCCTCTTCCCCGCGGTGGGTAGCGCCGCACAAAGAAAGTTACAAAATATTACAAAACTGAAACTTTTAAAAAGCAATTTAAAGAAATAGAAGTTAAATGAGATTTTCTTTTCCGAGAGCAATGGCCCCGGTAAATTTAAATTGAACAGAAATTGCTTCTAACTTTCGCGAATCGTTTAGAAATTATATTATGAATCTTTCAGCGCTTCCGTTTAACCTTTCGTGGCGCGAATTTAACGAAAAAATTAAAATCCATAAAATACACGGAGGGTCGAGTTTCACAAGAAAATTGAAATTTATGGAACACCGTCGTTCTCTTTGTACCATAAAAATAGAAACCATCAACGAATAACTTTGCAAATGAAGTTAAACATATCTAGAATAGGAAAATGTAAGTTTCCGTAGTTTCTCGACGAGAACCGAACTAAAAAAATTAATTGCAAGCCGAAGACGTTACCGCTGGAGGCCGGTATATGCGATGTTTAGTAAAGAGCTGTTTTCTACGCGATTGAATTGTGAATTCGCTATCGGCTTGCCACTCGGTTGCCACGAATATTGATTCGCCTCTGAGCAGAGAGGCTCGATCCAGGAATTGCACTCGCGGGGGACTGCGCGTCGGTGGTTGATGTTCCGCAACGTGCTCGTTTCGAGTATAATTTTGCTTATTTACCGGTGGAGTGGCCGCGCGCAATTAAAAATCCACGGAAAGCGTTTCTCGTTACGATTCTGCGGTCCGCGCGGCGGAAGTCTCGAGCGTTACCGAGACAAACACACTTATCGCGAATTACTCGATTGTAATTCACGCTGCGGCAAATTCACCGTGAAATATTGTTGCCGCGGGCCGGTTCGAGGGCTCCGTAAACACCGCGGGCAAAAATTTCGATCGTCGCTAATTAGAATCCACCATTGAAAACTCGCGGTCATTGTTCCCGACGGGAGCCTGACCGCACGATTTCTACTTGCCGAGGAATTTCCTGGCTTTTGTTCCTCTCCTCGAGTCGCGTAAAAATGGTATAAATAACCTCTGATATTATTCATAAAATTACAGGTTTTTACACCAAACCTACCGACAAAGCTCTAGTTAGTTAGATTTTGTACAATTTTTATTTGATATGTGCTTGGATAAAAAACATTATCGATTCAATTTCCATGAAACTTTATCATTTCAGTAATTGTAAAGTGAAAAATATAAAACTGATCATCTGACCGGCGGTGGCGGGGTTCGTGTTAATTGGGAACGATGTCCCGGCAACAGGAAAATTTTTCAACGTCCCCGAACCGAATGAACACGTCAATTATGTTTCTCCGTGGCCATTTTTTGTTCGCCCAGTTTTTATCTCGGTCATTACTCCAGCCGATTCGCTTTCTCACTGACGTCATCTCAGGTTCAGTCATTCGCTCGCTGACTCTGCTCTCCATCGCCTCCGGTTCATTCACTCACTTACTCATTCTCTCATTCAAGCCACACTATTCAGCCACTCTCCTCGGCTCGAGGCAGCTTCGAACGGGCCCTGCGCGGCGCGGCATCTCTCTGATGCAACATGCAAAGCAGGTTAGTTTGGGATGCAAGATACCTGCGCCTGTACAGGTGCAGAAACAGAGGCCTGCAATTAGCTCGACTGCCGGCGTTCACCATCAGCCTCGCCCTTGCGGTCCGCCTTCGTAATTAGAAAAGTTTATTCGTCATAACTTAATTGATATTCCTGTTACACGCTCGTTGGCGTGCCGCGACAGCCAAGATTGCGTCGAACCCACCCCGCGAGAGTTTCTTTTCGCAATTTCAGCCGGAGTGATTTAACGAGTACTCCGGGTGGCTCTATTCTCTCGACGCGACCCATTTGTTATTTAGTTGACGCGCGGTAAGCGAATTTTATGACGGCGCTCTCTCTCTCTGAAAAAGAAAATCCGCAGCTACGCGATTATTAAAATAGAAAACGATCGGCGGACGAATTAACGCACGAGAAACATTTTAATTTTTGGACACCTGGAGTACCTGCGGTACTTAGAGGTACGTTAGTTTCGCCACATTTCCTGCTCTCGCTTAGGTTAATTATTCCATCAATGCGCGCCGGCGATTGCCTCGATGCGAATTTGCATAGGCGCATAATACGGCCGGCGAAAAGTTCTATGTACAATATACGTAGCTGGCAAATTGGAACGATGCGAAGGCCGAATTTCCTGGAATTTCGACTCGAGATTCATAATCGCCGGAGCCCCCCGCTTCATCGTGCACACTAAATCCCCGCCCGCTACATGTTAATTACGTGTGTCGGAAACTAGCGCGCAATCTCGTATTACGTATAATTTCGTGATAAGTCGGATACTGTTAATTAAAACAGGTGGTCGAGGGACCAATCGGCGCCGTCCGGGCGATTCCGATATCGGAAGACGACACCGTTCGACGATTTATCTGCGATTTCCGGTCAAATGTGAACGAGAAAAATTAAGGATTTCGTTGAAATTTAATTAAGAATTTCACGCCCGGCTAGAAAATTAATTTTGCCGGGATATGTTCGTCCTTTTGCCAAGAGCTAATCAATTAATCCTATCGCAGTGTTTTTTGTTTTTATCGAATCGACTTTTAACCCGGTATTAATCAAGCTTGATTAATTTTGTAGCGGTACACGATTCGCAGCGTTAAACAATAAAAATAACCGCCTGCAGATGTTAGGGTTTAGAGTGGTAAAACCTACCCTGGTTCATCTGCAGGATGGTAAATAAATTTACTGATTACTTGCAGTGGCGTAGGAAATTTAACTACCCCGTCATAAACGCTGCCAGTCGTGTCCTATCAGGGTCTGTCCGAAGTCCAAAAAGTCCTTTTTTCCATAAAAGTCCTTTTTTTTATAAAGTAGATGACCGGGATTTCCACCCCCGCCAAAATAAGGCGGTAACGAGGAAACGGAAAACTCCTCCTTCGTATCTTCGGAAAGGTCAGGCCTTTTCGAAGACCGTATAAATAGAAGATTTCATAGAAATAGCTATTATATTGTTGTAATTGATCGCACCGTAGCGCCGAAAACTTTATACCATGTTTATTAAACAATTGACGATCGACAAAACGTTAACATTTAACCATATAAATAGGCAGGAAATCCGCGGTGCAAGGACAGTTACTTCGTTACTGAGTACTAAGCACATAGTTACCGAAACCTCTCCCGGCGAGACGCTGGCATTGTCAAATCACGATACCGTGTTATACCCAAATAAAGTATATCTCTTCTGAAATGAACGTTTCTTTATTAGTAACTATCAACTGTTACAATTTATCTTTTGACAACAGACATTTTTTATCTAATTAATTTCTTTTTCCTGGTTAACCACGAGAAGGATTGTCAACAATTAGGGAACGCGCTTGGTTTAAACATTCAATTATAGATGATTGATTACGTTGTAGGTGTGGCATTATCGAGCACATATTTTAGATCGAAACCGCTCCAAGTGTATATATGTATTCTGTTTGTGTATTTGATTTGTATCGCATGATGGTGATTTAACTATGATTAGAACATGTTATTTGAATTATTAGTATTGTTAATAATGGGGTTTAGATTCAAAACAGTATTGATTATCAGATTCTGCCTCGCGGATTCATTGTCGTTAATAGTAGTATTAACACAGGGTATTGCAGTTTAATAGAGGTGTAACCGTGGTAATGGAAAATTTGTTAAAAGTAATTGTTTTACTCTGCCTCGTTATTCCTGTTATTCCCTCTAATCAGAAAATTTACGCGAATGTTCGAACAGTTCATTAAAACAATTCATTAGAACTTTATCAGATCAAGATAATGGATCGTTTGTTATTGTCGGTACACAGTCATTACCGCAGTTATTTTCGTAATTCCTTTGTGCAACTTCACGAGATTTAATTGTCAGCGACTTTGCCCGAAGACGCGCGCATCGATGTAATTAGCGGTAGCTAATTTAGGGGTAGAGAAATTTGGTCTATTCGTGCGGGACCACAGCAGCGGTGGCGCGACGCTGCGTGGAGTCGGGTTCCGCAACGATTCGCCTAGAACCCGCTGCCTCCACAGTGCACGGTCGAACGATCCGCGGCTGGATTATGCATATCAACCGTATCAAAAGCGTTCCACATGATATTCCATGGGATACCGATTTTACTTTCAAAGTGGCTCGTTACGATTGACAATTTCGAAGATGAACCAATCTCGAGAGCGTTCCGTCTTTTTCCCGCCAACCTCGCCGTTTCCATTTTCCAGAGATTAATGACGCCGAATTTTACGCATTTACCACAAAAATGCGTAACCGAAAACAGTAGGGGCATCAGAACGATTTAAAAATATTGTTGCATCATTTTCAGTCTATTCAAGATACCACAAGACCCAACGCTAAAGTTCGACTTCTCATTTCGAAACAATGTAAACTGCGAATTTGCATGTATAAAATTTCACAGTCGAAAAATATGGTCCACCCTAATGAGTACGCGTATACTGTAATTTATTTTACATAAATGCTCAAATACAAAAAAGAAAGGATATTACAAAAGAAAATAAATTTCCATTTCACTCGAATTCGTTGCAGTTCGGGTAGAAAATGTTTTTTTGTTTCGCAGTATTTTAGAAATCAACCTCCCTCCGACGGCCATTTTACCCGGGGACCGTCGGCCATCCGGACGAGAAAGGGACACTCAATTGAGAAAAGGATTCCCCGGGGATCGTTTCCATAGGAGCCCATTGAAAACAGCCTAGCGTGTATTTAGTCTTCGTTTAGTCTAGCCTCGAGTGGGTCTAATAACTTCGGGACTGGCTGAAGTGGCATGTCGGCGTAGGCTTATTATTCAACTATCATGGTTCCCGGAGTGGCACAGTGGTGCACAAAGTGGCCGAACCACTTGAGCCCAGGTGGTTCCGATGTAAATGTCGCCGTTGCTTGTTTACTGCTCAATTAGAAGGCGGCTGATATACGGCGGCGGCGGCGGTGGATGAAAGTATTCGTTGTAAACGCGAGAGGAAGCTCTCGGCCTCTCAGTTCCGAATATTTTCAACTGTTCCAGTGGTATGAAAACATGCCCGGCCCGAACCGTCTAGTCGGCCCCAAATGGAGATCAAGATCGGCTCCCAGACGATCTCGCAAACAGACGACTCGGGATATCTGCGTTTTCGCTCGAGTGGCTCGCAGAACCTCGGCTTTCCCGAATGAATCGTTTTCAATTATTCATCGGCGAAACCACCGCCACGTCTGCTCTGCCTGTTGATCATTATTCGGTTCTTGGTCATTAGTGCGGTAATATTCTGAAAAATATCGGGGACCACGGGCTTATGCGATTTACTAGAGTCTCTCAACTTTTTAATACGCTGAAACGTACCCGAGAGTAATCGGGGAAAACATTTGTAAACTTAGGGGTTGTCGCAACTAGTATTATATCCCGGCGAGAAAGCGCAGAAATCTGAAACTTCTCGTAGAGATGTACCATTCAAAGAGCATTATTTATCAACCCCGCTGAACTCGTACTTAGGTATATTACGCTCCTACTTACTTAAAAATTAAACCGTAATTACGTGGAGTTTTTAGTCCGTTTGTGAATCGTTCAGCGAAAATCGTGCTCAATTCCCGTGGAAATACCGTGCCACGTGTTGAACAGAAAATATTTAACTTAACATTAATGGAATTTCTAATTTTTCCATCTTCGGGCTAGAAAAGTTTTCACGAAGCATACGTATTTTCTTCGATGTGAAATATGTCTGCGTTAAAGGAATCGAATTCATCGGATCGGTTGAACAGTTGGTTAAGAATTTATTATTTAAAACGCGGGTCCTGCTAGCTTTTTTACCGTGTTCGGAGTAATTTTTGTTAAGACACTTTTGTTATCAGCGACGGGAAGCCAGATCGCGGCGTGGTTGCTTTAAGACGCCCCCGGAACTTTTCCTAAATTACAAGAGCGAAGAAAATCTTCGTCTTAATTTCAAAGTTTTTGCTGTATCTAACATCGATATACCATTAAAAAGTTAGATAAGATTTTCCGCGAGATTAAAATCACCGGTCAGACCGAGAATGGAGGTGGCGGGTAGAAGTAGAATCCGTGGACGGAATTCCATAATAGTTTTCGAAGGCTGTGCGCTTTTCCTGTTCCCGTAGCTTTCAAGGATGTCGCAATTTTTATCAATTTAATAACACAAATTCGACAACAAAAATTCTCATAAATCGGTCAAATAAATTTTCAATCATTCATAGTTTAAGATGTGGAAGTATACGACTGGCAATTTTTTCATTAACTCTCAGCCATGAAAAACATCTGTTGAATGGAACCGTGACACGCGTCGGATGTTCGCAAGATACGCGTAAAATGCGAGAGAGAAATTTTATGCGTCCGGCAACGTGGAAAGAAAAAAAAATATAGAAAATCCACACAGTGCTCTCGCGATTCGGTGTTGCTCAAAGTCGAGCAGTATATGGCTTGAACAGCAAGCATCCTCGAAGCACTGTGCACTTAAATGCAGCGGGAGGAGTGCTAGTACTCTGTTAGAAGGAGGTGCGTGCAAAACTCTTCTGGCATGTAAGAAGAATTTTTAAAAAATATATACATGGAAACGTTCAGGACCACTTCAATCTCATATTTGCTGCGTTGCCATTCTGAATGGCAATTTGAAAAAAACGCGCGAAATACGCAGACCTCCTCGCTCTCTAATTAACTGTTTAAAAGTCCTCCTGTGTCCCGCAAGAATAAATTTTTCACCGCAGACTGTCCGTAATAAATAATATTCAAAGATAAATAGTAAAATATTCTATTTCCAAGATAAAATATAATTCACCGGACAATGATAAAATTCAATAATAATTTCTAAACAATTTTCCAAGATAACAGCTGCTTTAAGATCTAATATATATTAGCACTAACAAGAAAAATAATAGCGAGCTCATTAATATTAAAACATTCATTACAGACTATCTGAACAATTTTCCATAGCTTGTAATAAAAAAATATCAACACGTTCGTTATTCAGTTTCTAAGAAATTTTCCAAGATAAAAGACTGCTGTATCCCGTAATTAATGGGAACAGTATGAAAATTAACAGCACGAACTGCATCCTTGAATTATTCAATCTCGATTTGCAAACGTGCATCGGGCCAGCGTAATGGCACTTAAAGAACGAAGATCGTAATTGCATCGGACGAAGTCGATCCATTTATGCCGGTCATAAGCAAATTATTAAGAGTCGCGAGGCAATCGGAAGTGTATCATCCGAGTTAATCAGTTCTCAGATAAGAGGGAAAGAGAGTGCATTGGCTTTAATTGTGTTCGTTTCACATGCGATCAGTTTGGCGACCGAAGAAACGCTCGCCTTCGCGGGGGTGGACGTTGGCTGATTGCAGCGACGGATAATTTTAATGGATTGCAGGGGGAGCGAAATTGCGGCGGACGGGGCCCGTGACCGATATAATTATCATTGACTGACTATCGGGGCTTCTGTCATTTACAGTGAATTTACATTTCGCATTGATAGAGACAATCCCGATGGGTGGGTCGCGATGGCCGACGCTCTGCGACCGACACTGTCCGATTTCATGTTGCCGTTCCACTCGAGTGCATTTAGCGGTGCAAGTGAAAGTGATCGGTTCGATTGGTTCGGGTTTTCGGCCGCTAATCGAGCCTATTCATTTTTGACACTCGCGTCGCTAATTGTTCGGGTAAACATTTCCTTTCAAAAATGCATCGTACGCAGCGGCTGACGATTTTTAAGCGTTCGCCTGAAACTTCCAGATTAATTACAAAATTGCAATCTTGGAGAAAATATTACTTTCTTTTCCATATATGTTTATACTGTATTTGATAAGTTCATCGGTCTCTGTCCATTCTGTTTATTTCGTTTGCGTAGGTAATATCGATTTTCATACATTTCCAGTAAAATCGTTTGGTAATTGTTCGGAACTTTTCGCCAATACTCTTTTATAATTCAATCGAATATTCACGAGAGAAATTGGTTTATTCGATTTATTTCATTTGTCAGCACTGGAAAAACTAAATAAGCGTTACTTTGTTCAACGACGGTTCCATCGAAAGCTGTTATTTTTCATATTTATTAATGAACGACTCGATGTATTGTTTTTTTCTTTAATTCTTATGCGAAGGTTGGGAGAATGAGCTTGAATGAAATGTCGAAATGGTTTTACACACGTGAATGGAAATGTTTATTTTCTAGAACGAGTTTTGGAATGTTAAGAGAGGACAATATATGTATAGAAAGGTCGACGACCCTAGGAAAAAGCGGTCCGTTTTATTATCTTCATTATTACGTCACTAACGAAGAAATGCATTGGTCATTGTTTCCGTTACGTAATTGTTTAATTATTTCCTTATGTAATTTTTTCCATTCGTTCCAATTTCATTTCACGGCTGTCCGCGCGTTTAAATTAGTTTAATGAACGATAATTATTTCATGAAAAAACGCGACGACTGTCCAGAACATTGCAGGTTTAGCGCACTGTCAAATTACTCTTGCAAAATTATTATCGCAATATAAATATTATTAGAAGTAGCTTGTAGAAAAACCGAGGAACCAACTTCATCGGCGCCATTAACGAATATTGTACGCTCGATCACGTTCTATTCTTATAAAAATATAGCATCCGGAGATTATTACGATTCTGCCAAGACTATCGATCAATTTTGCGACTCCACCGGTAACATCACTCTCAAGGATATTAATGTACTTCCTTATCGAAACGACACCAGACAAATGACCCTCATTTTTGAAAGTCAATTTTACCAGAAGACTGCACTGATAAACCTCCGGCTACAGTATTAGATGCGTATGAAGTATTAGAGGCGGGGCAATCAGTCGGAAATCTGCTCGTTTTTGGGACGAGAAAAATTCCCTTTTTTTCCCTCGTCCTTATTCCATTCTCCACATTTTATTACCGCCTGTCAACAGTACATTACCGATGCAATAAATAAAAATACTAATAGAATCGGGTTATTTGTATATCACTTTGGTGTATTAATGAAAATCATTCTTCCAAATTTTTTTGATATTTACGCTATCCAATAAATTTTTTCTTAGGAAAGTTTAAACAAACAGCAGCTTCCCGAACAGCAATAATCATTCGTAAAACTCGCAGTGTCCCCATTTCCGGGAACACGAGCGAACCATAACTCGAAACAGCATCCATCACGGGCCTCGCATTATTCTCCACCGGTGCCCATACATTTCCTCAACCTTTAACCCGTGGAACCCATCGCGGCCGAGTCCCCAGACCCGTAAAAACGAATCGCCCTTCAAATTACCATCTAATAAATCCTCAAACTCCTCTCTATCAATCTACCGGCGACTAACGATGTCCCTCGGTCCCATTGTCCCGCGACAATACCTCAAATCCGCACGAAACGCCGCTTGTCCGGC
Source organism: Lasioglossum leucozonium (assembly GCA_028454225.1). Lineage (NCBI taxonomy): Eukaryota > Metazoa > Arthropoda > Insecta > Hymenoptera > Halictidae > Lasioglossum > Lasioglossum leucozonium. The sequence continues at coordinate 11,425,213 of CM052209.1, read as the reverse complement.
GTGCTCCGTCGAGCGAGAAAGATTCGGGTGCGGTGGGGCAGTCGCGCGCGCGCAAAAATCCAAATAAAAACACCCCACTGTTCCCAAATCATCCGCGGTGCGATTTTCTTTTTCCAATCAGTCGCCGAACCGGGTCACGATCAAGACATTCCGCGACGTTGCGCCGCAAGCGGAATACAAAACCGGATCGACTCGAACGATCTCTTTCTTGAGAAAATAAAAAATCGAGCTGCCGGCGCGGCGCGCGGCGGTGGGCAACAAATGCACTGTTTGCAGAGGGCAACGTCTCTATCGAGCGACAGGCGTCGATGTTTGTGTCTGCGATCTAAGGAAATTATTAATTCCTATATAAACTTCTAATATTAAAAAAAAAAGAAAGATTTAATTTCGATCTTGAAAGGAGCCATCTACCATGAAATTCTTCGAGGATAAAAATGTTTGTAAACCACGATCGATGGATCAGTGTGGATAGAAGAGCAACGCAAAGGTTCGCTCATTATGCGGGTAGTATGAAGGATCGGCAACGCGGTCTTTCTGAATGATTACCCCTTCAGGATCGGACGCAGCCTCGATTTTATCTGGTTGACACATGACAACGTGGAAGCCTCGATTACAAATGCGCGGAACGTGGGCACAATATCGGTGGAAAAATTGGACCCGCCCCGGAATTCGATAGACGCGTCAAAAAGAAGGGCGTATAAATAGCGGGTTCACGAGAAACACGTAGAACGCCGTGAAAAATCGACCCTCCGACAAGGCATCGCGATTACTCGGGTGGAAGAGAGAGAGAGAGAGAGAGAGAGAGAGAGAGAGAGAGAGAGAGAGAAAGAGAGAGAGAGAGAGAAAGAGAGAGAGAGAGAGAGAGAGAGTGAGAGTGGGAGAGAGAGAGTGAGAGTGAGACAGAGAGACACGGGGTGCTCTCGGCAAAATCGTAAAAAATGACCGATCGTTTCCTGAAGAATTCGAACTACATGTAGACATTCTCGTTATGTCGTTCCTGTTACCAATGGCAGTGGGAATCGATCTTCGAGCGAGAAGGGCAAATCTGTGGTCTGTCATGCCTGTCCTTATAAATAACATATTATCTCGAGTATGTTTCTGATTAATTAATTCTGATATAATCTCCTAAATTTTTATTAACACTAAACATACCAAGCACGAGAAGCGATTCAAATGTTTCAGCTTATAACAAGGCTTTATTTATTTAGATTTTGTGCAATTTTTCTTTCAATATGTGCTTATAATTATAAAATATATAAAATCGGTAGTTTGACCGGAAGTGGCAGGTTCAGTGTTGATTTAATCGTCTTTGTAAATTTTTGTGGCACTAATAAATTCCATCGGTACGATTTTCATCCTCGACGTTTCAGCATGATCGGCGCTAAATCATTTTCGTGCTCGATAAACGCAGCTGCGAGCGTCGATACACGATGATAGCTCGGCAGGAAAGGAATTAAAAGAGATCGTTTGAGGAGGGTCGGAAATCCGTGGATCGACGATCGATCGCACGATCGAGCGCGCACACCCCCAGGGTGCATGATTCGCTGTCGATGCTCGACGGGGTTGGCTTATTCTGTTGATTCAACGAAACGTTTCGCAACCGGGGCTCTCGAATACGTGTTTGGCCGCCGTCATTTTCGCGGGTTCGCGCGTCAGCGCTATTTGATCGACGTGATCCACCTCCCCCCTCCGCCCATCGGCACCGCGGCGCTACGGATGGGGGGGGGGGGCGAGGGAGTGGAAGAGAGAGCACGTTGAAACGATTAAGTCCTGTGGCCACATTCAACGTCACACGTATCTAAACGCCATCGGGGAAAATGTGAATATTATTAAACGCCGACGAGCCGAGCCCGATCCGTACCCGCGGCCGTTACTGTTTCCATTAAAAATCGTATTATACGTCGCATCGACGTTGACACTCGTGTGTACATTCCTCCCCATTGTTCCCGCCGCCTTCCGTCGCGAATTTTGCGCTTTCCGTTACAGCTGTCCGCGGATTAATACACGCTTTTCGCACCGGATTAATGGCCGCTGAACGCCTACCCTAGTTTTATTTGATATCGATCGTCTTTTCGCGCCGCGCCGCGCCGCACCGCTGTTGTCCCCTGCAAGTATTTACTTCAATTTGTTCGAATCGAACTTTCGAATGACCGCTTTCTGGTTTTTTTATTTCACAATTATTGAACTTATAATGATGCTCTCACTGAAAACGATTGTACACTATAATGTCATTTTTATAAACCGACACGTGCCAGTCATTTTTACAGCTCAATAGGTTTAGTGTTAATTATTTCATTTTAGTTTAAACATGTATCAACTTGTATGAAAGCTGCTTAATAGATTTTTGAAATTATTCGACAATGTTCGGTTTTCTAAGCATATCATGGGAAATGTTTAATATATTTTCTGGCATTAAAGGACACTGAATGTGTACGTTGGCTGTGTTTGCAGAGTGTCTAAAATTGTCCATTGAGGCTCGTTAGACTTAATTGAAGGGTCAAACGGGATTAGCGGATTAAATCTGATTAACCTCGTAGATCCTGAAACAAGGTGCGGAGAGTTCGTAAAATCTTTTTCAGGGACCGCAAGAAACTTTGTCACACGTGTCGGTCCGGGACCAGATCGCGGAAAATTTAAAACAGAAAATGTCCCCGGTGCTGGAACCGTCTCATTTCGAATTCGGTGTCCATTAGTTTTAATTTAAAAATCTTTTAACATGAGATAACGCGAGTGCGCGAGCGCCCGTTCATCAACGATATGGACGCTGCTCTCGAGATTAATTTCATGTTGGCTGTATCTTGCTCTATAATTTTAATCACAAGATTTATATTAATGTAGATTCATTTAATTTCATATTTTTAAGTCGTTGCGAAACGATCAATATTGAATGTTTAATATTAAACCTACATTCATTCGCTCACATTCATTATTATAATATAAATAAATTTATATATAAATTTTTAATAAGTAAAAGTTTTTAATAAGTTGGTTTAAGCTTAACACGAAATTTTCTCCATGACAAAACAAATTTCTCTAGAACGTGAACCGGAAGTCGGTCAAGATACAGACCTCGGTTCTTAAATGGTAGAGCGATTCACGGAAACAAAATTGCGACCTTTCCACGGCGCGTCACCTGTTCCCACTTCGCGGATTAAGTGTGTCCCGTTTATAAATAATGCAGTTTGCAGTCGCAGTTACACCTTTCCACTGGGAAGTTTACATCCGGCGGAATTTCAATGGGCCGTCATGAATATTCCGTAAATAAGAGGGTGTGAGGGGGGTGGAGAGAGAAGTAGGGTGAGAAGCCCGGGAAAATTTGAACTATTTAAATTCCGTGCTGCTGTTCACCCCATGCCACTCCCTCCCCCGCGTCCCCTGCACCCCATCATTCTTGGGCCACGAAGGATTCCGTGACAAGGTGCTGTTATCGTAATTAAAATCTACTCGGCCCCCGGCGAAATTGACTGTGAATAATTAGACTCGAATTAGGAAAATAGAAATTTGCATGATCTCCTCCTCTCCGGCACGGTGAACGGGCTTGAGGGAAATATTAAGAAGCACGGTGTAGACATTGATAACGAAAGCAGATTATACATATGTATACATACACATAATATACGCCGTGGATAACGCACCTACACGTGCAATGGAACACGGCAGGGATTAACCTGCTGCGCAACGCTTCGATGATTGTTACGCGTGCTCTCATTAGCGGGCATGTGAAACTGCAAGCGGTTGAAGAGAGTCCGCGAACGGTTTCGGTTAATTAATTGACCGGTGCCGCGCTACGCTGTGCTATGCTCGATCGCCGAGCGTATTCGGTTTATACGTTTCACCCGGGCGGTCTTGCGAATCGCTATGACGGACCTGCGAGAACCCACTATATCTTTGATTATTCTGAATGGGGCTTGCGAGCCCCGATTTTTCAATTTTCCGTTTCGAGAAACCTGTACGGTGTCTGTGTGCATTTTTCGAAAATTGTTTTTACTCGATACGTTGCTCAAAATTCGGGTATCGAATTCGGGAGCAAAATCGTTTGTCAGGGTTTCGGACGTCAATTACACTGTAGAATAAAAGAAGCTCGTACAACGAAGCGCAGACCGTGATGTTCGCAATATATTTTTTCGTTGTGTGTCGGAGCAACCAATATTTAAATATGATGTGATTGGGTTGAGCGTGCCGGACGGCAGCAGCAGATAGAAAAATAAATCGAATCTATTTCCCGGCATGGCGGAACGTTACAACGCCGATCACGGCGAAAGAAAATCGGGGAAAATTCGATCGGTTTTTCCCCCTCACGGTCGCTAATGAAACACACGTTTGTCGACGATGCGAAAAAGCGGCCGCAAGATGATGCACGCTCGTTATCCCGCGCAGGTGCATCGGGCGTTTTAAATATTCGGGGCAAATAAAGCACACCGCGCCGAGCAGAATACCCCGTGACCGGTTAATGGCGGCTGAACCGAGATAAAAGCTCCGGGCCATCGCGCCGCGTCCTCGTTGACGCGATCGTCGAATTTATTCCGGGGCAACGGGAGAGAACAAAGACATATTTCACGGGCCATCTGAGCCCGGGCCGAAGCTCGAAGAGTAAAAGAAAAATATGGGAGGAGCGGAGAAATAGTATAAGAAAGTGAAAAAATCGAAAGCGGGTGGCGGGCCGGCCGCGAGGCGGAGGAGGAAGATAAAGAAAAAAGGAATTACGCAGCTCGCTGCACTCCGATTGCCTCATTTTACCCGGAGCCGAAACTAACTGCGCGTGTACACGATATTAATGGTGTCTCGCCCCCGGGACGTCCCTGCCAAGCTGGAATTCATCTTCTGCAAAGGATCACGGGATCCTCTCGATGATCGATCTGCACCAGCTACCACCAAGCGGTAATACTGACGCTTTTACCCCGATATTTACGACTGTGCATTTCCCCGCGCTATTTCCGTTTCCGAAGGATTAAAAGCAATGTTTTGTAGTTCATTGACTCTCGTCGGAGCCTTCGATCGGATTTAATGCAGTTCGAATTACGTATTTAACTGGATGAAACGATTAATATCCGTTTCGGGCCACCGAAATCACGACGTGATATTTGCGGTCGATAATAATCTCGTTGAAATTAACGCGTTTGTTGTTTTATAACGGAAGTGCGTTTCGACGAGCATTAAAATATTTGATATTCCGCGGAGCGTCGGATGTAATTAACAAAATTTTAAAATCTGCACCGCTTAAGGTAATCCTCTCTTTCTATTTCCCTTTAGAGAAAATCATTTTTTCGTTTGCTTTTAATATTAGTAAAGTTCCCGAGACTTCCTCCGTTTCGCCTGCATTTTTCATCGGATACGTGCAATTGCACTCGCTGTCCGCGGACAGCAAGATATCAGTGACCCGGTCGAGGCTTCCAAAATATCCGAACGTATTATATTTCCGTGCAATTAAGCCGGCTGGATGAAACTGTACACCCTCCGCTCTTTTTTCCCTGTGAGATCGCCATGGCGAAATCGGGCACAGCAGAAAAGCAGCAACGCGGAAAGACCGGGTTAAAGAGTGGTCCATCGTCCGTCCGTAGTTCGTCGCGAGACATCGTTTTATATTTGCAAATGAATTTAACGACGTCGCCGATCCTTTAACGGCCTGTTATCTCCCATTAACTCTCGCCCTGCACACAGAGCCCTCGTGCGTCTTTGTTGTAATGACCGTCGACGCACGATTTCCATGGGATTTTACGATCGACTCCTCTAAATGATCGTCCTGGCCAATTTTACGGCGTGCTTCTTGTGTCCCGCGATACCCGGGGTCAATGGACCGTGCCACGTAACCGCATTGATCTAAGGAATTTATGTTCTAGCCCGGGGCGAGGGAGAGGGGGGAAGCTGCAACTTAATCGTCGGCCACAAAAATCTGCGAGTTATATGCAGTTACCCGCGGTAACAGCGTGTCCGACCACATGCAGACCTATTCTACTGCAGCACCGTTGCGATAGATCTCGACGAAAGAAACCTCATTTTTATCAACTTTTAATTTATTTTTTATCTGGTTGCTCGAACTCTTCGTTTATAGTTCATCATGCTCGTTAAACGCGAAACAACAAGAAACAGAAGACCGTTGAACGCGGATTACTTCACCGATGATTAATGGTCCCCGAGCTCCCCCGACTAAATTAAAAATCAAAGAAACTTTTACTCGAGTTTCGACAGATCGATCATTCGTAATTAGATTCCCCTGGCTCCGGTGGCTAATTGTGAGTGACTAAAAGGTTGTCTAAAAGCGTCTAGACTCGACAGTCATTAATTATTAGACTAATTATAGGGTCTCCTCCCAGCGAGGCGAGAATTTTCTAAGTGTAATTCCCATTGAACATCAAGCTCGTTTTCCCTGTCAAAATTGCGTTGAAAATTCTATTATGCTTCCTCAAATTCATAATTTCACACGAACCGATAAAATTGCACTGTCTATTAATTATAGAGAACTTCAGGTAATAATGAGAACGAACTAATCCAGTTATATCAATTAGCAATCGTTCCAATTTTTCAGTACCCGTTAAAATCGGAGAATACACACGGCAAGATATATACATATATAGCCAACTAGAACAACGCAAGTCCAATTACCAAGGCCTCGTCAACGCGGTCCGGTTGAGCGTTGAATCGAATCTCCATTAATATTTCGTCTAGCTCGCCTAATCAGATTCCATGCTGACAGGATTGCGGCGATCGAAGAGACGCGTCGCACAAAAATCGATTCCGAATCGAGCGTGTATTAGGAGAAATGAATCGGTTCGCGGAAGGTTAATGTCGTTTATGCGATCTATTCACGTTGGTGATTCAGGATCCATGTCGCTTCGCCGGACAGAAATGTCGCGTGAATGATTTCGCGAGTCTGCCGTGGCGTGTCGCGTCGTGCCGTGCCGTGGCACGAGGAACTCTCTGGTTCATAATTGAAATGCGCTCGTTCGAGCGAAAGAGACGCTCTTCCAGACTAACAAAAACTGACGATGGGGAAAAGGCCGTGACGAGGGAGAGACGTGCCGAGCGAGGGTGGCGTTGACGAGACACTAAAAGGAGTCCTCGAGAGGAATGACCGGCTGGGGAATGGCAAATCGAGAGGAATCGAGAGAAACCGAACAAACAGACCCGAAACCAAAGACTTGCCCCCGTCTGATCCAGCCGAGAGCTGATTTATACATATATTTCCGTAATCCGCTCGTAATTGCACGGAAACGGACGCGGACGCGTTCTTCCATTTTCCGCGTGGATTTTTCAAATACAAGAGAATCCACAGTAATTACCTGGAGACAGAAATAAAATCGTTCTTAAATTTTTATATTTGAAGAGAATAATTAAAATTCCACTCCTCGAAAATTGAATTAAATTAAACATGACCAGCAATGTTCATATTGACCAAGGTGTTAAAAATTCCATGAACAACGTCCTCTGTGAGAATTCCACCCTATACAAATTAGATAGGGAAAGCAGTGTTTAAATTCTGGTGGTGCTAAAGTTCCGCGAACAATATCAGCATCCTCTCTAAAGTTTCGGCTGGAGGGTTCCACTTTTCAGGGTTCGATAAAGAACGGAAAAAAGGGGAGTGGGGTTTCGGTATCAGGTCGCAAAGCTGTCAGTGCGGAGGGCGGTGAGGGCGGTGAGGGGTTGGCTCGTTTCCGAAGTTCGATTTCCTAAGCGATCGAGGAGCCCCGTTAATTTTCGCTCGCGCATAAACAGCCCGCCCCTCCCCGACCGCGCTGTTTCGCGGCGATAGCGGGAAAATTTAAAAGTAGCGCCGCGAGACGCGTGCGCGAACCCGCGTTTAATCCCATCTGCTCGCGAAAAATATCGGCGCGTTGCATGCGGATGCAACGGATGCAGCAGGCCCGTTACCCTCGCGATATTATGTAACGCGGGCGCCGATCGCGAGAGTTATCGCGTTACCTATCGACCATGTATCCGAGAGAGAGAGAGAGAGAGAGAGGAAGGAGAGAGGCACTCCGTAACTCTCGATAATAGAAAGGGCGGCGTGCAGCACACGCTCTCTCGATATTACTCCTGACAGAAAAATCAATTGAGCAGTGTTCCCTCTCATCTGGCCCTCTCCCCGTCTCTCCGGCTTCTCCCTTTTCACTCATCCCTATTTCTTTTTATTACCGCCCTCCTCTCGCGTTTCCGTTTTCGATTGCGTTTTATACGCTCTCTTTACCGTCTCCTCGAAATTCCTTCCCGTACGTCTCTTTTTTACCCTTCTCTCCACCCCTGTTTCAGCCGTTTCCACGGAGGAACGCCACCTTCTGACCTCCCACGCAAGCTGTTTATTCGATTTCGCTGTTCCACGACCAGACTGTCTCTTCCTGATTTCGTTTCGAAGATGGCCACCAGCTTTCTAATGGAAAGAGAGTCTTCTCCTTGTCGGAATTTTCTTGGGTGCCTCGCGCGGTCGAACATTTTGCCGACTTTATCTAATTTTCCGTAATTTTTCAGACGTACAATTTTCAAAAGTGCTCGGATCACTGTTCGTAGAATTTTCGGGGCGTTGTGTATGTAAAACGCTGCCAGCCGCAATTTAATTTTATCTAGTTTTCGTGGCATACAATTTTTAAAAATATTGTTTGTAGAATTTTTGAAAAAGTACGCACGTTCGTAGAATTCTGGGTGCATTGTCTACTTTTAGAGAGTAGAATTTAAAAAATGCGTGAACATAATATTTGTGGAATTTTCGAGCCTCGTGAACTGCGTTGCCGTTCGATTCGCAGGAATGTTATGGAAGCAAAACATTTTACAGTCGAGAATTATTCGAAATATGTATAGATAATTCTTTTAGCAAACAATTTGGAGTTACTTAAGAAAACGAAAATAATTATTCGTTATCGAATAAAGTATTCTCATCACCCCCTCCCCCTCTATATTTGAGAACACAATTTAATTGGTTTTTGAGTGCACGCGTACAATTTATTTTCTTTCATTTATAATGAATTCATTCGCCGCGAGTTTGTTGCCACAAATGATTGTCTATCTTTTGAAGAATATAAATGAAAGAGAATGAAAGAGTGAGAGAGAGAGAGAGAGAAAGACACACAATGTTCGCTTTGCGTTTTTCTACCTTTCAGAAACTCGCCTTCGTTCTTCTCTCGTTGTTACGTTTCTTTAATGGCTTTTGCCTTATTATAATATAATATGGTCGTTATTATTACTCTGCTTTTATATTTTCGCCTTTGCTCGTTATGTTTCTCCTTTTCGTTCATTATATTCTCCATTCCCTTTCGGCGGGCACACAATGGCGCAGTTTAAAGAATGTTCGGCGGCCGGCCCTTACTTTGTATGGTACGGTGAAATTGTATATATGTTTATTTATTCCCCCCCTCCCAGTGACGTATTCCATTCAAATATTATTGCAATTCGTCGGCACAAATGAAGTATACAGAAATATTTCCGATATTGATACCAATTATTTAAAGTAAAAATACCGGATACGATTATATGTATTACACCGTTCTCATAACGTTGGTGGAAAATATCGCGTATTTATTCACTATTTCACACTTTCATTTTGTTAAGGCCCAACATAGATTTAGTTTTTGATATTCGTACAGATTTAGATTGTAGTTAGCAATAAGACCTTCGCCCCGTCATTAACCGTCCATTCGAGCGCGACCGTGGCAGCCGTAAAACCCATGAGGCCATAAAGACCCGCGATTTTCACTGTAGTTTTTGGCTTTATTGTATACATCTGGTTGCCAGGTTTCGGTACTTCTCATTTTTTCTAGTCCGTTATATTTAGCATGCCTTGCCAAGGTCAACGCGCCTCCTGAGTTTATTACCTGCCACGGTCAAGGGTCGAAAACGCCTGAAATTAGTTTTATTAACGAAAAACCCAAGAAAGGCGGAATCTTTTACCTCCCTTCCCTAATTTTTGTACATTTTTGCAACCAACCAGAATGTTTCACTCCCCGTCAAGGCGACGAAGCCGAAGCAGCGTCGAACCTTTTTCTCAGATAGTCGATAGATCTCTAGAATAGCACATCGATAGTAGTACATCGCCGGTAGAACGCCGCGAGACAACACTCCGGGAACGTCATAGTTATACATCGCCACAGCGCGATATGGACATTATATCGTAGTCATAGTTCGTTTTGAAGCAAATTAAAACAGTGGAAACCAGTAAAAACATTCTAATTATTTCCCTAATTACTTCCCTAATTGGAAATTTGTGCAAACGCCTACAAGGCTCGAACACCCGAAGGACAAACACGAGCATTTAACACATTTACTGTTTAATCAGTGTGCGATATCGGAACTTAAGATGACCGTAAGCAGTTTCTTTCTTGGTTCGCAATGTCAAACAACGGCGCAACCATCGTCAGCACGTTAGCCGCTGGATATCGATTCGAGGGGAAAATTTTTCATCGAATTCCCGACGGGACGCTGTTATCGGTAAGTGTTTCAGCGACTCGTCGATCGCCAGCACGTGAAATAAATCCGAAACCGAGGCAAACCAGAGCAAACCGAAACGGCAGATCCACGGCCGCTTGCCGCAATATTAGAAAACCTCGATGGTGAGGTGTGGAGAGGAGGGGAGGGGCACTGTAATCTGGACTAATAAAAGACTTTCGAGGGAGCGCGCCGGTTGATTGTTCAAACTCCGGCCAACCAACCGAAATCAACCTGCCTCGGCCGGCCGGGCTGTCGCTTTGTACGATCCGCTACACCAAAAACTGACCGGCCGCCAAATAGAAACGGGGCCGCGCCGCGGCCCGGCCCGCCAAAGTCCCGGAATATCGGCGAATTAAGCCAGATCAAACAAAAAACGAGCCGCAAACACCATCGCACCCTTTGTCCGGACATAACGCGAAAACCCTGACCATTGATTACCACGGTCAAACAGCAATTTTCTCGAGCACAAAAGGAGAAATATCGACGAATTCGAGCGCACGGGGGCAGAAGTCGATTATCGAAATTGCCGAAGAGGCTACCAGAAACTCGGGAAAAAAAGAAAATTGGGAAAACGAGTGGGGGGACGGCGTACAGGTCGGCCGCGAAATTTCACGCTGACATCGTAACGCACACGCGACGTTTGTGCGTTGCCATACATAAAATATGAGCGATTGTTCTATCTCTCTCTCTCTCTCTCCCTCCCTCTCTCTCTCTCTCGCTCTTGGTAATACGCAGATAAAATATAAATACGAGGCCGGGACGTTTCGCGGAGTGCGCTTGATGCATATTTAAGTGTTATTCTGCTGCCATCTACTCTACGCACGCCGCGGAATTTACGCTGTGTCACGAACCGAACCCGTTACAATTTCAGCTTTTCGACTGTCCTCTTTTTGGCTAGCGATTTTTGCGAGTTGCTCGGCTCGGGGTTGCAAACCCGATTCTGCGGTTGCGCTCGTCCAGATTAATGTAATTTCACTTTTATTTTATCGAACAACATATATCCCACGCGTTATTTTCTAATCGAAATCGAACATGCTACCAGTCGCTGATATTCTCTAATCCTCCGAGGACAAATTCCTGCCCCTGTAACAGAGTGATTATGCAAATAAGAACATAATTATTCTCAATGTACTCGTTTCACAATGAAATTCGTTCTCCGAGATTCGCGGAACTTCCAGCTGAAAAATCGGACTCGATCGTTTGTTCGCAAAGCTCTTTTCCACCCCTAACTCAAAACAACCTGTGAGGATCCATTAGCACCGACTGGGAAATTGGTGTTTCTATTTTCGTTCCATGCGCGTGTAGAACGCAATCCGTGAATCCGTCGGAGTTCAACGACAGAACGAATGAAGCTAAAGGGGCAGGGGGGGTGAGAAATAAAGAGAACTGATCAATTGAATCGAAGAACAAAAAACGAACATTCACGATCGTCGAACAATGAAATAAATTTAATAAGTCGGCACGTTGTTTTCGCGCCTCGCTGTTCGAACAGAATCGATAGGAATCAACGACTGCATTAAATTTATAATTACGGTCTGATTAGCGAGGGCGGAGAATATTTTACGAACCGGCGCGGCGCGGCAGGCAATCTGAATTTAATAAAACTGTTTTCTATACTGCGAGGATGGTTGACGATTCAAGCTCGTTTATTGAACTAACGAAGACTTGTTTAAAAATAATGGGACCGATGCGTATTTAATTCGGCAAATAACATTTGTGAGAATCGATGAGATATACAGCGGAGAGATCCATTTATTGCTGTGTAATAAAAGATTATTCGATACGTGCTTCATTTATATTGAATCTGGTAATACAATTGTCCTGGATCAATTTAAAAGATACCTACGTATTCGTAGATTTCGTATTAAAAGTTCCACACGATAATTAAAGATTTTTCAAAGTCATCTCAAGATTATACACTTCGGATGAGTAATTGCACATTAATATTGACAATAGCGACCTCTTAGGTAGCTCCTTTCAATTGGAACAGCCTGTAGATGATACCGAGGGGGTTGGAAGCGGAAAGAGAAGGAAATCCTCGCGCAGCGTGATCGGGGATGATCAGTGTCCTCGGAACGTCGTGGAACGACACCTGAGAGCCATTTTTCAACGGCGTTCAAGCAGACGGGTGCTCGCTCGTTAAAAAATTAACCGTCCTGACACCGTTGAAAGCCCAAGCGCGTGTCCGAGCCGGCCCGGCCCGGCTCGTTGTCCCCCGAATCTATATTTCATCCGGTTTGCTCTGGAAAACACGTCCGCCATAGGTGTCCGAACCGATTCTATTATATATCATCGGAGATTTCAACGGGACGGGCGATTCGGCGGCGGCGATGTCCCTCGCAGAGCAGAGCAGAGCCGAGCGGTTTGGAAAAGCGTAAGCGAGGGTAGGAAAATGTAATCGGACCGATGGAACGGAACCGGCCAGGACCCCACCGTAGAAAACCAAAGCCTCGAGGAAAGTTTACATAACGGTTTTTGGTTTTCTGTCGCGCTCCCGGTGGTCTGTTTTCTGTGTCTCTGGCGCGGCGCTGTGCGGCGTGTCCGCCTACGTTCACTCGACGTTAATATTTGATGCGATGCGACAGATTGCGATCGGAGCAACGCCACGCTGATTTTTTCTCCTCCCGCATGCCCCGAACAACAGGTTAGCTCTCATCGCGTGCGTTTTAACCCCGGAATATTAGATGCTGCAAGCCATTTTTCTATTGCGAAATCTTTGACGGATATTGTTCCTGTTTGAATTGTTGTAGCTGCGTGAAAAAGAATCGGATAATCATGGCTTAGGCACGTTTCACAGCGTGAAGATTCCACCCTCAGAACGTCTATCTAGCATTTTTTTTTCTGCGAGCTGCGTCCATTAGGTGGTCGAAGAAATATCGAGAAGGAGGAGGATTTTGGATAGAACGCGTAAAAAATCAATTGGATATAGTGATTCGGTGCGGAGGATAATCCTGGTCGTTCGCGAGTCGCGTGACGGAAACAATTCCGCCTCGATCGACAGCATCTGCCGGGTATTTTCGTTCTCGCTCGAAATTAAATGGACCCGCTTAAGGTGCGAACGTACCTGCGCCAGTGCACGTCTTTATTGATATTGCCAATTCCATTTTCTTCATAAAGCCGTGCACCGTCGCAGTCGAACGATACCTCGCAGCGTAACTGCGATCTCCAGTCGCGATCCGTAGTCGATTTCGGGATCGCCAAACGATCTAACGATCTCCGGAAGTGAGGAATCGTCTCCCGGTGACCAGTGTAGTACCTTTCGGATTCTTGTACGCGTGGTGCACGTTTATGGCCCCGCGGGAACCGATGATAAAATAACTTTTTTAACGATTTTTTAGCGATGGGATCGTGTTGCTCTTGCTGGCCGTCGCGCCGCGCCGGTGATAAAGCAGCGCAAAGTCTGATGGAACGGTGCCGTGTAATGTCGCTTTTATGGCCGCGTAATGTAATAAAATAAATGGCCGCCACTAGTATAGGTATATAGGGTGGCGCCCAACTGTTCGCGAGAATCGATAAGCGATTTTCAAAAGAAGATCCGGAAAGTAGAAAGGATCCCTCTTTCTATCGTTTCCCGTTTCCACGGTTTGTCCGCGAATTATTTATTTGTCCCCGCGTGTCCACGGATTTATGGCGGATAAAATCAACTCTTGCGCGTGCGACACTCGGAAATGGCTTTCCAAACGATCCTCGAAATGTGTTTCGTTTAACGAACCGGGACTCGGTGATTTTATTTAGATTTTTTCACCGTGACTCTACTCTTAACACTGAACATACCAGATTTTTTATTTCACGATTATAGAGATTACAAGGATGCTTCAATCGATAAATATATTTAGTAGAACAGATATTATAATATGAACCGCGCCGAGTTCACGTAAATTTAATCTTGCAATTTTTATGAGGCCAAATCTACCTGCTACTTGTAAACCTCGGTAAAGTGTTAATCCTCCTCATAAAGACATCAACTTACATAAAGACATCAACCATACGAATTAATAAAGAAATCAAAGCACAGGAATCCAAAATTATTTTCAGTTTTCCATGTTCAGAAAACCATGCACTCTCGAAAGCTTTGCTTTAATGATCGGATGGAATTTAACAAAGTTCGGTAGAATTTAATGCAATATTCGTCCATTTTCGCTCAGTGAAAGCTATTATCATTGATAACAAGATTCTACTACGTTCTACTATAATAAAATTATTCTGCAAAAATGGAAAATTGTACGATCGAAGGGGAATATCAGCTTTTCGACTGAACAGAAATAGAAAGGTATTCGTTCTCACCCTCGGCGCGACCAAGAATTAACAACAGGGTTTTCAACTATTAGATTGTCGTAAACTTTGTTCCCGAGAAGTTAACTGAATTGACGTACTTTTTCAGTCAACTGCTAACAGAAATTATCTTATTTGCATGATTTTCAACGTATCGAAAATTCCTAGAATGTACAATTTTTCTCAATGTAAAAAAATTGCAAGTCGCAAAGCACAAATTAGCACACAGAATCCCCAAATTCGATTCTCCATTTAGCACAGAGTAAACGGATACAACGTTTGCAAAACACCCGGTAAATTTCGAAACGAAATTTCGGCTGGGAAACACAAGCCGCCGCATAAAGTACACAAATTAGCAGTTTTTATTCGTTCCTTTCGTAGCAGCGAGTCGTGTTTCATGCCGTTCGCGGAGCTCTCCGCTAAAATAATTTGATTTATCGGCGCGGGGAGCAGCCGAGTTTTATGTCCCGTCCGTTTCCGCGGGAACTTGTTCGCAACTTAACTCGTTCGAACGCGACGATCGCCTGGTCGAATTAGCTATTCCGTTACGGACGTTACACGGCTCCATTATAACGCGATCGGTTCTCCGCGAAGAATGATCATTTTCCAAAGACTTAGATTAAGGAAAAGATCGATCGGAAAATCGTTTCGCGACACACACGCACGTACACATCCATACACACGCTGTTTTCGTCGAGTTTCTCTGGAAATTAATGTCTAGCTACGAAAACGACGCCACGCCGGTTTTATGACAGCGTGTAGCTTAATACGCGATCGCCTAATAGCCTGTACCGGAGAAAAGGTTTAATAAAGTTTAAGGAGGCCTTCATCGGCAGAACTTGTATAATAAAGATATTTCCGACGGATTCCAATTTCCGTAAACTGATCCATAAAAATTTATACCCGCTGCGCGCTGATTTCAATACAATCGGGCCGGCCACCAAGATTTCAGCTACGTCTCTTGCCAATGGAACTTGTTATCTGCACCGATCTTTTAAAATTTCAATATGTCGTGTTCTATTTTATCGCGCGCTATTGTCTGTACGGGATTTTGTCAAGTTTAACGAACCGGACTATGTTCATAACAACGGATGCGTTTCATTCGCTCTATCATGGGACTTCAGGTATGAAAAATTGTAAAATTTTAATTGACATTTTTAATAAGGTTCTCCCATGCGAAATACTTCGCGGGAATCGAAGTTCCGATGAATTTTAAGGAAGGAGCAGTAATATTCAGGGGAAGAAGTCTCATAAATTTCTTTCTTCTGGTGCCATTCTACTCGGACTGCAAGAAGGGGCGCCATATTGACTTTATGAACAGGAGGGGTTTCATCAATTTCTAATCTGTTTGACGTTTCGCATGAAATCAAGGAGCGGGATCCATGAAAACTGTTCGTCGTGATAAAACTTCGAATCTATAATAAAATTTGGCGAAAATATCAGACCTTGAAAAAAAAAAATAGCGGTAAGTTGTAAAAATTTCGAGAAAATTCTCAAGGAACTACCAATTCGAGCGAAACAGGTTGCCCTATTGATTTGAAAAAATTCGGATAGAACTGCTGCAACCGGAAACACAGGGGACCTGAACAAAAGGAGCTGAAATAAAATGACAGTGGCAATCTCCTTCGATTTGGGAGGGGGAAGACGATCGTCGGGGGCATGGCTTCCTGTTCGACCAGAAATTCTAATTTTCCGTGTAAAAGGCGCGACGGCTAAACTAGTCGGAAAATACCCTGGACGATCGCAATTGCCATCCCCGGCGAACCGGAATGAGCGGCGGGCAGTCGGAAAGCCGGCGCGGCGCGGCGCATTCTACAGCCCGTTTCTTACTTTGCACGACGGACGGAAAGCGTTCCCGCCGTTCGATATCCTAGCGACGAAGGAGCTGCCTCAATTTCGTCATCCGGGGACCCCATTATTTTTTATATTACCGTGGACGAGGTTTGCGAGAGATGAGAAAGACGAGGGAAGCCATCTTGCGCGGCTTCGCGAGCTTCTAAGGGTGCGTTTATGTTCGGACTGCGATAAACGATCAGGCGACAGCGTGATAACAGGCCCACAAAAATATCCTTATTTCACGTGGTTGCTATGAAGACGGTTAAAATGTTGGTAACTTTTTTTTTTTAATTTCTTGTAACTTTGTCGATTAAAATTTTCTTCGAATTTCCGTTTAGCCTAAACGCGCCCAGGACGTCGGGAAACATAATCTCTTCGACGGTGAAATAAGGCGCAAATCGAACGGGTGCACGCAATTCGAACACCGAGAAGATTGATGCGGACGCGTCACCTGGGACGGGATCGCGAATCTTCCTCGCGAAAATCGCCGCCTTGCGACATCCGCTTCCGCCTCCGCTTTCTCGATCATTTTAGACCGTGCAGCGCACCGTAGAGATCGAGCGGAAAATACGCCGCGAAATGGCTGCCAATGGCGATTAAAACGTTTCACTGGGAAAAAGAGTCGGCGAAAATTGTAAAACCATGTGAATAATTGCAAAGCTGTCAAGGCGAATGGTGTATCTCTGCATTGCAGTTTCTACGAATAAGATACCTTCTAAATTACGTAACATCGCGTTCGAGATTGTTAACGTTGAAGAGTAGATCGAAATTGCATAGTGGATTCTTTCTGCCACAGTTTATTTAACGTACGCCCCATTATTACCGAAGTTAGCGCCGATTTTAACGTTGGACTTCAGGATACTAATTGAATTTTCCTGCCTGAAAGATCGCTTCATTTGATTATAATTGCCTTTTCTAATAAAATAAAAATGATATTCATCAAAAAACGGACGTACGAAGGGAGTCGTAAAGCTTTACCTCGGACCTTTTGCTAATTTCTCTATGGGGTCGCGCCTCGTTTTGAAAGTATTCGCCGGACAGAGCGAAAGATTAATACTTTTCGGACAGCGAGATCCAAGGCTATCAAGAACACGAATAAATACATGTATTTACGAGTTAGGAAAAACAACGGGAAAATCGCACGGGGAGAACGGCCGCGACGATATACACGTCGAAGTCCCTGGAACGTCGGAATGATCGATAGCCATTCGATTTCGCCGCCGATTTAAAAAAAACGTCATCATGAATTTGAACGAAATATGCATTCGGATCGGTCCCCGGCCGTCGCGTCGCTCCGATGCATTTTTCCTTCGATTGACAACGGGAGAACGGTGATAATAGCGTACAAAGCCGACAGAGTGAACACGGTGGAAGCGATGTCGAAGTTTCCGCGGATACTGTATCAGGGAATTGTGTCTCTCGGTTGAATTCGAGTCCGCGAATATCGAGTGGAGAGAATCGAGGAACGCAAAAAGGCGAGCCGCCGCCTACAACAAAGAAAACAACTGGAAAAGGCCGACTGCAAAAAACTTTCTAGCTGCCATCGCCGCCACCACCGCCGCACCGGCCCGCATCGCCGTCGCGCGTGTATCGCGTTCGAGTCACGGGAATAAAAGTCGTTGTTTCGTTCTAATTATTTCGCCGCGCTTAAAAGAGTTCCGTTCGATTCCATCGGGAAATTTAAAGGCACTTACCTCGCTCTTTGCTTTTTAATCATAATGAATTTTACGCTAATCTTGTACCGTTGTCGATTCAATTAGCTCTCAAAGTGATTCGCATGCTTTTCATTCTCTCTGTCGTATCCGTACGACGAAATTAACCTCTCTCGCATGATCTGGTTCCCTGAGAATGATATTTTCAAGATTTCATTAATTTCACCAAATATCAGGTTCTCTCCGTTTCGTTCTACGTAACACGGATTACGCTAACAGCTGTGCAGCGGGACGCAATCCATTTCCCCGGTGCTCGAGACGAAGCGGATAAAGCCGTCGCAAAAATTAATAAAGCAATGATGGTAGCGCGAGGCAACAATGGAATCCGGGGTGTTGCATGTGTGTGCGTGTGTGTGTTTGTATGGGGTGGAAGAAAGGATCATCGTTGGTCCCTCGGTGGGACGACGGTGCGTCGGTGGTGGCGGCGGCGGCGACGTCGAGAGGCCAGGAATCCGGTATCTCGGTTAGATAAATCGCGGGATCGATCGATCCACTTCGAACGCATGAATCTTCCAGTGGCATCTCGGGGAAACGATTTCCGGGAAGCGGGCAGGAAACGGACGCCGATACCGATGGGAGGAAAAGAGAGTAGCAAGTCGGTGGGAGAAGGAGAGAGAGAGGGGGAGAGAGAGGGTCTACAGAGAGGAGAGGTTGCGAGAAGAGCGAAAGAGGGGACACGGAAAGAATAAGGAGAGCACGGAGGAGAGATGATCCCGAGGAGTTTTGTCGCCGGTGATACGATCACGTCGCGTCTCTGTCCTGGGAATAGCGCGCGATGCATCAAGTTAAATTGCGAATATCGAGCCGGGCCCGTTGGTACGAGTGAAAAATAAATCAAACGGCCCGAGCGGATCCGCTTGGTGCTCGCGCGAGCGCGTCCGTCATCGCGCTAAATGACTTCTCATAAACGGGGCGACGAGAGCAACCCCTTGAGCCGGCCACGCGCGTCCACGCGACCGGTATATGTATTTATTCATCGATCCGACGGGATATTCGCGGTATTCCGCGATGTTTTCTCCGATGAAAATTCGTTCGATCGGGAAACGACCGGCTTGAACGGTAACGAGATCGGTTGTCGCTCGACGAAACACCATTTATCCGAGCGGATACGCCGGCTCCAAATCGACCGAGCCTCTTCCGAATCACGGGGGACTCTGTTCGAAACGTCTAATCGGACGTATCGTTTCGCATGGAAATCGACGTGCCTCGTATTTGAAAAATTTTGTCGTACGTTAAATACCGGTCGTCTTGCGAATAACGAGATCTGTGAAAAGCGTCCGATATTTCGCGCGGGGAAAAATGGCTTCGGGCATCGGCTTCGTTACAACGGTGACGAAAAAACAGAACGACAAATGGGCTTCATGACGAGAGGAGGAGGGGCGGTGGTGGAGCAGGGGATGCTGGCTAAAAACGGATAAACCGACTTGTAATTTTTCCGCGTCTCGAAACTGTTCCTGTGTCGCGCGAGCAATGTGTGCAACGAGCGGAAAAAATTCTCTCAACTGCCTCACCGAAATAAATAAAATATAAAAATAGCACAGAGCGAGGGAAACAGAAAGAGAGAGAGAGAGAGTAAAAACAAAATGAGTGTAAAGGAGAGGAAAAGCGAGGGAGCGGGAAGGGAGATGCGCGCGGTGCTTTTCCGTTCGCCGCGGAAACGTACTATTTTCCGAATTAAATTACGAACAACGGGTAGCAGCAGCGTGTGTGTGTGTGTGTGTTTGTCCGGAGCGAAACAGACAGCCAGTGCCGCTGCTGCTGCTGCGCGCATTGATCATATCGACGAATCGACAGAGTAGAAGAGCGCTGACTGCCAGCCAGGGCTTTCGTTATATTCGTCGACGAACTGGTAGCGCGACGGCTAGTACAGCGAGAGCCTGCCTGAAAATAATCCTACCGTGGAAATTTCATTCCGAAAACGCCACCGCTTCGGTGACGGCGCGGTCGGGCCCGGAGGATGAAGACTCGCGCGGGAAAAAACTAATTCCGTCGTTATTGGCTTAATTCCTCGCACCTGCGCATCTTCGTTACGAAAAAAATTAATAACTCGATCATGATAACGGTCTATATAATAATGGGGAAAAATAGAGCCGGTTGCCTCCGATTCAGCTGAATATTTTTGTTTAATAACTCGAATTGTACGCGCGAACATCGAGAGCCGACCTCGTGGAATAATTTTTTCGTAATTTTTATCATCTCGCCAACAAAATTCTCAACGAACCTTCTTCCCCCTTTCCCGCGAAACAATTAACGACGAACGGGTACGAGAGTAATCGACGAGTTCTGGTTCGAGAAATCAATTCCGTGGGACCGGACGGGTTTGGAAAACGCGAGAAAAAGTTTTGCAGTTGTTTAACGGGGAAACAATTGAAAGGGACACCGGGAGTAGTTGGTTCGCTCGATTTCCCAAATCTCTGGTCGAGCAACCGGGTTCTGTCGTGAAACCGGGCATCGGTCTCCGAGAAAACTTTGCGCAGTTACCAGAGACCAAGCCAAGAACCGTAACCTATTTATCCCTGGGGCTGTTCTCTAATTTTTAATTTATCTTTTACAGGAAGGAAACAGCATCGCCGCCGCGCCGAAACGAGCCTCTTTCCAGCAAGTGTTGAGAACTTATCAGATCCTCTTCGGACCATTGACTCACCGGGCTACCCGTGTAAATCACCAACTTTCGGCCTTGGCTGTAGATTCGCTGTATGTACTCTGCGACGAACGGACCTCCGCGAATGCGTCGGTGAACACAACAGCTACCCTTGTAAATATCATCGAATCAATGCCACCGGCGAGTTTTCTTACACTTGTTTTTATACATAATTGTTTCAAGAATCGATCTGTAGAAACAGATATATGTTGAAAAACAGAGTGAGATCAAGACTTCACTGTAAAAATTTAGACGGCAAGATGGTCAAGAGACTGCTTGTCGACATGGTTGGCAAAAGTAATTGTTATAAATATTAACCAGTTCGAAATAATAAATTTATCAGTGCATTGTGTTCAATCAATTCATGTGCGTGCGGATGAGCAAGGTTTAAAAGTGATTCTGTACCTCGAGTTCTATTACCTACTTTTACTAAAAAATTAGATGGCAAGGTGGTCAAGGGAGTGCTTGTCAGCATCATTTGAAAAGGAATTGATATATTGATTAAACTGCTAGAAATAATGAGTTTATCAATAATTACTATCACGGCGATCGAAATCAACCGAAATTAGATGAAGTGGGGAGAGTTTCACGTCGCTACGCTGGTGCGCTTGAAGTCGGCGAGCGACTAACCAAGGACTAACCAGTGGCTGTCCACAGACTGACCACTGACTGACCACTAACAAATAGTGGATAATATCGAGCTAATAACTGCACACTTAGAATTTGTGTAAATACTGTATGCTAGAACAAGCAGTTCCAAGGAGAAGCCCCGGGGCTTTTCGAGGCACCTTCCCCGCTCAGATTCTTCTCCCACTCTTAGACTTCATCGTCACGATGTATAGTAGTAGGGAGCTCGTCGAACCTCGTCCCTGTGCCCTCCCGCGCCAGCACTGCCACCACTACCGCGCCACTCGCTGACTCTACGACTGTACGTAGTAGTGGGAAGAGGTTCGATGGTGGGGGACCTTGCAGTTGTCGGAGGGGAATAGGTTGGAACTACTTGTGCTAGAATGTAAGAAAAATTTTGTAAATTAATGTCCATGATTATTGCAAACCTATTCCCTTCCATAACATTTTGCAATGAGCAACGAGTAGTGGAACTTTTAGCGTTCTTAGTTCCATCACCGACTAGAGAATCTGGTCAGTATCTCGCCGCCACGACTCGTTACCGATCGGTCTTGGACTCGTTGGACGCACTTGCCTATGCCGCTGAATAATATAGGGGCTGGCAGACTTTAATAGTATCTCGTCGGCGCCAATGCTATCGATAGTTTGAATAGCAATCGGAGACTGAGGAATTCGAGTCCTTTCATATGGGGGGATGCGGAGATAAGTGGGGAAGTTTGGCCAGCGAATAAACATGACAATGCGCCAGGGGCTTAGCGGCAGCGACAGTGCTGCTACCTAAAGCTGTAGGAAACGAGAATGGAAACGGTAATCCAGCATGAAAGGGCCAGTTTTATCGATTTTCGAATCGCAGAATCGAACGAGCAGCGGAGGATGTTCCACGCGAAAACTGGGAATTAAGCGGTTGTTTTCCTGTTTGGCTCGGCTAACGAGACACGCTCAGTTTCACCGCCGCGTCTCGTACAGGTTGTCGAACCCCGAGCACCGCCACAAAGGCGCGTAGGTGTTATTACCGCAAGCACAAACACAGTTATGTCAGGTCTGCCCGGAAAGTTCCGACCGATTTCAAGTGTAGACAGAACGGCAGAAGTTCATGCGAATTCACGGTTCGATGCTCGTATTCCTGGATAGGCACTACCGCGCCGCGCTGCGCCGCGTCGAGCCGCCGACATTCTGCTTGTTTGATTAATGATTTCGTATGAAACATTAATGGTTTTAATTGAGGAGTGTCTGCCGGGGGTGATTGATGGCGACCGAGCTCGTAGGCGAGCGTTTTTTCGAGGCGTTTCGTTGCGGGAAATGCGCGAACTTCCACACCGATCTCCGGGAATTTGAGGGTTTTGCTGGTGAGTGGGGAGGGGGAGGGGAGAACTTTTCTGCTACCACACTTCAGTGGTCTTCATCGACTCTCTAGGATCGTTCTCACTAGTTTTTTCCCCAAGGTTCTTCCGTTTTTGGGATTTTTTTCTTTCTCTCTCGAATGCCAGAATTTTCTCAAATTTCTCCGTTACCATTTTCACAGCTCTACTCGGACTCTCTTCTAGTCAGGCTGTAGCATTTCCGCAATTTTCCAAATATTCCTCATTTTCGCAGTTGCCCCCCTCCCCCACCGAAAATGTCTTCCTCAGAAGAGGATTCAAAAGCTCGCCTAGAAGAAAGAGAACCCGAGGCGTTTGACGAGCAGAGAGGGGCGGGTGGTTGTCGAAGCTGCAGAGACGAGGGTGGGTGGTGTCGCGATGTTTGCTCCAAGAGAGAAAAGATGCACTGTATGCCCGAGGGTTGACTGCGGCTGGATCGCGTATGTGTGAATCCACTTCCGCACAGAGACAAATACGCGAACTAAGACATACTTCTCTGTACACGGACGGCCGTACACTGGTGCACAAAAATTTAGCGGACTATTGCGATTCCTGTCCGTTGTCTAGAAATGTAATTAAAAAATGTGTCAACCGTGATTGATCGAGCAATGTTTCGCTATCACCATTCGCTATTAATCGTTCCATGAAATTATCAATCGAACCGTGTCGATTAAATTCCTGGGAGACACTGTTGAACGACAGTGTACCATTCCAGGATGATAACGGGATGACCATGCAGGCTAGCATCGCAGTTGGGAAGCGAGCAGAAGATCGAGAGAGGCAATCGAGAGAGAGAGAGAGAGAGAGAGCAGAAGAAGAGAAACGGGGTGAAAGATTCGCGATAGACGGATCGAGAGGGGTGAACGGAGGAAATATCAGCGCGATAGGTACAAATACGACGCTATATATGACAGTTTGATGTATAGTTGAATTTTTATGCCGGCGAGAGATGTTATTGCCGCGTCACAGGATGAATCTCTGATACGAGACGCCGAGTGGGGTAGGCAGGGAGGGCGGCAGACCGAGGAAAGTTGGCAGCGGAATCGATATCGCATGATTTATGCTTAGATTGAGTTTTTCCGTCCTTTCTCTATATCCCTGGACCCCTTTTTTACCCTCGAAACGTCTGTTAGAACTGTCCGTCTACGGTTCCTTTCCATCACATCCCCGGCGCCTCACCTTTTCCTCTTTGTCGGCGTAGACGTCATCGATTCTACGACCGGCTGGGAACCTAATTTCAA
Organism: Lasioglossum leucozonium; assembly: GCA_028454225.1. Taxonomy (NCBI): domain Eukaryota; kingdom Metazoa; phylum Arthropoda; class Insecta; order Hymenoptera; family Halictidae; genus Lasioglossum; species Lasioglossum leucozonium. Next base: position 11,401,116 of record CM052209.1, on the reverse strand, counting down.
CGGGGATTGCGAATCGGAATCGACGCAGTCGATTGGTCGGCTTGTGTTTGCTTTGTGCGGAGTCCGTGCCGCGATTCTCGCCGTGTTCCAATCAAATTCTCCCGCGAACATCGGTCGACGCGTCTCTGTTTCTCATTTTTCGACGACTCCTTTTCGCGATACCGACGCGAAATTAGTGCGGGCTCGATCCACCCTGCAATTTTTGCCCGGGATATGATTTCCTGTTAACGTACACACCAGTCTCCGAGAAGCTGCCAATTTTTTGCGGAAAAATTCAGAGACGGTGGAGTTCATTACTAGACTGCGAATCTTTATGCATTTATGAAGAAATCGGTTTGGTGAGATATAAAACAGTAGAATAAGATTAGAATAATTTAACAATATTGTAGTGTTGTTTTCAATGTAACGAACTCAATGGATGAAATAAATTTTTGCAGAACATTTTTATTTTACTTAAACTACATTTAATACCCCAGTGGATTGGATCGCAGATTCATTAATTGAATCTATACTGTTTCAGTTTGTTCTTCTACTAAGATTTATTAACGACATGTAAATGAAAAACTAGATACCGGAGGATTAGTCTAACGAAAATCTCCGAGCACACTTAAAGTTACATCGTTACTGCAGTCGCAGAGCTGCGATCTTCCGGAAAGCGATCGTTCGGAAAGTCCTATTTACTTTTACAGGTATCTGAAATGACTTCTATAAAGAACATTTTTTCGATACTTTTTTAAGGTCGAACTTCGAGTTCGCAAGTAGAGAGAGAGGGGGATAGAGGGACTCGAGACTCTCCCAAAGCGCATACATTTCTTTTTATCGAGTATACCGTAGCACCTTACGACCCGCGGCCAAGTTAAACATAAATTCCCTTTTATGGAATTGGCACGGCGCGCGAGGGTTTCCTGTTCGCGTTGCTTCTCGGCGAAGTTATGCATAACTCCGACGCATTTCTAGATCGAAACGAGACTACTCGGCAGAGAGAGAGAAAGCGAGAGAGAGAGGAGTTATTAAAACAAACCCATTATCCGGAAATCGGTAACGATTCGTGAAATCGTATTCATGACCCGGGACATTCGTCTTCGGAATTGTCAGCTTCTTCAAAACGATCCTGCGAAACAACCCTCCAGCCGCTGTATCAAAAATTATGTTACACGAGTAGTATGATCGGCTCTAAAAACATTCTAATGGTTGTCTGGAAGAAGGGCTCCGCGACAAATTTTTTAAATTAAAAAAGAAAACAGCTGAAAATTACATAGGCCATTCTGCCGTAGGAGAAAGACTGAATACTGAAAGACTTTTCTTACGTTTTTTTTTTCTTATTTATTTATTAATGTCGCATCAGCTAGTAGATCGTCAGCTGATAGAATTCATTTTTGTACGGTTGCTTTGATTGAATGTGAAACCCATTAATTTATAGTCGCAAGTCCGCAGTGCTCCTAAAAAAAAATAAAATAAAATCCCTCGAACCGTTCACCCATTATATTTCTGTCCCGATTCGAGCGGGAAGCTTAATCTTTTCCCGACGATTGTAAATATCGTTTCCGGGGGGTTTCTGGGAGCGGCGCGGCGCGGCGGTGGAATCGTTGCAGGATGGTCGTACTTAGCCGGGTCGTAACTCGTCAGGAAAGCACAAGAGGAGGGTACGCGAGGCGAGGGTACGAGGCGAAGAGCGTATCGGCGTGTCCCGGTTTCCGTTTCTCTCGCGTCCCCCGGAACGGTCAACTTCCGTGGAACCGTGGCTCTCTCTCCGGCGCGCCGCGTCGCGTTCCGTCTCCTTCCGACAATAAGTTCGCACGTAGCCGTCGCCGGGACGCGTCTGGACTTAGGCCAACTGCTTTTATGGGTTTCGTGCCAGCGACAGCGTGCTCGCGCGCCATCGCATCGGCCAAGGGGACAGACCACCACCACTACCACCGCCATCGCCTACCTACCTAGCTGTCCCTATCGACAACATGATTTGTCCGCTTTCCCATTCGACAAAAGCCGCTTCTAGAGTGTAACCCGCGGGGACGTACCGACGTAATTTACGGGGCCGGCCATCAATTTTTCCGGGGCGACGACGCACGCCCGGATCAACCACCTTTTGTCTGCGGGGTTGTGAACACCACCCTTCTCCCATTCTTTCTTTTTCTCCTCCTATCCCGTTCTCTTCCTTTTCGTTTCTTTCCGTCGAATCTCTCCCTTTCGGTCCACCGGAAGCCGCAATCCCACCCACCGTGTATTCGAAGCACGTGTAAGACGATGTACAACAGGTGACGAAGGTAAACACGTGGAATTGATTGCGAAGCGGTTCGGAAACACCGCGACACCGGTTTTTCGACGGTACACGTAGCGCTGGCAATTGAGACGCTTCGAACTTGCTCTCTCTCTCTTTCTCTCAGTCTCTCTCTCTCTCTCTCTCTCTCTCTCTCTCTCTCTCTCTCTCTCTCTCTCTCTCTCTCTCTCTCTCTCTCTCTCTCTCTCTCTCGCCGTGATATCGCTCGCGGACAGGTGGTTCCCGCTGGCAGCAAGAGTTTTAACGTGATCTGGGAAATACCGGATCACTTTGAAGCCTTTATTTCGCATGCGAGCCCCGGAGCCTTGTGGTTCAACTCGAGGGAAACGTTGAAGATGTGTTGTGTGCTGTTATTTTCCTCGAGATGAGAGTTAGGGGTGAGCAAGTGGAAAATGGCGATGTAATAATTTTACGAAATTACTGTAAAAATGATTGTTTTGAACGATGGAACTCGTGGAATCTGTGTACGATTATCGTGACTGCACGACTAGATCGTTCGGCGAGGAACCGTGGCACCGCAACATTATTCCGGCGTTAGCTGCCTTAAAAAATAATACGCACGGCACTTTCGGCCGGAACAATAATAAAAAAAGAAATACTGCGATAAAAATTTTAATTAAAACCCGGAAGAGGATCTCAGGCTCGTCCGTTCGCGGAACACACCGGAGCGGACCTCTTCGTAACAATTTCAACCAACCCCTATTAATTCCCCCGCCTCCCTAACCGCGGACTCTATCTTTCGTAATCGGGAGTGCGGAATGCTTAATAAAGCTATAAAAAGAAAAAAAAGAACAACAATCCGAAAGCCTATTATCCGAGGCCGTTTTTTCAATTAATTTTTAAAACCCTTCCCACCTAATCCAAACTTCTCGCGGCATTGTCCCTGCTCTCTCTCTCTCTCTCTCTCTCTCTCTCTCTTTTTCTCCCTCTCTCGCTTCCGCAATTCGACGAAAAATGCATTCGGTCGGGGGTTCCAGCTTCTCTCACGTTAATTGCTCATCGTGCAAATGCACACCGCTGACGCGTTCAGTTCTGCTAACAGTCAGCGGCTAGATACCAGTGATAGCCGAGAGAGAGAGAGAGAGAGAGAGAGAGAGAGAGAGAGAGAGAGAGAGATCACAACCTCAACCTGCATATATGCGGCGAGTGCACGGTAAATCGTCGTCTGCAAACCGGAAAACAAATGAAATTTTCATGTAGAAACCGAAGAACAAAATTATTCGCCGGCGATACTTCCTCGTATGGGGTTTCATTTACGGGAAAATCGAATTTTAAAATTCATCCCAGCGATGCCGCGCCGCGAGCCACGATTTTTAAACTTGTTTTTACCCATATTTACCAACACACATAGAAGACCTTCTGCCTATCTGATTCTTATTTTATACTATACATATTCACTCGACCGTACATACATTGATTTGAAGGACAAACACTGCCCGGAACCTGACCTCACGAGATACACGACGTTGTTTTCACGAGTGTCGATCGAGCTCAACGACACGACGCTCGGATATTGACCTGATTGACATTGGCTAGTGTACAACGATCCGGATCCCGTCGTTGGCCCTCGCCTTTCCGCGTAATATCACCGTGAAGGGGGCTGTTTTGGTACACTGTCGGTCATCACGGTACATTGATCCGTAGAATCTCCCCTTCTCCCTCTCTCTCTCACTCTCTTCCCCTATTTTTTTGTCCTTTGTACCAGTCGCGCGACACCCGTATCGCGTTGCATGCAGCATTGAGCCGGCATCGAGTCGAACCGCACCGTATTAACGCGTCAACCGTGAACAAATTTATCTTGCCCCAACCAGACGTTGTCTTTTCATCGACATCGTCGCGTTACCGAACAAGAACCCGAGACTGTTCGACAGCACCGCTACCACCCTGATCAATTTATGAGGTCGCCAGGCCGCGACCCTCCACCGTCTTGACAGTTAATCGACAGCCGCTTCGTAATAACTTCTTACGATGTCTCTGGTCCTCTGTTTTTGCCTACGCAGGCCAGCCCTCCCACTCGTTTCAATTTTTCATCTGTTTTTAGGGGTTTCTAGAGGGCTCTTCATTTTTATTATTTCCAGCACTTTCATCTATCCAGGCAGTATCGCATTCATTTCTCGCGAATAACGTGAAAAACTGTGCGTAAAATTAACGATAAAGGAGGACTGTTTTTTCAAAATTCCCTTTGCAACAAAGTTCCCGAAGATTTTCCGGAGTGTACCCGGCGCGCCGGCAGAGATACCTCGGGAATTTCCGCGACAGAATCGTTTCCTCTTTTCGGCCGTGGGGAATTACTCGGAATCAGAGGGCGAGAGAGGGAGAGAGAAAGGCCGCGGGATTAATTGCATTAGATAATTTAACCGGCGCGGAAAAATCGCGGCCGCATAAAATGTGGGCGAAAATGTGATTTCGCTAATAGTTCCTTCCGCTGGCAAATTTCATGAAAATTTCAGCCGCGTCGACCGCTCGTTCGGCCGCGTTCAACGCGACGTTTCAACCCTTTCGCTCACGGTTGGGGTAACTACCCCTAAGAGAAAACCTCTTTCTCTCTCTCTCTCGTTCTCGGTTTTACGCGTGTTGTCCTCATCGTTGAATAACGTGGTGGCGTTTATTTACTTGACAACATGTCGTTTGATGGATCCGGTAATTATCAGGGAGCCGTGGAGGAACGTGTTGTTTCCCAAATTGTTTGCTCAAATAACTAACTAGCCGAATTAATCCGCAAATCAGTTTAGTGCCACCGGTGCCTCGGCGTCAACAGCCTGCCACGTTATCCCCTTAAAACATCCGGTTTAATTAGAAATCGCGTGTCCCTGATTTACGGATCCACAAACTCCTCCCTCATTGGTAAAAGGAGTATTCGTCTCGGTCGTGAAATAAAATTAAATTTACAACCCGAAGATAATTTCTTTCAATGATAAAATATATACGTATAGAGAGATTTCAAGAACAAATTGGCGACAAGCGTCGCGTTAATATTCTGCTCGAGAATTAATGGATTCGTTACGTGGGAAGGGAATTGAAGAAGTCCGATGGAGATATCTTCGCGCAAGAATTCCCAAGATTCTTTCGGCGTCAGGTCAGAAGCGGAGTAATTGATGCGTTCAACAGAATGTGCTTAATTGATTCTCTCTCACTTGTGATTTTAAGCAGTCCCTGTCGTCGGTAGAACGCGAAGAAAGCGAACCTCACGAACGAAAATTTCCTGAATTATCTTGTCCGAGTACGAAACGTTTTTTCGGGAGGGAAGGGGGGGGTGGAAGCCTTTAAATTGCACGGAGCAAAATATTAATTAAGTATGCTCGCGTCTCGCCGAGATAATAAAAGGTGACTTTGTACTCACGGTCGGATGCCGGAGTGAGAGTGGATGCCTCTTTGACTTACCTGGAACAGGAGTCATTAAGACGTTATTAACGGAGTTATTAAAGTGCAATATATAATATTAATTCTAATAGCTTACAGTGGGGCATCTGGCGAATTCTAGGTTCACAAAGACGCGATCGCGAAATGGACAATGGAAAATTGGCGATCGAAGCCAAAAGTAAAATTCTATTCAAACATTTTTAAGTCGAAAGCCTGAGCTATGGAAACGTTCCGTACACTATGAGAATTTTCTTTCTAAACATTTTCAGGCAATTTATCAGTGCTCCACTTTGATATGAAAACTATTCAATCTGTATTTTAGATTCTTCGACTGACGGCTTTGGATTGAAACATTGGAGTCTGCGTGGAACAGTCGCGATCTGTTGTACCTTTGCCCATTCAACTAACTCACAAAATCCATAAATGGTACATGGCGAATCCTCTCTGTATCCCGAGGACCAATAATCAGTCGGAATCCTCCAATCCAGGATGCAGCAAAAATCAAAAATAAAGAGACTTCTGTGGCAATACATTTATCATCCTGTAAGCCTATTGATCGGTATAAAGCGACTTCACCAAATATGGCGATTACAATCGGCAATCGGTGGAAAACCTCCATTCAATGTCAAAGCACAATTCTCACCAAAGAAAAATTGTTAAAATCTTCTTCGCAAAACGCTGCATTTTTGAATATTTCATAATTCCCAATCAACCAAGCTATAAAATTCTGAAAAAAATTTTTAGGAAAGCAATTCTCAAAACACGCAATTTTTTTATGGTTTCGATAGATACATTCAGTCGTACAGGGCAATGTTTCAAAGTGTTGTATCGGTGCATACTGTGAGAACGAAACGCCAGTTTAAAACTTCCAATCAATGACAAAGGATAGTTAAAAAAAGAATATAGACAAACAAAATAAACTTTTTTCCCTATTAGATTCCTGTAATATGATTTGTCAAAATACCAGCGCGCTATTCACTCTCAAAATAAGGAACCAGTTTAAAAAAACCCATCAAACAAAAAACGAAATCCGAAAAAAATTTTTTAAAAAATGCAAAAATCACTCTCGCAAACATCGTTTTTCAGTGGCTTCAGGGTGAAACTATTTCCCGAAACATCGTCCATGCCGAAATAATAAAAAAGGAAAGAACAATTGGGGAAACTCAATCTAGGAAATCATAAAAAAATTCCAAACAAAGAAGTAATTTCCACAAATATTCTCAGTATTTACTCCGAAAATAAAAACAAAAAATTCCAATAAAATAACAACAATCCGGAGGAATAAAAGAAAACTGAAGTAAAACCACACCCCACCGGTCACAATTTTCCAGTAGATCTGTCGATCTGTAAGACGATCCCCCGAAGTATCCCAGCAGACCCTCTGCGAATTAGACCGATCTAATTAACCTTTTGACGTTTCGCGGTGGGGAGAGCCGTAACCTTGGCAAGGGATGGTCTGATACGGACATGGTCGGAGAATGAGGTTGAAGGGAGGGAAAGGCGAAAGGTAACGGCCGGGAGAGGGGGCTGAGTTTTAGCAAGAGGTAAGAGGGAGGGAGAGCTGGTCCGCGGCGAGGGAAACGATTCCTACGAATTAAATTGCAGCTGGCGGGCTTGCGCTCGATTATTTATTCCGGCCGTGTCACTCGTAACTCTAATCCGGATTAAACGATCGATCGCGGCGGATTAGTGCGTAAAAAGTGGCGGCGTGTGTCGCGGCACAGTGCACACCGGAACCGAATGCATTTCTGCGGCATTGTCCAGGATTCCATCCAGGTAGATGGCCAGAATATCCTGTGGGACCTCCTTAAGTCGCCCTTTTGTTCGAATTCGGTATGTTAAAGAATTCAGAAGCATTATGAACCACCTAGAAATTCCATGAAAAATTTCTATAAACAGATCAACGGAACAAAATCAATTTTTAACGTGAAATTCGTTCATTCTCCAGTCATTTAAAAACAAATTGTAACTCGTATCTTCAGAACGAATAAGGACCGCACAAGAGACTATACGAATCCTTCATACAAGACAGCTACAAGAATAATTCCAACGAGGGTGGATACTCGAACCAGCAGATCAGTGCGACTTCTTCCTGCTGCCACGTTTCCACGGATGCACAAAATTCACAATCCGCAGATAAGAAAAACACTTCGAGCCGTTCCCCCGTTGATTCGGAAAAAAGGCAAGAAAAACACGCCGCGACCAATCCAGTGTTATCGTGACAGCCTCCGACGACTCCGTAAACAGAAAACCCCTCCCGAAAATCGTGATTACAAAAGGCAGCGTTCGCGTCCGAAGGGTGCGCCCTTTGATTTGAATAAATATCGCACACCGCCATCGTTTTTCCACCGTCCCCGTGAGCGTATCAAAAGACCGTACAAATCCCCGGGAAAAATTTACAAGCATCTACGCGGGACACCAGCGAAGAGGACGAAAAAAAAAACGGGAAAATAAAAAAAAACAGGGGTGGACCAGAAATATTCGGGTTAGAGGAGCCACGAAAAATAGGGAGAGACGGAGGTTGTTATATCTCGCTGGGCCATTCGCGAAAAGCCTCCGAAAAATGTCTCCGCCCCTCTTGCGCGTTTATTCGAACCATTTCATCCCCGGGTCCTTCGTCGATATTACGCGCTGTCGCGTCTTAATAAATTTATGGTCGCGCGAGAGCCGATTGGACGCCGGCTTCTCGCCAATTGAAGGGCTCGCGATAAGAATACAGACCCAGTTTCCTTTTTTTGCTGATATTCTCCTAAACTCCAAGGAACGGAGTTTGAATATCTGATTTTCGAGAGATTGTCGATGCATCTACATACAGCATGGCGCGAACCATGCGGAAAGCATTCTCCCAGCGCGATGCAGATGAATAAATTCGAGCGTCGCGCATAGTGTATTGATTAAAACGTCGCAGCCACTATCGGCGACGAGTTTAATTGAGATGATAAGCCCGGCGAACTTAATGATGTCCCGGATAAGATAAATCGCAGACCCGACGCGCGACGCGACGCGACGGTTTCCTGTCGAATTATTTTCAGCCGGTACGGAAACGGCGTTTATCTCGAGAACGATGTAAATTGGGGGAAATTGAGCGCATAAACGCGATATCCGTAATCTCAACCTCCGTTCGTCGCCTTTTAATTTCACTCGTTAATTTTCCAATGTCGCCGATACTGCTCTCGATCCGTAGGCTTGCTTGTGCATTCATTAATTCGACGAAAACCAGACGATCATATACAACATTTGTTTCCAATTATTTAGATAGACTGTAATTACACGAGAGTTCCCAAAAGTTTCGTAAACGCAATTCTTTAATAGAATTCGACGAAATCCAATTTTATTTGAAATGTTTCGTTACGATTCGTGTTGGAAGTAAAATTCTACGTTTGCCGCGCGCGACTTCTGTAATTTTTGCACAGGAATGTAAATTTGCAGAATTTCCACACAGTGGAATAATGGGCTCTTTCATTTCTCTTCTTGGACCGTCAGTGGCAATATTCAAGTGTAAAAAGTGGCAAAAGTTTATTTATCATTTCGCAAAGATTTAATATGTATTTCTATGTGTAATCTCTTGAATTGTTGCTTTCTGTTCATAGATTCGTTGGCAATACGGTCTTGTACGACCGTTCACGGTTGGATAAACACGGGAAGAGGTAACGTTTGCGCTAGAAATAGGGGTTGGGAAGAGGGTCGCGAATCCAACGGGATCAGGGGTTACGAGGTTGCGAAGCGTCGGTATAACGAAATCAAGAAGGAATTAAGTGAACTCTCAAGAAGACCAAGCAGTTCGAATGTTTGAAAGTTCTCGTCGATTCCCCAGAGGAGACCTATTTTCTTCGTGTACAAAGTTCATGCTTGGTTCTAACGTCAGCTCTGGCTGGTACTATCTGCAGGTACACGGCGTGCTCGCTCATTTCCTAGTCCGCCGAGGATTGCAAATGTACGAGGAGTTGCGTACAGTTGATAAATTCCTTTTTTGATATGTGCATATACGTACGTTGAATAGGATTGTCTTGAACTTCTTGCTCCGGCATGAATACGAGAAGCAGTCTCATCTACGCCGCGGACTAAGGGAAGACTTGTTCGACGTAGAGATAAAAAGGAGAACGGTGTCGATCGTTGTTGCGAGAAACACAAAAATTTTTGCAGCCGTAACTGCGAAAAAATCTCGGTACGACCGGGCACAACGAAGAGATCGGTGGCATTAAAAAAAAAAGGAAAGAAGGGGAAGGGATCAATCTAATTACTCATTGGCGGATCTAACGGTAAATCCCCTGGTTCGCAGGGAGGATTCGCCAGTGACCGTCCTTAGCGCCGACTGAATAACGATCCACAAAGAGCCAGCGTAGGAGGTCGTTAACCGGGTTAATTAACAACCAGCTATTCGTTTGCATCGACGTTAACGTTCGCCGCGAATACACCGGGGCGGGACGGTTGGTATGAATCAAAGAAGCCTGGAGAGCTTTCCTATCGACGTGTACACCAGCCTGCAATCCTCTTCTCCGCCATTCCACGCGCGTCCTCTCTATCCTCTCTCCCTCTCTCTCTCTCTCTTTCTATTTTCCTCTCTCACTCTCTCGTCCCTCTCTCAGTCTCATTACAATCTCACTTCTTCGGTTGGATGGTTGCCGAGTTGAATTCCGGCCAATGTGGTCGCCTGCTGTTTTTGGAATTCGACGGCGGGCTGTTGTTCGTACTTGACGAATGGCTCGCATGATTACTTTGTTTAGCATGAGAATACAAGCAAGCCCCCGCGCTCTCGATCTTGGCCGACGCGGGATCGGTATCCACGCTGCCGTCGCGCCGCGCGCCGCCTCGATTTATGAAGTATCTGATAGGAGAGCAGTGCAGCAGAAGCAGCGGTAGAAACCGACGCGAAACTTTCGATTGAAATGCCCCCCCCGAACCTAACTCCCGACGGATCCAACAGAGATTTATGGCTGTCTGCCGACCAACCGGCCGCTACTTAATTGCTCGATCATCCCGCCACCGACCCGGCTTCAAGGTGCCAGAGATCCGACGCCGATAAGCAGGTGATATGATTTGCATGGGCGAGCGCGATCCCCCGTTCATGCCGATTTAATGGTCCTTTAAACATTCTCGTTTTGCCGCTGATGAGCTCTCCGACTGCCTTCTGTGGTTAATTGGGCGACATGGGTGTGTAACGGGTGACGTGGAAATCGAGATAAAACAGACTGCTGAAATCGCGTAGCCGTGGCGCGACAGTAATGTTATGCGAATCAACGCCGTTCATACCGCGATACGAGAAACGACGTCCTAAGTTAGCGGCAACTTAAAATGCCCGAGCTCGTTCGGCGTTTTGTTCTTTTTTTTTTCGTTTCACGGTTCCACGTCCACTTTCTGGCCAGCGAAGTAAGAAGTTATAGCATAGGTTTGTGCAAAACTTTCGCGGGGGATTCCATTCTCAAAATGAAATTTAGCTCTTCCCTGGGCAAACTTGACGCAACTGGTTTACAGCGTTGCAACAGTCGAGCACGGGATTTTCTGAAGGTAAAAAGTCGGAATCAGAGAATTCTACATTAACGTTAGATCCATAAGTCGCTGGACGCAACTGTTTCGCGTTATTTCCTTTCACGTTATCAGAAATTTGATTGAATGCGTGTTCCTCCGCGAATGGGCGTGGAAAATGGGCGTGCCTATTACCGAAACAAGTGGGAAACCGACGATTAGAGCATCGAAAAAAAGGGGTGGATACACGTTATCTGCTTACTTACCAGTTGTCAAGGAGGATTTCCCGTAGACGCGCCAGTAGGTTGGTACGTGCCGAGCAAGATTGCACAGCTTAAAATTCAAACGGCGGCGCACGTACGGAGGGACGAAAATTCCCGCGGGTGCTATATTGCTCGACTTACGACGGTCTCCATCCCTTTTCAGCCCTCGCGCGATACGGGGAGCCTCTATAATCGACGTATCCAGGGAACAAATCGTTTTCTCTGTCTATGAACTTGGGCGAAGCTAGACCGGCCGATATAACACGGATCCGATGAAACGATCCTAGCGACAAAGGTCATCCCTTGATAATGGGGTGCGGGGTCGGGGTAGCAGGATAGGTATGAATCCTGACAGTGACGGGGCGTATCTGTGTCAACGGGCGCCAGGGTCTCTAAGTTATTTTTCCTGTCCCGTGTCGGCCGATCCATATTAATCCCGGACTCGTGTACAGGCGAGTCGAGTTCGAATCCCTCGGGAAACCCCCTCGAACCCCTCGCCCAACCCGGATCATAATCCCCATTCCTCGCGGAACTTCTGCGGCGCAGAGTACCTTGATCAAACGTGCCCAGCTTTCCCCGGAAACGTACGACACGTAGGAATCAATCAGAAACTCTCACGGAACGACGATAAGTTGCCTTCATACATCAACGGACTCTCCGCGCCGTTTCGTTCCCTCGGGATTTCCCGTAATACACCCCCCCGATTATCCCATAAAAATATTATTGCCCCTATCGCTGCACGGCCCCACGGGTACTACGATTTTCCCGGAGATCGTTCGCGAAAGGGTCATTGATAACCTTGGGGCTGTCATCTAGCGTGTTCTGATCTAGCCCTGCCCCTTTTCAACAGCTCCGACGTACCATAGCACGCCTACCTCTATAGAAAATGCTCTTTAATTCGGACAAATGGTAAACAAGCCAATGTGACGATCTCTTCATCTACTTTTTAATCTCTGAATAACGAGTCGCTAATTTCCAAACTACCGACGTCCTCGAAATTAGCCACGCCCCTTTTCGACACCGCTTATCCTTCACGCCTCCCCGGGTCGAAAGGGTAAATCCATCAGTTTTTAATCACCGAACCGTTAATCTCCCACATTTTCTCCATACTCATCCAGCCCTCGGTCCCCATCCCGCTCAAGTATTCAGTTGCTCCCTTCGTCCTTGATATATTGCCCACCGTCGATCGACTTCCCCTTTCGTTTCCCTCCAACCTCCCGTGATCCCCTCCTTTCCAATATTCCGTCACCTCGAACAACCTGTCTCCTTCTTAAACTCATCTTCCTCCAACCCGTGTTCCTATCCCGCAAACTTCGGTTCACAACTTCCTCGGCTCTTCCGCGATCTCTCGATCTCACCGCTTCATCTTCTCCCCTCTGGTCCCTCCGCCCTCCTCACCGGTCACTCTCCCCTTTTCTTTCTGTCCTCTACCCGCATCCTTTCCTCGGTGTCTCGAGCAAAATCCCTCGCCGACGCGGCGGATGGAAAGAAAAGGGAAAAACGAGCAGAGAGAACGCGTGAGAGCGAATAACGTCGCAGTATTTTCGGCGACCGACTCGGCCCGGGCCTTCGGAGTCTTGTTTCGTCGTTGATCGATTCATCGGCACCCCTTTGTGCCTCTCTGATCTGTTCCGCTGATTGCCAGCTCATTCTTTTGTAACCGACCAGCACTGTAAAGCGAAACAATCGAATCGATCGTCTACTTGGCCCGCTGGAAGAATTCTTTGGCACCTTTGTGCAGCCACTTGACTATTTTGGACACAGTTGCGTGGGTTAGTCAGCAGTACATTTTCAAAAATTCTTTCTCACAGCAGCTTCTGATGAATTCGGAAAATATACGGTGGATATGTTTACGAGAACCAGTTATTACCGGACAAAGACAACTCCGTAACGAGGCTAATCAAATTTGTAGCTGAATTTTACAGGCCATCAGATTTCATATTGAGAGAATTCATTTTGTGTAGTGGGGCAATTTGACAGAGGGCAGTTTAATAGCCCTTAATTACCCTGTATCGTGATATACCGTAATGAATCGATATCACTCTACAATATCACTCTAATGAATGTCGACGGAGATAATAAAATGGGCTAGCACATTGAACGTCGAACGGTAGATTATTATTAAAACGTAGTCGGGGGGGGTGTGTATGGGCGCGGTGGATTGATTGGAAAATTTTTGGTGGAGAGGGGGGAAGGAAAATCGAACGAACGAACACACATCTCAGCTAGGCATTTGCAGATTTACGGTTCGACTGGAACGTCTGCGGTTCGACAATGAATATTCATACGTCTTTGGTCGAGCCATATATCCATCCTCTGAGATATCCGAGCTGCTAGCACTGAGCATTTGAATTAGGGTATAACCGTACGTCGAAGGGTCAATCTGACCCTCGTCGCTGATCGAGATGATGTAAATGGACTTGCTGATATCTTCGTGCGAATCCACGTTCCCCTACTACGTCGTTCGAAAAAAATCTCGAAATAAGCAAAACATTTTCAGTATGAAAGACATTTTGTGACAATAATGAAACCAAACGGTAGGAACGGTCCGAAAAATGAAGTAACCAACTCTACCATTACCAAAGAGTAACAACGGGAGATTCAGCCGAGAAAGGTGAATCCAGCGATGAATCCATCTCAAAGAATCAGAATCCGGGAGACAGCGAGACTTGGTACGGAGGATTGCAGCGTTCCACTATTTCGCTCGGCCATTCACGGCCGACAGACGACAGTAAAGAGAGAGGGAGAGAGAGAAAGGGGAGACAGGGGATCCGCGAGATATTGCCGGATCCCCGCGAGCCCGTGCATCATCCTGTGGGACACGGGGGATAGCAGCTCCCCCCCGGTACACCTGTGCCAACTCGCCACTTGGCAGGCCGTGTCGGTTGGCGAAAAAGGAAGACTGTCGTCCCCCCTTTGCGTCCCCCCGTTCCAGCTCCATTCACCGAATGAATGGACGCATTGTTACCTGGACAGAGGGACCAGGGAAGTGGCCTGCGTCGCCCGAGAATTCGAAGACGCGGTATTTATGAGCGGGCACGGTTCCATTCTTCCAGCTTTTCTACCCCCGCCCCTCCAGCCCCTCCTGACGGTTTCCAGCGGGAAAGGCGCGGGGGAGGGCGGGTCGGTTTAATGAAACCAACGACGATTGTGTAGCCGGGTCCGATTGTAATACAGTCACCGGCGCGCGGCGGTTTCTTTTGCCCTTAAGCCCCAATTAAGACGCTGCCTAGCTGCGGATTAAGCGTGCCGCTTGGAAAAGCGGATCTCTTTTCTACCGTGAAGTCACCCGCTCTTGCTGCTACCCTTCTCAACCTCCCCCGTCGCGTCGTCTTGCTCGCGACTTCGACTAGCCTCCAGGTTCTTTTTCAACTTTGATTTTATCCCGGCCGCAAGCCAGCCGAAGTTTTTGCTGCAGTTCTTTCTGCACGCCTTGCAGCGCGCCACACCTGCGTCCGGACCTCACCGCGAGACGACTCCTCCTCGAGGCCTTCGAGGATCTTGTCTCTCATCCGTGTCGTCCTTCCGTCGACATTATTTTATTTCACCTGGCTCCATCGATCGGCGAATCTCTAATTCGGTAGATTGGAATTTTCCAAAAATTTATCTCGTTTTTGTTCGACATTTGTTGAACTCTCGAAGCTCAAGTTTTCCGCGAAAGATCGCGCAAACGACTAATTCCGGACTGTTCTTATTTTTCTTGGGCTCTTTCCGTTCCTGTACGTTCGTCTCCAGTTTCCAGGCACTTTTTCCTCTGTCCTCGGTGCGCTTTGACCGTCCGGGAAGCCGCGAGGGAGGCAAAGACCGGAACTCGTTCCCCGGAAGGACACTGTTAATTAAACGACTTCTTTGAGGCCGGCTCGGCGAAGCTCGATGACCGGATAAATGTTTATGACCGATGCCTGTTACACTTTGCCGGAATTGTCTCCGGGATCTCGGCGGAATTTCACGATACTGTGCGCGCCGACGACAATTTCCAACAGTCGCACTCGAGAGTTTTATGCCCTCGGACCGAAGAACATGAAGAATATTTTTCGTTTTCGACAGCCGTAGCTTGTGAACAACATTATTGTAGGGAGGACGTACGATATTTGCTATGGAAATTTAACGAGGCGACGGGATAATCAATTTTCTCAGCCGTTTGCCGTGCGGAGCTGATCGAGCTTGTCGTCTCAAAGGATCATAGTACACGCGTGTCGGAACTATGTTAACCTAGAAGTTTACAACCCACCAGCGGATTTAGACAGGTTTGATCGGAACTTTGTAAGCCAAACAGGGACCATTACGACTTTGCTTGGGAAGTCCATTACTACCGTTTGGGTCATTAGACGTGACTCTGAAGTTTTGGAACGTAACCGGGGCGCCGCGACAGTGTTGTGACCCGGGAATCTATAATAATCGTCATTTGTTTCCCAATTTTGTCGCAGGGTCTGTGCGGTACGTATGCTCCTCCGCAAACAATCGTACAACTACCACCAACAATCTTCGCGCCTCTACTCGTTTATTACATATCAAACAGTACACCCTTCTAAATTATTCCCAAGAAATCTACAAGTTTACATTCACTCGTTTTTCTCAGAAATCCACAAAAATCCATGCGAGTTATTCAAATTCCGCTAAAACGTTTGACACTGAAATAACGTCAGAAATCCATCGGATAATTTCACGCGCGATAGTGATTCAATCACGTTCGTATCGGTATTTCGCGAAGGTATCGTTTTAATTGCCGAGCTAAGGTTCTCGATGCTTCGGGTGTTCGAGTAACTCGCGAATGCGCCCGGGAATATTCATTGGACTCGAGGCTCGGACCGGGCGGCCCGGGAAATATCGGGCTCGCTACCGGCGGGCCGTGCCTCGCCGTTGAATTTTCCGGCTGCGAAAACCGTCTGTGAATTTTCCGCGAGCGCGCTTGAGCGATGAGCCCGGGAACGAGTCCTTTAACGTTCAGCGATCCCCGCGTACGCTTGGGAAATGAGCGAAGGTAATATTTCGTACGGCGCGGGACGATTAGCAGCACGTTGTTCCCGCCTCGCGCGTCGCGGATTGTTTGGAAACGCTTTTTTCCCGCTTGCACGGGAAATTAAGGGCTCGACGAAACTTCTGTTCGAAATTGCTGCCCACTTTTATCGCGATCTCGATCCGAGAACTTCTCTTCGTTTCGTTGTGCCCATAAAAAGAATTTTTCAATTAACATTCGCGTGAACGTGCGACCATAATTTACTGTAGAAACGGTGACCAATAATAAAACCGAATTGCGAATGAAAGTCGAGGAAAAAACGTTTAATAGAGCGTGTAAAGTGTCAGCGTTTGACGTAATTGGCGAGCGTCGGACCAGTTGCGTCCGCTCCGAAACCGACGTCGTATTAAAAAGCGATTTTTCATGGCGGCTTATAGATTAATAGCATGTAAATGGCCAGCGGAGTGGTCCAAGTGGTCCCAATTGGAATAAAGACGCGGGGATTCGATCACGGAACGACAACAGCGAATCGATGTAGCCGTGCAACCTGTCCTTAATCTCAATTTCAGATCAGCCATTGGAATTGCAACGCGTCCGTTCGTTCAGCAGCCGCGCCGCTCCGCGTCGCGTCGGCTGGTCACGATTCAAGGAAGTCTTAACGCTATTTAAGCCTGACGCGGCGACAACGGCTCAAAGTGTCGTGCTCGTTAACCGCGAGAACTTAATCACTTACAATTTGCCGAAATGACGAAATAACGGGCTCACCTACCAGGACCGATGGGAGCTTCGAGAAAAACGCTACGACAGACAGATCACTCCTGCGAGACCTTGCGGTGGAGGTCCAATTAAACGATGTTAATCGTCCCGTTAATTTCTAATTTAGTTCGATCTGTACACTAGATTTCAGAATTTCGGAGATTTTTTTTCGGAGAACATTTTTCTATTCCTTAGTCTTAATTTATATGTGAAACTCACCGCCGAAGGAAGTTCGCGAGCCAATTCGGTCTGCAATTCCATGAATTCCACGGGCGTGTAAAGGGAACGACCGATCGCTAGTGTCCAGGATACTACCCCTAAACCCACGCTAACCAGAAACGTAGAAATAACAGCAGCAGTAGCCATTTTTGCGGCACGATTGAGCCCTCCGTTCTCGTTAAAGGGCAAAAATTACTTTCGCCGAGTTGTCTTTTGAGCCGCGGCGATCCTTCTTCGCCCCTACAGTCGTTTCACCCCCTCTCCAACCCACCCCCTCCCCTCACGAGCCCACTTTCGCCTCGTCTCCGTTGTCAAACAATCGGGAAACTTCACTGGTTCCTCGTATTGCATCGAATTTAGACTTCATGAATATAAATTCCGTCGAACAGCCACCAGCGAGGTTTGAAAATGTGGGGGTTGGAGGGTGGCTCTCGTTTGTATCGAGCAGACGCGCGGGGGGTACGTCGTTCCTCGTTTCGCGCTATGAGTTTCCATTTTAATTGAGCGCCTGTCCCGACGCAGATAAAAGAGATCAACGAGCAAAGGAAATGTTATTTGCATGAACGACGACGCCCTTTATCGAGGCTTCTCGTCCTCGTTGTCGCGGGCAAAGGAACAGAGAACCTGCCACCATTGTGATCGAAAGATTCTGGGCTAATTGAACGATCCTTTGCGCTCTCCTCGATCGCTCTTTGATCAGATTGCTGTGTAGATCGATAGTTAAATAGAAAACTCAAGCGACACGACGCGACAGGTTTCGGATTAATCCTGCTCGTACCGAGGACGCTTGCAAACGATCCACGACCAAGGATCAAGGTATTCGCGCGGGATTTATGGAGAAACGAAATGACAGTGGCCGAGAAACACGATCTTAACTCGCTTTTGACTGCCCCGGGATTCGCGAGCCTGTGAAAAGCCGTTTACCGGGTAAACGTCTGCGAAAAGCCACCGCTAGAATTCCTACGAAACTTGAATGGAAATCACTGAAATCTCTAAAGAAAAAATTGTAAACAATATATTGTTATAAATACATAAATACACCGAATTATTTTTCTAGGGTTATAAATTCTTCCATTCTTGACCCGATATGAGACACTTGAAATTAAATTAACAATTGACGTATTTATTTGCTCCAACAAAAGAAAAAGAAATCTGGATAATCGGTGAGTAATTTCGAAACAGAAAATCTGTGATCGGTCGTTCGATCGGCGGCGCACCGCGCCGGTACGTTCGGCGTAGAACGAAATCGGAGCGCAAAGGTTGCATCAATATTCCAAGTGACGAGCATCTCTCTTCGCGGGCGGCTCTCGGCGAGTTTACCAGAGGCCGGGAGACAAAGAAACGGGAAGGACGAGTGGATGGCGCGCGATGGCAACACGGTTTTTGATCCTCGAACGGGATCCGCGGCAATTAGAAGAAGTTGGCCGTTCGTCTAAACCGGGGAACGAGGACGCAGCGCCTCGCCTCGCCGAAACGGCGGCTTTAAGCGGGCTTCATTGAAATCTGGGTTAACCCTACGCGAATCCTTTCTGCCCGCGGTGTTCGCCGTTAATTTTCCGACCGGCTCAACGTGACGATGGGGAGTGAGAGAGAGAGAGAGAGAGAGAGAGAGAGAGAGAGAAGGAGAGAGAAGCAGAGAGAGGTCGTCTGGGTTCTGTCGTTCCAGCTCATAACTCGGCCTGGAAAAGCGAGGGGGAGGAGGTGAGCATGCTTTTCTTTCCTTTTTCCTGTCTTTCCCCTTTTTCCACTCTCTCCGTCTCTGTTCCCCCCCGTTGAATATTTCACCCGACAGCCGGCGTGGTTCATTTAACCTCGTCGCTGGGTGACGCGCTTGTAATTGGAGCGTTTGTAAGGTGGAGAGCGAGGCAAAACGTTTGAACAAGCGCGCGAAGATTAGAGGAACGCCGTTGGATGCAGATCTGCCGCGTGGTTTTGCTACGCGCCGACACACGGCCATTGTGCAGAGCCAGTGAAAAGGAAGCGAAACACGGCGCGCGACCGGATTTATTTATGCCCCCCGGGGCCAGCTGGATGCTCCGCGCGAAATTAGGATGCGAACCGTTCGATCCGCTAGGTATTTCCCGTCCTAGGCCACTGTTGTTGCCTACAGTCTCGTACTTCGATTTTTATACAGGGTGTCTCAAAATGACCTGACATTTCAAATTGCGTGTCATTTTTTTTAATAGAGTACTAATCTATGACAACTGACATCTGAAGGTATTGCAGTTTAGTCATGGAGAATTACACGATCGAGCAATTAAAATTTATTATTTGTTTATTGCAAACGAAGGTTCGTGGTCGTGTTACCTCACGCCACGGCGATGTGAATTGGCCACCAACAATAGTGTTCCACGCATAACCGACATGTGTGTAGTTTATATTGAAATAAAAACATTCGTACATTTCAAATAAATAATACGTTTTATTAATAAATTGAAATATCAGGTCATGTTGAGACACCCATTAGTATCGAAATATTCGCGGTTCCGAAAATGAACGATGTAGAATCTGTTTATTTGTGCGAAAATCATCTGACAATCAATTTTATCGTCGAATACTGAATACAAGTGTTGGACATAACGCCTCGTCGTTGGCGCAACAAGATCATCCTAAATAAACCGAGCATCGTCGCCGGGTTAAGTATAACTCCGCTAAGGACAAAAGCTCGATCTTCTTTGTCCCCCTTGTTAAGCAATTAACGTCTCCGTCCGGGCGGCGAAATTTCTTGGATCGTGGAACTTTGCGCACGAGAGAAACTTCACGAGCAGTGTTTGGTTTTTTACCTTGGCTCCTTAACGTGCCCTAATTATGGCCCGTTATAATTGTATAGCTAGACGACAACGGGACTCGTAAAAACACGATCTCTGTCCGTCGTGGCGAACTTCTTCTTTCTTGTTCGTCTGTGCACCTTTATGCAACATTTAACCGGTAAAATTCCAAACTACATTTCAAATCTGTATCCACTAATTCCAGAGCAATACTCTAAAAATTGCAACGGAGCGAAATGAGAGCCATTCGATCGATGCAACGGCTCGTTCGATCCCATTCGATCGCATTCGGTCCCTGTGCGATAATCTCGCTCGGATCGATACATTTCGCTACTTGCCGCGGCAACGCTAAATTCGTGCCCCGTGGCGACCAGCCTTAAGTGAACGTCACTTGAAATAATTCTTAATCCTTTCGGACGACGACGCCGACGTCCAACAGTCTCGTGTGAATGAAAGCGACGGCGGCCGTTCCACCGCGTCGCGTTCGTGTCCGACCGTATTATAGGCTTAATTACGCTTAATCAGCCGAAACGACCAGCTAACAAGTTCATTCAAGCCGCGCGGCCGACGCTGGAGGACGTGTGCCGGTGACTTCTTCTTCTTCTTCTTCTTATTCCCTTCTCTTCTCTTTTCTTCGCTTTCTCTCCTTTTCTTCTTCCTCTTTTCCCCACGGCCCCTTTTTTTCCTCCTCAGTTCCTCGTTTCTCCTCCGACAACGCGAAGGCGATCTAATTCCAGGCAATTACCAGACTGCCACCCCCGCCCTTTTTTCGCTCGCTCGAACACCGAGAACTGTTTCAAGTGAGATTTACCGAAGGTGTCTCGCTGAAAAGTATTGTCCCACGATCGCGATCCATGATACCATCCGGGAAGAGTCGTTTTTGCTTCTATTTTTTGTTTTTCTCCCCCGCCAGCTTATGAAACCTCGATCGAAGTTTATTATGGCCGCATCTGTTGCGCGATGAACAGCGAAAGATAGTACGAGTTACGTGACAATTGATTTAACCGTGCATTCGATCGGTTTTACAACGTTAAAATTTTGTTTATTTGAGGGTGTGTTCTGATCGCCGTGAATGCGGTGGCACACTCGCATAGCCCTATATACCTGTATACGTACGCGAGATTGCAAAGTTGAGACTTCTTAGTAATCGCTAGATAAAAGATAAATCTAGCGCGCAAGTGTTTTCGAGGCGTACATTGCATTATTCGACACCATGTAGCCGTCGTAGTTCCATGAAAATGTATTACTCGACAGCTCCGACAGCGGCAGCACTGTAGCGCCGCCATATTGCTTCTCGCGGTTCCTATAATAATATAATAATGCAATTTACGCCTCAAAAATGCAAAAGTGGGCCACACTTGCGCGCTAGATTGATCTTTTATCTAGCGATTGTGACTACTAAGAAGCCTCAACTTTGCATTATCGACAAATGATTTGAGGCCTCGTGGACCCTTGCAACCTCGTGTACGTGTACAGGGATATAGAACTCTACGTGAGTGTGCCACCACATTCACGACGATCAGAACAAGCCCTTAATATAATGTAGTGAAAGTTGATTTTCAAATTATTTTTAGAACGTTTATTACCTTGATAAAATGAATTATTTGAACCGCGAATCGTCCAAGTGAATTTTCGCAGTGTCTATCAGAATAAATATGTTTCATATATCGATCGTATTAATGTTAATAATAAATTTCCAATGTTTTCGGCGCTACGGTTCGATCAATTACTAAATCTATCAGATTGCTCGGAGCTCGAGAGAAACGTTAGCTGCATTCCATTTTCCAATGGATTTGATCCTCCTTCTTTTCTTCCAGCCACCGTGATGCTTCGGCTCTTATTCTTCACGTTCGCAGATTATGCAATTAAGATTGCACGCATCGAGTGGCCCAGTTTCCTCGCCGCCGCCGCCGCCGCCGTCGCCGCTGTCGACGATTGTTTCGCGGAAGAATTGCTTCTCTCTCGCGATGGAATTGCGTTTTTACGAGTCCGTGGGAATGTCGGAAGAGCCCGACATGAATGCGGAATATTGAGTAGCGTGGAACTTCGGCGTCTTGAGTAAATAGCGCGCGTTGCGGGAGATAAGATAAACGAAAATCCTCGGGACAACGGAACTTGATATTACCGGAGCGTTCTGTGGCTCGTTGCATCGCGGGGAGATCTATTCCCGACGCTTTTTCTCGGTCGCAGGCCCCGTTACCAGTATTCCACTTGTTGTTAAGAATGTTCCGTTCGCGTGTTCACGGCTTCGTCGGTGTAGCGTGGAATTGTATTCGCCGTACAACATTTTTTCACCTAGTCGCGCGTGAACCGTTTCGTTATTTTCTGGGTTGCCCCGTCCGCGAGCGATTCACCCGCCATTGGTTCGGCGGGCGTCGCGTTAAATGGAACGAAAGGTCAATTGATTCCAGAAGCCCCGCCGACAACAGAGCGACAAACAATGCACCGACGATTGTACGAAGAAAAAACAAATCGATTCTTCTAAACTTCAAAACAAAAAAAGAGAGAAAATAAAAAAAAATAGTGAAGCCTCAAGAGGAATAAAACGAAAGAGCACGTATTACCCGGTATTTCCTGGCGGGCTAGAAGTAAATCTGATCAGGGCAAACGCGCCGGGATAGCGAGGAGGGGGTGGGGAAGGGAGGACTTAACAAATACGTCCCGTTCGAATTAAAGACCGAACGTTTCCGGTTTTCTGCAATTTCCCGGCTGCTATCGCAACAACGGGGGCAAAAAAAAAAAAGAAGCCGAGAGGAAGAGACAGAGAGGGTAGACGGGAGAAGAATAGAGAGAAGAGCAGTGGAAGCTGCACGGAAGAGCTCTCTCCTAGACGGAATAACAATCTCGGCTGACAAAGAGGATTGCCAGGTTTAATATCCGTCCGCTTTCGTTTCCAATTAAAAGGCCGAAAGTCCGGCTGACGTAAATACACGGTTCGTGAGGGGTAGAGGGCAAGGGGAACAGAGAGAGAGAGAGAGGGAGAGGTGAGAGGGGAGCGAGGCGGGAGGAGAGGCAGGACGTTTTACTTTCGCCGAAGGCAGGGAACGAGCCACCTGCAATCGGATTAACGTCGTTAGACAATCCGTGAGACGTACTTGTTCTCTCGGTTCGGCCGGTGATCCGACCGTTCCAGTTGAATAACAGGCCATCCCACTGTTCTCTCTCGCGAATCCCCGAAGGACTGCGAATCGCTTCGTTCCCCTCGCTAACGAGAGAGGGTTGCGAGAGTCCATATCGCTCCGAGTTTTTAATGAGCCTCTCGCCGATATCGCGCGCTCGCCGCGTCAAAGTGACCACCGCTAGTTACGGGTACACGAATTCACACGGTGATCAAACACACTGCAGCCGATGACGGTGGCTTCGAGCTGAATGTTAGCAGTCCGAAATAATAACCAAAAGAATTTTCCTTTAGGCTGTTACGTATGCGACCATACATCTTTGCCGCTCGAGATGTATCATGATCATTTTCATGCGAGCCGAGACAAAGAAACCTGTGTCTACCCTCGGCTCGTAACAGGGCAGTTCAGAGAGAGAAAAATTGTATTGGTCGCTTGGAGCGTTAGGGGTTGAAAACTGAGAGCGGGAAAGATAGAAAGAATACGTTCGGACGGATTGAAAACCTGCGGTGAAAATCGTCTGGCGTGAACGGCAGGAAAATCGTCTGGTTCATTGTAAATATCTGCTAAATTATTAGCCATTGGCGGCGAGAAGGGGGGCACCGGCTCTCGTACGCGGCTTGACGAGTACCACAATCTTTCAAAGGCTCATTAAAAAGTCAGCGTAACACTTGGGGAGCACTCCTCCTCATAAGACTCCGGGGCGGCTTAATTACGCGGCAATTTAACCTGAAAACGCTCGGCAAACTGAACGGGGAGCGACGAGTGCCACGGTTTTTCATTTGACGACAAGCGGCGCGTCGTCGCGACTCGACGCGACGCGACGAGAAGGCAGTGCCGCCGTGGTCGTCGTCGTTCCTCCTGTTAGCGACGGCGGCGCCAAGCATAATAATACACCGAGTGTCAATCAATTCGGTACACACGGTTCATTGGCTTCTAAACATTAATTTCTTAACGTAACATTTACCGAAGCATTCTATGTACATCGGTTCCTCTGCAAACCTCGCACGATCTTCGATGAAAAATGTTTGTTTCTGAAAGAATATTCTGAAATGTTTAATTTTTTTTTCAACTATATACGAAAATGAATGAAGCACCGTGACAGGTTCGTTTGTGCAACCATTTTTAAAGATCTCACGAGGATTTCAAAAATTTCAGCTCATTAATTGGCACGTCTGTTAATGTATAGGGATTGTCCGATACAATTTTTCAGGAATGATTGAAGCTGTTCGTATTTACTTGTCGAATAGGAACGAGTTCTTTGAGGTTCGTGAAAATTTGTCAAGGGTGGTAGATCCGGTGCCATTGCTGGCAGCTTCGTCTCTCCGTTCTTGATCCACGTAATTAGAAGAAACGCGACCCATCCGATTAAGAAACCGTTCCCGTTGAATGGGGTGAAAGTTGTTTTAAGGCGAGCTTCATTGAAATCTAGGTTACTCCTCGAGTGGTGGGTTCTATTGGTCCGAGAAAGGGGATTCAACGGAGCTATCATCTCCAACGAGTCGACTACACTGCCGTTGCCTGCAACGTCGAAGTCGACGTCGACGTCGACGACAACGACGACGACGACGACGACGACGACGACGACGACGACGACGACGACGACGTTGAATTTGAAGAGAATAAAAGCCCTCGGAGGCTTGGCAAATGCCCACGATCCCCTCGAGTGTCGTAATTACCGATGTTGGCAATTAAAGAGCGCACTTTGCGTTTCGCGCCTCCGTCGTCAATTAAGTCTTCCATCGGCAATCATTGGGAATCGCTCGAACCGTCACGCGGCAAAACTGGCTTCTGACCGAGTTCTTTCACCTTGGATCGACGACTGTAAATCAGTGATGAGTTTTGCTCAGTGCCCGTTGCACCATTGTAAAATATAAAAATATTAAAAATTGTTTGTTAGCAACTTCAGGAATACGATTATACGTTGATAAGAGAATGGAATTAGTTTAAGTTTGAATTTTCGATTTTTCTGTGTGTCGATCCTTTTCTTTTCCAAGAAACGGACGCTGATTGGATTACGATCTTAAGGTCGATCGAGAATATTCTGAAAGCGGCACGAAGCGGCCGTGATTTCGATCCGATTATCGAACGCCTTTGTAAATAAGTTGCCGGGTAACAAGGCTAGACCTACTTGGATATTCGCGGTGGGGAAGTTGGAAAATTTGATCAGAGAGCCTGTTTTAAATTCTATCAGAAGTTTGAGCCGCTCGAAGCACCGTACCGCGACGGACTTGTTTCGCGGTTAACGACGCACGATTCAATTAAAATAATTAGATCGACTTCGTTATTCGATGGCGCGCCCGCGATGCTTGATCGTCTTTTGGAATCTTCCGACACTGAATCACAGCCCACGTTCAAACTGAAACGACTTTACCAAACACAATCCTTTCGCGATCTAATAAACCAGAGTTTCTCAACCAGAGTGTGCCACGAGAGATTCTCAAATATGCCGCATCGGTTCTTGATAAATAATTTATATTGCATGGGTTTTGTAACTTTGAAATACTATTTGTAATTACCTAAACTAAGAAAATTTTTTAAAGTTTAATTTTCCCTCGTTTTTATTTGATTAAATTTCTATTCGCTTCGTTTTCAATTTCTCGATTCGCTTGCGGTGAAATTCTGCACGAGAAAATTGTCATAAAAAAAACAAGATTGTTTCTCTATCCTTTGTTCATTTGACACTTTTAAAAAATTGCTCATAAAATTACGCCCACGCGACCATCCGCAATTAGATCATCGAACGGGGTTGGGTCCTGTGTCCCAATTTTTCAAAGTAAATAATCGTTTTCATTTTCCCAGCGTACTTCCCTAATCGCATAAATCCAACTCCCATGGGTGTGCCAGGCAAATGAGTAACCAACCGGCGATAAACAATCTTAAAAAATGACCAAGAGGAAACATCGTGTTGCGAATTAGACAGAGTTGGGAGGTAGATCCCGTAGACTCCCCCGATGATTTATCCCCCGATTCCCAGGGCGGCTCGATCCAAACGACCGGTCATTATTTTGCACGCTACTTTGCACGTTTTCGCGCACCGGTATCGAAATCGGCCCCGCTAAATGGCGAACTCGCCCCGGGACAGGATATTAAGCGCGTCCCTGCAAATTCGCTGGATGGTGGGCGGCATTACTTCTCTCTCTCTCTCTCTCTCTCTCTCTCCTCTCGGTGCCATAGTGTTTCGTTCTCTTTTTTCATCGGGCATGCCAGCAGGGACCGGGAACCGGTCGATCGATCCCGGCGACTCGAAATGGAATTCGAGAAACCGCCATTATTGAGTCCTTGTAGCCCATTTGGCACTCTATTAAACTCTTCGCGGGCCCGCGTTTTGTCTCGTAAATCAACCGGCTCGAGGATCCTTCGCATTTATGCGCCGCGAATTGCCCGCGCGTACCTACGAAAAAACTTTTTCATCTCGATTTACCCGTTTCATTTACCGCCGCTCCACCCCACCCAGAGAATATCATTTCAACCGGCTAATTGCGGATGTCCTGCCCCAACAGGCTATTTTTAATTCGAAACGTTTTATTCGGAACCAGTGAGTACGAATATTTATTTGGAATATCTGACGTATTACGCGTTTTATTCGAAATTTACGTATTCCGCTTGAACCTCGCTCAGTGACCTGGAACGACCTTCGAAGACGACAGTGGTACAAGTCATTGAACTCGGAACGGGCTACACGTCTAAGGAAAACAATATTTTTCAGGAAATATACAACAGACTCTAGAAAGGAAGACAGAAGATGCCACCGACGATGAAAATCACGGGAAGCAGACACCGGAGCGGTTCCTGTTATAAAGTAAAGGAAAATCAATGCGCCGGCATGCAGAGTCGGGAGGTGTCAATGACTCAACTTGGCGAACCTCTCGATTTATTAAGTCAAAAGCCATCTCATCTACTTAGATCAAAGTTTTCGTGGTTGCCGCCGCGTCGCGTCCCGTCCCGTCACGTCTCGTCTCGTCTCGTCGGAGCAGAGGGACAGAAAGTTGGGGAGTTTCGCGCGAAACACTTCGCTCTATCGGCGGAACCCCTTGGGTTCATCAATTCAAGTTATCGGGCCATCCTGCTGGAAGTAACCGCGCGCATAGCTTAAATATCCGCCGCCG
The DNA here is from genome assembly GCA_028454225.1 of Lasioglossum leucozonium. Classification (NCBI taxonomy): domain Eukaryota; kingdom Metazoa; phylum Arthropoda; class Insecta; order Hymenoptera; family Halictidae; genus Lasioglossum; species Lasioglossum leucozonium. Next base: position 11,373,827 of record CM052209.1, on the reverse strand, counting down.
GTCGGAAAAAGTTCGATCGAAGGTCCAACGGGCCGTGGACGAGGTTTCCTCGATCGTCAGTCCGTCGTCGTTCCCGGGAAAACCTTTAAGACTTTAAGCCTCGATTGGCCCCGCGAAACTTTCCCACGAAAACCCCAACAATACGGCCGGCCGATCGCAGGCACGGGTCCAGTTCATCAGCCCGGAAGAGTCGATTAATTCAATTAATTCAATCTGGTAATTGGTTCCCATCGATCCTGTCCCATCGACAGGGCTCTCTCCTCGGCCCCGTTCTATATCTGTATATCGTACGTGCACCCTTCTCGGACGGCCTCTTATCTTCCGCGTCCACTTTGACCCGAGATACCGACCTCATCTCTCTCTCTCTCTATCTCTCTTTCTCTCAGTTTTCCTCCAAGAAACTGCTGGGTTTTCCGCCGACAGAACGAAGCTGACGGAAATTTTTTTAGCCGATGTGTGGTGGTGAAGCCTTCCGGAAAATATACGACGCGTCAACGATTTTCGAATGATTTTGCAGGCATAGAACAATTCAATGCAATGTTTTACACCGATCCCGTTTCTTCCAATCCGCCGAGCTCGTTAAATTTGCAGCCGGCAAACATTTGAGAAGCGATTTACGGGACATTATTTTGTAACGCGTTCCGCGAACGTTTAGAGGACAAAAGTCGGTCATTTTCAGCCGCGGACATTCCACACACACTCGTTAAACATGGAAACAATTTCCCCCGGCCTGGTTCCGCCCTCCCCGTTCACGATGAAAAGATTTCTCTATCCTCGGCAACATTGTGGCGATATAAATTAAACAGATCGATGGGACGCAGCAGCAGAAGGAGCCAGTCCCTCCTCCCACCCTATTCGTGTTTCCAAGGGGAAACGAAACGTGAAATGAAACGCGACTGACAGCCCTCATGGTTTTTCTATAGCTGCTACGCAGGAAGTCCATCCATTTCCCGAACAAAAGCCGTACTTGCGGCCACCGAGAGATGTTGATATAATTAACTGCTCGCAACATCGAGTTCTTCTGTATCCGACAACTTCGCGCGCCGCGCCGCGACAGTCGGGCCGGGCCGGCGATTAATTATTCAGGAACATTTGTATCCGGGCGGCGCGGCTAGCAGAGGAAAGAATGATTGGAAACGTGGAATCGAGGAAATTAAGAGCTTTCGATTTAACGTTTGATGGCTCAGAAACGAAAGCACAATGGACTCTTTGGTTACTGACACCGTGGTTTCGTTGGATAAAAAAATCATTGCCGATGCGCTGCTAATTAATTCACGCTTGCGTACGTCGGGCAATATTTTAACGGTGTCCGAGAAACGTTGATGGTATGAAAAATAAGGTGTTCTTTTTCTTTCTTTGGTTGTTTGCGTAACTTTACATAATTGTTGAAAGTATTGTTTACTTGATAGGTAGAATAATGAATTTCTCTCAGAAGAAGAGCGTTTCACGGTACGTTGTTACTATTATGCTTCCTTTATGGTTTCTCTTAATTAGCAATTAACCTGAAAAGAACCAGCTTGAACGTAAAATACCGGGGGAAATGAGACTGTTATTCTTTTAATTATTTCCGGAAAATCTTGACTGAATATGCTTTATGCGATGTTTTTTCTAGAAAGAATCACCTTCAATGCTGCAAGGAAAATGATATGGTTTTTTCATTCCACGAAATATTTTTCCCGTATCAAGAAACGTTTAACAATATGCGTATAATGATGCTTTTAAAAAAGTGCCATAATAAAAAGGGAAATATTTTGTTCGCATGAATGTTTCCGGTTGTGCCGAGTTAATCGGAAAGAACAAATTTCTGCAGCCGATAAATTCCGGGGCGTTGCAGTTTAGGAGGGGGATTTAGCAGACTGTCCGCGCAAAATTCAACAGGATAATGTCGCGTCGGGTACACCTGCTCGTGCAGTTAAATTAGTGTTCACGGTAAGGAATCCGGTCGTTGTAAAACCGAACAAAATGGTGGAGAGCGTGAGGAGGGGGGGGGACGACGTACGGGCGAAATCACGGGGCGCGAGCTCGGTGTATCGGCGAATATTTGCGAAAGAGTCGTGTTCCGCGGGCCGTAAGTGAATTATGCAAATTAAATGCGCGGCAACAGAGCGGCCGGTGTCCGCGACCTGAAAATGTTCGCGCGAAATAAGCGATTATTCACGAATTACCCTGTAATTTATTAGCGGGCGACGAACGAACGTCCGGCCATCGGAATGGCCGATGGGCCGTTTAGCAGTTCTCTCGCAATGAAAATGACCCCCATGATGCCGAGGCGTTGAAAATATACTCTCGGTTCCGCGAGTATTTTCGACTGTGCTCTCTCTCTCTCTCTCTCTCTCCCTCTTCTACTCTCACTCGGCAGTTCTTGCACCCGCTTTCTGCCTCCTATTATGCATACGGGGGCCGCGGAAATTGTTTTAACGGAAACAGAAACGCGCCGGTGCCGAGCGGACGAAGAAAACAACCGAGGCACACACACCTAGCGCAACCAACCGGCTCTCGAATTTGTACCTGGACAAATTGGATCTGCTAACGTAATGTCGCGACGTAAATTCGCGAATTAAATGCGCGCGAGACAGAGAAAGTTAGGGATTATTCCATTTCCAAAGAGAGCCGTAATTTTAACAGCTAATATCGCCGCTCTAGAAACAACTAACAACTTCCGGCAACGTGGTTGGATAAATTCGCCATTGTGCCTTCGTTGATTTCTCGTTCGGTCGGCTTTGTTCAATTCTGAGCGATTTGCGAATTTTTGGGGAGCATGCTCAATATTGTGAACTGTGGATATTTATTCTACACATACATGTACGAATTGAATGCATGCAAGAGCGCTACGGCCACATGGATCGAAAAAATTCGCCATTGTTCTTGCAGGATGCTCGTTCATACCCGTCCGATCAACTGTTTTGTCGAATTATCCTAAAAACGTATTTTTGGGCAAGCAGAGATTTTCCCTGTGTTTTTTAAATATCGTGGATTTTCATTTCTTTGCTTCATTACGTGCAGTTCAATATTGTATGTGATCATAAAATGTGCATTCAATTTCTTTATATGAAGTCCGAATTTTTTTTAGGAGAAACCAATATATTGAAAAAGAAACGAGATACGATTGAAATTGTACGTTATGTAAACTTATATGAGACACACATCTATTTTTTTATCAATGCATTAGATCTAATCTAATTCTAATTAGTCTCCACTGTTGAGCTTATTAATTATCCCTCGAAGTATTTAAGTCGCGCGGAACATATGAAATTTTCGTTTCTTTGAATGTTACGCGTATAAATATAAAATCTCGTTCGCCGTATTCGAGTATAATTTACCTTTCATTGGCAATGTCAATTTCAAGCTCCATATCAACGTACAACGTACAACATACAAGAACGGTTTTCATTCCAGTAAAACAAAATATACCGCGTATCAATCGCAAACCTACCTCTGCAGTGTAAATATTCCAGCAGTTTATAACAATTCACTATACAATTTTTAAAACCATTCTCGTCTACGGAACACAGCTTTGATCGGAAAAAAATAATTTTCCAACAGAAATAGCAATCCGACGATTTCATAGGTGTCGCTCGGGACAAATTGTCAATTGCATCGGAGTGCAATATGCTCTACAATTAACGAAATATGCCATCAAAAAGAAAACCTTTTTTTTGCGAACCTACCTTTTACGATTCCCATTAGTTCGACGACAAGATCGAGCGTCGTTTAACACGACGGCATCACTGGCGACGAATTATGAATCGGAAATTTCGATTCGGCTCGCGCGCCAGTTTATTAGCATAATCCGCGGCGCGGTGTCGCTAGAGCCGTTCGAGCGGAAAGTATCGCGGCCGGTGCGCGACAGTTACAAATGAAAAGCCTATCAAGGCGGACGACAATAATTCATAACGAACGAAGCGATTGCCTCGAGAAACACAAACCCCTCTCGCCTCTCTTTTTCCTTGGTGCGACGTCTTCGTGGCCGACGTTGCTTCCGTGACAACGTAATCCCCTGAAATCCGGTTTCCACCGGCGAGGAGGAACGATTTCCATAAACCTTTTAGCGAAAACGGGGAAACAGAATCCCGCACGAGTTTCCATGGGGTCGAGGAGGGACCTTATCGAGGCAGAAAGGTATCAATTGTCTTCCCGACTTCCGATTTTGCATTCTGACTCGACTGTCGGCCGACAGACAGCCTCTGTTCTCCGATTTGTCTCGCGGAGGAGAAATTTACCTCTCCAAAGGAGAATAACGAAAAGTTATTTTAGCCTAACTCATTGATCGACAGTTTATGCGAGAAACTATTGGAACATTTTTATCATTTAGAAGTTTATATTCATTATACGTTGGCACTTATTTTAATAGCCAAATAATGGTACTTGAAACGAATATCAGCGATACGGTAGAAGAGACAGTATTGAATTTATCTGTAATTTAAAAGGCACTTTTATGTCTTCGTTTCTGTTATTTTCTAGAAATATACGAACGTTCGTAGCCATCGGATATGATATCTTGGCGGAATGTAAACTGAATTAAAATTTACCGCGGCTTCAGTTTATTTTTCATTAACCGACTCCATTCTTCAAGAAAATACGATTTTATTCCTAGTTTTGTTTTCTTTAATTTGCCTGGAAAAATATATGCGATGGTTAGAAATGATCGCTGAGTAATAAACAAACATGGACAAGTCCAGACATTATCGTTTCATCTCATCGTTGCACCGTGTACTTTTAAATGTAATTTTTATCCGTGCATTTTCACATACATCATATTTATGTATGTACTTTCATGGTACGGATTTTCGTTTCTTTTTGTTTGAAGTTCTTGCATATACTTTGCATTTATGAGGCTATGAAATTCTCGTAAAATTTGGGACCGCTTCCGCGGTTTTACAGACAATCTTTATTTAAACGTGTATTTGCACGCAATTTTTGCTAACGTACCATCATCGCGTACGATTTTTATTTGCACATTTACGTGCAAGCTTCTCGGTTCTCGGATTTGTAAATATGATTTCGATTCGCGAATTCTCGCGTACGATTTTTAATCGAGAATCGCTGGCTATGATTTTTATTCGCGTACTGGCGAATATGATCTCTGTTTGCTGATTGTTACAAACTCTTTACAATATCCTCCCGCAATTACACGCTCCGTTTGCATTGTGCACGATTGAAAAAATAGCAGAAACAGTTTTACATCGGTTTGTTAAACAAATAATAAAATTATTTAACAATCCGTTAAATAATTGACTGATTTCTTTGCAATTCCCGAAATTGGACGTGCCTGACGACGTCGATACGCGGATAATTGCGTTCCGGGGATCGGTGGTATTTCGCGACAAGGGAAATTTTAGGGGATGGATTCGGATTTTATGGAAATGGCGCATGTCGAGGGGAGCCAGGGAATTCATCAACGTCAACGGATCTTTGTTCGATCCGTGACTCGCCGCGATCCATCTATCTCGCGACTCGGCTTTTGTTCTTGAAACGTAGCCCACCACCTCCCCAATCCTCCCCACCCTCGCACTATGGAACGGCCAAACAATACTTATTAACGTGCAGCTCCATCGCGAAATCATATCCGATCCCCGGCGACCGTATCCCCGGCGTACAAAGAGCGAAGAAAAATCGAGCCAACTTTCCTTTCTTCGCCGGGTATCGCGAGATTGTTTTCTGCCCGCGAAACGACGTCAAAACTGTAATGGACAGCGATGGCGCGGGAAACTGGGGCGCCCGTTTTCCACCCTCGCATCTTTCTCTCTTTTTCGGTGTATCTCGTCTCGCTCCCTCTCTCTCCCCTCGGCTTGCGAGATGGAAAAATTCGCGGAAGACGTTACTCGGTTTAACGAGGATTACCTTCTTATCGCGTAATTCTTTTCAGAAATCTTGTTAGCGGTTCTCTTACTTCGTTCGACGGTCGGGGAACAGCGACCGTGCTCGCGATGGGAATTTACCGAATTAGATGGGATATTCGTTAGCGCGGATATTCGGCGACAGGACGTGGCTGTCTTGCGATGGATTCTGTAAGCAATGATTGTCTTAGACACCATTTCTGAATACTGGACACCCGATTTTATGCATTTATTACAAAAATGAGCATTCGTGATTTAAAACAGGAATTAAGCAGATTAACACTTAGCACATTAAAAATTGCTGTGCCATTATTCAAAATATTTTTGGTATCTAATCAATTACTAAATATTTAAGTATTATGTGAGGTATATCAATTGCATACCCATAAAACGAAAAAAAAAGTCATATGTAGAATGGAAATATTCTGGGTCGGAGGAAATGTTTAATTTTCCTGCTAAAAAATAGCTCCGAGCAAAGGGTTCAAGTAGATTCGAGTAAAATATTTTTATTTCGCATAAAGATCCGTTGTCCAGCCAGTACCCAAGCGTAACACGCCGATTTTTAATGAAAATACGGGATATAGTTTGTTGGAAAATATTTGACACGTATTTTTTCGCAATATCATTCATTGCAGATAAAAAAAATATAAATTTCATTAAAAAACGGCGTGTTACACTTGTTCAACGTACCTTGTCAGTTCAGAAGTTGTTAAACTTGCTCTAGAGCTTGCCGCAAAATATTGTGGTTCAATTATTCCCATTCTAATTGAAACGATCATAAAGTAGAAAAAGTCAGTCGCTCGTCGCGGATTTATCGTTACATTTAATTAACAGAGAGTCGAATTTTCCGCAAGGTTTCCGCGCGTCGTCGCCCCCGACGTTGTCCCGGGGCGGCGCGGCGCGGCGTAAGTAATTAATATTCAACGTCTCCAGTAAACGAGCATTCAGTGCACTCGGATCGAATCTCGATAATAATTAATATATAAATGTAACGCGGCGACGAGGGCGACGACGGTCGAAACACGGCAACGAACCGACACCGAGCTAAATTACAACCGGGTTTGCCAAGAGTAAATGTCGTCGAATTACAATCGCGAAAATGGAACTATCATTCCAGGCTCGCGGAGACTAACAACTCCCGTCAAATTGCATTTTGATTGCAATTAATACCGCGTTACACACCGGCCTGCAATTATCATTCATTTACGATGCGGCTATTATTAACAACGTTACTACTCGCTCCCCGTTCCTGCGTCGATCGTTTCCGACGCGACGCGGCCCGACCCGGCCCGATCCGGCCCCGGCGAATTAAAATGCAAGTCAGATTAGCCATGGGATACTTTCCACTTGCCGGATGACCGAAATTAATTGTTCCGGATAGTGCTTCGTTCGATAGAACGAATTAATTAGATTCATTATCGACTTCTAAACAATAGACGAGATATTTCAGATGCAGAAATTAGGCGGTATCGTAATGAACACGTAACAAAACACGTAAGTGGTCACGTAAGATCGATAAACCATCGAGACGGCAATTTCCTATTGAATCGAAGATCGCGGGATCGTTCTAATCAATTTCTTATCTCCTAATTAGTCGATTCGATCAGTGTCTGGTTTGGACGGTGGGGAATTTGTCCCCGAACAACGTGCAACCAATCCGATTTTCCGAAGCGCCGAGGCCCGTGTCTAACAAGCGTCATAACTTCGCCGGTTAGCCCGAATAGGTTTGCACACGTGCTCGATGTCAAGCACAATTATTCCCGATGTAGTTATACGGAAAATCCCGGGTCGAGTGGCGGAGGTGGTGAAGAAAAAAATGGCATAATTAATAGAACCAAGCCAATCCTCTCTAGTCGAGCGGGAAGCCAATTTCCCAACCGGTATAATTAATAACGCGGACCACCGAAGCGACGGCGAATTTCTCGTGTTTCGCCGCGGAAAATGTTCGGAAGTTCGTGTTCCTACGGATAATGAAACGAAACGAGGCTGTTTAACCACAGGACACGTGTTCGCGCACGTGTAATCGTGATTTTCCCTCCGAAATGACTCGTCGTCTAGGAAAGATCGATTTTTGACACGGAAACGTCGATCTTCGCGCGGGAGCCAGTGACGAAACTACAAATTTTCAACTCCCTCCCCCCCGTGCAAAATATAATTTTGAAGCCCCTTTTTTCTATCGATTTTTAATGCTTTTTACAAAGGAGAATTGTAAGAATTCAGTAAACGCAAAAAGTATGTTTTCTTGGTCAGTGTACTTTTAATTCAATTGAAATTAGGGATAAATTTAGCGATGTTACAAAATAATAAATGCAAAAATTTTTGGGTGGATTCGATGTGCAAGCGATTTCGAAGGCTTCACGGGCTATAAAGAATTTTTTTGACAATCCTGTAATGCTTGGAAAGTTGAAAATAGCTCCGTTATTATTAAAATATTTTGGTATTCGATGCGACGTTTCAACGGTCCTGTAAAATGAGCTCTTGGAAGTTTCGTATTAGTTTCGAGCGAGAATTTGCCGGCTGAAAAATTGCGTCAGACCGCAAACAGTTGATACAGACTGCAGTGTGACAAATGAGCAGCAATGGAGCCTAATAGTCATAGCTGCTGCTATTGCGGATAGATGTTACACGGAATTTCGGAAATAATGGCCGGCTTCATATTACGGTTCCGTATTACCTCTGCTAGTAATGAATTAGCTTCTACCGCTCTGATTGCAATATTAATTTGTCCACGCTCGAAAACATTGCTCGGCCATACTTTTCGCGAAAATATATGTGGTAATTTAATCCCGAAGTTCCCATAAGGCTGCGCGGGTACCGGTAAAAATTGTATCGAGGCTAAAAAGTGGTCGGAATCCTCTGGGCGCAAAAACTTTTAATCAACAATGGCTGCTGCTAATATTTCTAACGAATTTCAGAAAGAATATTTTCAACGATATTCGCAGAATAGATCCGAGACGACCGAAGATAAATGAGCGTGTTTATGTAACTACCGCGAGCGAATTGAATTTATTCGCGTCACGTTGAACAGCCATTGTCCATCAACGTGTCGCAGAGGAGGCTCGTACCTTTCTGGCGTTTGCGGGTCACCCGATTCGGTCCAGGTAACGAACCACAAATCGAGAGAGAGAGAGCGGGCGCGCGGTGGGCGGCATTAGCCGTGTCGATTTCGATGGACAGAAAAAAAATATCGGCTGGCGCGGGTTTCGGAACCGCGGGAATTTATCGGGACGTGGCGATCGAGCAGCGATCAGTCGATAAGAACGCCTCTGACCAGGTTGTTCTCTGGCCAGTCAGAGATAACGCATCGCATCGGTGCCGGGTACCAGGCTGTCGGGGATGTGTTTGCTCTAACCGAATTATGCAGATTGCCGGCCGCTTGAAATTAGCGTGCGCGTCCGCCACGATAATGTTAGCGTGTCGCGTGTTGCCGGCTTAACGGCCGGTCCAAGATCGGCCCCCGTGCCCCGGACACCCCCGCCCGTCTCTGTATAACGAGATGATTTTCATATTTTACAGCCAATTCGCCCCGCCTAATGTCTTTAGCTGGAATTAGCGGAACGACGACCGACCGGTGTAATTCCGCGAGCGCGCGTCTGTTGGCCCGGCAGCACCGACTCGCCGGATCGCAGAGGTTCGTTGGGGTTACGTCGCGTCGCGTCGTATCGCGTCGGACGATCGATCGACAGCTTTCGTTCGCCGCGGGATCGATGGTCGGTCTCGGCTCGTCCGATGATGGAGCCCATCGACCGGATAACCGATTGTTTTTCATCCGACCTAGAGGACAGTAATCTCGATTCTCTCGGGTTCTTTTCGTAATATTTTATTAACACGTCAGCTGTACGCTCTGAAAAGTGGTCGTAACAGTTAACTGGTTAATTTTCCTAGAAATGCATTAAATCCTCCGTCCACCGCTAACTAATTCCAGAACTTAACTCGCGGCTCTAATTTAACGAAAAGAACGCCGCGAAATTTCCCGGAAGATGCCGTGCGTATGACGTCCCGTAGAAGCCGGGGATCAGTTCCAGGGACTTCGTTCGAGTCAAAAGTTTCACGGAGGCAAAACGCAAGAATAACAGAGGAAACAAGTCGGGACGCCGCGCCGCGTCCTGCGGGATGACAGATACACACGACAGCATGGTAATCATGGGAAAACAGTCGGTCCCGACCCGACACGACCCGGCTCTTCGCGTTGGCGGATGCAAATCAACGAAAAGTTTCCACGGCGAATCGATGAGCAACCCTCGCTCTTTCTCTCTCTCCCTCCCTCCACTCCTCTTCGTTCCTGAGGGTTTCTCAATTTTTGGCGAGGACGTCGTCGGCCTTCTAATAGGCGAACACGAACAATACCCATTATCCGGACAACATAAAACGGCGAATCCGTTGCTCTGTCAACTGCATTCAAGTTTCTGTTGATCGGCAACCCGTACCCTTATTGTTCCCACGCTACTCTCGGATATTCGGTGTCCGCCGGCATTGTTACACAAATTACAACCCCGCAGTGAGTTTTTTCAGCGAACTAACCATGTAAAACGATCCTGCGAACGAAACCGGTAGCATCTGCGCGGGCATGTAAATGATTTTCAAATTTTTCTCTCGAGATGCGCGACGATCCGCGAAAAGCCGTTTGATTTTCTTTCAATTTTTCTTGTTTGGTATATCGAGGCGTTGAATAATTTTTAGAAAGGTCAACGTAGTCTGCGCATTTTACGCAATCAGTCACCAGAAGCTAGTAAATGAAAAAACGAATGAGGACGATTTTTCTTTTGCATAAGGGTCCGCAGCGATAAGTTACATACACGTACCGGTTCCGAACTGGTAAATGCTGATCTGGCCCGACTAGACTGCGCGTCGCGGCGCGGCTGTAAATAAAGCCTCGTTTCTGTTACACCCCCGGCGCGGCGACTTGCGACTTTTTCCCTTACTCTCTCTCTCCCTCTCCCACTTTCTCCCTCTCCTTTTTCCGAACGGCCACCGCTATCGGCAGGGAAGCAGGGTTTTAAAAGAAATTATGACCTTTCGACCCGGATCGCCTCGCCGCCACGATCCATCCGATTTACCACGAGCGGCGGCCGCGCGATCCGGCTGAATACGCGCGCGGTTCCAACAGCCCCCCGCCCCAGTTACACACCGTCGTTTCCCATCAGGACCCCCTCCCTTGACTCGTCCTCTGTCCGGCGGTCTTCTCTCCACCCCGCCCTCCGTCCCCTTCGGCCCTGATAAATCGATACCGGTGAAAATTCGAATAACAGCCGCGCCGGTAAATTCCACCCGAGAGGATTCCCCTCGATCCGTTTAACTCTTCGCTGGTTTACTGCGGCAAGATTCGGATCTTTAATACCGGCCGACTCGCTCTCTACCAAGCCCCTTCCTCCTCCCCGCCCCTCTTGCCCGCCACTCTGCTAGCCCCCCGCCGCCACCTCTTCCGGTTTTCACGGCGAGCAACCCCCGTTTCACGGCGGACCGTGTTTTCGATGGCGGCGCGCATCCGGAGTTTCCGGGTTTCGCGAGGATTTTCAAAAAAAACTTCCATCGCCGACTGAAATTAACCGTCCGTACGTAGAGTACGGATTTCGAAAATTTCTAGAATTGCAGATCATTTTTGCAAATTTAGAGAAATAATTACGCCGTTAGAACGTAATTCGACGCTCGATTCATGCGAACACGAAAACAAAAAAAAACGGCACGAACATATTATTACAGTGAAACGAGTGTTTCCTTTACTTCTGTTGGTTTTCGATGTTGCCCGTGCCCCGCGCTTTTCGTGTTATTGTTGTATTTCAATGGGTCCGTTCCAATAAACAAACAGCTAGCTCGGAACGAGCCGTAGAGGACGATCGTCGGGTTGAAAATATAAAAACGCTACTGTGTCAGAAAACATACGCCCGCCGTTGGTGAGGTAAACTTCGCGTGGAACGCGTGTTCCGTCATTGTCTGCGCGAGAGGCCAGGTGAGGCCCGTTGAACTTTAGAAAAGCGATTATTTCGTAGATGTCGAGCGGCGCGCGCAAAACGACGAAGAGATACACGGGGTTTATGCGGAACGATTCTTTTCTGGCGACTATGGCCACCCACGATCGGATCGGATCGGATCGGATCAGCTCCCACCCCACGGAAATGAGATGGGAACGATGAAAGCGCTGCGAACGTTCGATTCCTGGCCGCGTGTCGCCAAGAGGGACGCGGAAACAAAAAGAAAAACCGACGCGACCTCTTTCCACGAGCGATACCCCTTTTGTGAACTGCTTCCCGGAGCTAACGCGGCCAATTTCTCTGCTTTTGAGGCTGATCGACGCCGGGAACAACCTGCGCGCTAGGTTTCGCTCGCTGTGATAAACAGCCGCGATTTTTCTGCACGCGAATTGGCCCAGAGATGCGGATCTTGCTCGTTAAGTGGAACTGATAAGGCTTCGAATGGGATCCGATTAATCAAAGCTTGCCAGCTATACATTTCTTTGATTTTTTCTTGTAGGTTTAGTGACCTTGTTCCACTTTCAATTAGACGATTTTTGTGCGATCGTTTAGGGTCATATACACTACTATACACACATACAATAACACATATTCTCAGAACTATGCAATTAAATAACGGAACTTACTGTGTTTTTTTTTTAATTTTTTTACGCTTTTTTCTTTTGCACAGCAGTGTATACTTGTTTGTTTATTCTTTTCATGCAAGAATAAAACAATGAACCTAACCGCACGGTCAGATTAATTAGATGAATATTGATTTTGCATAGCCGGTCGGTCGAGAGGACAGCTGTTTACAGTAGTATTTTATGCAGGCGGAAACGAAATTATATTTGATCGGGTAAATGAGTTTTCTGCGGTGGAATTTAATGTGATTTTGATTAGCTTTGCGATGTGTGAGAATGCGTCAAGGGGATTGAAATACAAATTGCTCGGATCGAAGTACGAATTTCCGGATATTAAATTGATTATAGTGTTTGGGATAGGGTTATGATGAATTACCGCTGATTTCGAGAAAGGTACCACTAGAATGTACCCGTCAGCGGTCAGGCGTTCGAACAGAAAGTAATAATGAATCGAATAACGGAGTGTATGACGTTATGTGAATTCGATGAGTTTGTGGAAAATTGAAATGGAACAGATAGAGTTCCATCGAATAAATTATAAATTTAACGTGTTAGCGATAATGATCGGGCATATCGAGGTGTGATGATTTAAAAAGGATTTCTCTGTCAATAAGACCGATCAGATGATAATATACAATTATTCTTTTATAAATCGGAAGAGTAAAGTCATTGCTGTTCGCATAATCAAGCTACACCTTCGTCGGTCAAGTAGAATTGAATTTAACCGTAGCAAGCAAGTACATTCCGTGCATTCCTGGCAAATTTAATGGGGTTCGTAACCTGGTTGCGTTGCAATATACCGCTGCCATTGATGGCATTATTGCCGCAAGTGTACTCGATTAAATTCTATGTTGAAACTAATCAACAAAATTCTAGATTTTAGTAAACATCCACAATTCATAAACAATAAATACGCACAGAGACAATCCACTCGGAGTCGCTTCATACTTCCCCAACTACGTGGAAACCATCGTGGCCCGAGAACACAATAAACATGTTCGTATTTCCACAGCATCGAGTTCTAAGTAGAATAGGTCTGTGCTTGATCAGACAAGTGCAACGTCCCCGATAAAACGTTCCCCAAGCACCGTTCTACGTACTCTAGTGCCATAAATCTCAAGCACAAATACCTCCGGAGAGAAAAAAAGCGAACAGAATCTACAACAACCCTCGCAACAATCCAATTAAAAGCAAAAACTAACAATCCATAAAACAACTTTCTAAATAATTAAAAATCGATCTCGTCTCGTTGCGCGAGTCTGGATGCGGTTAGGTTACATTCGTTTCTTGTTATTAATACCCGATATCCACCTGAAAATTGCATTGTTTTACGGCTCGAGTAGTCGGTAAAATTTTATCGGTTACTTTTCCCTCTACCCTTTCTCTCCTCTCTCTTCTTCTTCCTATTCTTCTTTTTTATATATATATATATGTAGTGGATTCCGGTATATATATACAGAATAGGATGAAGTACTCTCCCGTGCCTCGAGATACGGTTGTGTATGTCTCGAATGGGTTATCGGATTTCTCTAGGGTTTCCTCGCGGACTCGGTTTATGGGCATCTTGAGATTATCGGTTGCTGGTCGGAGAGCAACGCTTAAAAAGCGGTTGGCGGCTGTTGTTTCCCCGACCATGTCCTAAATGATGGAATATGGCCGCTGCCGGCGCTGTTTCTTCATCGACCGTTTCAGTTTACCGGTGTGTCCTGCACGAAACGATTCCTCCTCCCCTGCAAAAATCTCGTTCTCCGTTCCATAAAAAACTTCCCCGTATTCCGGTGCTTCCTTATACTCCGATTTTGAGTTTAGAAAGCCTAGCCGTTTCCGCGCCGTGCACTTTTACGGCGGAAGAGCTCCTATTATATTTCGGGTTGATTAATTCTAGAGCTGGGATTATGGACGTCTTAATCAAATTGATGCTGGATGAATAGCAATTTAATTTTTTTTATAAAAATTTGTCAATTCTTTTAAAAAGCAGACCGTTTTAAAAGTCGGCGTATATATTTAAAAATAACATAGAATATAGTATTTTCGCGTTCGCAATGTAGAATCCGCTTGTTAACAAGAAGCTGATGAAATTTACGAACAGCGGCGCGCCAACAGCGGGACAAAGTGCCGCTGGAATCGTACGAAACGTAACAGCGTCCAATAATCTGGAAGACATAATGGCTCGACGACTGCCGGGGCTTACTGTAGATGACAGTCTCCTCGGGAGACCTCGCCCTAATATATCAGCGTCGTCCTTTAACCTCAAATAATTGTACGACTCTCAGCGGCATACCTAGCGCCGGTTCAACCCGGCTAGTAGTTGCCTTCAAAATACCAACCGGGTATCGTCCGATGTAACAATAATTCATTCGCGGATCCGTGGCATTCGACGCCGCCCGCATTCCCAAGAAAATACATCGGCCATTGTCTCCGGGGGGATTCCTGGCTATCGACTTTCCGTCGATCCTCGCTAAACCGGTAAAATTTCGTTGATCAAACGCGCTATAATATTTCACGAGTTTCGCTCCGGACCCGTAACAATTTTATGATACCTTTCGATTCTAATGTGTGCGCTGTGTGAAAGTGATCAGCAATTTCGAATTCTCGTAAATATTATGCGTATTGCGGGATTGAAAGCGCAACGAAAAAATTGTTTGACGAGTAATTAGTAATCTTTCAGACCGCGCGAAAAAATATTTCTTTTCTACTTGTTTCGATTTATTTTCACATACGCGGAATCACTCCTACCGTGCTACGAATTTCCGCCCTGTACACACCGAAAGCAGCCTCGACACGCGATCACAATCTGTCGAGTACTCTGTCCGCCAGTATTTAACCTCTCTCCTACATTGAAAGGGAGTCGGACAGACCTTTATGCATCGGATCCGCCGACTGGCCCCGGGCATTGTCGGCCGAGCGTAAAAGCGCTAATTTTCCGTTTAATTCCCGGTTGTCGCATCGAGGACGCGTTATTGAAATGCAATACATATTATTCCGTACACGTAGCCGATACACCGGCTCCGGCTGATTATGGAATCGTTTACTGAAAAAGGGCTGAATAGGAATCCGATATCCAATTCGGCTCGCATACAGAGCCAAAAGCGGATCGTGCGCCTGTGTGAGCGTCCGTGAGCGTGTGCGTGTGTTCGCACGCGCGATAAACGGAGGCTGGTTACCGGTGAATAGTTCATTTGCCGTTAAATATGCCTCGGCGAAAGTAGTCGCGAGGAGGGAAAAAACTGATCGAGCAACGGTTTCCGGAGGCGTTCGATTGTGAAACGATCCCGCACGCAGTTCTACGCCAGAACGAAGATCGACAAGAGAAAATCCACCGGTGGAATACGGTTTACGCAATTCGCGAATACACACCCTTTCTCTCTGGACCAGCCACTTGACGTACAGGCAACGGCGTTCCCGTTCGCGGAGCGCGATCGTGCACGAACAATGTCCGACTAAATTATGTTTGAGATTTCGCTGATTGACTGTCGAAAGCCTCCGGGATCCGTGAAAAATTCAACCGCGATTCGCAATTAAAATTCGTCCAGAGTTCGTTGAATTTCGGTCGAGCTCGGTGAAATTTGATTCCGGAAAAATTGATTGACGCTAAAACCTACCGAGCTTTCCAAGTAGCCGGTAGATTTTTTCTCGTAAAAGTAACAAGATTTATGTATCGTATTTTAATCTCCGCTCCACTAAATATATTTATTTAATCATTTACCACGAAAGCATCCTTATAATCTGCATAATCGCGAAACAAAAAATCTGTAACCGGTCGATTGACCGGTGACGGCAGGTTTTTTTATTAATCAAGAATCGATAGAATTTTTTAATTACTATTGCCAGACGCGATCACGATGAAAATAATGGTTCAGAACGATTTCAGACTGGAGCAGACGGCAGGCAGCGTCTCTAATGTACGGAGTTCAGCGACCGAAACGCTCTATAAATAATCGGGGGAGGGGAGCGATGTTCTCAAGGAAATTAGTGTCGTGTTTACGGTGTATCGTTCAGGGAATTTAATTGCGCGCAGGGTTACGAAGATAGCCGTTCGATCGATCATACGCCGCCGCGGAGCGTGCCGGTAAATTATGCGACGGCACTGCTATCGATAATCAAATCTAACCACCCTTTGCTCGGTTTAGAAGCTCCGACGCAACGTCTTCCTCTTGCGAAGAATTCGCCGGCGGTTTGTGTCCCTTGTATGCTTCGTTCCTCTTACACTTTCGCCCCTTGCAAACGACTCGAACGTCATGTCGATAGATAATGGCGTGCGATGTACGGGGTGGCCTGACCGAAAGGATTCTCGACAAATAATTACTTTTTCGGGAGAAATATAATTTTCTTTCATTTTTTGCGGAAAATGCTCAAAGCATTTCTTGGCTCGAAGTAATTAATACAGTGTAGGGAATGTCTAAAGTCTAAAGTCTAAAGAATTAATATATTTGAAAAATGACAAGGCGTTTTAAGAGAACCGAACGGACGCTAACACTCTCACTACTTCGCGATGCAGATGAACAATCTCTCTCAACTCATCCTCACAATCTGTACTGCGCTCTCGTCGGAAAAAACGCTGCGGCTCCTATTATTGCTCCCCTGAGGGGGTTGTCCTTCCCTTATCCAATCAGGGCCTTTTCCCCGAAAAGCGGAAATTCCCCCACAGGAGTCCGGGGGTGTCGCTTGCCCCGTCTTCGTTTCGGGCGTACCTGGGCCCATGTGGGGTGCAGCTGTGTTTCATGGGCCTTAAGACGCCTAGTTAACAGCTGCACCCTCCATTAACCTTGGTCCCTCAAATTTGCCTACAACAATTTTTTAATTTTCCGTGATTCGCGCGAACGCGCCTCAATGTCTTTTGTTGCCGCGTTATCGTGCGGTTCAAGATGAAAATGCTCGAAGCATGTTTCGAAGCTGCCCGGCTGGAAATAATTAAAACAGTCTTTTTAATTTTCCACAATTCGTGCGAACGCTTCAATGTCTTTCGTTGCCGCGTTATCGTGCGGTTCAAGATGATGGAGACGTTCGAGTGCAACTCATCCGGGACACCCTGTACACGTCACAAAGAATCCCCGTCAGAGCAGCTCGCGTGTGTACGTGAAGCAACGTGTAATGGGGAAAATGCAAATTTAATGGATGAATTTGAGAAGGTGCGCCGAGGCCGCGGGGACCCGCGGCAGGAAACGATACCTAAGATTCATTTATGCGTTGCACCTCTCGGCGAGCGCGTTGCCTCCGAGAGAGCGTACACTCGACTGAACCAGCGGCGAAACGAATAATTGGCCAACGTTTTTCCAACGATTTTATCGCTTCCGCGCATCCGAATGACGAATCTCTGGAAAAATCCATCTGGCCCGGTGGATCAAGGTGTAGGGAATGATAGCGACTGCTCGGGGAAGACGTACACGTTCGTCTGGTGCTGCGAATAAGTCGAATTGCTTCGCAGCCGCCGCCGCCGGCCCAAGCGGGGCGAAAATTTTTCAGCGCAAAAAGCTTAAATTAAAAAATGTTCGTATTCCTTTAGAATGTTCGCTTCCCTCGAATGTTTTATAATTTTCGTCAGAAAGGAATAGCAATTTTTCCACGTTTCCGCTTTTGCAAAATAATTTATGGAAAACGGGGTTTTACAACAAAGAATGAGATGGAATTTTCTTTACGGCGAGGGGGCAAACATTGAAAATTCTGTAAAATTGCTTCGTAACAATTCTTAACGGCGGACACAATTTTGTTAGAATAATGAACATTTCCATTCACGAATGTCCAACCTCGCCGACAAAAGCAACCGGTCGTTCGAGAATTGCATGGAACAGTTTGTTCGCGAGTAACAGCGGCCGAATCTTAACGACCCTGAGCGAAACGAGTCTGCGGCCTGCGTGGGGTGAGTTAGGTCTCGCTGGGCTTTGGAGAAAAACGCGGGAAACTCGAACAATTTATTTATTATTCGCGGTGTGGGCCGGCACTTTGTGCGGTCTGTACACTTTGCCGAGGGTGCACACGCCGAGAGGGAAACTTCGAATCGAGTTTCGGGGGTGGCCGGCGCCGATTCACCGGCACACAGGCCCTTTTCATCCCCCAACGCGGCACGGCGCGGCGAGAAGTTACACGGACGCTTAATGGCGTGCCTTTTAGCATTCCCTGCCTCCGGATTATCACCTGCCTTTGAGGCCGTACATAATTCAGCAGGGCTCTGCCACGCGCGGGCCTGGCCCGGGCTTGTCAGCTATTAGCGGCCGCGACGACGGAATCAACGCGACGACGAGCCGCCTTGTTATTCGAAACAGGTGTTCGATTCCAAGACGCTAGAGCAGTCGGCATTTGCCACGTTACTACCCCGCCGCGTTTCCCATACGCGAAATTCTATGGAGCTCTACGCAAATTCGGCGATCGCTAGACGACGGATAGCATCGTTGATCCGAAACGTCGTGTATTATTCTGGTAAATTGTTTTCCGAAAGCCAGAACGAGCATTACAATTATTTCACGGAATGAAGGGATCTTTACGATTGACATGCTGCGAAGGAAACAAACGATCTTATTAAATCGAATTTTAACCCTTTGCGGGCGTACGTCTACTCTGAGCCGTTGATGCTTTTTAAAACTTAATAAACTTGATACGACCGCAAAGGGTTAATTCTTATTTCGTAGGAGCCCGATCGAATAAGAAAATTATATCCGCGGCTAGCAGGTCCTTTAAAAATGCTGAAGGAAACGAAATTTTATTGAATCACAAAGAAAACATTTCTAATTAAAACCGTGTCCCTTAGTCGCGAGAGGTCATTGGGTGATGGTCCGGAAGTGTTCGGAAGATGTTACGCCCTCGAAATATTTGTCAGCCGATGCGCAGCCTTGCCGGCCGAACGGCTTTCGAAAGTTTGTGGCCTGGGTGCAGGAAAGGAGAGAGAGGGGCGGTAGGAGATCCAGAGATCCAGCGACAGGAAGCTCGGGGGGAGGGGAGCCAGCAACGGATGTGCGCGAAAGTTGCCGGTGTTGACGGGTCTCGCTGTGAAAAACAGAGAAAAACAGGCCGGGGCTGCGAAAAATCTGGACGGGCCATGATGGAAAGGGTAAAGTTGGAGCCTCGAGGATCCCGGAGGCAGCCCCTGATGAGAGATAACAAACTTCATCTTTCTTCACAATGCAGCCGCCGCGCCGCGCCACCGAAAACCGCGCGCCCGCGCCCGGTGCCACTGTGCTAGTTGCCGAATAGGTGTCTATATATCTTCGGCGAACCGTTCGACGACGATCATTTTTACTTTGAATTTAATTCTCGCCTCCGACACCCAGAAAAATGAGAAGATTTTTCTAGAGGTGATAGGTGGCCCGAAAAATGCCCGACCATTTGCTATTTACCACCGCCGGTTACGCCAACGCCGACTGGATCCGTTCACGGCTTATGGTTAGTGATACTGGCTGCGAATTATATTTCTATTTCATTATCTCTTCAAATTCTAATATTTCTCCACCAGTCAAACGTGTCGAGCCTGTTAAAAGCAGGCACAATATAAACCGAGTGAAACGGTCATGCAGTCTTATGGCTGGTTCTCAGTGTATTCCAATTTTCGTACGGTGTATCAATGCGACGGCTGATTACTTTTATAACGTAGGTGGCACACGTAACATACGATCAGCGTAAAAAAGCCACTTTACTCGCAATAACGTTACCATAACGCCTTTACACCGTCGTCACGACTACAGAGTACTACGGGCCACATCTATTCGCCGGTAATACCAAATTACGGGCAACTTAGCTCGCGTGAAGGGCCCCCAGCAACCCGTTATTATACATTATCATTACGACTATCAATGTTATCTCGACGACCGGGAGGCCAATCGATGGGAAATAAGCGGGGAAATTAAGTGGGGCCGGCTGGTGAGAATTTTAAACAGCCTCGGCGGTGCACGTTCGCAGGACTATGCCCCCCCCCCCCCGGGGCCATTCTTGGCCCTGGAAAAATTAAATCTGCTTCGTAGAACGGTCCGGAACGTTTACTTTCTGATAAATAAAGAAAATCAATCTCGATCCTTGAATTTAATCGCATCCCTCGACCCGCCGAGAGGGACAGCTTTTTCAGTTTTATTTCCCACGAAGGAACTCGGAAAGCCGGAAACTTTTGGAACGTAACATTCGAGTGCAGACAGAAATTAAGTTGAATTTGCAAGAGCCCTCCTATTCTACAGATAATATTCGCATATTCACGATGTTAAAGATATTATTCTCTCGGTGGGAAATACTTGCATTTAACGAAATCTCAAACAAACATTTACCTCTTTCGAATAACATTCTCTGGCATAATAAGGAATTAATTACCTCGACGGATAGTATTTACATTGAACGAAATTTCAAACAAACATTTACCCCCCTTCGAATAACATTCTCTTGGGTAATTATTTACATTATGGGCTTCCTCGCCGATTTTGATGACCTCGAAATATGTTGTCAAAGTCATCATTCTGAACAATTTTTTCTTTTCGAGATGTTGAAACTTTTTTGTGAATATCTCGGAAACTAAAGCTGTGGGGCGATAACATCTATAGGAAAATGTTGTTGAGAATGATGACTTTGACAACATATTTCATGCCATCAAGATCGGTGAGGAAGCCCCTAATGTAAATATTTACCCCTCTTTCGAATAACATTCTCTCGAGTAATAAGAAATTAACCTTCTCGACGGATAATATCGTTTAAAAAACGTTTCATCGTGCAGATCGAATTTAAGAGTCATTTCTAACAAACTATAAGAAAACGAATTATACGCCTTTGCACGGGATGCTGTACAAGAGACGTACAAATATTTCATCGAATAAATTACTCACAGTTAATCAGCTTAAACGAATGCGCTGCCGTCGACTTACCTGGAACAAGAGGAAAATTTTCAATTAATACAATTATGTCCTCGAACTATTCTCTCTCCTCTTATCGCTCCCGACGTACACCGGCGCAACGAAAGATCTTTATTTTGCGCGAACACTGCTGCCAATAAAAACTTCGAGGAGAGACGCTCCTTTATTATTCTCGTCCGATTCTCCAATTCATCCTCGTGCTCCTCCCGCAATGTTCGCCCCCTTTTTTCAACATTGAACCGATCCGCTCGATTCAATTAAACAAGACGAATGTAACGAAGAACGCGGTCAAGTATAACATATTGCGGATGAGAATTAAATGATAGCGAAACATAACGAAGAGCCCGGCGAAAATTCATTTCTGTTGGATTAAATTCATTTCACGGGGAAATAAACGTTCGACGAGAGAGTATCGGGCTCGATCGATTCTCGAAGATTTTTTTTATTCGTTTTCACGAGTACGTAGTAACTCTATATCGAATTTATTTCAAATTTGTTCAATTAATTTTTATTCGATTTTGATCATCCTCCAAGCATCAAAATATGTGAATAAAAAACCGTTAGAGCGTCCAGAAAAAAATTGTTAGCAGCAGCAAAATAATTTTTGCGATCTCTAAGGGAGACAAGGCCGATTTTAATTAAGGGAACGGAGCTGCAGGAAACAGAGGGAAATGGTCCCGGAGGTTCGTGTTTTTCAAACAACGGAAGAAAATTGCATAACGAGCACGATCCCCCGACGCGACGCGAAACACTCGCGCCGCGCGGCGCCGTTGGACCAGGGCGCGGAGGACTCGAAGGAACGGAGATTTAATCTCAAGATGGTCGGCTTAATTGCCAGAAAAGAAAATTACCCATAAATAAAAAGGGGTAATTAAAACGTTCTGCTGGTGTCCTGCGTGAACGCGCGCCACTCCTCCCACGGAGCCGCGAAAAAAAAGAGCAACTCTCCGAAACCAACGCGGAAAGGAACCGAATCCCCTTGCGTTTCCGAATAGTTCGCGGCAAGACTGCAAGCTTCTTGCCCGTTCGCCTCGCTCTCACCACCCGTTCACGCGAAACTTGCGAATTCCTCAAAGCGTTCTCCTGCGAAAATTGATTTCCATTCGAGTACTGTGCTCTGGGTGGTCTGTACTGTTGCGGTTTCTCGTCAAACGACACCGCGAAATGCACACCCAGCGGCGGATCCTCTCGAGTGCTTTTGTAGATCCTTCCGGGCAGCAAAAAGATCGCTCGCTTTCCGATAAAAAATTCCGTGCTGTCGTTAATAAACGCTGCTGGCAATTTTTAATTAATTTTTCAAGGGCTACCGTGGCGCTGGGCTCTTACGGTGACCGCAGCTTCATCATAAAACGGGATCATAAAATCGCGAGGGTCTTTTTGGCGGTGCTTGATTTTTCCGCGCGCACATCAATTCGAAAATGTCTATATTTCCTCCGTGAAGTTCATTCGAGGCAAGAGAGAAAAGGTTGGGAGGAGGCATCCTCAAAAATCCACCTCCGGCTGATCTCGGGGAGCCAGCCGACCAGGGAACACCGTTTAAACATCGAAAAACAACAGCGCGGTGGATCTGGTGGGCGGAAAACGGAGATCATGGGTGATCCGGGAAAATGGCGGGCGCGGGTGGCTACGTACGTTACGTACGGACGTACGTGTGTGTTCCACGTGAAGACTACTTTTAGGATCGTCGAGTACCTTTGGGAAATTGGTTCCGCGCCTCTCCCGGGCCGTTTTCTAACTTTTATTCTCTCCGAGGGACCGACGACAAGAAAATAGCGCAAACTGAGAGCCCTCAGTCTTTCTTATCTCGGTACACTTGCTTCGCCCGGTTCTCCGTCTCCTTTTCCCGGGGCTTTTTTTCCCCCGTTCTCTCCGAACCCGGCTCTTTCCGCCATCGACGACCTGTTCTCCACCACCTTTCCCACCCACGCATCCCTCTTCTTCTCTTCTTCCCCGTCCTCCCAGAACCCTGTCTACCTATCCGCGATGCTCCTCCGTTCGACCTTTTACCTTCTCATCGACGGATCTTCCGCGTAAATCCGACGGTCGAAGCTACTCGAAAAGATTTCATCGGCTCGATCGGCGCAGAGCGGGGCGGCAAGTGTTCCCGCCCCTGGTCCGTCCGAGGCTCTCCCGTGAAATCACTCCGGAACTTCTGCTTTCAGAGGAAATTCCCTGATTACTATACGGAAATGCGATGCACCCGTCCTCCTGTTCCGTCCGGGCCTTTTCACGGCTTTTTTCATCCTTGTCGTTCGGCCTTCGTCGGACGATTCGGCTTTCGATCGAGAAACGCTCACGACGGAAACACGGTCGTTCTCTCTTTTTGCGGCTACTCCTTTCCGAAGCCACCGCTTCGCTTCTACGAGTGCCTGCTCGGACCCCGGTAATCTTTGCCTCATCGTCCGCTTTGTGTACACTGCACCCCCGACCTTAGACGCCCGAACAAATTGAATTGTTCTGTCAATTCGTCCTCCTGCCTTCCTCCTTCTCCTTCTCATTCGCCCGGCCCCCTGATCTACACAACTGCCACTGGGTAACCTGCGGCTGAGACTCCTTCCACAGATGAGCTTTCGACCTGCTGGTCATGCTGGTGGCTGCTGCTGCTGCTGCTGCTGGTCGATAATGTACACCAGCTAATGCGGGGACAATCATTTTCGAGAGAAAGTTCGATTCCAACCTCCCTTTGTGATCGGTATCGTCTACGACACTGCGGGTTACTGCAAACATTCCGATTTTTGTTCCCGTAGAATGTCTGTAGAAGTTGTTCAGCACGCTGGTCAGTACACCGGGCTTCAGTGTTAATAGAACTGACGTATTTATTTGTACCGCAATCAGTGCAGTCTATGGTGATCGCGAGTGCGGAGCATGTTTCGTTAAAATGACCGCGCAAAGTTACGGCAGCAATTCGAGCAGCGTCTCGAGTTTAAGGAATCGAGTCTTTCGAGATTTCATCCGGATTTCCCGAGAGCGATTGGTGCCCTCTCATTGCCGCAGTACACCCTGCCATCAATTTTCCCCGAAACTTTCTCCAGCGCTGGAAAAAGTCCGCGAATTTTCGTGAAAAGCGTTTTCGACGTGCGCTCACGCTGCTCCTTTTTCTCTGTTTTCCACGGGGCTTTCCCGTCTAAGAGAAAACTTCCGAATTTATCCCGATAATATTTCGTTTAAAAAATACATATAGAACTTTAATTGCTGGAGATCGTGGACTAATGCGTTTCCGTGCTTCTCGCTGGAGCTTCGTTCCAGGCGGTTTCGAAAGTGAGATTTTTCAGAGATTATATTATGCATATATTCATGCGATTACTCGAGCCAGGTGTGATTGAATTATTAATTTAAATTGCACACTGATATCCCGGGAAATGTTTTATTAATAAATCCTATTGAAATTGCTGAATTTTATTCATGCACGAACTTACCAACTCACGCTGGAAAAATTCCAGCGTTGTGTGCTCGAACTATTACTTAATATTTACGTAATATTCGTGTACAAGATCATAATCGATGTAATTTTGGTGCAATCTTTCCAGCAGTATGTCGAATTGAGCACGGTAGCTGTTTATCCGCAAGGAAACATGCGACTAGGATTAACGGTATTTTGTAATGAAACTTCTGTGCGACACGAACGATTATGAACAATCGAGTATCCTCTAAACGAAAGTTTACCGGGGAAACGCACGCATTTAACTCCGGGTTGAACAGCCGAGGCGAGTAAAGAACGAATCACTTCACGTATTTCCGCTGCATCAGAAAATTGAATCACACTCATAATTTCACTCGGAGCAGAAAGAAACCGCGGCTCGCAGACATTTCCGCACGCGAGACAATAAAAAACACGAGATATTTCGCGGCGGCACGCGAAGCGAACTTTTTTCAACACGATTCGCCGTAGAGAGAAAATTATCCGCGTGGAAAGCCTCGGCCCACTTCGGACATGATCGCGGCCGGGATCGAACGTCCAGGAAGTTTATTTAACGGTTAAGTAAATTTCAATTGATCCCTGATTAATCCCTTTCCGAACTAATCCCCGTGGCCCGGCGACTATAATCTGCGTTGGCTTATCTATAAATAAATTCTCATCGGCCTCATCGTTTCGATCATCGACCCCCAAACAAAGCGTTATCGATCCATTTATTTTTCACCGAAAATGAATCCAGCAGTCATCGCGCGTTGGTGAACGTTATGAAATATGGTGGAGGGGCAACCGTACGCTCTCGCCCGACGTTTCTCGCGCGAGCGTAGTGCGCAACGTTCGCATGGAGACACACGAGCCGAGGAGGTCTCGTCGATGGAACTCCGGTGACGATGGCAATCGGCGATTTACGACGAGTTGTTAGCGGCCGGTGTACGTGCAGCTGTGCAGCGAGCGTCTCCCGCTGCACTCCTGCAGTTTCCCTTGATTGTTTACAATTAATTTGACCCGACAGCGACGCAGTTGCTCGGCCCCGTTGTTTCGCTCATCTTCCCCGGGCCCGCAGCGGAGTTGAATCGCGTCGAGTCGGCTTCACCAGGCCTTTAAAGGAAACGTTTCTCTTGCGCTGTCGATGCCACGGGGAAAGTTTAACGGCCGACTTCCTCGTTTTCCCTTAAAAATAGCTTAACTTTCTTCATCTTCGACGGCGCGAGACCCCGTCGTCTTTTTATTTTTTTTTTCGTTTTTCTGTCGCCCTCCCACGGAAAATGCTCTGTTCCGGTGAAAGATCACTCTCTAATAACGTCTACGATCATTTCCAAAACGCGCAGAGAAACTACATCGATCCAACTTCAATACCAATTTTAACCTAATAAACCCGCTGTTGATTTCTGTTCGAAGGAGCTGCAAGAAATCGATACAGTAGTGCCGAAGATGTTGTTTCCACTTCAAAGACGACTGCTTTATTTAATATTCCCCTTTGTCCAATCAAGAGAACGAGATAAAGCAAACCCACAGCTGCGCTGCGTCGCAACGCGAGCAATCGCGCGATAAGATCCGAGAAATAACCCGACGCGGCGCGGCGGGGTGACGGAAATATTTGAAATCCTGTCGCTCGAGAAACCTCCCGCTAATGCCCGTCGGGGCCCGTCGTAAACGCCGGTCTTAAGCCCGGTTATACATCGCGCGTAAATCTAACGCGGTGTGCACGCACAGTACAGCCGCAGCCATTTTACAAATAAACGGTGCGCGAGGACCGTGTCTTTGCTGACAGGAACGATAAAGTCCGTCGTAAAGCTCGGGAAGCAGTTCGAGAGTGCCTTGACCCGTTGAATTTTATCCGGTCGCGGTGGCCAGCCTATCGCGGACCTTCAACGTGTCCGGGGAACAATGGTTGTTGAGACCCGGATCGAAAGAGCACTGAAGTGATGAGTTGCCCGGTCGCGTTTTCGCGGACGAAGCGAATGATCCATAGGTTTGATTGATATCAAAGATCGAGACCGATATTAACTATCACAAAATAAGTTTATTGAAAAGTGGCAGCGTAGCGGTCTACTGCGTTGCTCGTTCAAATCGGATCTGCTGGTCTGTACATTTTGAGGCTCTTAAATACTAAAAGGAACAAAGATTGTTTTAACGGTGGGGATGCGCGGGGTTTTCCCGAACGGACGGAATGGTGACCCGGCGATGGTTCCAAGTGCTGAGCACATTTCGTTTATTGCATAAATTGTTCTGGAGGTCAGCGATGTCGCGGACAAACGGTCGGGACCGAGAATCGACGGCTAGGGTCCAGGGCCCGCACGTTTGCTTGGTGGCTGCAATAAATGGCTACCTGAATTCCTAGCCAGATGTCCAAAATGAGGTGTCGGCGTTGACCTCGCACAGGCGAGTGTCAACAATGGTGATTCGCGATGGAAAATCGCTGTTTCTATCAAATGTTTATATACTCGACGACCACCATGTATAAGATAACGATAACGATAAGAAAATAAAACAATGGCATCCCGAGACAGCGACGGATCCTGGGAATTAACAACTTTCTCGCACGATGACGAGCAGCGGTTCCTAGCGTTATTTTTCGGGAAGAATTGCGAGAGTCAGGCGACCGGAACTTTTCCAATTGCAACTTGTCCGTGCCCCGTCTAACGCAATTTCACACGGAACCCCACCATCAACTCAGCGGAGATATCTTGTTCTCTGCGCACGCCTGTCCCGGGCACTTGGTTTGCCTCCAATTTTTTTTTGTTTTTTTTTCATAATTCTCGGACCCTTTCTGTTGCACGTCGTGGCCGGATGTTATACGCGAGCGGCGATTACCTCGGACTACGAAATTTTCGTGCCGACTCTTTTCTAGCGCAGAGCGACGCGCTGCTGCATGGAGGTTGCTCGGTTAATCTCTAATGAGTAAAAAATAATTTAATCTAATTCACCGAGACGGGAAATAGAAACGAAAGTTCATTATCATCGGCGAGCATTCTGTTCTGCTTGAAATGGAAACTTCGCCGGAGTCTATATGTATATTTTTTATATTGGGTAAAGTCTAACGAAAGATCCCAGGTACGATCTGGCGCAGGATCCAATATAGAATTCGATGTGGAAACGGGAAGAAATCCTAGTTGAGATCCGAAGCGGAGTACAGCTAAGAATGATCAAAAAGGAAGCGAGGGAAGAATGTCGAAAAGTAGAAAATTAAAACAGAGAATCATTCGAAACGTTACTCTGACGCTAAGTTGAGATGTGTGGGACGCACGGATTTCGTTTTATGTTGAACGAAACATTCCGCGACGATCTTTGCGCGGAATACGATAAATTTTGGCGACCCTTCGCAAGAAGATCTTGCGAGGGAACGTCGCCCGGTCGATTAAACATCGCAGTCGTTTACACGGATTCACTTTCTCGCGGTTCAATAGGGAAAGGTAAAGATCCAATTAAACTGGAATCGCGTAATAAAATGCAAACGACCAGCGGACAGGGGCAATTAAAAGGGATGAAGCTCGTGATAAAAGCGCTGCTTCGGGCTGAAGTGACGGAAACGGAAACGATGCGTCGGTGGAGACTGCCATGGCGGTTAATGCTTCGAATCTGAATTCCTCCTCTCTTTTTAATTCAAACAGCGTCCGCGAGTTGAAGTTGTTCGTCGCGCGGACTGTGAAATACGAGGAAAATATTGTACACTTCGACGTCACAGGGTATAGAGAGCCAGACCATTTTCTGTCTCTTGAATTTGTAAGACACTTCGTTATTATATTTATTATAGATTTTCGGTTCATTGTTAACCCTTTGCGCTCGGAGCTATTTTAACTTGAAAATTAACCATTCCTTCCAACCTAGAATATTCCATGTTATTAATGCTTCCATAATTCTATATTATTTTTCGTCTCTTCTTTTATAAAATACTTAAATGTTTAGTAATTAATTAGACACCAACTTATTTAATGATGTAAACAATATTTTTAATAATGTCACAGCAACTTTTAGTGGCGATACAAGGGTTAAATACTTCTAAGAATCCTTCGGGACAACATTTTTCTGAATATTCTGCTCCTTTTTTCCCAATGACCTTGAGGAGGGTTTCTCGAAGAAACCTTTCGTGGGAGTCTCAAAACCCAAATGGAAGAAGAACCCCAAGAACTAATGAAATTTGGTAAACTAATTCTCCAGAGAAAAATCCGGCGGTGCCCCCATATCCCAGCGGTAACCGCGAACGTCGCTCGCTTAACCTGAGAGAATACCATGTAACTAGCTACATCCTCTACC
The DNA here is from genome assembly GCA_028454225.1 of Lasioglossum leucozonium. Classification (NCBI taxonomy): domain Eukaryota; kingdom Metazoa; phylum Arthropoda; class Insecta; order Hymenoptera; family Halictidae; genus Lasioglossum; species Lasioglossum leucozonium. The sequence goes on along the minus strand of CM052209.1, from coordinate 11,344,913 downwards.
ACTCACGGACTGCCACAACTACATTACGATAACTTTTGGTATACCTACAACAACTTCAGCCCGGAGATCTTAGTCGGCGGCTGGCTACAGCACGTGCACAAGAAAGCTTCATCATCGAGTAACCAGCATGTTTAATACCGGGCCGAAAATAAATTCTAGGGAAAATTTACGAAGCAAAAAGACCGGACCGGGCTAGGAGATAGTCGGAGACACGACTCTCGAGAAGAATGAAACCAGGACAGGTGAATTAAGTTTTTTTCCGTTGCCTAAGTAGTTCCAAGAGAACTCGTCCCTTTGCCAAGAACGTGGAAGACAGTTACCTCCCCCCTTCCTTCCCTCTGTTTCCTGTCTTTCTGCTCTTCTCTCTCTCTCTCTCTGCTCTTAGGTTTATGAAACCTCTCCCCGGCGGGTCCAATAATGAACCACGAGATGGAATTTTCGAGGGTGGTTTACGCGTTCGCGGTGAACGGATATCGTGTCTTCTGCCTAACGCGGTTTCTTGGTACTCGTAGCCCCGTAGCGCGGATAGCAATTTAGCACAGCCGATGGGAGAGAGTGTCTAAAATTAGATCCAGCCAGGCGATCTGTACAGGTGAGCAAGAAATAAGCGCGCGGAGGGTCGAAAGGGCAGCAACTGGGACGGAAAATGAATCATTAAATTATCTTGCTCGACGAAAGCCGACGGGACCGACGACGACGAAACCTCCGAACGAAATCTGTACCCTGACCTGAACGCGTACGTCCAATTTTCAATTTCTAAAAATTCCTAGTTCGCATCCGCAAAATAGTCTCGAATGCGTGTTCCACCACGAATCGTCCGTAGCGACAAAGAGCAATTGTGGGGTGGTAAATTGGGGGCGGCACAAACGACGTGGTTTTTCCGGGGTCGATGTCGCCACCCCCTCCTACCTTTCTTTCCCCCCGAGAGGACCAGTATACGTGATTTTTCGAAAGAGCACAAAATACCAGGCTGATAAATCGTGGAAATGCGGGAGGAACGTCACGCGCAGGTTTCGCGAGCTGCTAGCGTAATGGCAGCGATATTCCCCGTGGGTTTATTCGAGACATAGAACCCGAGCGGCGATCAGACACGTCCGTACAGGGCGACACACTATTGCCGGCGCAGCGCGGCGCGGCCCGTTGGAAAACGGTGGACCCCGCGCTCTCTGCTTCGACGCCGAATAATCAAATGGCAGGTGTTCCCGGCAATAAACCCGTTCCACTCCCCTCTCAACCCCCTCCACCCTCCGTCGACTCCTCCCCGTCTCACGCCTCTTCGCCGAATTTCTCTATGCGGCCCCGGAAATATCTATTAATCACCCGGGCGCTTTGCAACTTAGATGAATGGCCGGTTTCCATGGATTTTGGACTTACGCTACGCGAATTTCGAACAATCGATTTCGTTCCATTAATAATATTTACTCTAACGTCCGACTCCCGACATCTGCCGCAGCGAAGCGCCGCCTCCTCGCATTATGCGAAACTGCCGCGAGGACTAAGGCTCTCACCCGCAGCATGAATCCTGACAACCGTTGACGACTGCTCGTTAGCGCTCTTAAATATTAATAGTCACCTGAGACCGTCCGAGGGGCGAGCAGACCTCTACCCTGTGGATGAAATAAACCGGCGGATGGCTTCCTTCGGAATTACTGCGGTTAATAGTGATCGTGTTATAGCCGGTTTTTATCGGGGGACTGATCTCCTTTTTATTCAATTAAATGCTGCTAAGCGTTGCCTTTTTTCGCTGAATCGGTTCTATAGAAGTTTCACAGAGCTCGACGTTAGTCTCCGGTCGGTGTGATTATTTGTGACAGAAAAAAATGATATGAATATTTGCGAAATGATTACGAATCGGACAGACGATTAGCGGGGGATGGGAATTTGGCTTCCGGTGAGGCGCTTCGAAGGGACGCGGGTGGAAAAATTTCAAGCGTCGTGAACTTTAACGGCGGACGTAATTAAAGTGACGTCGTGGGAATTTTCGACCCTCGAACATCGTAAAGCACAAGTTAAGCCATTGTAACGTATTAAAGGATTAAGATTCTCTTACGATTCTTTCCCCCGAGACAGAAACTTCGCGTATTCTTTAACCTCTCCTATTCGTCCCAAGAAAATCCAGATTAATTCAGAGGAAATGTTTCCCCGTTGGAACTCGTTCCGTCGCGGCCAACTTCCGACGTACACGGTCCGTATCGCTAGAAAAAAAAAAATTGCACGAGAACCTCCGAACAACTATTCCCCTCGATCTAAACGCCCTCTCGCTTCTGTTATTACTCGGTGCCCGGTAATTCTTTCTCGCTGGAAGAAAAGGAAAAAAAATCAAAGAAAATTCCGTCGCGCGATTAACAAACAAAACGCCGAACAGAAGAGGCCAACGTGCTTTTGAAAAATCCGAGAAAAAAATACGGGCCGATTTTTCACGGGAAAAACGATCTCCTCGGCAGCGGCGTATCCCCTAATCGAATTACCCGGGGCGCAAAGCTAGGCAGAGCCCGAGACGCGGCGTCGGTGCCCGGTACCGGGGAAAAAGGTGAAATCGCGGGTGGGTCGTGACGGTGAAAAAGGCGCGGGCCGCGTTTTCTTTCGAGACTTTCGATCGTTAAGCCCGGAGCCGGCACTAATGTCGGTTTCGCCGAGCCGCCAAGGGAAACTGCGCCCGTGCTCCGTGCTTAATTCTCGGGTCTTCTTTTTTCTTCTCTTCGAGCCGCGCGAACGCCTTTCGTCTTCTTTATGGGCGACTCGTGAACTTAGGCCGCCGGAAGACTTAATCCTCTTCTTCCGCGTGCCGCCTTTCCGTCTCCCGCGGCCGAGCCCGATGACTTCTTCTCGCCTCATCCGCCTAATTTCGCGAACGAGTCGCTTTATCGGGGATTACGCGTATGTCCCACCCTCTTCTGCATAGTCCTCTCCACTCTCGCCTCTGCACCTGTGATTATCTCCGCGCTCTGCAAAACATTATGCGGCACGAGACGCGTTTTGCTTCGCTGAACCGTCGGTGGGAATTGACGGTCTTCCGAGCGCTATAACTTCACGAGAAAAAAACCGAGGATAAACTACCACGGCACGTTTTAAAGCTTGAAGTCTCAGCTTTTCGATTAGGCTGGTTTTTGTTCGAAAAATTTTGCATCATGCAGCGAGTAAAAAGGCAGAGAGGTACTTTTATCGTTCGAAAATTACGAATTCGGAATGTTAAGCCTGTGTGTGGGAGTAAAAAAAAAATTTTCGGAATTTAAGTCACTGCTATATCGAAGATCGAACATCTCCCCTTTGTTACGAGCTGTGAAAAATTGATGTGCGATTTTTTTCTCGCCGGTTTATCGCGCTCCGATGGGAAATTGAGCCGGCAAATAGATAGTAGACCGCACGGTGGTTGCGCTGATGGATTTGTAATTTATGATTAACGTATTAGTGTGCGTGTTCATTTGGTGTACAGTTTTTGTTTAATATTAATCGCTTTACCGCTGCGGAAGAGGCGTCGTTCTCAAGTAGAAACAGCGAGTAATGATCGGACAAAGCATCTCATCGGCGTTCCTCCATTTGCTTCCCTAATTAATTACACAACGATATCTGTGTTTACGTCTATCGCTTTGTATTCACGTTTCTCGCGACGTGAATCCGATGAAAACGCGCTTTTCATTTGTCTTTGAAACTTCGCTTCGTAACGAAGTCGCATAATCCTCGCGTCGACGGTATCGAATTAAATTTAATAAACATCGATATCCCAGTAATCGGTATCAATGCCATAGAAACTCTGTTTTGCGGTCGCGCGCGTTATATATACATCGTATAAATAATCATTTTCTCTCTTTGATAATATTGATCGACGATAAAATAAGTTTTTGTTTCTCGAATTTACGTGACGCCGTGGCTCTCGCAGGCTTTTACAATTCGGATTATTCGTTCGCAACATGTGGCCTCTACGGATTGAAAACATGCAAAAAAAAAAGAGAGAGAGAGAAAGAGAGAGGTGAACGTTTCCAATCGACGAGCAAAGCACTCAGCAACGTGCGCTACGATTAGACATCCATTACGGGCTCGACGCGGCCAATCGAGGCCGTTGTTACAACGTTGTATCGTCGTTTACAACGACCCCGATATCGTCGCTACAACGTCAACTGATTCTCCTCGATATCGCTCCCAATCCGCTGTTGCGATAGCGAATCAGTTTACAAGGCGTTCGACGTTTTTACCTCCGCTCGAAATTGAATTTTATGCAAATCCCACGGAGCGCCAACGTTCCACGAGAAAAAAAAAGAAAATCCAGACGCTGCGAAATCTCGTCCGGAACAGCACTGCTGTCGGTGGACGGACCTTCAAAATTAACAATTAACACTAAGAGCCTGGCCTAAAAATGACCGATTTTTTATTTTCCATTTTAGAATTATTGAAATTATGAATATGTGAATACATTTTTTTATACGAGCATATATTGGAATAAAAATTTTCACAAAATCTAAGTAAACAAAGCCTTGTCATTCTTACATGTAAGTGAATTTTAACAACAATATGATTATCGACAGCACGCAAGGAAACATTTTCGGTGATTCGGGATTGGTGAAAATTGCACGCGCCGCCGTGTGATTTTGGTCAGGGGATCCAGTGTCGTTGGTAGTTCAGGTGAAGTTTGTCGTAAGTCAGCGGAACCCACTGGCTCCCGTTACAGTATCCGAAGCGTAACCATGACTTCAGGGTAACGAGTTCCTTCGTAGTTAGCTCGCGCGCCCGAATTTAACTGATTCGGAAGTCAATGAATGCTTGTGACTCCAGTCTTTGCGACTACACCACTATACTCACCCACACACACACACACACACATTTATACGAGACCTATGAAATAATCGTGGCTGCAGCTCGATACCGAGAGGTGACCGGCGCCCCTAAGTTGTAACTATTCCCCGAGAAACTGTAACTATCTGTTGCCGGGATTGTTGCCATTTTGCGCAGGAACATTCCATCGACCGGACGGAAATTAGTCGGGCAACTCGCGCGCGCGACGGAATCTTCGAATTTCCCCAAGACGAACAAAAGATGGACAGGACCCCGAAGAAACGGGTGAACTTTCCCCGAAAAAATTCCACGAGTCACGAGGCCGTGAAAAATTCTGCAAATTTCCGAAAAGAAGTTTTTATCTTCCAAGTAAATCCAACGTCAGAATTTTTCCGAAGTTCTCGCAATTGAGCTACAATTGGATCTCGATCAACCGGTACAATCGTGTCCGAACGGGATCGAATAAATCTGGAATGGATCAAGTACTTCGTCGTCCGTCGGTGTTCGCGGTTTAAAACTGCGAACGAAATACTCGATGCGCCCTGGAAACGCTGCGCTAATTTTCCGGTTAATTTCCAAGCGTTCAGCGTTGCGCTTTAAACAACAGGGATAATGCAAACTCTTCGCGGGACAGTTACCGGTAATTTCGGCTACACGCGACGAAGGAGATTATCCATTACGAGCGCGGCTCTTCGGAGTCACGTTAAACGCTCACAATTCTCGTCCATCGTTCCCGAGTCACGCGGCCAGCGGAATCTGTCCTAATCGCGCCTGTGTTTCCTCTTGTAATTCGCGAAATCGCGTCGAACTGTCGATACATTTCAAAGCGAACGCGACGCGCGCGGTTATTGGTCGCCCGTTTTCCTTTTTTCATTTTCATCTCTCGTTCGTGCTAAATCGTTGTTTTTTTTCTCGAATCGCTGCAAATAATTCCTACGAGCGACCGACTACTGCTGACCAAATTTTTCTAAACAACTCGCCGAAAAATAAATCGGCCTGTACATTTTTATCGCAACGAAAATTTCTGAATAGATAGCGGATTTTATATATATATTTATAACAAAAATGCGTGGATGTAATTTCAAACTTATTTTCAACCTATTGAACATATGCTCAAAAAGAAAATTAATTTATATGGAAAATTTTTATATTGCATCGAAATCTACGATCGATTGGATTTCTAAATGATCCAAGAACATCGTTGAATCGCCACCGCGAGTCAAATTTTCCAGGAAATCGAATTTCCGTAAAAAAAAAGGAATATCGGGATCGCGCGACGTAGACCGCAAATGTATTAAACGAAGTATACGTACGAACTCGTTCATTCCGGATCCCGGTTAATTCTATCCACTAATTTCAGCCGGTGTGATAATCTCGAACATATTCCAAATTAATACGAATTCAATATTCGATATTTGCCCAGGCGGAACGGCCTTTAATTTCACGTGTTTGATAAATGAAATTGCACACGGGTTCTCGTCGCGACGGCGGCGGTGCGTTGGTTTTGCGCGAAAAAATTCCGTGGGTCGCGAATCATCCGGACCATCTTGTCAGCGTCCCTCGACGATGCCACATTTTTCACCGCGTTTTCCATCGAACGATGGCAAACAGCCTGTTCCCGGAGAGTAACTCGAGTATCACCGCATTTAGGAATGGAATATCCCGGCTTCCATTCCGTCCGTCGATTTTTCGAAACACTCTTCCAATAACAACGGTCCTATCGGTTGTAAAACCCTTTTCCGATGTTCGCGATCGCGACAGGGCACCGATCGATTCCCACCGTCACGACGACACTTGCCGCCGTATCCCCTGCACATTGTGTCCCCCGGAGTGGACCAAGCGCCGACAATATTTCACCAATTCTTCGCGAAACCATCGGCGGAATCGGTTCGATCCACGAATTATGAGGCGAGCGACGCCTAAAGACCCGCGGCTCTTTGCTGGATTGCGGGAAAAGCACTTTACCGGATTTGTGAAATCTGTTCGGAACAGCGACCGTGGAATCTAAGAGAGAATCGTGTATCTGCTCGCATATCTTTTTGCAGTGAGAATTATTCATGCGTCATAATTGAAAACGAATTCCGAATCGGTAAAGGATCCAGGATTTTTTAATAATTTTTTAAAGCAAAGCATTGTTATCGTATAATCGCGAATAAAATCAAAGATCGAGTGAACCTATGGAAACGATAAAATAACAGAAAGTCTCTAGTGAATCATTTAAGAGCATCATCGATGAACGCTTTATCTAAATGATTTTTCTTATTCTCTCTGGATCTTGCTTTTTCCTACCGGCCCGAACTTAATTGAAATGATAAAAGCGATGCACTTAGGGTTCGACAGATAAGATAAATCGATCCCACAGCTCCCGTTGAAGAAAAATTCAATTTTCATTCCGATGCTTTTAATTCGCTTTCTCGCCGGATTAAATTCGGTAAAAAGATTTTCAATTTCTAAAGACCACTTCAATTTCGAATCTTGTTACTTCGAATAAGCGAAGCTGCATTTCATCCGTCCGCGAGTTTTTATTCGATTTATTAAATCTTACGTTTTTAGAAGTCTCGAGAGACGTGCGTTAGGTTGTTCAGAAAATTCGGCAGAATTTCTGTTCGAGTTCCAACAAACAAAAACGTACATGGATGGTTCAAGAATTTCAGGCTTCGTTGTATCGTCGCAATTTTTGTGACACGGTTTTGTCACCGCGCCACTCGAAACGTTCCAGCGGCCGTGATACACTTGAAAAATATTTTGCGGTCGATTTGATTGTTGTCGCTCTGCCAGCTCGATCGATGCTCGCCGCGTGTGCTCGATGTACTTGCTCCCGTAGCCAGCTAGTCGAAACGGCGAAAGTTCGTGGAAGCGATTATTCCTTTGATGAGATCGATCAGTGGCTCGAGAAACTGCGATTAGACGAGCCCGATCCGAAACGCAACGTCATGAAGAATCTTAGAAATCCAACAGACCCGCTAGACAAAGCCACGGAAAATCAAATATTCAGAATTGTTTAAAGATAGAATATCTGCCCTTTATTAGAATAACGCGACAGAAATACAAAAGATACGATACAAGTGTAATACAAAATATGTCCGTACTCGCGAATTCTTAACCGTAAATCATGTCGTAGCCGTGAGTGGTATTCTAGTAAAAAGGCTAAAAATTTTCTGGAGCAGCACCCCCCGCTAATTCTAGCTACGAGCCGTCACTGGCACGGTTAAAAAACTGTATCCAATCAATTTCCATGTAAATAACTTTATAAATTCAATAATTGTAAAATGAATAATATAAAACTGTTAAGAAGTGTAAGTCATTGGTGCACGCATTCAAGTAAATGTCGACGTATAACGAATACCTATTGTGGGAGATGAGATGATAAAAAATTCCTAAAAAATTCTTCGCAATAATGTCGACAAATGCACACATTAAAAAAAATCTTTCACGGTAACCGCGGAAACCATAAATGCAGATAGCGCAAGTTATGCGATCTCCGATTAGACTGTCCGCGGACAGCCAGACCGTGCAGTATCATCGAAATTATAGCAACAATACGACCTTGATTCTGTGTCGGACAATGCGTTGTCCCTTGGCGAGTAGTCTCTAAAGACTGCGGGCACATGCACGCGATGCGACCATAATTCCGCGGACTATATCGGCGAACAGACGTAATTCGCGGCGAGTGCTGATTAGAAACGCGACACACGGTCCTGTATCCCGATATAGCGATTATAATTCAGAACAGCAAGAGAGAGAGAGAGAGAGAGAGAGAGAGAGAGAGAGAGAGAGAGAGAGAGAGAGAGAGAGAGGGGAGGCGTGTAGTATCGGACGCATTGTTTTCGAAGCCTAAACGGCGCGCGGAATTACCAGCGCGGCGGAATGCGATCGGCGGAGCAATGCGGCCTCATTACCGCATTAGCGTAATTAGACGTCTGTTACAGATCGCGTGGGACCGGTAAACGTTATAGTTAATGTCGCATTACACGACCGGCGAGCATCTTCGCGTTGATAATTGAGATGCGACCGATAACCGTCGGGGGGGGAATTATGTTTCAACTCTCGAATTGAACGGCGTGCGGCTGCAATTGAATGCGCGTGCACCGCGATACGCCCGCCGCGCTGGCACTCGCGTAATGTGCACGTCCACGGATCCCGGTAAACTCGTGCACACGGAGATGTGCGCGAGTACATGTATGTACCGGTTCCGGAAGTATTCGCGCGTTCATCGCCGGGCTGCGGATCCTAGCGCTGAAATAAAAATTTCACCGCATCGATCGCGAGTTGCGCCGGCCAAAATATTTCATCTAATTCTTTATTCAACCCCTCAACAGTTTCTTTTTTCTGCCGTATTGTGTCAAAAATTAACACACTTTTCATAAACAATTTTGTATTCAAATCGATCATATTATAAGTATAGCGAGACGAATCCGATGAACGTTGCGCACAATACTCAGTTTTTATTTGAAGGCTGTAAATGTATGCCACGGGGCGTAAATAGATTAAATGCAGGTAACAAAACGAGCAGGTCGAGAGCGTTACATAAACGGCGTCGAGCAGACGTCGTCGTTCCGCGGCTCCATAAAACTGAGCACTATCCCCTAAATGACGAGTATCCGAGCCAAACGACACCCGCCGACCCGTTACACAGATATGGAGAGTCTGTGAGGGTCGTACGATCCTTCTGCGAACATCTGCTCGATAGGTTTTAACCTTACCCGGCCTAGAAACCATTGGAAACGTCTTCTCCGTAACCCGATCTTTCAACGCTAACGAACTGCTCGATATCCTGACTTTCTTAGAAGCACGTGTAGCAATTAGGGGACAACATTGAATTTGAACACCGAACCCACCATTGCCGGGACAAATGAGAAATATATTTTTCAGTTTACAATTACCCAAAATGATTAGAGAAACAAACTGGCTAGGTAAAACATAAAATAGTAAATGATTTTCTAAATGGTTTTCAATATATCAAAATTATTAAGGGATGAAATCAGTTCTTATTGAACATCTTATTTCACAATCGACTCCTCGAAATCTAAATAAATAGAGCATTGTCATTCTCAGAAGCTAAAACATTTCCCAAAAAAATCGTCTAAAAGAAAAATACCCTGAACCTCGAACTGACGTTCAAGGGACGCGGGCCGGAATATTCCATTAAAAAATCACGAGAGCGTGCAACGAAACGTTCCGGAATGTCTTGTGTCGCGAACGGTCTCGTTTTCTTGGCTTCGCCCGTTGCCCATAAGCGTTTCCGGGAGAGCCAGATCTCGAAACCAAGCGATAGATCGTCGTTCACCGCAAAGAACACAGAGCAGCCCCGTTGCCCGTTGTCATTTCTCAAAACGCCCGCGTTCTCCCCCTCCGGCGTAAGACCTTTTACCCACTTACCGCCACTTTGCGCTAATTGATTTCAAGTGTAACGAATTGTTTCGGGCGTGTCGCGACGAACGGGGCGAGCCCGCCCGCGCGCCCACCAGCCAGACAAATGGCAAGCGTTGTCACCCCAACACCGTACCGCGCCAGTTTCGCCACCCCCACCCACGACTCGGATGGGACGATGTTTGCGGCGAAGAATTCGCGATGACGCGACACACGAGACCCCGGCACTGGGACACCGAGCTCTTAATTCACCGGGAAAATTATTAATGCACCTGGGAATTGTCGCCGGCAGTTGTCTCGCCGGGACAATTACGCATTCCCCGAGTATCGCCCTGCTGAATTCTTTTGTCGCGACCCGACAAATGAAGCGAAGATGCCCCGAGACGATGGCTTGTCAAAACTTTGTTAGACAGTCGAGACGCGTCCTTGGAAACTTGACTAATCGCGTGGCCTCTTTTGGGAGCCAGTGGACGGCACGGTTAAGGGTTGATAGTAAGCTGATAGGTCGACTCGAAAGGTGATCGAAGCAATTCCAATGGGATCGGTACCGTTATCGAAATTCTGAAAATTTTTCTTCTTCCGTTCGATGCGGTTCCGAAAGAAAATAAGCTGTAAGGAATAAGTTCGCAGAACGAACAGCCGGTACATTTTCAGCGAGACCATGGTATTCTTTTCTCTTATTGTTTCGTAGGCGAGCGAGAGTTTACCGAGTGTCCTGGAAATTTCATAAATTACCGTGCGCACAGTATATTCCGCAGGACAAATCCTGCAGCCATTTTCGACCCGTGTCCTGTTTCGGCTTCCCGGGAATGTCTCTGTGTCGCATTATTATGCAAACGCATGTATGAAGGTGGCCGGTAAGGTAACAGTAAACAGTCAAATTAGGAGCGTGACAGGCCCGCTGACACTGGCATATTAGGTTGTCAGGTTTCTTTCGCCTCGGGAACCAGCAAAAATCCTTCTCGTCCCGCGAGCTCGAATAATGACGCGGCGCGCGCGTCACGCGTAATGATGAAAATCAACGACAAAAATGCTGCTCGGAGGTTCTCGCAAAATTACCGACAGCCTCGGCGAAATTTCCAATTTTTATGCACCGGCTAGCTGACAATTTATTGCAAGTTGCACGGTTGCTTCGATATTATGGAAAAAGTACCCAGGATGGAAGAGTTAAACACGACGTTTAACACTAAACGTACCACATTATTGAAATTATCAAGTTACTTACATGATTAATCGATTGGACACATTTTTTAAATGAGCACATGTTTTTAATCGCATTTAGCGTTACTAGAAAAATTGCTTCGAATTATAATATAGTGATTTTCACCTCGGATACGGAGTATCACTGAAACTTCCGAAATCGCTTCAAATAACAGTTTAAGCGACCAGCGCGCAAATCCGTACGCCGCCGCGCCGTAACGTTGTAGATTGTATCTTGTCTCGGTCAGGATTTTTTTTCTATGGCATTGTCTTGCCGGTTCTTTATTCCAGCGGTAACGCCCTATTGTTTTTTTCTCGACACTAAAAAGTCCACGGGCCGGCAATAAAAAGTTCGCCGGGACAAAAGTTAATGACACCGGGCTGCCTCGTAATGTACGATCGCGCACTATATAATCTATGAAATGCGCGAACACTTTTGTTTCCTCTATTTTTCTCCTTCTCCCTCCCTCTCTCTCTCTCTCTCTCTCTCTCTCTCTCTCTCTCTCTCACGCTCACTGGGCGCCGTAAATTTTACATTTAACCGACCGCGAGCGTGGCACGGAAACACGATATGTGCGTTGCGCACGCGAAAATCGTGCCCTTCGAGCGTCGCGCTAATTGATGGATTCTTGTCAGATAACGCGTTGCGAGATTCGTCGCGCGGATTCTTTCGAGGAAATATTGCGACCAGCAAATCGTGACACGCGACTCACCGGCATTTTTATTGAAATATGCGCATACCGCAGTCGCCGGTATGCCAGGAAATTGTGTATCTCTCGATCTCGGAATCGTGGCTTCTCGTGTGTTCCAGCCGATCGGAGATCTTCTGTGATATGAAATAGGTTGTTGCGAAACTTTCGTAATATGCGCACGTTTAATATCGCTATGTACGAACTGCTCGAACGTGTCCGATAATGTTTTATTGTTCCCGAAGCTTCCTGATACGCGACCACGCTGTTTGCTTCGTTAAAAGACTCTTCCCGTTGGAATACAATTTAACAAACAAATTGACAAAAATTATCTACTATTACTCGGTAGGCACGTTCGTTCGCTTGACTTTCGAGCGCCTATACGAATGATACATTCTACCTATGCTGTCCGCGTCATGGGACAATCTCTCACTTGTTTCTTAGGTCGTCGCCCGTTTTCTAGAGCGATCCTCATTCCTGTCGAATTTGTCGAACAGTAAAGATGTGCCTCGCAATGTGTATTCATTCTATTTCATATTTTATGCATCGAGTGTGGTTTATTATATACCCATAATCCTACTCTTCCGAATTTCCACATAGGTCGAGAACGCTTGTAAAAGTATCGCAATAACGAAGCATTAAACATTGCGACTTATCTTTCGAATCGGTTCAAAGTACGTCAGGCCATGATACGTCTAACGAGCGAAAGGTAGCCAGCGAATTTGCGTTCCATTTGAATTCCTTCCTTCCGTCCTACCTTCCTGAAAGAAAGAATGAAGAAACTCGCCTAACAAGACTAACGCGCACACAGCTCGGCGAAGAAACTTGCGGATAAGAGAAGCTAGCGTGCGACAAGCAACGATTTCTCATCGGATTAGGCTTACAATTAGCAGGCAGTCCACGGGCGGTGGTAACTTTTAAATCGATACTCATATTGGACTACGTCGATCTCCAGGGATCATTGACCAGAGCCATACACGCGACACTATGCGCATTCTAGCTGATGCAGTTGCAAGCAAAATGCAGCTCGTTCAATCGTCGAACACGGAGGAAACCTCTCTTCCTTGACGATGCTACTTGGACTCGATAGGTCAAGAAGCTTAACCCTCTCTCGAGCCTTGTTGCACTCGACCGATGAATAAGATCTTGCATAACTCTATCTTCCGACTGGAGGTTTTCGCTTTAACAATGGAGCAAGGGCTCTCGGTGCGATGAACGTCAATTGATGTTAGGGTTATTGATTCCAGGAGCCAGGAAGTAGCTAAGATAGTCTAGGGGCTCGAGTTTACGGAGCAAAAGTTGTTTATTGGCTAGGGGTCGGTAATTTCGGCGAGAAACCTCGATAATGTCTTCGATCCTCGAACATCTTGCGGATTCTACTAAGATTCTACTGGATACGATGTTTGCTGCTGTTGGATGGTTGTTAGGACCTTCTGATTATAGACGTCTCGCAACTACTTGTCGGTAGGGTATTCTACGCTTAGGGTAGTTCGCCATGTTTCCTTCTATCGAATACGTATCGTACAATAATTTTTCTCAATGTGGAATCCCCCGAGGGGGTGTGGTTCGGTTGCTCTCGATTTTAGGAAAGTTAGATCAGTACCTCACAGAGTAATTGTTGCACGCACCTTCTGCTAGAATTTCGAATCAACATCCCGCAAAATCTAATCATTGCAACTCTCAATATTTTCTCTCAATGTGGAATCCCCGAAGGGGCGTGGTCCGGTTGCTCTCGATTTTAGGAAAGTTAGATCAGTACCTCACAGAGTAATTGTTGCACGCACCTTCTACTAGAATTTCGAATCAACATCCCCCAAAATCTAATCATTGCAACTCTCAATACTTTCTCTCAATGTAGAATTCCCCGTGTGAGCGCGGCTTTATTGCCGTCTCCCCTCGGACAAAGCCACGCCGTTACCCCATAGGGCAGTCAACAATATTGACCAATACGAATAGCCAATATTGAGCGATATGAAAATAGCGTACTTCAGCTTTGGGCAATTTAAACATTCCGCAATCTTTTCGTTTAGAGTTTTCTTTCGCTCGATCCACTCTACCGGTCGACGACGACGACACGTTCGACACCGAGTCCTAATTAATTACCACGCATCCATCGCCGCGAACTTTTTTAATATTCCACGAGCTGGCGGGGGATTTTCGAGGGATCGCACAAGTTGGTCGAAAACTTTCCACGGAATTTTGAGTGAAACGCCTCCTTCGACACCGCGCGGTGTGCCGTCGAAGCAACAGACACGGCCGCGCCGCGGGGCGAATAGTTTTGAGCGACGGGGCACGTCCGTCCGCAACGTGATCGACGTAATCGGTCGGCTAATTGAAAAAAGTAGTCGACGATCATCCGCCGCTTCTATTTTTCTCCGTGTCCCTCGACTTTTTTCCCCACCGACGGGGACGATGATCGTTGACGCGGTATCAAGATCGATGAGCGACCGATAAAGCTGCTCAACTGGTCCCGTTCGGCAACCTCCGCACTTTTTACCAAGACGATCATCCTACCGGAGACGCGCACGGATTCTCGAACCCGTCGCATTTCGCTAACTTTGTCCCGCGATCGCTGATTGGACAATCTGCATAATGACGCGCATATAGTATTTCGTAAGTAACAACAACGGCTCTCGGGGATGAAATGTTTATAAGCGAAATGTTCCGCTAACTGCTGGCAGTTAGTTGCGAGAACGCGGAGTGGCCCCCGCGGCTGCTTCCGGTAGAAATTTCGGGAAATTTTTCGAAGTTCCGCGAAAATAGAAAATTAGATGTTTCGCCGGGGAGGAACTAGTTTTCAAATTAACAGTAACACGCGCGTTCCCGGTTTTCCACGGTTATTCGAAGTTGCTTTCGCCTAAACTCCCTCGCGTTTGCGCGGATAAAAAGCAACCGGGGGGCGAATGGGCGTCGTGTTCACGCGGAAAGAAAAAATCCACCGCGCTCCCTGGTTAACAAGAAAGTTTAATAATTGTCTGAACTGTGGGTGTTCTTCTTGTCCAAAAAGTTTCGTCGTTGCGTTAATTAAGGAGCCGAGGGATTATTTTTCAACATCGAAAAATCGCAAATCGAGAAGCAGTCTTCGAGGTGGAACGTCGTTAAAATCTAGAATTTTTCTGTCGGACGTGATCAACGAAATAAAAGTCTAGCGAGTTTAATGACATTTTTATTTCGCTCTCGCGAACACCTCCGGTTTTCGCAAATCATGGCGCAGGATTGAAAGGATTTTAATCATTACGGTGGTTCCACCAGTGATTTACCGCCATCCATCATCTCGTTGACAGGTTCCATTCTTTGTTAATTAAAGAGTCCGAAATAATAAGAGCCGAGAGGCGTACTTCTGTAACTAGTTTGAAAATTTTAGGACAATTCTCTCGAAGCGAAGCGCGAACTTTTCGCACGTGCGCGAAATTTTGTATTAATGTCTGAGGACCGTCCGAATTCGTATTCTCCGCGTTAGGAATTTCCGGATGCACAGATATTCAAGGTGGGAAATTATATATTCATCCGAGAGACTCTTTAATTGAAAGCTTCTATTCTCCCAGACGGTTCCATAAAAATCGGAACGAGGTAGAACTTTCGTTTAATAATAACGTTCCTTGCGGCAGAAACGAGGCGGGAACGTTATTTTCTGTAGCTCTAAGAATATTCGCGGAAATCTGCATTCTATTAACGGTAAAGTATATTTTTCTGTTTCCTCGTTCCGTGTCTCGTTTTCTCTGAAAATAGAGACATATTCTCGAGTGATATTGAATAACATATTTTCTTTTCGCGACGGTGCCGGGCGGCGACGGTGACGTACGTGTGCGCATTTCACTGGCTTCGTGACACACGGTAAAGAACCGACGAGCCACGTCGAAATTAGATTTGTCCAGCTGATTCCGTTCTTCTTGGATCCGGTTCCTTTTTGCTCCCTCGGCCGCGGTCGCGCGCTGCTTCTTCCCATTTCGCCGGATACGGCTGACGCTCTCTTCTTCCAACGGCTTCCAACTTGATTCGATTCTCCGGACAACACCGGAAACAATTATGTCAGCGCGCGGCACAACTGACAATCTATCTGCGGGGAACGATTCTCCCCGAACAGCTACCTTCCCTGGGATAAAAAACGATCATTGCACCGGGCGCCGATAAAAATCTCGAAAATGAAACATCAACCTTCATTTATCGATCAGCGCGCCGCTATCGTCCCGATATATCGCATTGTTCATCGTGGCAATTTTCTGCAAATAGCTGCTTCGATATTGATGGAACAAAATTGTACAAATTTTCCCACAGATTTCCAGATTAAAGAAGATTTCGCGAGTAACTTAAAGCGGATACCCGGTTAGTCGCATAATAGTTAAAGTGGAAATTCTGTGTAAATGTCTGCTTGAAATTGTCGGGATGCTGAAACTCCCAAAAACTTCAGCAAATCGCAGGCCCGCCTCTCTACAAGAATCTCTGCAAAGCTGCCATTCATCGTGACCGATCCCCGATCAGGTAACCTTCCGGCGTGTCGCAGTAAATCAGAATTCAAATCTAATCCAATCAAAAACGGTTTTCCCGGTGGCTTATTTTTCAAGGGGCAATGGGATCGTGTCAGCCGAGCCGGAGCTACTAGGCGGGGAATTGAAATTCGACATTTTCGAACAAGTTTCCGCGGCAGGGCAGAGTTAAACACACTTCGACGTTGGTTTACTGGCGCGAGCATTGTAACCCGAGGAGTGCGCGATATACGCGATGCCAAGCAGCCAGCCCTGTGAACCAACCCTTATGCCACCTGCACGCCCTCCTGCGACCCCTCTCCTCACCTATTATGTATCGCGACAATAGTATGCGTGCGTGTAACTCCGCGGAAGTTTCCGCCTAAAGATTTCCAGTGGGAGGCCTCGAGCAAACTTTATCTTTCGAGTGGCTTGCCGGCAACTGAAACCCGGCCGGTGTGTTAAACCAGCACCCCGACACCACCCCCGCTTCTTCGCTTCGTTTCTGCCTGCACACCTCTTCCGTTACTTTCTTCTTCTTCGTCCTCCTTTCCGTAGCCGAGCCCCTAGGAAAGCTTGCTGCTAACTGCTCGCGGACACATAAGTCTCGCGAACACGGGGAATCGCGCTCTATGCGACTGGAACAATTGCGCGCAACTGTTCCGCCTCTTCCACAAAGACTTCTCAACCTTGCGGGTGAATTTTGATAATTAGACGCGCGGTTCGGCGAAATTACTCGTTCCCCCAATAAACGCATAAAATAATGTTACGTGAGTTTTTTCCGGGAGAAATATTTTCCCGCGGTGGGGTCTCTCAGTCTCGTGATTTTCGAGGGTTTCTATTTCGCACGGTCCAGTATCTACATTAAGATCACCGCGTCGAAACGTGTTCGAGGCGGAGCAGGATATTCACGATAGAGCCCCGCCGCCGGAACTGATTCCCTCGGAAAATATAAATCGAAGCGGGGCCGCCGCGCCGGCCGGGAGAGTTTTCGTTTTCGTGAAAATTCATTTTGACGATACGTGGAGGGAGCTTCGCGCCTCCGCGGACGTGACCGAAGCTCGAGCCAATGCATTTTCTTCGTGTTATGATAGTTTCCCAGTGTGGGGTATCGTTCTTCCGATCCTAGATCTTGTGCGGAGTCGTTTAGCAGAATCTTGGATACGGTAATTTATGTTCGCCCCCTTCCCCCTCCCTCTCTAGCGCGCGTTGAAGGGGGTTGAGGATGAGAAAGAGAGAGAGATGAAGTTTAACACTCATATTTCCGGTTATGGACGGCGCTCATACTACCGGTCCGGACTATTAACCCTAAAGTGACGTTACGAGGCACTCGCGTTACCTAGCTAGCTCTACTTCATTCGGAGTATCTTGAAACTTTTCTTAGAACCTTCTTTAACGGAGCTAATGCCTTTACAGGGAGCACCGACACGAATGACCAAGGTCTGACGGCACAATAAGGGCCGCGGAAAACTTTCCCGCAGTTTCTCCTACCACCCTTGCGCCGAGCATTGTTATGCTAGCATCGTGAATCTTAGTGCACCTACTCGCCGCCCTCCGGGGACCTCGACAGAGTGACGATCATCGCTGCAGCTACTTCTTCGGCGGTGCTAGCGACGCGGGTCCTTCTCGACGATGCAATTTCCAAAAAATTATTAGGCGCATGTACAGGTTTTATAAAAAGTGGTGATCGTCCGTTCTAGGGGTGAATCTACGCCTCTGGATCGGAGGACATTTGTAAGAGAAACTTGCTGAAAAATTGTTTCTAACAAAGAAAATTCGTGTTAGAATTTTTTTTTAATTGCCGCAAAATTGACCCTAAACTTGAACTTTAAGGTCAACAATTTTTTGTCGAGTTGCCATTCATGATTCCTTTTGCACTTTTGATCCCCGCAATTAAAAAAAAATTGTCGGCCTTTTTACCTTAACAATTCAACATCGAGGTCAATTTTGCGGCACCTTCCTCGGTTCAACTCTTCTGCATGATGTAGATGGGAAAGCCTTGTAGGGAATGCTGTGTGTGGGAATGAAAGAATTTTCGGACGCGAAAATTCCGTCTTTCCCAAGTACGCGCCGTAGGGGATCGGGTCCAAGGGTTTGGTCATTGAGTTGACATTTGCCAGAACCTCGACCCGACCCGTTGCAGTTCCTCAACGACGTCCCTACATGTAGTGTCTTGGGGGAGGAAATTCTCTCCGTGCATCTTCAAGGATGGAAAGTTCCTCCCCTTATTTTAACGGTTTTTGGGACGTTGTTGCAGGGTTATATAAGGCCTTTACTTGAGCAAGATCAGAAAGCTAGCAACCTTCGTCGCGCGTATATCATATTGTAACTATCGCGACACTTTGTTTTCTCGATAAGCTTTCACAGTAAACATTTGTGAATATATAAACACGCGTTGGTAACACTTATTAATCACCCGATATCCTAAAGCCTCTTTTAGGAAATTTCAGATTGCATCGTCGAACGCAGTCTTCTTTAATAATGCAACATTGCGGTCCGGGAACGACTCTGTGCACGTTCTAAGCCGACGTTTTCGCTAATACATACATCGAAAAAAGCAATTATCCCAAAGCAAAGGTTGGAAAAGCGAGGGGGGGAAATCCGCCGACAGGAAACGAGTTACATTTAAACGAATTCCAGCGTTTCACGGCAACAAAAACGGCAGCATATAAGAAGCGGTCGGCCCGCGTGTAGGTCGGATCGAGCGAAAGGTAAGCGAGAGCACATTGCGAGGCCCCGTCTGCCATATAACACGAAGCCGCCGACAATTCGCGTGTACCGTTGCGAAAATTGTTTTTCCCATCGGAGCCGTGGGCGAGCGTGTCTGTGCACATTTCATATTACTTTGGACCAGCTCGGCGTAAGCGAGTGATGAAGAGGCTCGTAAACAGTGTAAAGGGATCAACCGGGGGTCTATGGGTGTCGTTCTCCAAGATTAAAGGGACCATCCTGTAGATCAGCAGTCGGAGACGCTCGAGAAGGGTGCACTTTGCACCGGGCGACGACGACGACGACGAAGGGGGTTGAAAACGCAGCGAGCTGAATATGCGGACGCGCAAACAGCCGGGCCGAGTAAATAGTGTTTATTGCCTTTCAGAAACGCCCGCTACTTTATGCCGGGACGCCGGCACTAGCAAAAACTCCGCGAGGGAGAGAAGAGGAAACGAAGAGTGGCAGTTGGTTAAATTTAAATTATACGCAGCGCGCGCGCCAGAAACTTGCGGTCAGGATTTTAATTAGGCCGCGGGCCCATGCGCTTCGGAATCTGCCAACGATTAACGCGACGATTCGAGCCAAGCGCGCGACAAAAACTCGGATTTTTGACGCAGTGGTGCGCAAGAATTTGTTCCTAACAAATTGCTTTCTGCATCCAGCGAATTAATCGGGTAAGAAGATTCTCACCAAAAATCGCATCTCGATCGGTTAATGCTTAATTAAAGACCGCGTCGGGCCTCGAGGGGCTAGTTTCCGTGTTGGCGACGCGTCGCGACGACGCGAGAACACAGTTTCCTTCGGCGACGCTCGTTTTTTTTGAACGGTGCCCCATCCACGGTGGATGATGGTGTTGATAAAGAAGGCGGGGGTGTTTTCTTACCGATTACCGGGACCCCGAAACGGATCTTCCCCGCGAGGAAGCTCGGTCAGAAAATTGTCTGGTGCGATTAAGTGTTAATCTCGGCGCGGCGGAACCGTCAGATGCGGCGGATAATGCGGTTATACACGGCCGGGCCAAGCCGGGCCGGGTCGAGCCGAGCCGAGGAAAACAGGGGGGGGAAAAACTTGCCGGCGACAAAAGTTACGGGGGTTGGAGGCGAATCAACCCCCGGCAACGCTAACGACCGCCATAATTAGCCTCCCTCTCGAACTTTCGACCCTCTTTTCTCCCTGACTTTTCAATTTCTTCGGGGATTCCGCCGCGCCGAATTCCGCGTCGACGGACAAACCGCCCCCGTAGTTGTCGTCTTAAAAATTTTCTTCGTTCCTTCTTCCGGGGGGCACGACGGAATTTTTCCGCCACTCGTTCGCGTAATCCGCAATTATCGATGTGGGTCGAGAATCGTTTAAGATCGCTTTTTCATCGTTCCTTCAGAGTTTTAACGGACTGTGCGTTGAACTTTTGTTTGGTCGATTTTCTAAACTCGTCGAGAGCCATTGGTCAGCGAGCGCGTAATTTGTAGTTCAAACTGGCCGGTCGGATCTAATTATAAATTCGAGGACCAGTAATCGAAGCAATTCTTCCGTTTCGAAATGGTCGTATGGTCGAGTACCTGTTTCTTTTCCCCATATACATGTGGGAATGAACACAATGCGAACGTGTGTGTGTGTGTGTGTGCATGCGCGTATATGTATAAGGAACAAAAATTGAAGATCGGCGAAAGGCGAAGAAAAAGACAAACGCGACCGAGAAGACAGTTCTCAAACGAGCCGTGGACGAAAGCGTTACTACGCCTCATCATTACACCTCCTCGATCTTTCAATAAACGCTGTTTTCGTTACAATATCGCGTCCCCAGTCTCTTCCCGTTTCCTTCTGATAACATATTTTGTGGCACATTTAATGCATTGTCTCGAATTCAATCCGTCATCGATTGTTTAACCGTCTCCCGGGCAAAAAGTTGCGGACAAAGCGATTTCCAATGACGCGTGAATCGCCGATGGTCCGAAGGCAATAGCTTCGCGCGAAAGATGGAAAAATGATTCGTTGTTTCCTCACGAAATACGAGCGTCATAAACGTCAGCGAAATTAGCGTACGAACAATATACCCTTCCTCTCTCTCTGTCTGTTTCGATTCACAGAGGAGTGATCAGTTCATTCGAGTGAGAATGAATTTCGGTGTGTATCTATTATCGAGAACTGTAAATCCGTTTCCGGGATGAAATTTAATCCCGCGATAATTCGATTTCAATTTCGTTTAACAAACACAGTGCCGTTCGTGCTCGATGCAGTGAAAATTCGCTGACAAATCATAAAAATTTCACAATGCCGTCGATATGCATTCTCTAAAAATCGTATTTTCTATGATAAAACAGTTCAATCGTTTTCGTCGTTATTAAATTTACCTTAATCATTTTCGAAAATGTATATTAGTCTAAGGGAGGAATTCGATTACAAGTTAAGACAGAGAATGACGAGATTATTATTTCAGTTGTTAATAATCGATGAAATCACGAAGAAATTGCGAATTTTATGCTCAGCATTTATTTCCAACCCATTGAGACGATTAAAATTTTTATACAATTTCCGGAGCTCGGGATCGGCTCGTAGACTATTCATTTAGCAAGAAAAAACCTCATTCTACTTATGGGAAAGCCCATGCTCCTAGTTTAAGTGGGTTTGGTGTGCCCCTTGGCAACGCGGTGCTTGCGTCGCGCGAGCGATCGGCCTGTCGCGTCGTCGGAACGGAAATTAATTCTGATTCACAGTTAATACCGCGGCAAATGCGTTTCCACGTAATTCGATGTATACGTCGCCACGTATTAACGCGACGCGAATTTAACCAGTTGGTCCTATTTAAAAGTCGAAACTAATTTTGTTACAGCTCCCGCGAACGTTGTACATGTATCACTTTCTCTCTCCCTCTCTCTCTCTCTCCCTCCCACCCTCTCATGCTCACCTTTCGGTTCACGATTTACTTTTTACGAGCGACGCAACTTTTAGTCACCCCCGGATTCACAGAGTGGCGCGTCTAACGCGTAACCATCCCCCGAAACTGTGCTTGCCGCGACTTTTTCGCCTAACTCCCGTCGGATTTTCTAATTTCATTTCTGATACGACCTTTCGGATTTACAAATTATCTATCGGCCGACTTTCTGCGCGCAGCGTTTCCATTTCCCCTGAATTCCGTGCGTGTTTTTTATTTATCTGGTGTACAACGTCCGTCGATTTTTTGATCCGCAGAAATTCGACGAATTACCTCTTCTTCTTTTTTTTTTGTGGATCAAGTGTCGATCTATTTTTTTTCAGCAGCGTTCTCGCTGAAATTTGCATCACAACAGAAATTCCCGCGGACAGATAAACGTCTCCGGTGGATGTTTGCCGAGAATATTCACGTCAGCTGCAAGATGGCAGTGCTCCTTCCCGATTTCGTCCTCGAAAAATCAGCGCTTCGGCAAATTCCGGGAGGTGTCGCAAGCTTCCGAGGACCTTCTCGCTCCCGTTGACACATGGTCATTTCAATCACGACGTTTTAGTACTTTCGAACGAGCAATTCCCTGAAAATTCTGCGCGCAGCAGCACACGCCGCATAAGATTTTACGATTCGACAGGCTTTTATTACTCCGCGGCCGCCGAAAATGCAAACCCGAAATCCACCGCGCATCCTCGGAAATCCACAAATTCCCGGAACATTGAAAAATAAATTTGTCCATTCTATCGGATCAGAACGAATCGCGCGCTGACAGAAATTCCGGCGACTGCAAATAAAAATTTTTAAGTGGAAAAAAAAATTTGTGAAAAAAAAACACTGCACAAAAGAAATTCGTACAACACCGAGGAATTCATGGGACGCGGCTTTAAGTTGAGCGCATTCTCGATCGTTTACAAATACGTAGGATATCGTTGACGTATAATCTGTTTATCCGTGCGCAGGGGGAATAGATTTTATTTAATGAATTGGATGGTTCGTTTTATCGACAGATTCAGTTTCTCAGGGAACCGTCCGCGGAGATGAGAATTATCGGCCGAACAAAAGCCGAAAAAACCGGTCCCGCCAATACGTCGCAATCAACTGGCTTAAAGTCGAGAGGATCGGGAAGGAAAATCCTCGCTCGATCCCCCCGCATTTCTCGACACAATACGCCGATTATAATTTACTTCGGCCTTCGTCTCTCTCCCTTTGTCTCTCTCTCTCTCTCTCGCTCTCTCTGTGAAGTTTCCGGATCAGTGGGAAAAACTCAGATTCAATCTACCAGATTCTCTTCAATTAACTCGCGTCTTTGAAACCGCGGAGCTTTCGCGACAACGATTCAATTAAAAATTTGGGACGATTACGCCCGCCGTTGGTTCCCGAAGAATTTTACTTTGAGAGAGCCTCTTTTGTCCGAGGAAAACGTCATAATTGAACTGCACATTTGGAAATCTGTTTTGCTGTATGCACCGTGGCAAAAAAAAAGCAAATGAAACTGTGTATTAACGCATCGGAAACAGCAGGAGATAAAAGTTATTTTTCCGAGCGAATTCGTGCAGCAATAAATTGTTCCAATAGTGTTTGCTTTTATAAATTGACCTACAAAAACGTTGGATTCGCGAAACGATTCGTGTTTTGGCACGGCGAGTGATTCTACACTCAATAGAGAGTAAAGAATAAAAATATATAGAACCACGTTCGTTCGAGCGAATCATTGTTTCGCAAATAATTCTGATTCTTGCGTCCGATCTCGCTGTCGAGTGATAACGTGTCCGGCTTGTGCTTGCTGATTCTACTTACAGCGAACTCTCCAGCAATATACTTCACAATGATCAGCTAATTCCACTGTTGTGAAATGGACAGGTCTCATCTCGATTCACTCGCGATAAATAAATAAATGGTGACAGCAGTTAACAATATTTTTCATTTACGGAATTACATGGATGGCAATCAATAAAATGTTCGATCAACATTTTTTCCGAAAATGCAATAAATGTAAAATCGAGTTACAAGAATATTCAGCCGTCAATTAACCACAGATTTGATGCAGTGGAAATAAAAGTGCATCAATTATAAAATATTGATTTTTAATAATCGTTTAAACGACTGGAAAACCTAGTGAAAACAGAAAATGGAACGGGATGCGGTAAGAATATTTTAATGAAAAAATAAAAGAAAACTCAAGAGACGAACGAACGAACAAGAACCGTGTACGAAACAAAACAATTTGCAGGCCAATGAAATTCGCTTGTTGCAAACCAAATTTCCCGATCGTGGGTCACGCATAAACGAAGCCACATTGTATAAATCAGTGTTCCATTCTTTCAGCGTGAAGGAATACGGTAACAAGCTTGATTTTTGGGAGCATCTCGTTACCATGCAGGAACGCGACAGTGTCGGGAGAGACAGAGAGAAAGAGAGAGAGGGAGGGGAGAGGGTTCGCTCCACAACCGAATTACGCAATTATTATACTTGCATGAGGAGCCCGTGTCCTGAATGGAAAGTCACGCGAGGGACTCAAACAAAGATTCATAGAGCGGGCCGAGAGAGTTTCGCGTAACGAATCGTCGCACGGTTCCGTTCATCTCTGTCAGACGGCAAACTCGCGTCTCCATAGGTATTCCGAGAGAACAGGGGATGCTCGAGCGCATCCCCGGCTCGGAATTACCGGATATCGTTGATCGCGATTTTCCATTGAAAACGATCGCCGATAACTACCGCAAAACCGGCGCCGATTCAGCCGCGGACGCGATGGAAAACATTCTCTCTGTAGCCGGAATTAATATCCGCTCGACAATATCATAATTTTTCTGCGAGAAGCGAACCGGACGGCGGGAATTTGTTGAAATTTTAAAGAAACGAACAACTGTTCCCTTTTCGCAACATATTCGTCTGAATTTACATCGCTTCGGTTCTCATCTCGGTTTGAAAATAAAAGAAAAACAACTTTGGAACAAAACGACTTCAGGTGCACGAAAGTAGACAGTTCACCCTTTGAAATAAGCGCGGGTAGAACGTTGTAAGATTTTTTTTGTAGAAAGCTGCAGCGGTGCGAAGATAGACGATCGTTCGGTGAAAATTCAGTGTTCCCATTTGAAGTAAATAATTCGGAAGCTCTCCTTCTCTTCGTTGTTCGCAGCGATACAGAGCTACGACAGTGAAAATCCTACTGCAATATTCAATGTTCCGTGCAAACCAAATCTTCGCCGAGCACGCCATAAACGAACCATACACTGGCGCGAATATTATTTCCTCGCGAGGCCGAATCTATTAGAAATAATTAATAAGTTATTTAAGCGGCAATAGGGCCGCTCGCTCTGCCGAACCAATTAACTTCTGCTCGCGGGGCAATTAGCGAGCGGCAGTCAGCGATTGCAGGGGATATTAAAGCTCCGGTGAAAAATTAATTTGTATGTCGCTACCAGGTTGCCGATGCCCCCGATCGTTTTTACATACTTAAAAGTATTTCGTTCACGGTCGGGCCAAAAGGGACGCTACGTTTAATCCGCAGATATTTCCGAGAGAAAATGATTCATTTATCTTCATATCTGCTTTAATATAATCTGGAAAATTTATGACACATTCGATTCTTTTCTATGAAATTTTTTAGAAATTAAAATTCTGTTCTGTTCCTGTTTATAGATAGCTGGTGGAAGAAATGCGCGAAGAATATTGTTAGGCGTGGTCCGATTGCGTGTTCAATTAATTCGGCTTCTTTGTAGTTACGGGAGTGTGTGTATAATACTATCGCAGGACGCGCATTAATTCGGATCGTTGCCGATAAGCTGCGGAATGGCAGGAATAATTTATACGATTTATGGTTATGCTTTTTTTTTAATGTGATAATGCAAATGTTTATGGTCAGTGCGGAGGAGATGAGCATAAATAGGAATTCGTTTGTTTAAACTTCAACGAAACCGTGTACTTTATCCGGTTTTGTATTCATAAAACTTCGGCGGAATTGATAAAAATGACGTGTGTTATCGCTCTCTCTCTCTCTCTCAAAAATCGTACAGAAAAAAAACTTTTCTGCTAAAATAAAAAATCTCTTCCGAAAATCGAATTAATATCCAAATAACAACCTATACGGGTCGAAGGAGCTCCGAAGATCGTTCTCACGATCCCGCGAACCAACAAATCCACGCAAGACCTCTCGACTCTCTGAATCCCCAGAACTTCAAAGGAGAACAGTCGAGGGATCCGATGAAAGCCATCGCGATTCCGGGGACTCTGCGAAAAACCATCGCTCCGTTTTAAAGAAAAAAATCCTCTAACGTAGGCTTATCGGAGAGGTTTCTTGGAAGGATCGAGTCTCGCACGAGCTTATCCGAATCTCCTCTCTCGCGGAAGGAAACGGGCTCTCGCAAACCGTCTTCGCCTCGAGCAGTCTTCGAGGATGGGGATGAGGATGAGGAGAGGGAGGATCCCGTTGGCGCTGGTTGTTGCGTTTAATTTCTGGAAAATTCTTGCCGGCGTTAATTTAACCGTATCTGCGGGGGTAACGTACCGCGAGACCCCTTTCAGATTATTACATCGTAACCGGGGCTGCTCGGGTCGAACGGCGGAACGACAATCGCGGTTTCAAACAAGGACTCCCTCTCTCTCTCTCTCTCTTTCCCTCTCTCTTGCTAGCTCGTTCTCTTCAGCGAAGCTAGGAGAAGTGGCTCTCACGCGCTAGCTTCGCGCATCCAACTCGCATTCGTAAGATACCGGGTCCTATCGTGGCACCTTCATATACCCTCCTCCATTGGATATCAGCGTATTTACAAGCACATGCGCGCACACCTACAATCCCCGTGGCCGTAGCTCGGTTAAGTATATCTCGCGAGAGCGCAGCGACATCTAATTTGGCCGTGAAACTTGCGTTTTCAGCTGAAAATTATTCCACCGGTTCTGATAAGACGATGCAACGAACGCGGGACGACCAGCACCTGCATTACTCACTAGCGAGGAGCACGTCGAAAAACCGGACGCGATAAAATATGTCGTTTCTGCGGATATCCTCTTGTCTTTGTACGCGACAATTTAATTCCGAAAGAATTCATTTCCACGCCGAATGGAACGCGTGAACGGCGACGAAGCTGGGGCATAGCTTCGACCAGCGTTTTCGACCACAGTCGAATCGACTAGGAAGGGCCGGACGCGGCGCGGCGAGCGAAACGAGGAACGAGTCAAGAGAAACAGAGCAGAAAGAAGGGAGAGAAAGCTCGGATCGAGGAATAACGAGGCTGGGGGATCACTCGGAAAGAGGAGGAGGAGGGCGAGACGGGGGTTAAAAAAGGAAACGCGACATTTTTACCGCGCCAATATATAAAATGGGTTACGATCAATTGAACTCGGCGATATTGAGAGGTACCGGCCGTAGGAATGTGGTATATATACATATATATATCGGTGGTACAAGGCGTAGTACGGAGGGAAACCCGATGCTCGTCGAACCTTAAAATACGTCCTTATCATATTGGCCTGGGTGCTGCGATGCCTAGGTCGATTCTTGGGAAGCTGAGGGGGCGAGGTACCCTGTACCCGACCTACCCGCGATCGTTCTTCCGCGGTCGACGCGTTTTCGCGAACAATTCGCGGGAACCAGACAAAAGAATGCAATTGAAACGGGCGGCGCTGCTGTTCCAGGCTTTCGCGTTCGCTCAGCCGACCCTAACCACTCGTCTATCCACCACCACCTCCACCACCACTACCCCACCTGGAATCGTCGCAGCACCAACATCGCCGGTTTCGCGAAAACCGCGCCGATGCCAAGAACCCGCGGGTTGTGCTCCTGAAATATTTCCAGGCAGGTCCCGTCGCCTGAACGAACCTTTGCAGACAAAGAGGTGGTTCGAGGGTGGAACGGGCGGACCGGAGGATGAAGGGAACCTCTAACAAATTGTCATTTGCAGAGCGCAATACTCGTTCCGTCCGCGCAATAATCCAGCGAGGTGCAACGCCAGCGACGACGCAAATCCTCGTGGCGAGGAAACCGAGGGGAAGTCGCTCGCGCAGGGGGTGCGGTTATGCGAAATGCCATTCTTTTTATAGGCGGCAGATACGCGAATGTGTTGCTTTGAACAGCGGTTTCTACATATTTTCCAATCGGCGATTTCACCGGCGAGAATCCGATAATTGTGATTGTTATTGTACGAAGCATTTGGCTAATTGCGAACGGAGTCTGCGACGGAGTTCGGAGACGCTCGCGTTCGCCTAAATGCGGAATCACGTTACGCCATCCACGGCCCGCCGAGTTTCAAGGGTTGTTTTAAAGCAGACTCGTTTGATGTGTCCGCCGTGCAACGTGCGATGTCTTTCACGTCTCCGTTGAACAGCCAGCCCGGAGATGCGGTCACCGACGTTTCACCACGATTGAGAGTTCCAAAGGACGTCTCCTAATTAGGCTGGTTGCGCGCGGCAATTCGAACTGTTGATAATTACCGACTTTCTTGATGCCGCTGTTTGATGCCGGCGTGTAATCGCGTATACGATTTTCACCGTTTACACGCTACACGGGCTAATTGGAGTTATTTGGTTCGTTAGCTAGTCAAGTTTCGATGAATTCTCAGAAGCTGGATGGTGCGGGTGATTTGCTGATATAATGCGCGGGTCAAGTGCAATTTAGGGGTGGGTTGATCAAATTGCAAGGGACGCGCGCTCTCATTTCTCGATAATACAAAGATCGGGTATCTCGGTAGTCGAAAACGCTAGATGAAAGATCGATCGAGCTTGTATGCTTCCGAATAATGCAAACTACGCCGCGTAAACGAAAAAATAGGACCTTTGATGGCGATCGCGGCCTAGATCGATCTTTTATCTAGCGTTTCTAACTATCGAAAACCCCCATTTTTGTATTATCGAGGAACGAGAACGCGCATGTCGCTCCCTTGCAATCCTAGAAAAACGAGTCTACTCCCTTAAATCAGTGTTCGAAAAAAACGTGGCGCGAAGAATCTTGTTCGAGAGCAGAAAACAGCAACAAATAATAATCGCTGAAGATTCTTCTCGATCGAAATTTAAATATATAAAGTAAATGATATCTAAATAATAATCGCTGAAGATTCTTCTCGCGAGCGAGAAATAATCGGAAAAAGTGTATCCGATCGTCCGGAGGTCAGGACTGAGCGTCGCAGCGAAACGAATGTGGCCGTCGACTACTCGGAATCCATAAAAATTTCCGGCGAATAAAACAAGAAATTCCATCACTTACATCGGATTAAATACGTCCGGTCGATACCATAAATTCGATCGTGGCCCCATTACTCCGGCCCACAAAAGAGTCTTATCGATACCATTATTCGTTCTATACTCTCGTTTCGTTAATATCCTGCTCAAAGCGTCGCATCGCGTCGCGTCGCGCTCCGGACGCTCTAAAAAGTTCTCGGAGCCAGAAGTGCGTTCCATTAATCGAAAGCCAATGAAAATTTCAATCGATAAACAGGACGAAGAATAGGCGCGGTGGAGGGGGGGGGGGAGGGCGGAGGAAAGAAAGAAAGAGGGATGAGTTTAAATAAAAAGATCTCGACGGATATCTTTTCTTTAAGATCATCGAAGCTTCATCGTCTAAGAACGGAATCCCACCGTGAAAACGCTATTGCAGGCGGGCGAGGATGGGGAGGGTTGCGCGGGATGATTGCAGCGAAAGGAATCCAATAAACGCACTCTCCGTCTCGTTGCTGCAACCCTGAGCTAATTACAAGAGAACAGAGTGCACGGAACACGGACCGGAGTCTGAAGGATTGATCGGATTTTGTCGAATTGCAACGATCAGTAGAGCTTTCCAGTTGCCTTGGCCGGCAGATGCCAATCCAGCTTCGACGCTGATGCCCATTGTTGCTTCCTGCGCTACTCTAACCTTCATACTATGACCAATGAAGCTTCCACCTTGGTCTGGACGCGCATCTCGCCCCGACCGTTCGCGGTCGGAATTCACCGTGATTCCAACGAATTTTACACTGTACACCCTCGAGGGGAGGAACTTCCGCTTCCACCGATTCGCGGGAATCGTCTTTGACGAAACATCGTTCCGCGCTACATTCGAAATCTAAAGGGTGTCTCAAAATAACGTGACATTTTAAATTATCAATAAAACTCATCATTTATTTGCAAAGTACGAATGTTTTTATTTCAATATACAGTACAAACATGGCGGTTACGCGTGAAACACAATATCCCATAAGTGGCCGTCTCGTCCCTGTTTGCAAAGGTTCGTCACTCTTTTGACGAAATTTTCAATAACATTTTGGCATAATTAATCGTGCGTCCAATTGCTTCTTTGAGCTCCGGAATGGTACGTGGATCATTCATATACACTTCCCCTTTCAGAAAACCCCAAAGATAGGAGTCCGATGGCGTCAAATCGCACGATCTTGATGGCCAATTCACATCGCCGCAGCGCGAGATAACACGACCATTAAGCTTCGTTCGCAATCACTGCATTGTTTACATTTTTTTCGTGAATTTTCGACAATTTCTATGCGTTGCTCGATCGTGTAATTCATGACTAAACCGCAATACTTCACGATGCCAGTAGTCAAAGATTAGTATTCTATGTTCGCCACAAAGAAATGGCGCGCAATTGCAAATGTCAGGTCATTTTGAGACACCCTTTGCTTGTCATGTAATTATTTCAAATAAATTGAGCGCACGTGTCATTTTATGAACGAGCATAAAACCGCATTTCCGTCGGCCATGTAATTTCAAAGGAAAATAAAGCATTACCGAGAAATATGAAAAACTAGCTTTTGACGAGCAAAAGCGCTAATCGATACGGAGCTTGTCAGATTCTGTTTGCGATGTGTGCGCTGTTTACATGAACAGGATTGAATACTTCGTTCCGCATTGTCGTCTATTTACCGTACAATTCCAATTATCCGATAATCGATTATCCGAACTTTCGTATCATATGCCCGTATACCTGCGTCCTTGATAACGCGAGTTTTTCGATCATTTCCCAAAGTGTTGAAACAGTAGAAAAATTTTCGATAAAATATCATGACGTCGCGCCGTCGTCGAACAGAAACTTTCCTCTCCAATTAAAAATCCCAGGCCAGGGCTCGCGACAGCCACCGCGATATTTGCAGCTAATTGCTGATTCAAACATACTAATTTCAGACTCATCGAACTAGTTTTCCGGCTTGTCACATTATTCCCCCCTTTGTCTCTTAGCCAGGAAATTATTATTTACGCTCCGAACGGCGGACCAATCTTAGTGCATTTAATTTCCGAAATTTAACCTGAAATTTCATCGGATGGTTAATCTGAAATTTTTAATCTTCGGTTTAATTGGGTTCGTCTCATTTAGAACGCGGAGATCGTGAAAACCCGGCTCCCCCTTAATGATCGAACACTGATCAAATTTAATCCTTGCATCGGACAGTAAAAAAATCGACGATCTTCAAAAATTCAACTCTCATTTCTGCGAAGCAATTTGGAATTCACTCAACAACGTCGAGATATGGGCGAACCGAGGAATTTTGCTATTTGTCGACAACAGCGATCCGTAAATTTTCGTAACGAAAACGAAGAAAAAAAAATATGAAAAATCGCGTTTCAAAGTTCGAAGGGGGAACTTGTATGAATTTCGCTATTTGTGAATAAAAAAGAAAAAATGCGAAAAATTACGTTCGCGATTCGGAATCCGCGGTTTTCGATAACAGACGAATTTTCCTTAGGCAAATATCCATTTCGGCGATGCGAAAGTGCAAACAGACAGCGTTAACTGCAGCGGGGTCGCTTTTGAGAACGAGGAAGCGCTCGGCTGTGTCGTTTCGACGACGCGGAAGCTCGCTCATGCTGTTTCCGGGCATTCGACACGGATCGTATCGTTAAACTCGCGGCAGAAAACGAGGAAAAGAAGTCGTGGGGTGGAAGAGGACGGGGGTGGGGAGGGAAGGGTCGATTGAAAAAGTTTCCCGCTCGATAAGTTCAACGGGCAAACCGTTTTTAGCGGGGACTGGATCTCAATCACGATCGTTACGTGTCTCTCCGTTACGTACCCGCCGCCGCGCCGCGCCGCGCCGCACTGACTGTTTCGGTGTTTATTCCGCCGCTTGTACTCGAGCACACGATCCCACCGAAACCGTTTCTCGGAAGATTAACGAGTTAATTCGACGACACTACGGAAACAGAGCCGCTGAGAGAGCTGCCGGGGAAGAACCGGTGATTGATAGCGAGCCGATCATGCTCGCCCGGTGCTGGATATTGCGACAGAGCCAGCGACAAAAATTCTCCTGGCCACGGTTTTATTCTCTGCCTCGAAATAAAATTAGATCCTCCCGACATCGAAAGGTCTATTTGTCACGGAATTTAGTTTTACTCGAACAAGAGAGACCGACCGTGCTAGTCGGTACGAACAGTTGAATAATTTTATTATCAAATACCGACCTTTTTTGAACAGGATTTTTGTGGAATCGTGTCTACATCTGGGTCAGGTAATGTCAATATTACAACAGCGATTTCGATTCGTTCATTTTATTTTACTCTGCCAGTCTTCGGCCTCTCTTCGAAAATGAAGAGCGTGCTGAATAGAATTTTTGTGAAATTACGGATTTTCTGC
The DNA here is from genome assembly GCA_028454225.1 of Lasioglossum leucozonium. Classification (NCBI taxonomy): domain Eukaryota; kingdom Metazoa; phylum Arthropoda; class Insecta; order Hymenoptera; family Halictidae; genus Lasioglossum; species Lasioglossum leucozonium. Next base: position 11,312,255 of record CM052209.1, on the reverse strand, counting down.
GCGCGCCAGCTTTCCTCCCAACAAATGCAAATTTGTTTCCGGTCGCCGGTTTTTATTATCGATTCATGCAAATGTTTAATTACAGAACTATACGTCATTGAAAGCGATCGAGCATAGTACGTATTCGATGAAGTCTGTCGATCGGTTCTCGCCCGTTTGTCGACATTTTCATAGGCTAAATAACCTAACGTTGCATTGCTGCCGACACAGATATTTCCCGACAATGTTGATGGAAAGCTTTTGTGTTTCATTGGATTTTACTTCCTCCGTGAAAATTCGAATCGAATATTATTAATCGAAAATAAATTTGGTAAAACACGAAATCGTTCGAGATTATAACAATATGGTAATTTTCAATGGCCCTTCGAATGCGTATGGTGGAAATAGACGAAACAACCGTGCCTAGTACAACAGAAATTAATTCACGACACGTTGGAATTTTGCGTGTCCCCGATCCAACACCAGAAGCAAAACAAGTACCCGCTGTTTTAGTACGGTCCACCACGGAATTGTTCATTGTATTTCACGTTCGGTTGTACGCAGATGCAATACCCAACACCGATTTCCTGCCCGCGAAGTTATTTCCTTTTCGGTAAATCAGGACCGAACACGACAGGAACGTCCGTCGCTACAGTATTATACATATGTAATATAAAATCTTTCCGCAACGCGGCGTCGCGCGTTTCCCAAAATTCGGAAGAAGGAGATTAAACGTTTTCAGAGCCTCGAGCCGGATCATTCGACGGACTCGATCATCAGCGAATTTGTTGGAAAACCGAGCGAATCTTCGTAACGCGAATTTATAGAACGGAAAACTTTCTAGAGCTTTTAATTAAGTTGTCGGTTGTTTGCGAGCATTCCGTAATTGCCCGGGCGAGAAAGGATGCCTTCAAGGTGAAAAATAAAAATCTCTCTGAAAATTGAACGCCTTGGAAATAAAAATCTGCGAGGAACGTGTGTCTAACAGTTGTCATCGAAACGCAGAGTTGGTGTCGGATAGTGTGATTAACCTCGATAAAACATCGAATTAAATTAGCCGGATCGTTTAATTGGGTCGTCGACAGCCGGGAAAGAATAACTTTAACGAAGCGGGCAGCCGATCGATCATTTTTAATTTCTACGAGGTGTTGCGGCATCGCCAGTTATTGCGATGGTCGGTTCCGTATATTTGGCATTCATATTATATCGAAAAATGTTAGCAGGTCCCGGTCGATTTATATTCCGCCGCGATGCGAGCTCTATTGCTGGTAGGAGGATTCCTTGCCCCGAATCGAAAGGAAAACTTTCATATTGCTGTTGTCACCGGCCTAGTGTTCCCTCCGCTCTCATATTCGGAGACCCTGCCGACGAAGAAATATCCGTAGGCCGAACGAAACACACCGTGGGAAAATTCGCCGACCATGAAATACGGATATCCTACCGGACAATAAACCGCGGCTAAATACCGCGTGCATATTTTACAGGAACGTAACGCAATTTAATAACACGCAAATTTACCGACCGAATATTTCTGCCCGCTGCCGCCGCGCACGGCCTTTTCTATTTATTTAAACATTCCGCGGGAATTATCGATGATCCTGAAACGGACAGTCTAGTCGGGGGGGGCTCCGGCTAATTAAATATACGTTTGCCAATTCCACCTGGAGATAACCGAAGGTAAAATCCGGACGTAAATTATGATACTTCGGTGGTTAATGGGGCCAAGCTTCTGAAATGTTTCGATTAAACGCTCGTCGCGCTTGTGGCCAGCGAAATTGATATTGTTGTTCAACAGAGATTAGCATTAAATTCATATTTTCTTTACTGTCGAACAACTAAACCTTTTACAAGTATATGTTGCCTTATAAAAATAACAAGATTAAATCTATTTGTGCAGTTGATGTTGTAATATCCGCTCTACTAAATATGTGTATTTAATCATTCACCGCAAAAGCATCTTTGTAATTCCAACAATTGTGAAATAAACAATTTGGTTGAACGTTGAAGTTGAAGCAAGTTCGACAATGAACGTAAAATTATTTAAAATAGTTAGCAATAGGGGGGTGTGCGAGAAATCGGGTTATTTTTCCCGGCTCGCTCGAGGTTCACCGATGCCGTAGCGACTTTTCACCGAAAGGAGAATCCGCGTTCCGTTGGAATCGACGAACCGTGGCCTCGAGAGCACGACTACTTGCGCCATTCGACCGGGCAGAGCTAGGCTCTCAACCCCGTCGACTGTAACTCTAGTCGGCCGACAATGACTTATACATCCAGCTGTATCCGATTGTGGTCAACGGGAAGACCGGGGCGGCTGGCCGTTCACTCGGCCGAAAAATTTTACGATACGGAATTACACTTGGAAAACAGGCTGCTGCCTGTCGCGAGGTCGCCGGAGGGTGAGGGGTCCGTCGACGGAGAGGAAGACGTAGAAACGTCGTCGCGGACGGAGAAGCCGGGAAAAGGGCTGCGTTTTATGGCCCCGACGGTATAACCCGTTCAATTGCCCATTAATAGCGGCGCAAGTGAACGTGGCCTGTGATTGCGAACGCGATAAAAATTCTCCCACCTCCCCTCCCCCTCCACACCGAACTCAGGGTGGGTTTTATGGACCAAGTTCGGGGGTCGAAGTGTCCTCGTCGAGAACCACGCGTTCCCTTTCCGCAAAACAACCCTCCGCGCAATTTTTTCGCTAAGAAAAAACCTTCGGTTCAGCTCTTTGCACCAACAAACTTATCTCGAAACGTCCACTAAAGTTCGTTTATTTATTCCCTGTTTACACAAAGTCATATTTAATATAATAATTCCAAGCGAAACTATTGGAACACGTTACGGTGAGCGAGCGATAAAAACTCCCCTCGCCCCCCTGCAACCCCCCGACACTCCAGGTTCCGGAAAACCACGGAGAGGGTTGGTCCAGTTCGACGTGCAGGGGCGTAGCATCGTTGGAAACTGGACGATTAATCGTCGTGGTACGAAGCGACGCAGAAACGGGGGTTTGTTTACTCGGGCGACTGCGGCAGCTTTTTTGCGAGTTCTCGGTGGTGTGCGGGGTGGGTGGGGGATGGTGTCAGAAGGAGGGTGGCAGAAGAAGGAAGTTTCGTACACGCCGAACGAAGTGTTTCGCCGAGGGAAAATAAGTGCATCGCGACACGACGAGCCGCGTCGCGTCGGGTCGTAGAGGTGGGTGCCAAGGGGTTGCGCCGCGCCGCGCCGGTTGCCAAACGACTGAAGTTGCATGGGAATAACGAGTTTTTGCCCCGGAGTCGGTAGCCCAAGGGCCCCAGGGGGCATCCGCGTGGCCCCTCCGTTCGACCTCGAGGAGCTACGCGGACAGTGGAATTAATTGGATTAGGTTTCGCGCTCGCGCGACTCGCCTTTCGCCCATTCTGTTGAAATCCGCAAACGCGGATCGTCTTCGAGATCGGGACGGGGATAGCGCGACGTCTTCACGACGCAGTCACGGTTTCTATTAGACCGACAAGAGTGGGATATTAGAGCGGGATATTCGTGGACGTCGTTCCCGCCCCGGACTCTTCTTTTTTCTTTTTATCGCTTCTTCTTCTTCTTCGTCGTCGTGGTCGTCGGCGTGTTCGCGTTCTCTCTCTCTTTTTTTTTTCTCTCTCGACCGACCTCCGGGCTGTTACCACTGCCGGATTAAAAGCACGCGGCCCTCTTTCTCCCTCTTTTGGCGTAATTAAAAGATTACGATCAAAAAGCTTCGCCCGTCTGACCCCGATGATCCCCACGCCGACGTGTCCCCAACCCTAACTGCGATGACACTGTGCCCGTGGCACGTCGCGTTGAAGTAATTTGCAAGTTGGTCCACCGAATGACCACGTGGAGAAAGAGAGAGAGAAACAGCATTTTGGTGGAGAGTTGGGTTTGGACAAGAACCTGTGGAAAATTAATTATTTTATGGGGCTGTCTGTTTTTAGTGGCTTTCTGTCGCGACTAGACGATTCTGCGAAAATCTTCGTGTTTTTTTATATTGTCAATGATTAGGAGATTCATGTCACAAATAGACTCGTGCAAATGAAAAGAAATCGAGCTAGCACGTCGACGAATCCTTTTGCGGTTAACCGTAACGGTACGGTAATTCTGAACGCGTCGAGAACCTACAACGTCTAATCTTGCGTCGAACTTCTTCCGCTTCTCCGAAACTTTCAAAACAGTCGCTTCATCGACTCAGAATTCCGACTCGGGGCTGCAGTAGTAACCGAACAAAGGGGTCTCGGAGCGGGTAGTTTCTGCCGCGGACAAGGGTGCGCGCACGGTCGTTGACATAATAATTCTCGCGGTCGATGCGATTAAGCAACGGGGGACTGGCTAAATACGTGGGGCCGAAGTCGGTTCGACGCGTTATGCACGCTTGAGCGGACGATTAAGCGCGTCGCCTCTCCGCTCGGTGCCGTTGCTGCTGCTGCTGCTGCGAGCGAGAGAGAGAGCCGAGTTGAGTCGCGGAGTGTTTTATTTAATGTTGAAGGTGAAACGGAAGTAATTACGGTTCCTCGAAGCGTAAAGGAAGGTTCCGTTCGGGCGCGGGGCGCGGGTCGAGAGGGTGCGGTTACGAGGTTCTGCCCCCGAGAAACCGAGGGAGTCGAACAGCGGTACAGAGAAGGGAAACTGGTGCTTGATTGAGCAGGTGGTTAGACAACTTGACCGCGCGAACACAAACCGAAAGCATTTCGGTAATTAAAGGGTCGATTAAAATCGCATCAACCTACCTATTCCTCACCCACCCCCTTCTTCCCCCCTCGTACCCCACGGTCCCTTTCCAACGTTAATAATTAAGGAGCCGACGACGGCAGTCGTCGCGGTCGGGAAACGCAACACGCCTCGACGGCGCTCGATTTCACGCGACGATTAATCGCGTCGGCTCGAATATCACGATTCACCGAACGCTGACACGATCTTTCTCTTTTCCTGCTCCTGCTGTTGTCCTCCGTTCCTCTCGGGAGGTCTTCGCGGAGTCTCGCGGGAAAATGCTGGGAAAGTGCTTGCCCGAAAAAGAATGCGGCTTTTCTTCGGGGGACCGGGCAGATCCGTGACCGAGGTGCTCAACTTTCTTTCACGAACCGTCGAGAATATTATGTCGGGCAACAGAAATCTGTCTCTCGCGAAAAGCTAGAAGATAATAAATAAAAGGGATTTTCATAGAACAGAGACAGGCTCTCGGTTCGAAACGGGGCCCGGATAGAACACGCTGTCGGATTATTTTTCCACGAGGTTAGAATAGCTGGCGCGTAGCTACGTTTCCGTTTTGTCAAATTAAAAGAAAACTTTTTCTCGCTTCTCGTGTTTCCCGGCGCGAAAGTGTCAGCTTAAAGAAGGCAACTTAAGAGAGTTGGAAAAAGTAGAAGCTTCGTGCTTCGCGACGATCCTAAAGTAGATCGAGCGAGCCTAAGTAGCCTGGCTTCTGCACGGACTCCTTGGGTACAGTTAAATTCGTCAAATAAAAACGAATGAACTGCATTTACTTTCGTACGGTGCTCGGCTCGTGTGCTTCCAGCACAAAAGAATCCTAGAGAAAAGAAGTACCCGAAACGATCTATAAGAATAATCTTCTCTCTTCGCAACGATCCTATCACGATCCACGTCCGACGATTCCTCGGCGAAGTTACGCGAACCTAACCGTCGCCCCTATCGAACCAAAGGGGCATTACTCCAAACATCCTAACCCATTCGAAGACCACTAAAATCAACGATGTCCCCGGGACCTAATCACCGGTTTTATTAGCCACGACTCCGATTCCATATCTCTCACCTGAGGCAAACTGAACGAGCGGGTCACCGTGCACGGCCACTTGAGCGACGATCGTTTAACAGACACCGCGATCAGCGCAATTATTTATATTTGCGCTGCGCGGCGCTTGTGTACCGAGGAAATTCGTAGGTCTATTACCGCGCCGGAGATGGAGCAATCGATGATGCCGCCACGGGTATCGTGTGTGCGGACTGGCGTGCTGCAAATTCTCGGCGAAGAGAGAAGAGGATCGGTTGTGCTCCCTCTTGTTGCGTGGGTCCGCGCGCAAACGTTGGATTCGCAATCACGACTGATCGGCGCCGCAGGTTTATTAACGAGCGCGTTTCACGCGGTCTTAAGGGTCGCAGAGCGGATTGAATCGACTCGCGGTCATTTGCGGCTTGCGAATTTCCCGGATCAAAGGCGGTTTTGCGTGTCCCGTTAGGGGGGAACGTGAGGCCTCGATTCGCGGCTATAACATCATTTGCCAAACAATCGGTTCCCCCACCCCACCCCTCCACCTCTTACGCCACCGCCACTGTCCGTATCGTTCCGCTGCCTCTTTCTCGTGCCGGCCACCGGTGACCGGCGCACACCCCGATTCCATGGGAAACAGAATACCCACCGGCCTCGTTAGAACCGCAATGGGTAAACGAGTTAAAAACCCCCGGCATTTTCGCTCGGGAACAACGAAATTACGCGGTCGGTATACTCTGCGGCTCTTGCCGCCAGGCTATTCAATTTGTACATTAGCTGCGACGCGACGCAATGGATCGTTCCCGTGTAAATAAACAGGAACAAAAGAGATCGTCAATTCAGCGTGTCAAAATGACACGTTGATTTCACTACAGGGTGCCTCAAAATGACCTGATATTTTTAATTGCGCGCCATTTTTTTTTTCGTGGCGAACGTAGAGTACTAATCTTTGGCAACTGGCATCGGGAAGTATTGCGGTTTAGTCGTGGAGAATTACGCAATTGAGCAACGTATAGCAATTGTCAGAATGTATTGTTTTTTATTGCAAACGATGTCAGGTCATTTTGAGACGCCCTACAGATAACCATGCTGTCGCGAAAGCTGGATACATTATGTTGGTTGTTTATTTTGATAACCATCTTTGATTTTTCTTAGTACCAATGCAATTTATTTAACGAAATTTAAGGCGCTCTTTACAATTTGCAGCACGGTTCGGGTTCTTTTTCTCGAAGAATATTGGACGCTTGCTTTGCGCAAACATGCGTACGATTTCTCTCTGTAAAAATTTGTGGAGGTTGCTGAAACATAGACGAAAATGTTCACCAATACCCGATATGAAAGTATTTTACAATTTCGGTAAAAGAAAAGTCAAGAAAAAACGTGGCTAGTGGAAATTGTAGGTTTTTTGGAGGCTGAGGACGCATAATATGCAGATCCGGTTAAAAGAATCCACTGTTTGGATATTCCGAATAGAAATACTTTCTTAAAATGAGTTCATTGAGGGGAACCGTGCAGCGTTCGGATCGGGAGATTTTTTGGCAACGAGCTGAAGAGCCCTGAGCTCCGTTTGTATAGAATCGGGGTCGTATATTGTGTAGACTTTAAATGAAAGTTTTTCGTAGATTGTTAGTCTAGGACAGGACGACGATCCAGAAAATTATCGAGTGCGAACGAAATAGAGCCTCGAGGTTTTACTATCCCCTAAATTGCTTTTGAAATACTTAAGCTCCTTTTATTCAGTCACAATATACTATGTTATTCCGCATTACGGCACATCCTTTATAAAACCGATGAAACGCTGTCCAATTAACTTCGCCGAGAGCTACTTCAAAGAAACTGATCGTCAGTTTCGAAAGTGGATCGAAAGCTTTCGCGCATCCTAAAAAACAGACTTCCTCGATCGAGGAATAAAGACGCAGGATCCTTTGCAGCGAACGTTCCGAGCCTGCGAACGCGTATTCAAAACATCCTTTTGACAAAAACTCCAGCAACGAATACTAAATAATATCCTGAATTCGCGTGAATTAAATTTAGATCGCGCGTCTGCAGTGAATAATAATTCTCCATGGAAAACATTCACAAACGGAACAATTGCACAAACACCGAAGAAACGGAGACATAGCAGCGTTTGTCCGACGATAACGGGACAAAAAAGCTGACGTGCAAATGTTTGTAAAAAAAATGTTCACGAGAAATTAGAGTTCTCTGTTCGTCGAACAATCGACGGACAATAATTTCGGGAGTGCGTTCCGCGCGTTTAAATAAAATTGGCGGGCGAAATTGGAGATCGGTGTCAACCTGTGGCGTGTCTCGTCCCCTCCCTCCGGTCGGCCGGCGGTTGGCGCAGGGATCGAACAATTTCGTCGAACAAATAATCCGCCGCCGAAAAATCAATTTCGCGAGCCGTCGCCGTCGTATCGGTTAATGCGCGCGGATCACGTGAAATCTAATTAATTATCGCGTGACGCGCGTCGTCCGTCCGCAATCATCGTTTCTCCTCCGGCGTGTCCGCGCGCAATGCGTGGCAATTATGCCGACTGGAACGGTCGGCGCCGTGCACAAAACGCCAGAAAATTCGGGCTCGTCCCCGCAGAACTGCAAACGAACCAGCCTCCACGAAATTCTTTCTGATCCGATTCCACCCCCGAGAGCCTCATCGTTTACCACCGGCCACGATTCTGCGATCGATCGCGCCTCTCTCTGTTCGGGCAAATAAATTGGACAGAGACGTTCGAGCAACGATTGCGAATAAAAAAAAATACTCGACGCCATCAACGTTACTGCAAAAAATATTTCTCGTTTCTTTTTCCCGAAAATCGGAGGACGAAAGGAACAGACGAAACGCGAGAGAACCAACGAGCAAATATTCGTTTGGAGCCAAGGTCGCCCGGGAATATTTCAAATTTCAAAGTCGCTCCGAAGCATGGAATGAGCGCACGTTAGAGGCGCAAACTTCCTGCAAATAAACAGCAGAGTTAAGCATCTTGGGTCCCCGGGTCTGTTTAACTAACTTCCGCTGGCCGGGAACCGTGGATCGTTTGAATGCGCGTTTAATAAATGTTGCGCAGTTTTCGAGAGCTTACACGCTGCTAAAAACGTGTAAACGCAGAATTTCATTTCGAGACGCGGCACGACAGCGGTAGCAGCGTAGATTATCTTCAGGAAAAATGTTTTGCTCGCCGTCGAATTCCACGACAGAAATAATTAGAATGCACCGTTGCAGCATTTATCATTTCGAAATAACACGTATACGAAAACATCCAGTGTGCATAATTCAAAGCTGCGCGCGCGTTACTACCGGGCGTAATTCGTAACGATAAGCAGCGATTACGTGTAAATTATGAACGGAACGGCACGGAGTAACGTTAAAGGCGCTGTAATTGCGCGCCGATTATTTCACTCGAAGCGAGCAAGCAAAGCAGCCGGCGATTTACATTCCCTTGTAACTCCATCGATCCCGAGACGTATCGTGGACCTAACGCGACACGTTCACGCGAAATCCTTGTTCATCTCGCTCGGATACGGAGGAACATAATTCAGAAAATCCCGGCGCACGCTTTCCCGGCGTGTGCTGCTTGTTCCTCCGAGCTCGTAAATATTATAGTCGCATGATTTTCATTTAAAAAGTTTCAACAGCCGAAGTTGTAATCGTCCTCGAGGTACAAGAACTCGGATTTTTAATAGCTGTGTAAAAAAAATTCTGCCCTTCTGCACGAAGGCTTGTATAGAATTTCCGATAGAATAATGAGATAATGAAAATTCGTCGAGCGTACGCCTTCGAATTGGTACGCTGTGTCTGACCATGCCTGACTGATTCTACTTATGGCAAATGTGAGTAGTAGACCGCGGATCTTTACGCATTTATGGCTTCTGAAAATTTTCAAATAATGCTAGAACATAGCATTCGACAGATTTTAGTACGATTTTGATTTATCTCAAATCTACAAAGGCTACTACCACTGAAAATAATATTTTATCCATCTATAGAAAAATTGCATAAACATCCACAGTCTGAGGATTTATTTATTTTTTTTCGGATGATAAAGTAGAAACAGCGATCAGTTTTCGAACTGGCTCTACAAAGAACGAATTTCCACGTATGCAAAACCTTCGATTCCAATTATTTTTATACACAGAAATAAACGTTCGATACAAACAAATTTCATCTGCGAGCGGAATAAATTATTTTTCCATGAATTTATATGGACCAATTAATTCAACAGAAAAATAAGAGGAATGTCCATACCGGTCTACATTGAATCGTGTGTATTTTTTGTGAAAATTAAATTACATGAAAATATACGCTGGGAAGAAAATAAAGCTGTTTCTTCTTATGTACATAGTGTATTCGCTATACTGCAGTTAATGAGGAACGAGCAACAAAGCAGCACGTAACGTATCATCAACTCGACGTCAACCTCGTGTGCTTTTGGAATTACTAAGTGTCGGCTCGAGACACCGACAAAGAATCGCGTGTAACCAACAGTTCACGCGATGCTGGCGATTCCCGTGTAATACGTTCAAGGAGGAAAAGAGGATTTATGTTCAACGAGCGGTGGGTCGGGTATCCCCTACCAATTTCCTGGGGGCGACTACCGGACCTACACCAAGCCCAGATGTCTTCATTCATCCGCAATATACATTTTCACGTAATTAGCTCTTATCACTTTCCTGAGCTATTGACGCTTAGAAGGACGCATATTCATATTTTCACCCGTGAACATTTTTTCGAACTGTGAGAGTTCAATGTTCCAGGTCTCAAATTTCCGATATTGCGTTTGATACTGACAGAGTGATGTTAGCTGAAATACGTAATCCAAGCGAGGAAGAATCTAAGAAAAATTTCAATCGAGACCGCAGAGGACCTCTGCACCTTCCATCCCAATTCGTCCAAGATCCACCTAACATTCTAGATCAGTGTGCAGCCCGAAAAGGGGAGTCAGACCCACGGTATCCGGACACATGCCGAATCGTCGAAGAAAGAGTGGATTCGGTTCACTCACCTATTTCCTGATTGGTGATCCTGGCTCTGCACCTGGATACAGCAAGGACGAGGATCAGCGACAGGATCGCGCGAACCGAGGCAGACAGCTCATCCCGCGACATCTCGACGGTCGGATGTCACGTCACGACACGTCAAGTCAAGTCAAGTCAAGTCAAGTCGCGTCACGTCACGTCACGTCACTGGTCACGTCAGCGAGTAGTCCTGACGCAACACCGTCGCGAGTCCCTTAGGGTGTCCTTTTCTGTTTCGGCGAGGGTGGCTGGGACCCTCTTTCTGCCGGAGCTCTTCTTTCTCCAGCGCAGACGGATAGAAGTGGAGGAGGTGGCTCTCTCTCTCTCTCTCCCTCTCTCTCTCGTTCTCGTTCTCCTCTTCTAGCCGGCTCGGGGCTTCTGATGCTCTCCTCCGGCTCTCTTTTCACCGAGCTAACTCGCGCCGGCACGCTTCCTCTTTCGCACCGCCTGGTCCGTTCTCGCTCTCTCGAAACCACTTTCTGCGACTCGAACTCTCATCTGTCGATTGCCAGGGGCTTTTCGCTCTCCCTCTAGCTAGGTGCCAACCTGTCAACGGTCGTCGACGCTCGCTCCTCTCTGTCTCGCTCTGCTCCGTGTGGTTTCTCTGCTCCCTGTTCCTCGCTGGTTCCTTCTCGTTCTGAGGCTCTGCGTTTCTCGGGCGTGAGCCGCAGGGAAGCAACCCTTCGCTTGTTTTCTCGTGCTCCTTCACGCCGCGCCACCTTCGAACAGAAAATCGGCTCGGTCAGAGGTCTGTGGGATCCTGAATGCCGCCCGGGCAGCTTACTTCAGGGACCTTGGGAAAAATATTGGAAAGCCCGTCATCGATTCTCTGGCGCATCTAGCACTGGGCAATTTACAACGATTCGGAATCGATCAGGACTTTCCGATAGGTTATTCATTTTTTGAGAATGCGTAGCTTTCTTGGGGACCTCGGGGAAGAATATTAAAAATCCCGTTATGGATTCTCCGGCGCACTGGGCAATTTAGCAAGATTCAGGATCGGTGAGGACTTTCTGATATGTTCTTTTTTTTTTGAGGATGTGTAGGGATAGTATCAAGCGGGGAGTTTGAATAAATGCGTTTCTTCGCGACATTCTCCTCACGCGCAAAGAGCGAAAACCGAAGATCAATAAATTGCAAGACAGCTCCGCGAATCCCGGGGTAGCGCGTAAAATAGAAAACCGACATTCTTGATGTATAAAGCCACCCTTGTACATCGAGAGCCCGTTATCGCGAGCATAGCGATCCGCATCGCGTTCCACCGCGGAATATCTCGGCGGCACCGTCTGCGAGCGTTAACACATGAATTTCAGTCGATTGCGCCCACCATTCATGTTTCCCACTCTCTGTGGTCTTTCGTCGTCCTCGTCGTCGTCGCATCGTTTCCCACACCATCTCTCGCTCCAACCCCCGGCGGGCCCAAACACGCGCTCTCCTCTTCCTCTCTCCCTCTCTCTCGTATCCTACTCTGCTCACTCCCGTTGCACTCGCGCGCGATGCCTCGTACTTGCTTCCAACACCGGTTCCCCACGCCCACGTCGCTGTGGAAACTCTCCGGAAAGCTCGAAACCACCCCGTCGAACCCTCCGCAACCCCCCCGAATCGCGTCCCGTCGACGTCACGCGTCCGTTGTAATCGCGTGCCCGGTTTTTTGTCCACTCCTCGCGAGCCGAGTTTATCTTTTTTCTCGAAAACGATGTTGCTCGACTATGCGCTCTCGAATTTAGGAACTCTACTATTTTTTTGTTTTTTTTTTCGAGATCCGAGATTGCTATGTTCCGGGGGCGAGAAACTTGGCGCTCGACGAGAAACTCCGTGTGTCGGCTCGGGCGTTCGCGAATCATTCTCTCGGACTCTCTCTAACGCTACTTTTCAAGACCGAATTTCGTACAGGTTCGTTTCGTTCGCGGCGAACGCACTTGTACCATGCAATTACCACGACAGAGCGTCGCGCGACCAGTTCGCAGCGGATCAACGAAACAGATAAAACAATGACGTCGTCGTCGTCGTCGTCGTCGTCGTCGCGAACAGGATTCCCGAACAAAATGCCGAGGATTCTTCAGGGGGTGATCCGCCGTATCCGGAATCTCCGTCGTGGACGGCATAATGCTGGGAATGTAATCGACCAGGTAACCCGAGATTTCCGTGTAAATGCGACGGGGGTTCACTTGCGTGCAGCTATTCCGTACCGGTCAGCTCTCGAGGATCGGTAGGGGTCTAACGCTCCTCTATCCCTCTCTCTTCGCCTATCACTATAGCGACCATAAACGCGGCCAGGTCGCAATGAGAGCACTCGCTCTCGATAATGGAGAAAGGTGGGAGAGGACTTTGGGGGGGGGGGCGATCGCGAGCAGATACGTGCACTTTATGCACTCGAAATGCAACGTCAGTACTCTTTCATCCGCGGCAGGAAAAGCCCCGGAGCCATCGTAAGCAGAACCCCTTTCGCGGGCGCTTTATGAATATTCTTGGAATTTTAATGCGCTTTTTGACGATCCGCATTCACGCGGATCCTGGAGGGACGCCTCCCCGGCGTCGTTTCATGGACGCCGGGCGTCGGTGCGCTGCTCTCCTTGGCACGCTACCACGCACGCAGAACGTGCCTCAAATTCGCCGGAACGTTCGCCGAATACAGATTAAAACGAATACAAATGACTGCCAGAGCACCAACCCCCAAATACCTCGACGGATTTTCCAACCGCGCACACGCCATCGTGTTTATGGAATACGTCGCGAAGGGTGGGCGAAAGTTGACCCATCCGGGTAAGCACTTCTCCGAGACTCGGTGTAGTTTAAAAGTTGTTTAGTTCCTGGTGATTTTAATTATCGCGTGTGTGCTATGGAAAAGATGTAGCGGTGACAGACGGAGGAATTCTGATTGTCGCGTTCCGTCGCGGATTGCGTTCTACCCAGTAGCGTCATGGTCTCCTTGACAACCGATGCAGGGTTCAAGTGGCTCGATTTAGTCGCGAGGAAAGTTTGGACAGCCTGGAATTACCTCGAGAATAATTCGTCGCTCGACAACGCGTGTCGATTGCCGAGTATCGACTGCGACGATAAAATAAATTATCGCGAGGCGACGAACGTTTCTTCTATCGTTAAACAAGATCGCGCACATTTTTGTAAATTGAAAACTCGACAAAATCGTACAACAGCGTAATCACCACCACGGAAAAATTGAAAATGATTACCCTTGGAATTGCACGGTCCGAAATACCAAAAATTCGACACGAAGTCGATCAGCAAAAACCGCAATCAGCGACTCGAGTCTGCCCTCGAAGACTTCTTCCCGGAAAAGAGCAACAAAGGGCGCCGATTAATAAACGCAAATGAACGTGGGAACGGCAGAGCCATTTACCAGTTTCACGACTGAAAAAAAGGGACGGCAAATCCGAAAATAACCGGCGATTTGACTGGTCCAGGTATACGTATAAGATCGCCGACAAACGAATCGGTGTCCTTCGACGAGCGTCGAAATTGTTTTCTCGGCCGCGGGGCCTCTTTCGAGAAAATTACCGGTTAACGAGTGACAAGTGTCTAATTTAGCGCCCCGGGGAGCGTTTTCGGTATCGTGACGGTCGATTCGCGTCTAGTCTTACGAATCTACCGTCGAGCTGGACAATCTACGCGAATTTACCAACGTATTACAAATATACGATGCTGTTCAAAACGCGTCGCAGACGGAGAGCCGGTCAATTTGAAAGATTGTCCTCGAAACTTGCTTCTTCCTCCTTCAATCTCAATATTCGATACTCGAAATGAGTAAGATTCCGGTGAGTGTACTCGCAACGTAATCGAAGTTTAGATGCTCGCAGGTTCCACGGTCTACTCGTGAGAAACTTTTCCCTAAGTATCCTCCCTTCGGTATAGAAAATAACGCTACACCTACCACTGCAATGACGGGTTTCGTATTTTTTATTCTGCAACTATTAAAATTATACAGTTACTTCTACGGGAAATGTTTCAACAAATTCCTGTATTCCGGCATATGCTATAATAAAAATTGTATTACACAATTCAAGTACAGTCTTATCATTTTTGTAAGGTAAAACATTTTAATCGATTTCAGTTCGTGGTAGGTTTAGCGTTAAGAATTACGGAGATTTCGGATACGACAATTTCGGATAATGCTGATGTAAACGTTCGTTGTGAATGCTGTTGGGAAATGTTCGAACGTGTCCAGCGAACGATTTACTTAGAAACTGCGCGACGCGACGGTGTACGAGCGAACGCGCGTGGCCGTTCGAATTCGTTTTATTGGTCCCGACGACCGGGGCCGGGTTATTGAATATTCGGCGAAACGTGCTTGCCGTTCGTTCATTAATTGGACCCGCATTTAAAAGCGGCCAAATTATCTGTATGATTTCCCGCGTTGTTTAAACAGCGACCCGTCTGTTTGGACACGATCTCACTCGCCGACTGCTCCGCGGGTTTATCTCGTTACGTGTAAACGCGCCGCACCCTGGAAAACTTCGTTCCGTGCGATCGGTAATTCCGCGAACTTCCAACAGCCGGGGACCTACGGGAGATCTTTTCCATTTTTTCTTTTTTTTTTCTATGACCGATCTCGCTGTATCGGGGCGGTAATTTTGCAACGACAGACGGGAAAGTTCGATGAATTTTTTAACGAGGTTCCTTTGGGCCGAGTCTGTTTAATATTAATTTCGCGCGCGGCTTTTATAAATCGATCCGTGCGGCCGGATGATATTTAATGAACGAATCCGGGGGCTTTGGGAATCGATCGGTGCGAAAGGCGCCACTGTGATAAGAGATAATCGTTTTGATTTAGAAATAACGTTGATCCTGTAAGTTCGCAGTTTCACTCGTAGTCACATTTAATTGCCAATTCGCCGTACGATGTTCGATAGAATTGCAAGCGGTTACGTCGGGCGTTACGGTGCCGGTACGGTATTAGGCGAATACCAGTTTTAAGGTGGCCCACAGATCAGCACAATGGAGCGTCAATATCGTCGTCGTTCGAACGAGTATTTGAACGGGTAACGGTGTTCGCCTAACACGACGGCGCGGCGACAGCCGGGAAAACTTTAATTACGGAATTATTCGTGGCGTGGGGGCCAGAAACACCAGCCTAAAACAAGGGGGGCTTTTCTCGATTAGGGTGTCGTTAATGGAGTAAGGTGACGCGCCGGCTCATTCGCACAATAAGGTGTCGATCAATCGGAAACAATCAGCGCGAATAATAACAGCGCGCGGGCGCGAGAGAGCGAAGAGCGTGTTCCATTCAGCGCGCGCGGCGCGGCGCCCGGCGAATTGAATAAGGGAGAGAATGGCTGTAATTCACGTCGGTCTTTCTGACGTCGCTTCCGCTTTTCTGTCGCGCTTATTCATTTTTACAGCAGTTGCGTCCGATACCCGGGCGCAAAGATGTTCACGACCCAGTTTAAAAGAGTCGGGCGACGTCTCGATGTAATTATGATTTAGTCTCTTTCCGTCCCCATCCCCCTCAGCGCGCGTTTCCCCCTTTCTTTCGACACCGGTTTCTCCTTCGTCGCTTTTTCACCACCATCGCCCACCTACCACCACCCTCCCTCTACTTTCCCTGTCACATTTTTCTCCTTTGTTTTTTCGCGCGGTACTCCTTTTTTTTCTTCTCGCGCTTTCGTCAACGAGATACACCCAAGAATGGAAAAATGCCTAGGCGCCGAGAGCACGACCATCCCGGCGGCCTGAAACCTCGTTGTTGCTCGAGCACGACACACCCGGGGAGCGCGTCCTATCGTTTATTATTCCGATGGTATTCTTTCGGTACATTATTATAAAAATGTGATTCGCGGGTTCTGAAGTTCGCTTATTTTAATATTCCCGCTTTCCCCGGGGAGCAGAGAGCGAGAGACACCGAGAGGTCGTCCACCTTGAGCACCGGCAGCGATACGCGACACGCGCGCGGTTTTTTCCCCGGGAAAACTACTCCGGTGAACATCGGGGAAATGTTCCGACCGAACGAACAACATTTTCGTGAAACGCGGCGGTCCCGGAATACCGAGGATCTCTTCTCGTGTGAATGCTGCTTAAATTGTTGGAGCTGTTCCGGATGTTTGAACGCTGGGGCAATGTGGAGTGTATTGATAAATTAATTTTAAGTTGATCTCTTTCAAAAATTCCGACTGAATAGAACAATTTATTTCATCTTTTCAACAACTTCGGCGTATTATATCCAATTACCGAGAATAATAAGAACGATTGCCGATATACACATTTTCGCTTGATTTGTAATATTCACGTTCGCCGCGCGTCCATAAATAATTGAGCACACGTATTAGCGAACGTCGAATAAATTCGAATCGATCGTATAAAGTGAATTACATCGATAACGAAATAAACAAACGTTTATTTATTCCGCGTGTCGCATCGAAAATATAAATCGAGTGGCTTTCGGATCTTCCGCGTCTCTTCCATTCGGGTGTTTATTTCGTTTGTACGTGACCGTTCGTAATTCACGTTTCTCTGCATCGCGACTAATTATTTCAATTTTTCACGCGATCCGCGTTACAGGCTGTCTCGTCTCTCTTGTTCGTTCGTTCGAACAATTTCCGTTTCACCGGCGAGAGAGATTGACCGCGATTACTGGAATTTACGATTTACCGGAAGAGCTATTTTCATTCTTGATACGTTTGGGTTACCGAAGCTGGTAAAGTCAAGAACACTTGCGTGTCTGAATCGGTGCGTCGGTCTCTGATACAATTCACGGCCAAGTTGCGCTTGAATGGTTGGACCTTTCAGACTATTAGTACCGTCTGGGTAACAAAATCAGTTGGTACGTCCTGGCGTTGCCATTGAGATACGCGTGAGCATGAAAGGTGGAACCATTAAGGTCCGATGCGAGTCTTTTCAATGCTAACCACTCCTGATTGCAACCTGTTCGCGAATACTCTTAGTTATAAACTTTCCAAATAACAAAATAACATTTTTCCCCCATTCGTCGGACGCTCTACAGTTACGCGACCTTCGCATCCAGTCTGTCGTGCGTTGCGCAATCGCTGTACCAACAGTCTGCACGAGTTTAAATATCAATAAAGACATATGAAATGTTTCAGTTCGTTTCACCTTTATTTTTTAATCTTCACCTTTTGTTCTCATAAAATGATGTGTAAAAATATTTGCAAGATTATTTTGCATTACCAGAAAGCCCAAAAGGGTTTTCTTATATTTTCTCCAGCTGAGAGTTCGCGAAATCACCGAAACCGGATGAGCTAGCTTCATGGAAAAGGATCCTCCGAGTGTGTTCTTATCAGTATTCAGCATTTATCTCCGTGCGATATCCTGTTGCCGACAATAGCGCGGTGCATACGCGTTTTCTTAAATTAGCGTGCGCCGCGACAGTAAACAGACAGAATGATTCACCCGGATTGATGACTTCAAATTACTCATGCGCCGTTTCTCCGGCACGAGAGTCTTCCGAACGATAGCTCGATCGATTTCAATGGCTTCTAGCAAAAAAAAAAACTGTAACACTCTACCACTCTACGTACGATAAAAATGTAACCGACGGAACCATGTTCGTAGTAATAATTGTTACACGACGCAGATGCGAAAGCGCATCGTGAAAATTTGCGTCCACGATCTCGGAGGCTGCTATTCATATCGTAGCTAGTCACCTGTCCAATCCCAAAGCCAGTGCGAGCCAGATGACAATAGCAGAACCAAGCATTATACGCATGATAAAGCCATTGGCAGCGTCAGATGCGGTCATCGATACCTATTCGCCTAATCTCGTTGCATCAGAGGCAGGATCGAAGATTCCACACGCTGCGATCAACTAGCCTAAGGACCCGCTGACGTCCCTGGCACACCTAGCTGCCACTTACTGCCATGATCGACTCTATACGACCCACTATGCCCGGGGATCTATTATACCAGTTTCGGCTTCTCTTCGACACGGACGATCGCCACTAGATCGCACTCATGGCAAACATGATTAGGCCGATCAAAAAAGCCAATTAAAAATTATTCAGCGAAGAAATCGATTTTCATTCAACTCCCCTTTCCTGTGATTGATACGCGGACAATAATTGTTTCGCGTAAAGATCCGCAGTCCGCTCGTCACGCGCACAGCAACTCCGCTCGTCGAGCCAGCCAAATGCGCAGCTAAAGCGACAGCATAACTTAGCGGATAGTTCCATCTGCGCTTTCTGCTCGACGGAGCTTCTAACTACCCCCGGTCTCTCGTCATCGATACCCGTCCAAGTCGGAGGGAGGGGGGGGATGGCACGTCCTCTCGCCAAAGCAAACGGGTCCGCTGGTACCCGAAGAGAACCTGCGACCCGACCCAGCCATTAAATTCTGTCGCCGTGGAAAGAGAAAGTCACCTTATCGATCCTCGCAACGATATGATGAATCTACCGCCTCCTCGCGCATCTCTCTCTCTCTCACTCCCTCCCCTCCCAACCGAAAGAATATAACACCCTAGAACCACCCTCTCTCTCCCCCTCCCGCCTCGTCAATAGAAAAACCGACGGCCCCCGCGGCTCTAGCGAAGATTAACGACGCCGAAGATGAAAACCGTCATCGCGATCGTCAGACTAAAACCAAATAAAATGCTGAACGTAGCAGGTACAACGAAGAAATGACGCGCAATCCAAACCGCTTCGAGGTTCTCGGCGTTTCCCCGATGGTCAGAGCAATCGCGTGACAGTCCCAACGTATTATCCCGTCAGTAAAAACCGGGACTCGCTTTTCCTGCGTTTACCCGGCAAAAAAGTCCAATCGTTCGGAAAGGGATCGTCTTAGCGGATAAGGTTCTCTCCTCCGGGTAAACAAGACGCTCACCTGTTCTCCGCGAGGCCCAGCTCCCCAGGTCGAAGATCCCCGCGATCCTCGAGTTGTCGGAGCAGGTCTCCTCAAGGTTCTGCAGAGGGCGACAACGGTATCCGTGGGTATCAGGAGGTGTTCTCCGGGCCAATTAGCGGGCCGTTAATCACAGCGTAGCACCCCGGGCGGATAGTCACCCGCCTCTATACTCACTGGGGAAACGGATCACACCGCGGTTGTAACCCGGGTGGTTGTCACCGATCCCGATTCGTCCGACTCGGCTTAGGCACGGTTTAGCACACACGCGACCACACAGCAGCAGCAGCAGCAGCAGTAGCTGCAAACACACGCGCGATCGTTCGCCCGGGCGGGGACGAGACCGTGTTGTAGCCGGTTAGAGGGTGGGTTCCTCCAACTTGTTGAGAAGTCCTGACGAACGGCTCCGCGTGTTCCGCATAGTCCGTCGACAGACTTGGATGAGAGACGAGAGACGAGACGTCAAGCACCCTGGCCAGGCGCTATTGTCCGTCGACCCTCGCCACGCGAGCAATCCATTATCCCCTGGGCAGGAGGGGACGGCGCCTAGGCGACGGGACACCTCGAGGAACCGAGGTTCTTCCCTCCTGTCGGCCGAACCGAACTTGCCCCCCTTGCCAGGGGCTGCGAACACGGGGCAAAGGCGTTTCGTGATTTCGGGACCAGGTCCTCGAGGGCCTCTCCGATCAGCCGAATCTACCCCCTTCGACAAGGGTTGCGAAGATGTTGGTGGAATTCCCCGGGCTTGACGAGTCCGACAGGTGTTGCTATTTGGGGTGAACTAGGTGCTCGAGCTTCTCTGACAAGCCGAACCCCCCTTTGCCAGGGGGTGCAAGAATGTTGGTGCAAAGTCCGGACCTGGCAAGTGCGACCTAAGTGTCGCTAATTAAGGACCGGGTCTTTAATCCTCTCAGCTGATTCGAGCTTACCCCCTTAACCGGGGGGGTGCAGAGATGTACTCGAAGATGTTGCTCAGCAAATTTGGCTAGAGTCCGACTAATGTTTACATATAAGAAACGACAGGTAACTCGAAAATAAAACGCTGCCGAATACGAGAAACGAAATGTGCTGAATAATACGAAGAGGACACGTCGAAGACGCGGAGCACTGCACGCGGCGGAGAGGATCCTCTCTTAGGACGAAGCGTATTCGCGCGGGCCGGGCTTCCCACAGTCGCAGATCGTGCAGGGAGCGTGTGTCGCGCGCGCGCGCTGCTCTCAGCTCCTACGGGAGGCAGGACAGGAAGCCAGAGGTCGTGTCCCAAGGACTGCACGGTAATCACTGAGAGCCTCGTTCCGCGAGACACGAGGCGCGCGCCGCTCTCCCGATGGAGCACGCCCGGAGAACGCCGAGGATGCACGAACGGCCACGAGCCGGCCGCGAGAGCGCAGACCGAAAGAGAGCGTCCAAGCCCGAGCCCCGAGAGCTGTATTCGAGAGACCGATGGACCACCGGCCAGACCGACCGCCTCCAGCCACGAGATTTCCTTGTCGCGGCTTTCGAGGATGCATGTATGTACTCGTACTCTCTCCAACGGCGCGGCGCAGCGTGCAACCGACGTCGAACGGTGCGTCGGACGCATCGGGCGCAGTCTGATCTATCGGCGATGCGCTCTCTTCTACCACAACAACGCGGGACCAGGAAATCATGCGAGCCCGCGATCCGAACCTGCTGCGATGCGAGTCGTTCGATTTTTGGGGGCTGAAAGTTACCGGAGGATATTTTTCGGTTGCGGGTGAATTTAGGGAGGTTCGGACGGTGGCGTTGATTGTCGGGTATGATTAGATCGCGAATCTTTTTGCGAAATAAAAATTTGTGCTTCTATTATGAGAAACATATTTATAATTGATGATGCAGAAATTCCAACAATGACAATTTTCCCACATTTTTTAAAAGACTGTTCTCTATCGGTGGAAGAAGATAGCTTTTCGATTATGGTCAAAAAGTGAAGTACTTCGTTGCCTCGCGCGCCGGTGTCCGGGTGTCCAGTTGATGTTCAATGGAGTTGTCGATCAATATTTTCGTTTTTCCGATGCCTCGCCGTGGGTAACTTGTTTGTGGTTATTTAAAACACTCGTGTTTTATATTTCTGATTTATTAACGGAGCGACGTATGGCGATATTTTCACTGTTCTTCGCTGTATGTGTTTTCCCAGCACGTTCGCCGAGCCGGGCTGGACCGGGCCAGGCGTCACATATTTGTGACGGATACAGTTTCGTGTTTTGCGTAAGGAAAGCTAAATGAATTTTATACGTGCGTTGTTATTTAAAGCCGTAACGCATAGTGTAACATACGGGTGGTTAATGAGATCCCTCCTGTCGTGTTTTTTAATATTTTGTACACAGAATATGGTGCTACCTGACATTGTTAAAAGTTAAAACATTGTAACTATGAAAAGTGTTACGAACACAAAAGCCAGTAACGAACGTGATGCTGCACCATTGTCAACCGACTTTGTCTCTATATTGTCTGTTTTTTTTTTTTTAGTATTGTGGACGAAACCGTACACTTCCTAATTTCATTGGTATTGTCCTAAATAAGAATCTGTGGAACAAACCATTGACAAAGTTTCTATACTATATTTACAATATAGATTTGTTGAAATTGTGTGCAATTTTTGTTACACTAATCTTGATTCTCTTGGCATCTGTAAAATTTGACAAATTCTGAAATCGTAAATTTCACGATTACAAGTATCAGTATTGCTCTCAGTTTATTTAAGAGCATAATGCATTATTTCGATCCGTCTCAGTTAAAGAAACTGTTGCGATGCACCGGCAAATACTGAACGCACTAACAGAGGGGAGTGGAAAATATAATTTCATTCGGTTGTGTGGGAATATCACAATTGAGTGAAATAATCTAAGCCTTTAATAAGCTGAATTAGCCGCAACGGAGTTGAAACGACCAAGTAAAATATCCTTGGTGGCGAACGCGTTAACCCCTCAAGCACGACGGGCCATGCACGCCGTCGTACAAACCTTTTGCATGGAGCGAACGTTGACGGTAATAGCATAATTTTTGAGCGAGAACACTGTCCTCGTTATTCGCATTCACTGGTCCCTAAGCTGTTTGATCTCGTTATTTCTTTTGGTATTACTATTTCGCTGAAACAGATGAAGCGGAAAGAGATTAGACAGACAGATTCCGTGTCTAATTTATTTTTTCCGACGCGTTCTTCGAGGCGGGGCACGTAACGCGCCGCAATCGTTCAAGGGCCGCATGATCGATAAAGGGTCTTGTCGGTGGCGTCGATTTCCTGTCGCGAGGTTTAGAAATCATTTGTAAAGCCTCTCCTGGATCATCGATCGGCGCGTTTAGATACGCGCGGCGTGCCGGTCCGATATTTCACGGAATAAAAATTTCGCGCGGTCCGGCGCCAGTAATATATCGACGGAACGGTTATGTATGTTTTTCGGCGAGGCTGTGTACGCTGAAAATGGCGGCGCTAATGCAGAACATGTGTTCGATTTACGCGGATGTATTTCCACGATGGCGACCGCCGCAACCGTATACGTATTACAGTGCGCGCACCTAAACGCGTGCGCGTTCGTGGTCGTTTTGTTGTTGGTCTTTTTTCTTTTTGTCCTTTTCTTTCTCTCTTTTTTTATTTTTAGTGGACGCATCAGTGAGCCGGAGGTCCCGTAAAAAGTTTTATTTTATCATTCGCGGCGGGCCGGCACGCGAAAACCAAAAACGGCCGGCCGTAATGCAACCAGAGCGAATTGCAACGCGGCCGACATTCGCGTCGCGGCACGGAATCGGCGATAAAAGACCCTTTCAGGGAAATTATTACAGCCACGGCAAACAACAGCTCAGGCCTGTGCCAGGCGATCGCGAATGCTCCCGATCGCGGATTGATTCGCTTTATTGCGGACGGTGTGTATTTTTATTTACCTCCGTCGGTCGGTTTCCTACATCGCGAACGGGAAACGCGACTACTCTTCCCCGCCGTATTGAATTTAGCAATTTGAACAGTTTCACCGAAAGGTTTAGCCGCTGCGCGGTATTCATTGTCTAATAGACTGGGGTAACTCGCGATTCCGTTTAACGGAATGTTCTCACCCCGAGAAACAGATTTGCAGATTTAAAAAGGACTGGGGAACACTACGATATCGAGGCGAGCTCTCTCCCGCAACTCTGCCGAGTACGGAAGTAATCGGAACTTTTAGATTATCGAAGTTCAATTGCTAGGGTGACTTCGATATTTGAAGTCCGCCTATCTAACCTTACTGCATGGAGATCTCACTTCGATTTTGCGCTATGGGGCAGTTTGTACGTCTCCGTCCGTGAATATGGCAGTTTATTCCAGCTGTGCTAGAGTTTTAATTTTCAATTAATTTTGTAAAGCTAAAAGCACATTAAATTCGGGTCCAAGCCCAATTTCTGAGCCGTGAGGCTGAAATAAAGTTTATATTATTATTATTATATTAGATTCAAGTTTTGATATTTATTTCTCCTGTAATGTATTCGAGAAAGGTTAGTGTAGAGTATTTCATAAACAACATAATTTTTTTTCGATTACAGCTCGAGTCTCCGTGCATAAAATCGGCATCGACATAAACATCCGTCTATCCCGTGACAACTTCGCGACGACAAGCCGTGAAAGCGTCAAATTTCCGCGCGAAGACCGCAATGAATAAATTTCACACCCCTATAATGCGCCAAGGAACGCCTAACAGCGGCAACCTACCGCAAAACGATTTAAAAAGGAACCGCTTTAATTCGCGGCCTGTCCGTCGCGTAGATTATACTGTCCAGAAACTTTTAGCTTTCGTTGCTTTTCAAGAACCGCTAACAGATTCGTTTCCAAAATAAATAAAAAAAGATATCCGAGTAAATCTGTGGTCGGCGGCCTCGGTCTCTTCAAAAATTTATTTAAACAGATGCTCGTAATGATATAAACGAATGTACCGGTGTATTCTGGAGAGTCTACCAAATTTTTCTACGGAAAATTCTCAAGTTTCACTGTTTTCAGCGTTGGAGATCGAAGCAGAAAAAATTCTCATTGTTGAAATTTCACTTGTATTCTCAATCGAGATTAAATTTTAAACTGATATAGGATCAGCGATTTAGTGTCGTCGGAGACAGCGGGCGTCAACGGCAGACTGTAAAAAAAAACGAGTGTCGGAGCGAAACGTCACGCCCGGAACCCCTAAGTACTATCACGTCAGAAGAGTTGCTCTGATTCCGCGACACGCGTCCAAGTGTCTCGTTTTTATTCATGGCCTGGCAGATTCATATGGGCGTGAAAGGAAGGAAGCGCGGCGTGCGAGTCACCGAACCAAGTACTATGTAGGTATACGTATAAATAAATCGTCGTTCGGATTACACGTGTCAGAGTCACGAAATATCATGATCAGTGGCCGTGACGGCTCGCGACTTCTCTCGAGATCCCGGGCACGTACGAAGGGACGACGAAGTCGCACCCGTCGAGACGGATACGCCCGTGATTCGGTTGTCGCGGCTTATGAGAATGCATGCGATCCTCCGGCCGCCCCCGCCCTCCTCGTATGCAGCCCACCGATGCACCACTCTGCATCGACCAGCGAGTCGCGATTTACGCGAATCATTGCAACCTGAACGATATTCTTTCTGGACATTCTTAACTTGGGGAACCGAGATTTTTGAAAGATCAGAATTAGGTCGAAAATCGATTGCGAACGAGTTAATCATTCTAATTTGAATGTGTATGGAAATCCCCAATTTTAAATGTTAGCTCAGGTAACTGAAGAGATTGAATTAATTTCGATCTATTTATAGACGAATGCACGCGACGTAAACGATCGTATCCGGGCTGATTTAATAAAGTTTTTATTCGCAAAGAAAACATATTTCCCCATCCATTACAACTTCCGTAAACCGCTCGAATTCAAATACGAACGTTCGCGTTCTATTCTGATCATAATACCACCCCTAATTTCACTTACTCTCTATGTTTATCCGAGTTATCGAAGCGAACCTACATTTAACCGTAATTACATGTTACAGGAACGTCTCCGACGATAATTACAGCAAGCTCTGGAGATATTTTCGCCGTTCCTGTTTTCAAGTTTCGTAGCGGATGACGATGATTAACCGAAAACCAGTATAAAAAGCACAATCGCGAAACCGAAAGCAATTTGCCGGCTGTCGTTCCTAATTAACAGTTTTAATAATTGTCACCGTGTTCTCGACCGCAAATGAGGGTAATGGCGCGCAACGGCGAGTCAATGATGTCTCGTTTATTTCTGAAATTATAGGTACCACCAGCCTGGTGCGGCGTTTCCATTATCGCGGGGGGCGTTTTTCAAATATGGATGACACTGTGTTACGAATTTTAAACGATGTTGAAACGGCGATAATGATATGTTGAAACGCGCCGATGCGAGCGTTATTTTGTTGCTTGACGAGAGATAGAGAGAGAGAATAGCGAGGGAGTCGGGCCGGGCCGCCTGCTGTCGTTTACATGCGGTCTGAATTTCTGCGATGTAATGGTAATAACCGGACTGCAGATTTTATGCATTTGTAACGCGGCGGACGGTGCCGCCGCTGCACTGCGCTGCACTGCACGCTGCACACTGCACTCTTTCGTACAATAAAAGCTTGAATAAAATACATGTAACAAACTGGTTATCTCGCTGCTAATGCGGCCAGCCTGTCTACGAGCGAAATAATATTTTCAGTTCATTTTCAACTAGCTACATTTGCGATTTTACATGGCTGACCGCTGTCAAACGCGAGTCTCTCTCGCAGGCGTAAACAGCCGCATAATGATTCGCAGAAACGCACCGAATTATTCCACGTTATTCTTTGCTATCGCATTCTGAAACGATTTCTGTCGATCTTTAATCCTTCTGGGTGTGTTCGTTATCGTTGCGTTATAATATTATGCGAGGGTTTGTTGTACCGGGTCTCCGTCCTATTCTCGTCGTAAAAATAATCTAACTTTTCTCTCCGTTTTTCTTTTTTCAATAACCAGCGAGAATCGGGCGGAACCATAAAAAAAACTAACTCTGAAATAGTAGCGAGTTGGACTTTGCCGCCATTAAAGTTTCGAAATTCACCTGCCGGATTTAAGTTTCCCTAAATTCGCCGGGGGTTTTACAACCTTCGAGAGGGACCTCTTTCCTTTCTTCCTCCCTTTTTTTCTTTACTCTTGTTCTCCGGACGAGCGAGGGCACGGGCGACGGAAAGAAAACTACTGCGAGAGGCAGTTGGCGACCAGTGTTTTTTCTCCCATGAATAAAGGCGAACACAAGTCGCCGCAAGTACCACGGGGGTCTACGAAGATTATGGGGGCTGGGATCTAGACGACAGAGAAACGAGAAGCTGTCCCTGGGATCCGGAGTGTCAACGCAGCAGGTGCTCCCGTGAGATTTCCTTGTAGGGCTCTTATGAGCCCGTGCCTACTTTCTATCTAACTCTCTTCTCTCTCTCTTTCTCTCTCTCTCTCTCTTCCCAGAAGAGATATCGATATTATGAGTATTGATATTCTATGGGCCGCCATTCGCAATAAAGAATACAGCGGAAGCACATCGGTCGACTACGTTCGAGATAAATCGAAAATCCATCCCCGTAACCCCGATCTTCCTTCGATTCCACAATTTTTAATAAATTCCTGATGCATTCCCGATAGTTTGCAGTAATTTTTGGGATACGGGCCCGCGCACCTTTTGCAGATAGCTGTATAAATTAAGAATTGACTGCGTTCCTTGATAAACAAGATCGAACCCCCTCGCGATATTTCGTAATAATTTTCGAGATACGGACAGCGTTCTTTTAAGATCACGACGCTGCCGTGTAAATCGTGGATTTTTATGCATTTGTCAACGAAACGTTTGCTCGGTAAAAAATATCGGTTTTCAGTAAAACTATAGAATTTCTACTGAAAAAAAATGTGGTTCTCTTGTTTTCTTGCACCGTAGACATTTTTGATATTTGTATTGTTTTAGGGTTCTATCATTCCGCGTTTCGTTATTTATTCGAGCGAACGTTTCTCACGTCAATTACCCGAAAATTGTAATAACAAGATAATTTAGTCGGCCCGTGTGCCTCGTGTGTTGGTGCTTCGAGTGTTGTACTTTTACCGGCCGTTATGATGAGAAATTAATTAGTCCACAGATTAGAGCAGCTGCCGCTTAATGTGAAGTGTATTTAGGGCTGTTCTCCTTATCCATATGTATGCTCTCTCGCTGTGTTTACTTTAATCTTCAAACCTTGGCATAAGATGCCGCGTTATCTGCAATTAATTCGTGTAAACAAAACCTGTATCATACTAAGCGGGTAGAGCAGGAGCATGGGAAAAGTCGATTTCCAACATTTGTACAAACTCGAGGAACAGACTTCGGATTTTATACAAAAAAAAAATTTGTAAAACGATATACTACGAAAATATCACGAATTCAATTTGTATATTTCGCCGAGCACAGGTATCGAGCACCGAAAAAAAAAATCGGATTTCCCAGCGAAAAAGGACCGAAAGGAGCTCTTAATGCGGAATAAATTACAGAAATGCATAAATCATGAGTGAAATAAATAAGAAGCGGTGGAACCGAGTGAAACGTGAAGTCGATTACTACCGGTGAGTTAAGTCGTCCGCGCAGGTTAGCCGGTTAATTAATCTTTCGGGAGGAGCCGGCCAGCATCCCCACCAGCGATTCATCATCGAACGGAGAGCGGACGTTGTTTCTTCCAGCATGCACGTACACGGACGCGCATCCACGAATCTTATTCCCCCTTTCTATGGACGATTTCTACGGGCAGGTGAATAAATAAATTCAGCACGGAATTACACGGGAACCGGCCACGTCCTGTCATTTATGCGAGCAAGAAGGAGAGAGAGAGAGAAAGAGGTACGTTCGTCCGGTTAATCCGCGTGTAGCCGGGGTGGCCAATTATTCAAATATAATTGAATACATACATAAAGAATCACGGGAAGCCGGATGATCCGAGGCCGGAGTCCCGGCCGCGATGATATATATTCGCAAAGTCGGCTTTCTTGTCCCCACAGCACCGAGAAACCAGCGATTCTGCTCTCTTACTAGGCCGCCTGAAAAAGATCCGCTCGAAATCGTTCCACCGAAGTAAAAGGGAAAACTAGACCGCCGATGGGCGAAGGGGGCTGGGGGTGTTCGCGCTCTTCTATTTTACGATGTAATTAAGTCCCGCTGTGAATTCCTCGGGCGCGTCCACGGCGAACTGATACCGCCATTTTCATAGCGCTAGGATTCATTGTTTCGCCCATTGGCACGCTCCGATGCACTCCTCCGAATGAGAACGCCTAAACGAGCCGGAAGGATGATCGAACACTGCGAATCGCTGGCAGAGGAAATTCGGGACCTTTCGTGGACGCGTCTCACAGAACCCCGAGGGGTACAATAAATTTTAAAGTTACCAAGCGACGGTGCTGGAGGGAAAAATTGAAAAATGATTTTCTGCCGGTTGTGTGTGCGCAACGTGCATTTTACCACGATAAGAAATTTTCTCGATATACCGAAAAATGAGTGTCTCATTGTAACAAATCCGAACTTCCGCGACATTGTCGAGGCCCCCCTGACCGCAGTGAACCGATCGGGGATCGAGAGGAAGAATGATTTTTAAGCGTCGATCGATTAAGGATTCTGATCGGCGGTGGTTCCGAGCAGATCGCGGAAAGATTTGCCGACCTGCTACGCGGACAATCGCGGAAAAATCGTCGTCGGGGGTCCGTGCTCTTTTGACGGCGGCGGCGGCAGAGCATGGAAAAAAAGGGAGCTCGATCGTTCCTGAATAAGTCGAGAAATTCTTTTCTTCCGGCTTCCAGAAATACGGTTTCGGACAGTGCGAGTCGGTGCGAGCCGCGCCACGCCGCTCCGGGATATCCTGCTGGAGCCTCGTCGGTTCGGAGTTTATGAGAATACATGTCATTGTCCCTATTGTGTCAGCTCGTACAGCCACCGGTACGCTGCTGGTGCGCGCTGCAACCCTGCTGCTGCTGCACGGTTTGCCGACCCTGCTTCCCTGGAAATGTCCCGTAAGAAGCCCGCGGATATTCTCCACGCATGATCTCCCATTGTTGCAGACACGCTTAAGCGTGTTCGTACGCGGAATCTACGGTCTCCTTCCGATTCACCCACATTCGGCAACGTTCTACGAGATCGAACTTCGGTTTCATCGTCGAACTACGATCGCCCCGCAAACCCGCCGTTTCATAAAAAATTAAACGCCGTTTCGTGTAACACCGTATCGCAGATATTTTGTGGAGATCGAAAAATTCTCCAAGTACGATTGCTCTGGAACAGCGACGACCCGATGAACCAGCATACAGTTTCGCCTCGCTCGAATCTCGTGCTCGACGTTCCGCTCTAGTATTAAACCGTACGAGGGTTAATTAACAGCAAGAACATCTCGATTCGCCGGTGTGGCACGCCGGATGACGTTTGGCTCGAGAGCCGACGCTACGCGAAACGTAAATCGTCGATCATACGTCTTCCTCGCACGGCAATCAAAGGGAACCAGTGCGTGTCGCTTGGAACCCGATCGCCTACCGCGCCGTTCCTCCAAGAGGTAATACATGCCTCTGTCTACATAGTCGGGATCAGCCTAAGCGCATTAGGCGCACCGAGGAACCTATAGAAGAGTTATCCGGGTCAATCAGCCGATCGGATCACACCTATCCCGGCAAGGCGCGACGGTTACCAAACCATCAACGCCGTATTTTCGCCGGGGATCGTGGAATTAATCTGTTTTGATCCGTGGGGCGGGCTCGCCATTGATGGACAACCGATTCACCGGCAGGATCATTAACTCCTTTACGATGACTCGGAATTTATGGGCGGCCATTCGACCCTAAAGTTGAGGCACAATAGGGGCAGGATCGTCTTTCGGCTGACTGTTTATTTTTGTTTCGACAGACCGAAGTATGTTCTCTCTTTTGACACGTTTCGAGAACAACCTCTCCTAACCACGATCGCACAAGGATTTTTCAGATTTCCTCTTCGTTCGCCTCTCGTTTCCCGAAGATCCTCCAGACGCAAGGGCGAGCAGCGTAATTTTTTCCCGAGAATTTCCGTTTGTTTATATTCATCGAGTTCCGAGGTTGTTCGGAGGGACGGGGATCGAGATCTAGGATCCCGTCCGCGGGGAATATTCAACTGTTTAGTGGTCTGCCGAGGAGAACGCGAGAAAGGAGATTACTCGGCTTAATTAACGGTTACAACTCACCTCGAAAGAAATTTAAGCACCGCGCGAGGGCGAGGGAAGACCGCTTGAAACTTGAAACTTATTTCATAATACGAGCAGCCCCGGAGTGGCCGAGGAACCTGTGCATCGGGATGTGGGTCAAGTGTCTCGCGTTTTTATTTGTTAGGTGCGTCCGTCCGACAGCTTTTATTTAGTAAGCCGCGGAGCGTGTATGCGTGTGTACGTGTGTATGCCTCTGCCGAACAGAATACCACTTTTATTCCAAAGAATTTAATATTGTATAGAAATTGCTATGGTTCGTGTGGAACGTCT
The DNA here is from genome assembly GCA_028454225.1 of Lasioglossum leucozonium. Lineage (NCBI taxonomy): Eukaryota > Metazoa > Arthropoda > Insecta > Hymenoptera > Halictidae > Lasioglossum > Lasioglossum leucozonium. The sequence continues at coordinate 11,281,261 of CM052209.1, read as the reverse complement.
TCAATCTGGCAATTCCGCGCAATACAAATTTTCGTTTCGCTTCCGGAGACCATCGGAGCTTCGAACGACAAAATGTCACGCCGAATATTGCTATTTTTCTATTCAACTTTCCTCTCGAAAATCGAAACCTATCGAAAATACCAGGATCAGATCAATTCGGAACTGAAACGGACACGAATATCGGAAATTTTGTCACCGCAGGATTTGAATAGCAGCTGGAATATTGCGATTAAGATGATGTTTGATATTGGTGCCGCAGGGCAACGCGGCTCGGCCGCGCGATAGACGGTCGCGAATGAGATTTTTCTTCGCCGCGTTGTTGATCTTCTGGATCGAGAGCGGCCAACACGAGAGCTAATTAACCGTTACGCCTGCTTAACCTCACGAGATATAGACACCCCGGAGGGTGCTTACGACTCCCGTTCTCCACGTAGCGCGGCGAACTTATATCCGGGCGAAAAAGAAATTCTCTTGGAAAGTTCCGGCCCCCCCCCCCCCCCTCGGACCGGCTCCGTTAAATATTTGATCGCCGCCGGTTGCTCGGCTTATTGTGAATTAAGCGCCATTATCGTCGCCGATGCCAAATAATCGAACGGGAACTTTGCTTACGCTCGTAATTAATGGCAGATCAGCCTTCGAACTTCGTGCGCGGTGCCAACATCTTCGTTACACCTTGTTCGTCGAACACCAACAACATCTTCTAACATCCATTGACATTCCTGGGATGCCCAACAAATCCTGCACCCTTCTACGAGACCTTTCAGCACGATGGTCCTTCGCGTTCTTCCGAAACCATGGGAGTGGTCGCCCTTTGCGTTCCTAAGATTCTTTAGTGTGACCCTTCTACGTTTTAAGGACGGAGTACTAACCCTTTTTACATTCCCTGTCGCATCCTAAGATATCCTAGTCGCATCCCGGAACCCTTCGCATAATATTGCGTGTGCCCTCCGCGTTTCCAATGACCCTTTAATATTTTAGAACCTCGCATTCGTTCCCTAGACTCTCCGGACTGGCACCTGGAACATTCGCACAGGTATCCCACCACTTACAGCGACCGTTGCATCTCCGACATTTCCTCAAGTCTGAAACTGTACCGAACCAACTACACTTCCATATACTAACCGAACAAATATCGCACGCGTCCTCCACGAGCCAGAACGCCAAATACACTTCCCAGACTACGTCGTCTATCGCAAACAATCGCGGCCAGTCGCCCGGCATACCATTCATCTTACCGCATCACGATAGCAACCGCGGCTCTAATCCCAGCGTGTTCCGTCGAGATTCTATTCCCAAGCAAAAAGAATTGGATGTGGGGGGGGGGGGGGGGGAGCAACGGAGAATCCCCAAAATCCTCGGGAATACGTGTCCCTCTTCCGGTGTCCCGGTTACGAATAAATCCGTTTAAAAGCCTAGCCTCCTTGATTCGGTGTATAACACATCTCGCCGAACCGAACCGAGCCGTCCCGAACCTGCGCGAAGCCGAATCGCCGAGTATCGTTAAACAATCTTCACGAATATCGTCGGTGCAAATATCAGCCGGCAGGTCTCCGGGATTGAGATTCCGTTTCAGCGACGTGAGTTTCCTTCGGCTCCCGGATGGAAGGAAATACGAGGGCGAGTATTATTGGAGATCTCCGCTCCCTCTCTCTCTCTCTCGCTCGCTCTCTCTTTCTCTCTCTTCCAACCATCCCCAGCTTCACGCTTCCAGTCTGCCCATCGTTTTCTCTCTGGCTCGACATTCCTCCGTCCTCATCCCCCGACGACGTTCCTCGATCACGCTTACAGATTCCCCGTCCCTCCGTCTTTGTCTTCTCAGGATCGCTCTCTCTCTCTCTTTCTCTCTTGTTTCCTTCAGCCTGTCGTCTTTCTCCCACTTTCACCGCAATTCAACGGAATCGTTGGCTCAGTCACTGTTCCACTCGAGGGATTAAGTGTATATCAGATGGTACGAGATTCCGCGGGACGTTCAATGTGCCAATGGCGGTTGACGGATTATTGACGAAGAATTGGCTCCCTTTTGCTGCGAACCCTGCGCCCCGGGCTATCGCGACGGACCTCGAACGGCCGATTGAATCGCCTTTTCGATCACGACGATTATACGCGAAGAGGACGCGAATCTGTTGACAGAAAATGCCGCCTCTCCTTATTTCAGGGTAACTAAATATTCAATGCACCCTTTGCTTAATTTCTTTTCATTTTAATTCGGACCAAACAGCTATTAAAATAAAAATAGCGGACAAAATGTATATTAGGTGTGCAAATAAGTTCCTTCCCCTTTTCTTTCTACGATCATAACGTCTGACTGAATTCGAATTACTTCCCGACTGCGGTGCCATCTGAAAGAGCGTTCTTTTGTTTTTAAGAAGAGTCGCGATGAGCGTTCTAAGCGTTTTTCCAGTCCTATACAACAATTTCAAGCAATATAGCATGCGAGACGCATCATGTATCGGCGACTTCGTAACCAACAAGCAGCCGTCATTCTTCACTGATGGAATTGATAATTCACCCACCAGGCGGGGAAAGGTTATCAGGAGAATGAGGGCGAATACTTTGAGACGTAATCTTGCACATGATTTATGTAATAAAATCTTGAGTTTGGGAAAAAAGGGGGGAGAAAGTTGTTTGTACAGTTCAGACTGTGTCGTTTTGGATGAAAAGCGAGACCGGGTTTCCCCGGAGGTTGTTCGACGAAGGAAATCGAGGAGTAGCGGACGGGGAATCGGGGGAACGATCCAAACAAGGTGGACAGAGTAGCCGAGAGAAGGGCGCGGGGCGTCTCCTCGTCTAATGAGCCAAAAAGTTCGTCCGGACGTGGGAAGGGCCGGGTCCCGATAAAAAGAGGACCCGGTCACTTGTTACGGATCCTGGCCGCTCGTGTCCCACCGACAGCCGTGATCCGAGGTTCCGTTAATCCTCGATACGTGACGTATAGACTGAAAAGTCCTGTATCATCCCTCAGCGTCTTCGGCTTGTGGGGAGCCGGAGCAAATGGTGGTCTTGCGGACGAAATGGCACCGGTTTGATAACGAAAATCCAGCGTACACGCGTTTGCACATACGCGCGTACAAGTTTGCCGGTCGTGTTTGCGCTGTTGTTTGTTGCCGATTCCTGTTGCGGCGGAAGTATTTGATGGTCCGGTAGTTTTTCTTTTATTATATTTTTATAGGAACTTTTCGTTTTAATGAGGTGGTAAAATGAAACGGGAATGGCCGGGAAGGAGACCGGTGAACAAGTTTAAGGGTTAATGTCCCCTATAAAACGTTCGACTACTCCTCGACGATGTTGATGTCCGAAGAATTCTCGGACTCGCTACGAAACTTGATAATAGGAAAAGTATCAACCATTCGTTCGAGTGTGTAGATTAAGCAATAATTTCTAAGATTACTAAGATGTGATTATAGATTTTCCAGTGAGATTTATGTCCTCCATGTTGCAAAAGGTTCGACAATTTAATCCCGATGTACGATGTACAACCACGTAAAAATCGGGTATGCGAGTTACACAACTCATAAAAGCGGTTTTCATCAAAGCCCGCGGCGCGGCGTCCGCGGAACTTTCGGAACGGCGAATTCGAAATTATTAAAAAATGTAACTTTGATGTTGCTCGTCAATGGACATTGTGCGCCACAGGAAGATGCAACCGAAAATAAACACAAAAATATTCTGGATCAGATGTATCCTCCGTAGAAACTGTACGGTGACGCGGGAATTATTAATATTTATGAATGAGATCGGTTATTTAAACTCTCTCCGCGTACATTCCCCGAATTTTTGTAACATGCTAGATTGTGCGTTGGTTTTTGCTCCCGCGGGTATCATGGTGTTCGAAGTCCTAGAGTCCCAGAGTCCACAGCCGTGAAACCGTGCTTCCCGCGGAAAATGAGAATAAAAAAAAAACAAAAAATAAGCATTTCTCGTCTGCTACGCGGGAATACTGATAAAACAGGAGCGGATCGTTTATATGCAAGCGTTAAAATAATGTTTACTCCGGCGAGAATGTTCATAAAAACTCCCGGAATAATAGTGTGCAAAAGGACAAGCGAAAAAATACGTTTGAGTGTATTGTGCCGCGCGTCAGAGGTTTTCATATTTCTCTGTTATTCCTCATTCTTCGCGTCGCGTCGCCTCGCCTCGCCTCGCGGAAATACCGCTAGCCGTGTTTACGTAATCCGCGTACGCTTCAATTTCGCCGTTCACTATGCTTCTGCACCTTAACGAAAAAAAAAGAAAATCACCGATCGATCATTCGAATTATGTTTCTCTCTCGGTAGTCCGAAGTATGTACTACGATTTTACGTTGAAAATGTTTAAATTCCAGAATCATCCGTTACAACAGCTCCGCCCAAAGCGAGCTAGCTAAACTGCAAAAATGCAGCTGTGCAAGCCAGAAGAAGTAATAAAGCTATGCGCTAAAGGGATGCATCGAATTCCTCAGGATTGAACGGCGCACGGGGATCGCATGGGATCGAAGGATCCAGGATTATTCTTGTTATTTTATCGATGACTGGAGATCGAACGCGCCGCACCGCGCCGGGAGGGTTAGCGAATCGAAGGGGTTGCCATGGCCCGGTGTGCAAGAGGGGGTTGAAGAAGACGAAGAAGATGTGGGCGTGCATATTTTCGGCGTGGCAGAAATTTTATTCCCCCCTTCGGCTCGTAGATATACTTACGTAGACGACGGGGCCGCATAAAGATATACATGAGTACAACTTACGTTACCAGGGGGCGGAACACGTCTGAATCCTAAACGAGCGAACCCGGGAACACCTCGTGCCGGCCGGCAATCATCGGACAATTATGTTTACACGCGGTCGTTAGACCGGTTTCCAGACCGGCCGAGATTAACGTGCGATCGCGTGTTAGAGACCGGCCACTGCCAATAGACGACAATAGCTCTCTCGTTCCGAAAATCTCCTCCGCGGGCTATTCACTGAAAAACACAGGGGCCCCCTTAAGTCCTAGGGGGAGCCTAACTCTTGTGGCTCCGCGTTCGCGCTATGGTTTCGTCGGACCTGTACGATTATCGCCAGCGAATCCGTTCCACAGATCCGTTCTGATTCTTTTTCTTTTTTTTTAAGGGGGCACGGTTTGTGTGTTTAACGAGTGAAATGCCGCTGACGCGAGCGGAATGATTTATCGAGCTTCGGTAATTACATGGGTCGACGTGTTCGAAATTATCGGTTGCCACGGGTTTTAATCACTTTGCCATCGGAACGGAATTAGTGAATTGGGGGATGAAGAATGAGATTTTTGGGAATTTTCGAGAGGTGTGGTAATGGCTAGGCTGGTTTCTTCGAGTGAGATGGCCCCCGGCACGTGGAACAGGCTCGCCATATTTGTACAAAGTTTTTTTAATGCGGGACGATTGTTTGCCGGTTTTTTTTTATAGGAACATTGCATCGAATGTGCAAAATTCAATAGAAGGATGGACAGTATTTGCAAAATGTATCGGAAACCTATCAAATATTTGATAACTCGGAATTTCTAGCGTAAAATCGAATCCGTACTTTTTTCAAGGGATTAACATTTTTTTCACCAGCGCGAAATTGAGATAGTCAAATATTTCATTGACACAGAGGACTTTCGCGTTGTTATTCAGCGTTTTCGTTCGTTCACGCTCGAAAAAACTTTTTGACACGCCGATCAGGAAACTTTTTCGAAGAACTATTTATCTCAACACGGTGTAGAAATAATCTGGAAGCCGCGCGCGCGAGAGGCCGCGTTATAATTCCCCCGGACTTTGTAACTCGAATTAAACATTGCTAACTATCGTGTGTAACGAGGAGAATATTATAAAAGTAAATTGTAAAACTTTGGACATTTATAACGTGTTAAAGCTACCGTAAAATTGCAAAATACGGAGATCCATGATAGCGAGCGCGGCTTTATTTTATGTACGGCTAAAAAGAGAATTTCAAACATGCAAATCCGAATGGACATTTCCAGTGCGTTTGCGAAGGTTCGCAAAGCCATTCAATTTATAGTATAATAATTGTTAATATTAGGGTGTACAGTCCTTTAGAACAGTATCGTATTTGGATCCATCAAAAAAAGTTTCGATTCCCATTTGATCGGCGTAGCTAAAACTGTGGAAGAAAGACGCGCGCGCGGGGGTCGGTAAAATTTATCGCCGATGAGAATATATTAAAAATTGATGGCACGATCGTTCGGGACACGGTGTTTTTCGCGGTAGTACACGCGTTCGACTCGGTGAGTTAGTGTAGCGGCCCCGGTGGCGGTGGAGCAAAGCGTCATATCGGAATCGGCCACTTCGCTGATTTCTGCGGAAATCGCAGAATCTTTCCGGTATTAAATCGAAGCACGTTTCTTATCACGCGACCATATTCACCGTTCGACTGTCTCTCTGTGTGCGTGTATGTGGATGTATGTGTGTGTGTGTGAATGTTCCGGACGGTGGAAACGCATCTGCCGAGCCAGCTAGTTTCGCACGAAAACAGATCCGCGACACTATTTTCGAACTCCATTCTTCTGGTTTCGCTTCCGTGATCTCGCTATCTGCTTGCTGGGATGTGAGCCATATCGACGATGCACATGCGACTGCATCCTTACCACCGTCGCGCCGCGCCGCATCGCACCGGTTGCAGTCCCTTCTGCATCCCGGTGAAAATTCGAAACGCGTAAACAATTCTTTCCTCTGGTGCGGAACACATCTGGACCGAATCCGCTCGACGTCGAATCATTAGGTTCGACGTTCGCGCTCCTTTATTGTCGCAGAAACCGTCCTGCTCTCATTCGCGAACCGTACGTTCACAAAGTGTTTCTTCGAGTTTAAATTTCGCATCGGATTTTTAAACATTTTTTACCATCTTGCCGTCTAATTTTTGTACAGTAAAGTCTTGATCTAACTCTGCACGTTAACTCTCGTGCAACCATCGATAGCTTCGAAACAGTATTTAATATTGTAGCTTTACAATAATCGCTTTACACAGCGTCAATAAGCACTAGAATAACAATACGCACGCTTCGTCGTTCGTTCCACCAAAACGCTAACACGGCGCGAAACGACAACATGCGTAGAAGGCCAGAGTATATCCTAGAGGGCGTAAGAAAACACCGAATTATTCTAGTGACATAATCTCCCGTAAGGCTGGCAGTCTTTAACAGTAACTCGTCGGTGTAGAAAATTTTCGAATGATAATGTAGCATCGTTAATAGCATAAAGTGTTCGTTAATAAAATTATTAGACCAAAGTGTACATTAATAAAATGATTAGAGTAAAGTGTGTACTAATGAAATTATTAGAGCTAACTACACGTTATATGTACATTTTCACCAAAATTAATAAACGTCTATGTATCGATTAGTGACTTCATGCGTACATGAAAACCGTGTGTATGTTAATCGCGATATGTATAATAGCGTTCGTCAAATATTGATACATCAACTACATGAACATAAGAGGGTTAACCGAAACGATTACCGAGATTTACTCTAATAAAGAGATTGCCTGTCGAAGAGAATGCAATGTGTAATAAAAAATTTGTGAGCTCGCGTGGTAATGCAACGTGATTAGCAACGTTTCGTTCGGGGGTTCGATATTTCGCGGGAATGACAATTCGCTTCAGAACCGGAATGAAATCTCGGGCGCGGCGAAAAGGAGCTCAGATGTGAAAATCCCGGCAGATTCGTGAAAAAAACACAGATTCCGAATCAAGCTCAAGCGGCGTCGCATCCGGCGCTGGCGCGACAATAAAAGAAGTTATTGAACAGTGTCGATTCTGGAGTGTCAATTAAAATATGCGATGAAAAATGTCGAAACAATGAATCTGCCAGTTACCGTGGCCGTATATCTGGCTCGGTGATCGCGTCGGCGGCGGTGGCTATTGACCAAAACACGGTAGGCAAAGCGAATTCCTCTTTTCCATTTTTCCCCATCCGGTCCGTCCGTCCGTTTCTTCCTCCACCTCTCTTTCCTCTCTTTTCTATGTCTCGCCATTGTTTCGGGACAGGACAAAGTGAAAACCCCTAACTGCATTTTCACCCGGGCACGTTTTCGATTTCGAATCGCGCCAGGACAGCAACGGCGAGAATAAAATCGCCGACGATATTCGCATTACCGTGACAATTGGCCTAAAACCGTGAACCATGTAACGCAATCGACAAGAGTTAATCGCCCCGCCGATAATTCAACACGGCTGCGTGCTCGGTCAAGCTAAAAAGGAATTAATTTCACATAATTAACGGGGAACGACGCGAGAAATACTTCGCGTCGGTGCACGCCCATCTCCCCCACCCTCTGCTCCCGCTTTATTAATCCGTTTTTTGCCTGTTACACGGACACAACGACGACTGGACGAGCGGGTATAATCGTGGAGCATTAAACGAAAATTAGAATAACGAGCGACTGTTTCAACACTCTGACAATTGTTTTAACAGTATTATTTTTTGTACGATAAATAATTAGTTGAAAAATTGAAGAATACTTTTTCTCTAGTTGAAAGCGATTAAACGACCACCGTTGGCGCAAAACGTTCCTGCTACTTTCTCAGAGTTCGTCTCTGTCCCAAAGGTCCCGGTGATTTCATGGATCGAGGACTGGATCCACTCGATCGAGGGAGTCTCTCTCGGTTGCGGATCACAGACATCTCAGTAATTTCGAGATCCCGCGGAATGGAGTTGGGTACCCGGTCCTAATTGCCGGGAATACGGCCAATAAATTACACGTGTACCGCGCAGGGCAACCGATCCGAAAGTGATCACGGGAAACGGACGAATTCCCCATCAGGCTGTTCCAGGCTGAAGGTCATGGATCTGATCCGTTTGTAAGCCGAGTCCCCAAACGTCAGCCTATCACTCTGATCGGAGTACCGAGCGATACTCTTAAGATTCCTTAATTAAACGATCTGACAGCTACATCACTAAGATCCCGGCTATCTAGGGTCCGATCAGCCGAGAGGTAGAAAGGTACGGGCCCCCTTTGGACCATTCGAATGGCCTTTTGCTCTTTCTTCTTCTTCTTCTTCGTCTTCTTCTTCTTGTTTTCTTCCTTCTGTGAATCGACTGCGCAGTGAGCAAGCGATTTCCATCGCGAGAACATCCTCGTCCTTGCTACTTCAAATCCTTTACTGACGGTCCTGGGACTATCGGACCCTTTGACGGGCTTCTTTACATCCCATTCGACTACACACGCTCGTAAAGAAACTATTAGGAACGGCTCCCAGTTGCACGCAAGGCCGCGGTTTTCCGTGGACTATTCAAAGGCATTTTAGAAATCGAATTTCTCGGGAATCCGAAAATTTCAATAAATTCCGGATCAAAATCGTACCGTTGATTTGTGAAGTGATACAGTCATTGGGAAATATTTCGATGGGCTTCCCCGGATCATCTTCATCGGAACAGCGATGCTTGGGCCACCCGCTGTTTGTAAAGAAACTAGTCTGGGCTGATTTTCCTACCGGTTGTTCAATAGATCTTTGCAAGATCGATAATTAATAGCTAAAGGTTTCTTAGAAAATTGCAACAGCAAGTTCCGTCGCTGATGAACCATTACACGGCAATATACTTTGTTATTTTTATTTCTCGGTATATATCTTCTTGATATAATGCAGTCGTTAAGAAACACGTTAATAGACCTCACGTAACATGTTCCTCTGCATTCAATGATACTCGGACCACTTGCTGTTCATAAATACACTATTATAAATAGACTGCGGATCTTCATGCAAAATAAAAATGTTCTGCATCGATTGTGGGAAGCAGGAATAACATAAAAATTAATTTCATCCCTTAATGACTTGGTTACATTAAAAAGGAATAATTATAACATTCTTGAATTTTAAGAATCTTTCACTATTTTATTTTTCACCCAACCAATTTCTTTATAAACGCATAAAGATCCGCAGTCTAACAATAAACATTACAAATAAAGGGAAGACAAGTTTCCTGTTGGTTATTTGAACGAGCTTTCAAAAATCCTACGGAGCTAAGAATTTCTCCAGAATTCCAATTTCAATCTTTCTGTTTTAATTCCTAAAATTTCAACAGCAATTTCAATCGGCAACTGAAAATGAGTTCCTTTTTCACATAACATAGTCGTCGAGAAACGCGTTGACAAAGCTCCCCTGATGGATTTATTTACGCTTTCTACAACAGCTTCTAATTACACGAGTCCAGTGCCGCCAGCGGAACTTGTTCGGTAATCGTTTAAAAATCGATGATCAACAGCCGAGGATCTCTTAAGAAGCTATCCGATCGTGAAATCCGGAATGACGTGAAAGTAACAAAATCCTGCGACGAGAGGAATAACTTAAACCCAATCAACGCCGTCAATTAAAATTCCTCGGGCTTGCAACGAAATCTGCAAAAAAAAAAAAGTGAACCGAACGTTTTCCGCCGAGCAAGAAGAGGCCGGTTTTCGCGCGAGGGAAAAATCGCGGATAATGATCGTCGTAATGAAAATTTTAACGCCATTAGGCCTCCGTCGCTGGTTCTATCTTCGAAACTATCTAAATCGTGGCAGGGATATATTTTTCGGAACCGGTCTGTCGGGCGGTGGGGGAGAGAGTGAGAAAAATAAGGCGAACGCGAAGCGCAAGCTTTCCTGAGGCGCCCTTCTTCCACGGGGCCGAATCGTTAGCGTACAAGTTCCCGTATCTGTTTATCAGCTCGGGCCGCCGCGATAGCCTTTTAAACAGGTTTAGACGGCAGTCCGATTAGCATATTACCACCTGTCTCGCATGGGTCCCGAAGGCTCGAACCGTTTTCCTCGACGCTGTAACTTTCCGAGAATACGCGGAATGCCGGGGCGGTGGTGGGCCGTTATCTCGGCTCGATAAACGCCGCGATCTTTTATTTCGTTCCGCGGGCCTCGCGCGGATACTTATTGGAGTCACGTTGCGTCGCGACAACGGACCACTTTATTACCCCGAAGAAGTGCTTCGTCGCGGCGAGCTAATAAACGAACGGGAGACTCGCCGTTTTCTTTCCGGCCGCGTTGCAACATGTGCTGCTTCGGTTTACGGGAACGTTCGACATTGAGACAGTCGTGTTACGGATAGCGACAAAAGAATCTAGTGCTTTCATTGGACATTTTTTTGGGACACAACTATTCAGGACATGCAATCTATACTTAAGCTCGCTCCAGACGCCTTAAAGTCGTCCCACATCCCGTCCAAACACGCAACAAAGCGAAGCAAGCGCTGGCGAAGCGCCAATCAATTTGACCACTGTCTTTTCGAAATTCCATCGAGTGCTGAAGCTTCGCAGAATGGATATGCTCTACGTTAACAGTCCGTGTCGAAAGTAATCTCGCGTGCATAAGTCTTGCTCGACGTTCCTGAAAGAGGTCGTTAGTCTTCAGCCATCAGTCCACTTTGCTCCCAGTTATCAATCATATCCGCGCCAGCAACAAATGGGCTGCTCTTCAGCAGCTTTCGGTGTTGCCTTTTGTCTTCGGTATCTGATTGACCTGTTTGGTTTGTTTTCTTTTTTCCAGCGTCCACGGTAAATCTTGCGATCGACGATTAAGCGGATCCGCGAGAAGATCAAGACGGGAACGCTGGATGACACTACACCTGCCGTCACGAGAGAACCGTACCGCGAGAGAACCAGTTTTCGTTCATCGCTGCGCATCTTTGCCCTGATTGGTAGTACTCCTACTCCATACGCTCCCTTCCCAGTACTTTCATCCTAATCTGTCTCATGTCTGTACACCGCGAATGTAAATCTCTCGCAGTCGAGACAATTGGGAGTGTGTAGTGGAGTGGGGGTTGACGGGCTCGCTGCGATCAGTAGAGCTGCGCGAAACGGTACGGTTCTCTCGTGACGGCAGGTATAAGTGCGGTTAGCTGGTTGCCAAATTCTCCGAGGTTCCATCAAAGTAACCAAGTCGGGAAGACTTCGACCTCGGGGCCACAGATGCATCGTGCCCGGTTAGCAAAGGCCCGAGTGTAATCGCATCAATGATTCCGCCGGATAACCCATAATTCATGCTTTGACTGTTCCAGCCTGGCAGCTATTATCCTTTGTAATGACTTCAGTGTAAGCGGTTTAGCAGTTTACGTACCATCGACCGTCGATTCGGACGGAGCAGCGAGAGACAAACGGCTCGATCTTCAGTTCCATTTGTTACTGTCGATCTTTGATCCTTTTTTTAACTGGAAAATACACCCCCCCAATATCCCGGCCGGGCATTCTTCTAACGATCGTTGTTACCGGAGCCTCGATCACCCGAAGCGGCACCGAACGTACAGCGGAGCAAAAATTTTAATGAAAATCTCGAAAATATTCATTGATTCTGCGCAGCTCCGACGATGATCGCCGTCAAACGATATTTCAACAATGGGAAGCCGCGAGATACGAATTTTGGCGAAGATATACAGCTGTTCATCAACAACAATGACAACAATAATTGCATTAACGCATCCCGAAATGGTCCATAAACGAGACGAAATAGTTCGGCCGGAATTACAGGCCGGAATTACCATACGTTTACGATAATGTCAATTGCGCGACGAATGGTAAGGCACGGCAATTAGTATATAATTTTGTACAACGATTTAATCCCGTGATTATCAGCGTGGCCATCGTGATTAGTCGGTCTATTAGCGGTATAAACGCGGAACGATTTAATTAAAGAATCTCGAACGGCTCGTTCGGGATCCATAAAAAGTGATGTAGATGAGAGATCCACGTCGATTTCTAGTGGTCGGCCAGATAAGGGGACTGCTCCGTGTTTCCTATGGCGTCGGTGCCTTTGACGGATTGTTATTGGCTACTTTACAGCGTATACCGTATACGTGGTTCGTTATTAGGCTAACTGAAAGGAGGAGCGGTTCAAACCGACGATTTTCCTGATTTATGGGAGACAGCCGGCTCGGGATCGAATTGCTATGGATCCGTGGAATCCGGTATGGAGTTAATATTCATCATTTCATCGAATCCTGGGCTTCGAACGAACCTGATGACTCATTAGAGATGAGAATCTATCGGGAAACAGATACCCCTCTCGAAGCTACTGAAACGAATTGCCTCATTCGTGGTTGTTTATGTACCGGCGTTTTTGTATTTCAGATTTTATAATATTCTAAAACACGTTTCACGTCGTTACATAAATATTAGATCGCGAAAGTTCGATTCGCGGAATGAAACTCCAAATCAGTAGTAAACTGTAACATAACGTACGGTTTAATCTATAAATTTTTATTTGAATCGAGTACCCTGTAATCGACGCACAAAATTTTTGTAGCAATAATCGAATCTTTGAAATTGCGACGCATTGATGCTTCCAACCAGACATGTTTACGTTACAACCTAATATATTAAAAAATCGTGTCGACATCCGTCAGCCGATTTTTATAAACATTTTTGCCAGAATTATTAACGTAGTTGATACACCGGTACAATATTCAGTTCGAATAAATAAATCGCCAATGGTTCGTATCAAACGAAAATTGATTTTCTTTTTATGTATGTGAAGAGCATGGATGCGTTCGAAGTAATAAAAACATTTTTTTTTATTTGTTTCACGCGGTTAAACATATCGCGAGCGCATGAATATTGGCGATCTAGTTATTACATTCTGCCGGTTACGAATAGCACAGCATATTTTCGATGTTACAGAATAAAATGATAATTTTCAGTGATCATCCATTGCGCCGGAAGGATTTAGTGTACCGGAAAAGAATTGAAATTTCTTAATAATTTTAATAATCTTGACAACTCCTTCGACTCCTGAATTTATGCAATTCCTATGGTGATTGAGACAACTCTATCAACGCGTTAAAATAAAGCTAAATGTAACCAGAATTTAAATTTAGAGATTCGAAATTCCATAAAATCCAGCTTTCGCGACCGTCAAAGGCTTGTATATGCAACCAAAAAACATTCCAGGGATAATATTTACTCGTCCCTGTCTCGAAAACTTAAAAACTATAGCCAAGAGCAAACAAGAAACCGAGAAACGTTCTATTCTGCGCGTATAAAAGTTCGCGTACGCTCCCGAGTATATTATACATTCCAATTGCGTTCTTGAATAAATAAACGTTGGATTCAAATGTTACGGGGTAATAAACTACAAAATACGCTGCTGGTTGACCGTCTGTTTCTACCGCCTGCCTACATAAAACAGTAAGGAATATGTAAGTACAGCCGGTTGAAAATCTTTCGTAACGAGCTGCCAGCCGATCGAACGCAACGGTGTACGTTTCCCGGGGAGCGTAACTGTTTTCATAATGAAGAAATAATTATGGAAATTAATCGATTCGCTTATTCGAATTCGATGAATTTGCCCGTACTATCCTCACTCTACATCTGTCTCTCTTTCTCTCTCTCTCTCTCTCTCTCTTTCTCTCTCGTTCTCTCCGAAATCACGAACGTTATTTAATTTGATTAAATGGAACGTAGATCATCGTGATATGTAGCTTTGCAGGATACGCGTAGACCGGTGTCGCGTCCGCGATAAAATCTGTATAAGCGTGTCCATGTTAATTACTGCGAAAATACTCCGGCGAAGGTATCGGCCGCAAAAATCTACGGAACGACAGGGGCATGATCAATGATAAACGGTCGGCGTGATTTTATTCGAACGAGATATGCGCGTTACGATTTAATAAGCAAACATTTTACGCTCGTTTACAAATTGTGTTCTTGTCGTTACATTCTTAAAATATGCACTTTCTGCAAGATCCGCATGGATCGGATCTAAATAAAATTTCGACGAGGCAAACGCCGTACTATATCGTTTTAATAAACAACATTCCGCGTTCCACAGTGAATTATACATACACTATTCGTCGTGTTTCAAGTGCGCGCAGCTTTTCCAATTTTTGCTCTTATTCCGCGACGTCGTTCGCCAGTTTTTAAAAACACCAGAGAACAGATGGAGTTTAATTTCAGTCGCACGAGTTTCCCTGTTTGTTTCCCCTCTGTTTAATGTTTTTTAATCTCACTATTCTTCTTTTTTCTCTGCGGGGAGTACATGCATACATTATTTTCCAGTTACCGTTGAGAATTCGTTCGAAGTCCAACGCACCAATTACCGATGTACCATTCACTGTGAAATTATCCTGTTCGCTCGTTTAGAAATTCGAATACGCGAATTTCGCGGGAATTTTTGTTGCCCGATTCCGAGGACTTCATGTTCGTTGCTAATCCGGTAAATTAATATCTTTCCGGAAGCAAGACGGGCTGCAGAATATGTTCGGCTAATTTTCTTACCGTAGAATATTTGTAAAAACGCGCAGTCCGTTAATCGTTATAATTCGAGCGACGAGGAAATCGAAGGCTACTTCTACCGTGAAACTATGCTATAAATTCATCAAGGTAATAGTGTATTGCCATTCGATGTTGGTAACGGACTCATCCATCCTCCAGCCGGATATGTATTTTACAATCCCGTTACCGGGAGGAGGAGCACAGCGTCCCATGGATCACGAAACAAATGAAATCATGTCCTACGGCTGATTTATCCGGAACGATCTCCTTTAACGTCGCAATAATCAAGCGCCGCGCGACGCGACGTATTTATGAAAACTAATATATCACAACGAATCGTACCGATTCGAGGCATACGGCACCTGGGGGAGGAAGGAGTATGGGGCGCCACCTCTATTATATTATCAATGGGACAATGCCCCGGCAATTATGCGCCATAATTAGTCGACATTATTGTCATTATTTAAATCACGCGGCAACGTATAATGTGTCACCGGTCACCGGATATTACGTATCCAACAGCCGGGGCGCGAAGCGGTTTGGTAACCGTTTCGAACCTCGGGCACGACGCGGCGGCGCGGCGCCGCGCCGCGAGTATTAATCACTGGTCGATCGTAAATCGGTGTTCGATCAGCGTCACGCTCGCGACCCCCGTTTATCCCGATAACGATCCGCCGTCGCTTATTGCTGGAACGCGAAAGGAAACCAGCAGGAGAAACCTGGCTACCGAGTGTACAGATGGTACAGCATCGCATCGGACCAGCGGATCTTCTCTATTTTATTATCTCGCGTTCGGGTTTGATTTTTATGGAGAGCCGACGCATGTTCGAGGTGGAAGATAGCAGGAAGAGAAGGTGTAAGATAAAGTACAGAAACACACGAGTTGAATACGATAGTTTCCGATGAAAGAAGCAACGCGCCGCGACGCGCCGAACGGCTATCGGTGGCGCGTTTACCCGCAAAATCGCGTCCCATTATTTGCCGACGCGTTGATTGTAGATTGGCCAGGGTTGGCCGGGGCTACACAGTAGATGGTACTAGTAATTATGACTGGGCTGGGTGAAACTGGCCGTGGAGTGTCGCCCCGGTGGATGGTTCCCGGGACAAAGTAGACCGGACCGGGTAAAAAGAGGACCGATTGGTAGGTGGTTATCGGGGTGTCGATGGTGTGGAGGCATGCTGTCGCATCGCTTCGCGTGGCGCCATTGCGTAGCATTGCGTACGGTCGCGTCACGTCACATCGGGGTAGCATCACACGCGAGAGGGAAAACGTCAACAAGAGTGGAGGGGGAGGGCGCCTGCACATTGTGTCGTTGATGCTGTTTCTGGTGGCATTGATGCCCCGTCGTCATTTGCGTTCCAGGTGGCCGGGGTGTGTGCAGCGGCGCGAGGATGGGTCTACAAAATATCGCGGGAACTGTTTGATCTGCTCCCCCATTTATTCAAATGGCGTGAAATTCAACAAAGCTGTTGAGTGGCATTGGCTACCGCCGATCTCGAATATCCGTGGCCAAGCGGCTGGCCAGTGTTCGAAACTTCGGCATGGGCGGCGGGCTGGCTCTCTTCTCGCGCCGCGCCGCGAAACGTTCCCTCTTCTCCTCGTCATTCAGCCCCAGCCTCGTTTCAACTGGACCCTCTTTCCCCTTCCTATCTCTCTGTCTCTCGCTCTCGAGTCCTAGCCTCACTCCCCTCCCCCCCTCCAAGCGAAAGCGGACTTTTAAAGCACCACTAAATTCCATTTTGCCCTGGGCACCAGCTGATTAAATGCTTCTGCCGGAGATGTAAATTCTCCGGCTAGCGCATGGCGCGATGAAAAAAAGAAAAAGAGATGGGAAACGCGATATCTGTTCTCCACCCCCTTTCTAGGCGAGCGAGAGATACCTGTATTTACCGGACGAGCGTACTTGCGTCCCGCAGGCTTCTTCCGTGCACGGCCCCGTCTCTTTGGAACGCGAAATTTTTTGACAGTGTTACACAAAACGAACCAACGCTATTTCCACGCGTTCTCTCCGCCGCGTGTAGGAGGAGCGTGCGAGCGAGCAACAATCGGCCGCTCGTTAGCACCCGCGCGCTCCGGCAATACTCTACAAGCTCTCGCCCCTGTGTCGAATGCTGTGTAATACAGCGAATTTCTATGTAGCCCGCCGCGTGATGTTTTCATTCCCGCGGATCCCTCGGAATTGGAACAATTTGCAACTTGATGGTAAATTTAAATTGGGGAGGGGGGATGAGACGGGGAGCTAGGGAGAGCGAGAGAGAGAGTGTGAAATTGTAATCGGATCCTTAGCGATGCGAATGAGCTGGCTGCGAGCGAGCTGCCTCCGCTCCGATGATATTCTAACTATTAGAGGATGAAGAGGGAGCGAGCTGGTGTAATGCCGTTTTGTTCGAACGGAATGACGCGCTCGATGATTTCTGCGAATGTCTGGTCGCGGTAACTGCCGGGGAACGGGTTCGAACTTTACTGGAAATTATTGCTCGGATAAACGAGGCTGGATATACTCGAGAAATTCGACTGCAAGGCTTCGACTTCGTATTCCGTATTCGATATTTAACCATTATGCGAATAATAAATATACTCGGATATCCTCTTTCAATTTCTCTTTAAAACTTCTTTAACACTTTTGTTGAACAATATCGAAATTATTGTAGACTTTATGTTCTTGAATCTACGTTTGGCGAATAAGGAATACGCATTCGAACAATAAAGTAGAACATCATTGAATACCGTAGAAAATTTGGTGATTGGTATAAGGGTTACTTTTAGTGCTCGGTGGGTTCGTTCACTCACGATTGAGTCTGCTTTTGCCATGTTTCGCAGACCCATCGAGGTAGAATTTCATGGCGAAAACCACCGACGAGGAAGTCGCTTTCGGTGGATAGAAGTCCTTGAAGTTGGTAGGGGCGACCGCCACCTACTAATGAGCGGCCACTAAGAAATTTCACCGTTGAAATTCGCCGAACGAGCAACGTCGACGATAATATCATTGCCGTGGGCCGGGTTCTAATGGAATTTCGGGTACGGCGGATTATCGTGGTGGATCGCGCCTTCGCGGCCACCGCTGCTGATACTCGCTAATTGCCGGATCGTTTACGTGTCACGCGGTCAGATCTGTTCCGTTTGATAGACTAAATGGCCGCAACGGACGGAACGAGAGCGTATCTCTTCGAGCTCGAAGGAAACACGGCCCGTGAATGAAAGGTTGTCAGACATCGGCGGATATCCCTTCGAACGGAAACGATCCTCCCCCCGTCTCTCTCTCTCTCTCTCTCTCTCTCTCTCTCTCTCTTTCTCTCTCCCTCTCTCTGTATGCCCGCTGATGGCCGTCATCGATCCAGAGCTGACTACTTCTTGGTATCTGGCGTGTAATTTCGACCGTGGCCGACGACCGTTCGATTACATCGGGTCCCTGGTTTTGACAGCCTACTCGCGGCGCTAGATGATTGCACGTTCGGTGCCGGGCCAGCCTGTTTTTGTCGCTATCCTGTTGCCGGCTCCTTAATCCTCGTCAGCGGGGATCGGTGATCGCTTTCTAACCGAGATCGATGCGTTTAACGGCTCCCCGGGCCTCGGAAAACTAACACTCGATATCGTTGAACGGTAGGTGCAATTTATCTTTCCGATTGTTCATTGGGATCGGTATGGAAATAGTTATGAAGATCCTCTTAAACGCTTCTAATGCATACCGCTGTTTTGTGATAAAACCGAGTATGATGCATACCCAATTATTGTACAGAGCAACAGAATCTCACGGTTCCCGCGTGAAACGTAGCTAGCAGAGTCCATTAGTTCTCCGAACACGCCACCATCGCAGTCGCATTAATCCGCATGGTTGATTGAAACAAAAACTTTTAAGGAACGTGAACGCATAAAATACCGGACGATAAATAACTCCCTGCGCAGCAGAATCGGTGGAAAATGTTATATTAGACGGGCGTTTGTATCCAAAGGATTCGAATAATGGCGCACGCCGCCGTGCAGCACGATCGCCTCTCTCTCTCTCTCTCTGTCCCTCTCTCTGCCAGTTGACAGAGGTATCCGTGCGCCAAAGGAAAATTTATTTGACACCGGGCGCGTCCTGTGCATTTGGCCAGTCTATTAGTTTAACACCTCGATGGTGATTCATTGTCCCCGTCCGAATTTAACCCGACTTTCATAACGCGTTAGATTCCGGGCTGATAATTTTCTGGCCGATCCAACCCTCCCTATCCTACCCCTTCACCCTCCTCCTTCTCTCTCTGTCGCCGTTTCTCCTCTCGCTTTTCGCAGCGTGCACGCTGCCCCCGCCGCTGTTCTTTGTTTCCCACGGTTTTGTTTCGCCAACGCAATCAGTTTCAGCTTCGCGCCTCGCCGCTTCTCGTCGAACTTCCGTCAGCGATAAATACGGGCAGCGATCTCGGAATAATAAAGTGGCGAAAAGAAGGCGCAGATACAGTCTATAGCATCGCCCCCCGTTGCGTCGCCCCGCGACGTGGATCCAGCAAAACGGGTGAATAAAAAAGAAGAAGGAGATCCCTGGGGAGAAAAAAAAACCGGTCCGTTCTACGCTCGGCAGTTTACGACTTTGCGGGAAACGCTTTCCCCGGTGTCTCGCTTTCTTCGAGGCTTCAGACCACTCTCGTCCTTCTCCGCGCGTTTGCGGCCGGGCATATCTGTTGCATCGATACGATCGCGAACGATCCGCCCAATGAACGCAACGCTTTCACACCGCCGCGTGAAATTACGAACAGCTCTCGGATGGACAAAATGAATTTTTGCGATTTAACCAAATGGGTCGCGCTCGTCGGAATTTGGACGTTCCAGCTCCGCTTGTCCCCGTGACTTCTTTCCGTATTAGCTGTAATTCTGCCTAGCGGAACATGAGGCGTCAGACTTGCGACAGAGACTCTGAACAGAATACAAGAAATACAAAATTCCGTAAAAACTGAATTAATTCCCCCTGATAAAATCGGCGCATCATCCGTCCGAAGTCTCTTCGAAAGATTCGCGCAAACATCAGAAATCCAACGACCATCATTCACGCATAGCTCATTAGAGCAAGCCTCGCTAGATCCTCGGCCAAACAGGCCACTCCCCAATTAGCCGAAGGAATTACGTTTAATTAATTCGACAACAGGATAATAGGCAAATAGTATGTATAGTCGACTGACAATGCGGAGCCACGCTAGGGCTGACCAGCGCAGCAGCGACAGCGGCCGCGGCGTCCACCTTTCAAAATCCACGTACACGTACACGCACCAACCCGCATTCTTGTTCCCCTTGGCTGGTTGTCGACGAGGGATAACTGTCAGGAATAACAGCTCGTTCCGTATATTTTATAACCCGTGCGCGTGTCGATGCCGGTGCTTGTTGTTATGCGTCCGCCGCGCTTCTCCTTTTCAAACCTGTAATCATCACCTACCATCTATTCCCGCGGCGCAGCGCCGCGCCGCACCGCGCCGGGTCTGCGCAAGTGTTGTACCTGCAACGACGAATCCTTTCGATGCGCGATGGTGAAATGGGACACGGTCACCGTACAGCATCCCGACGATAAATACAGTGGCATCTGCAATCTCTCTCTCTATCAACTATCGCTATTCTCCTCGTTTTGTCCGACCGATCATTACCCTTGTTCGCTTATCCGAGGACCCGATGCGTGCCTATTGTTTAGCCCACTATCCTCTCTCTCTAGGCTGAGAAATTACCGAATTCGATTTATCGAATTTTACCCCCTCCCCCTTTTCGTATCGATAGAGATCGTTAACAGTTTGTCCATTTAAAAACAGTATCGATTACCGGGACGTTTAATTGTTGCACGGTATTACCACTCATTTCCCCGTCCCGTTGTTTATCCGGCAATATTCATCGGCAACGACGGTAAATAAAACTAACCGGTGCGCCGCGGCCAGCCGCGTTTCGAATATAAATCTCGCGGATTCATATTGTATCCGAAAATAGTTGCCGGCCACCGTGGAAAGGGAGATTTAATCACCGCGCGTCGCGGAACTTCCGCCGCAGGACACCGACTCGGTATACTCGCTTCTACACATGCACGCATGCATATCTGTATGTATGTGTATGGATATCGGTAATTAATGTTTGCCGGAGTCATCGACGCGCGGACGAGAATCAATCACTGCACGGTGCTTGCCTCGTGAACAAAACCCTGTGCGAGCTCGTTTAATTCGTAAAAGTTTCGGACCATGCGGTTCCGTGTATAATGGAACCAGCTACGAACTGATACCTTAGAAGCCTCCGGGGAGCGTTCACATGATGCGCGAAACTCGCTACATAGTTCTGGCACCGTTACCATCCGAACGCAAAGTCCTATCTATGTATAATACGAGTGTCATGCAACTTTGCGAGTGTTGCGCGTTATTCGAATCGAATTTTAGTCGAGCGGCATTAACGACGAAATAATTACTCCGGAAGCGAGCTAGCCTAAGCTTCCTGGAATTGGTGATGCAGATCTTTCGAAATGTACTTCGAAAAATTTTACCGTATATCTACAAGGTATGAAGAAATTATACCATCGATTCGATTGGAATTGAACTAAACCAGGCACCGCAAAATTGACCTTGAATTTTAAGGTCATAAGGTCAACAATTTTTTGTTGAGTTGGAGCCCACGGTTTAAAAAAAGCTGAAGTTGCGACCCATGGTTCCTCTTGCACTTTCGACCCTTGCGACGAGTAAAATATGACGGAATTGAAGGAGAGAAATTGTTGACCTTTTGACCTTAGAATTCAAGGCTGAATGTCAATCAAATTGAGGTTGTAGCCGCGACAAATAATTTCTTTACACCTTGCACGCAAGCTGTTTCAACGTTATATGTCGTGAACGAATGAACGTTGAACTCGCACGACCTTGTCAAAGAACAATTTTTCGCCGCGCGCTTGGGAACAAAATTATATTCAAATAGAGCGAAACGTTCGCCGGCCGATGATTGTTCAAAGGAGAGAGAGCCAGACAGTTGCTTCTGCCTGCGACTCTCCGAGGAAATATGTCTCGTTTCGACGGAGGCCGGGAGATCCCTTTTCCCCGGGAACATTCAGAAAGATAAACAGTCTAATCGCGAAATAGAATCCCGCTGAATGCAGGCTCAATTTCAAGATTTCCTATCGCTAAAAATTACTATCCCTCCCCGGACCTGTATTTCTATAACGTTTCAGATGGAGGAGAAGCCGGCGTCTCCTCCCCCTCCCCGCCCACGCCACTATTGCCGTGTGCTCATCTTCGAATGTATCAATGGATCATCGAAGAAACCTTTCACATTCAGTTACCGGATGAACATACGCGGGGACTCTTGCCTCTGCGGTTCCCGTGCTCATCCGGCTCCGCTTTGACGTCTATTTATCTAGTATCGAGCACTTTCATTACTCGAATTGGAAATTCTCTTACCTCCGAGCTACCTCGTCTTATGTTAATCTCGTCAGATATCTATTATTTTCTTGGGATCGTCGCTGGGATCGCAGGTGACGCGTGAAAACGGTTGGAACTAGTCAGAATTTTGCAATTTCCGCCCAAAATTGCTATTTTGCTAAAATTATTTCCAATTTAAATTAATTTAAAAGCACGCTGTGACGAGACGTTTGTTTCCCAAAATTATATTCTGCGGGTAGGGCGAAAATTTGTAGTTCTTCCGCTGCGGCTTAGTCTAAATTTGTCAGCTCATTGGAAATGTATCTCTTTTTTAAAATAATAATGCTACAACATTGCCCTTCATCCTTTAAAGCTGACAACTGTGCGACTTGCGCAGTCGTCGAGCACTAAATGCAGAATGTTTCTCGAAAACGGAAGACAACAGTTTGCATCGATCTCGGGATGGAAGCTGTTCGGCTCCGTTGAATCCGGCAAGGCTTCACAATAGCGTTTCTCGGCAGACACTTGCCGGGAAGTTCCCTTTAAAATTGACTCGCTTTTTCATGGAGATCCGGCCCCTTTCAGGTGAAACCAACCCATATTTCCGCGCGAGATTACGAGTGGCTCGAATCGCGCGCGCGCGCGCGCGCGGCTACTGAACAGCAATGAACCATCGCAATAAGTAAATCGCATTCGCCCGGGTGAAATGTAAATGCTTATCTGCTCGTAAACATTGTCGGAGGGTAGCTGGAGGGAAATAAAAGGAGGGAGAGAGAACAGGGGGACAGAAGGTTTCACTTTTATCTGCACGACTATGGCCGGTCTCCTTGCCAGAGCTGACGCTCTTCTCTTCTTTTCTGAGGGGATGAATATAACCTCCTCCCGTAGCAGCTCGCAGCCAGTGGCTTCGATCGCGCCGGATCCTCCGGTTTTACTTTGGACAAGCTTTCAATTTATCCCCGGAAAAGTTCCAGTGTCCTTTTTCAGTCGCAATGCTTCCTCCTTGTTCGTCATTAATATCATTATTCGATACTTTAGCGACAACAATAGGTGTTGAAACATTTAACATCGAACTTCATACATAATACATGCACGTGCCCGAATCATGCGTGAACATTCCAAACAGACTGCATCTTAATATTATATTACATTAAACCCAGCCTGGCGAGGAGCGGTGTCGGCCATATTGGATAGGATAAATAATTTATTGCGCGCGATAGTTTCGAGCGTCGGAAGTCGATGAATGCTAGGATAGCATGAATTCCCGGAAATTAATAATAATATCGCGGGGATAAATAGGCGGACGCGAGCATAAGTGCGCGCAAATCTTGGAATAATATTATAACGAATAACATGGGAGGAGCCACTCTCTCTCGGCGCGCCTCGATTCCTTACACTCTGATTAAAAACTTCTGCGACTTGTTTCCTCATATTTCTTTCCGGCTTTCTGAATCGGAAGTTTATTCCGCCTAATTAATGGCCTCGGTAAGCTGAATGTGAATTAAAAGTTGTATTAAACTTCTCCCGGAGCTTTTGCGCTTTTATAGATGCGCGAAATTAACGATGCAATAATGACGAGAGAGATAGAGGGAAAAAGAAAAAAAACGTATGCACGTGGATCGACACAATATCGAACGACAAATAAGAAAAACACGAGTCGAAACGCTGCCACGGCATCTTGAAATTCTACATCGATCAACGTTCGCATTGTTATCGCGAAAAATCCGCGTAACTTCTGCACACTTAAGATTACATAGTTAATTTCCTCGGGGCTCGGTAATTCGGGGAGCGCGCGAAGCAACGCAACGGCCCCCGGTTTTATGGCTGGAGGATCGAGCGAATCGACGCAATCGCTCGATCGCCGCTGATCCAGCCGATAAATACTTCGTTAAAATACCCCGCGCGTTCCCCTGCGACTCGATTTACCACGCCATTCGAGCCACCTCGCTCTTTTATACTTGGCAATTGTCGACGGGAAAGGCTGCGTCGAGCCTGCGACCGATATTATAGTCCTACGTCTTCGATCCACGGCTCAGATAGCATAAATTAACCCTTTACGGTCGCTACCGAGCAGCGTTCTGCTAAATTCAATTTCACCACAGTGCGATCCTGGTTGCTTAATTTTTCAGACAATTCTCTGTGCCTCGGTTTCGCGGAAATGATCATGTTTACGTGAGACGGAACCACTAAACGATACACGCTGAATCTGGTAAAATTTAATATTATAACAGTATTTTCAAGACGCGGTAAGTTTTTATCAGAAAAACGAATGAATTCGACTTTTTATTTTTTCGCAATTTTCCGCCGGCTTATACGTATATACATATTGTATTTTCGCGAAAACGTGTTCATCGCAGTGAATAAATTACGCGACTGTTTTATTCCGTTTTCCGGGGTGCGCGACTACTATTCTGTCTCTGGCAGAATACAAATTTCGTTTTTAATCACCGCGGGGGAGAGCAACATTAAGAACTTTAATCACGGCGCACGCTATTAGTTCGGAAACGCTTTACCATCGTCATAGAAATAACAGCGCGGGAGTTTTTCCGACAGAGAGAGAGAGGGGGAGATCCTTTAGAAGGGTTTATCGCTATGGAAAATGTCATTCCGCCTTTGTAAATCTATTTATTTTCCAAGTTACGATATTTCGCCCGTGACACTAGCAATGGATATGCATGGCCGGGCTGCTTTCGCGAGTGAAATTCAAAGGAGCGCCGCGATTGTAATTCCGCGGACGGTTAAAGGATTTCGGCGAGTTCGTTTAATTCGTCTCGAGCACACGGGCTTCTAGGATTTCTTCGGGGAGAGCGTTTATGCTAGCCTGTGTCTCGATTCACGTTTGCGTCGGAAATTGGAAACGATCGTCCGTCCGCGGGAGTTTCGTGCTCTTTATCGTGGCATACATTCCAGTCTCGAATGACCGGGGAGAACGATGCAGAGGGATAGCACAGAATTAAACGGGAAAATACCCAATTTGCTTGTCGTTCGCAGCGATATCGATTGCTCGACTCCTTTGCCGCGAGAGTCGAACAGAAATTTCATTTTTCCATGCAAAACGTTCCGCTTTAGCATAATCTTAATCGGCTGTAATCACAAAGATTATCACAAACATCTGAAAAATAACTTACGTGTCCCGCGGTTGCGAGAAACGTTCCCATTGAACAACTGTAAGCGTAGACATTTTTACTGGCAACGAAGATGGTCGCGTACTTTTTGAGAACTCTCACATTGGGTGCACACAAAAAATTCCAAACACAAGTTCGCGCAGAAACATAATTATGATACTCCTACATGGAAGAAACGGACAGACATTTTTACCCAGTGTTTGTCAGTTGGCGCATTCGCGCACGGTCTACGGAGTGCGCTAACGAAGAAGGAAAATGTTATTCGGAAAAAGTTTAACGAAACTCCCGCATACCACAATGCTACGTAAAAATATCTCGTATAACAGCCGACTGAGAGACTTTTATCGCATCCTCCTGGAAATAATACGATTTCCGGCCATTAACTTTGAACGCTGCTTTTATAGGATTCCGACCTAATCCTTTTCCGAACTGCTGAAACACGATGTTTCAGACATCTGTACGTAAATCGAACGCTTAAAGAATGACAATATTTCGTAAGAGCAGCAGGGTCCGTTTTTGCGACAATCTTGACAAATCTTTTACGTATAATCTCCAAATACCACTAATTTTTTTAGGTCGGCAAAAAAAGGAATAATATAACAGCAGTTCCAAGAAAAAAAAAATACTTCAAACATAAATCAGGAAGATATATAAATTGGTGATGCTCTCGGAGCAAAGGTTCGATCAATATTTAATATTTAATAAATATTGATCGAACCTTTGCGCCGAGAGCATCACCAATTTATATATCAACCTTATACGATCGAGAAGACAAGAAAATATTTATAAATCAGGAAGGGTAAAAAAGCAGGCTTCAAAGAGCGAGTACCATTCAGATGATTTAATTGATGGTCTCGAATATTTCCATTGAAAATTCGTTTCCCATGGGTCGATCGGACGATGGCCCGCGAAATTCGCTGACCCAGTGCGAAGTCAAGCCACGAAGACACGGTGGAAATTCCGGAGACGTTTCTAGGAACGCAGCGATGGCGGCGTCGGCGGCGCGGCGGTTGTCGGTAAAAAGTGTTCAAAAGAAATAGAAACAAAGAACTCCATCGGAATCGATAGCGGCGCGCGATCAACCGCTGAAACGGCTCGAATTCTTGCGCGGCGGTTTGCGGGAGGTGGTTTGACGGTAGGACGGGGGATCGTCATAGAGAAAACGTGGAACGAGATGCGCCGTTTCGTTCAGCGTGCAAGGAATCCGATAAGACGTCTCTAAGAATCCGGCTACGTAGACCGTGTGTACAAGCGGCAGCGAAGAAAACGGTCTTTCCCGCGAGAAGGCTCAGGCGGGGTGGGGCGTGGGGGAGGTTGAACAGGGTAAAGGGTGCTGGGGATCAGGGGTGATTTCGGTGAGAATTTCCAGCGGACTCGAAAGGTGTACGGAGGGGGAAATTCGGGGACAGAGAAAGAAACGATAGAAAGAACCAAGACAAGACGAAAAAGAAGCTGAAGAAGAACCCGACGAGTTCCGAACGGAGAGGGGAGAAGGTTGGGGTACACGTACAGCAACCTTTCTGCACGCGTGTGCGTATATTAAACGTACCGCTATCTCGCGATCTACACGTAGCTCTCTCCAGCTTCCCGGGATCCTTTAAAGTCAACATTCTTCTCTTTAGAAGTCCCCCGGTGGCCCAGATGAGAATGGTTTCTTCTCCGAGCCCCCTAAGCACGTTTTCACCATCTCAGGGACAGCGTAACGCGACAATTATACGATGGCCGGTTGCAGTTTCCCCGTAAACGGTGCGTAAATGTCCGAAGCACTGTTCCCGCATTAAATCTGCTCGTTCTTATCATAAATGCATTTAAAAGAAAAACAACTTATAACTAACAATCGACCGCTGTATCGTAAGAGCACGAAGTGTGGTGGTGGGAAGGAGGTGGGAATTTAGAGGAACAAGATCCCCGTGTGGGAGACGAACGTTTCCGATAATTCCCGGGGTTCTTCGCGGCGAACTTCGTAAAACATTCATAAGCAAATATTCGCCGGCTAACTCTCCCCGGCGCGGCACGATCCAGAGCGGCATAACTCTCGGGGCCGAGAAACAAAATCCTCTTACGCAAGGGGTTGAATTGCGCCCTAAACGAGACCCGAAGGATTAAAGAAATTATAATACCGCGCCCCGCACGACATCCATTCACAGAATTATCGAGCCACTTCCCACCGCGTAGACAATTCCACGCGCGAGCGAGAGAGAGAGAGCTGCAGTCGCCAGGTTTCCAGGGCACAAAGCCGGTCCGCGATCCTGGAAGTTGAAACGACTCGGCCCAGAATGCCCCGCTAATTACGATATTACGAGGCGAGGCGGCGTTAGCGTTTCAAGCGAACGATGTCGGATCGAAATCGCTGCTGGACAGAGCCAGAGGAGGAAAACCGCGAGATATACACGGACGAGCACAGTTGCTACGGACAACGTAAGTCCGACTAAATACGTCACATTTCGGAGTGATAATTAATCATTCAAAACTGTATTAAAACGTTCGAAAGGATCTTCGGAAATCTGACGAAACACAGACGATTGAATTAGGCCTTCCAAGGTCAACTTTATTCTTAAAGAAAACAATGGTAAAATGAAAAATCGGAATATGCGAGTTAGCGAGCCAGGATCCGCATACTTTTTGTCCGGCAACCCTATTTGCCCGTTCCTTTTTATTCTTCTCGCCGGTTCCGTTGTTTTCGCTCGCATTTTTTTTCACCGGCTCTCCGTTGTCAGTGACAGAGCGATGCCGGTTCGTTCGTTCACCGTTTGGTGGAATGCGAACGTACACACACGTTGGCCACGTGTACCTAATTTTACTGCCGCTGTCAGGTAATTAGAGGTACGTCCGTTCGAACGTGATTTAAATGGAAACTGTCAAACGGCCCGAATAAATCGAAGAGCTCCATTAAAGAATTGTCTCCGTGACTGCGTGAAACGCTTCAGGATATTATACGGGCCCGTTTCCGCGCAATTTGCGTTCACCTCTGCGCACATGCGAGCACGTAGCTACCACCTCCGCCTCGCCTCTTCTTATTTAACACACCGTTCAAACAGGCGAATGTTTGCCAATTTCACTGTTTCTGACTTCGTTCCGTTCGTTTCGAACTCATGTTCCTGGCCATTTCAGATGCTTCGTGCTTGGTGGACCATTTCTGCGCGTGCAATCACGTCAGTTTCGTTTGTTCGGGACATATCTGTCGGAAGTAATCGGTTAAGTAAAAATAATATGCCGGTGTTCCACAATGCGTACCGTAACGTTTTTAAAATTGTATTTCCCTACGCCACTTTCGTCTACCATCAACAACCAAATTTTCCTTTCTACAAACGCCTCGGGCCCGTTCCACTCGCGGGCCCCCGTACCGGAGCAACGAGCAATAACAAGCAATTCCAAGCGAGTATAAGGATGAATCCCACCCCACGCAATCTACCAGGCCGGGGAAGTTTCGTTGCAGCGTGTCGGAGGAGGTGTTAAAATTATTTCGAAAGTTGCGGCTACATTTTACAGTTTACTCTGTAGATTAAAACGTATTCGCGCGGCAGCGGCGGTGGCGGCTGCATGGCGTATCGCGTGCCGCTTTTCAACATAATTTACCGTATACCAAGCAACCCCTGGCCCGATCCATCCCAACCCCTGCGAAATAAATAACGATCCGTGCTCGCCGGCTGGACACGGACGAAATTAAAAGCTGGAGGCGATCGCATCGGGCCGCTTCGGGCCGCGTCCCGTCGGGTCGCGTCGGTGCGCGCAGAGGCACTGTTCGGAGTTATCGCGAACGGATCAGTCATCGTGTTATTTATGGATACATTAAATGAACGGGGCGGCGTCTTGTCCGTGGCCGGCACGCTGGCTTTATCGGGAAAATGAGTTCCCGTCCAATGAGCCTCCTGTTCAGATCGAGATAAGGATAGTTCATATGCATATACGGGCTTCCGTTCTGCTCGGACGACGATGAAACTCGAGCCCCCGAGGCGACTCCGTCCCGGAGCGACGTGAAAACTCTCCAAAACGACACCAGAGAAATTGATCGAAGATCGTCAGTCGAACGAGAGCAGTTTCGTTGTTAATGTGCTCGCTTTGTAACTCTGACGTTCGGGATAATACAATTCTTTTATTTATTATTCGAGCTGCTCCATGAAAACGATGAAAATGTTGTTTGTCGTATATGTGACCACTCGTAGCGCGTATCGATCACCGCACAGTTAACGAGATTACACACGCATACACGAACACCACCAAGGAACAAGTCTTCGAAAGCGTTGACATACCGGTAGTGTTGACATACGACGTCCGTAAACAATGGTCGCAGAGGCGCGTGTAGGTAGCTTCGTACGAATATTCGTCTATTTGGCCAAGTCACCGTTGAAGTCGCGATAACGAGCCCCGTGGCGGCGGCGTTATCGTCGCGCTAGCATTGGTACACGCGTGTCATCCTGTTCTACATACCTGGCTCGAATTCACGGTAAATTGTTCGTTATATTAATCCGTTGGTAGTCCGTCGCGTCGGTTGGTGCCCCCTGCGCGACTCTATCACCACCGGATTGCCGAACCGTGTTGCTCGGTCCTGTTCCCGTTGTTTGTCAGCTTGTGTTTCGGCTACTGTTCTTCTCTCCCTTCTCGTCCCGAACGCGAACGCCACGCGGACACGCCGACCCCTCGCCGCCCGCCCCCCTCAGGCATTACACAGTTACACGGCAAGGTAATACGTTTAATCTCGATATGCTACCTCATTATAATCCCGGGGCTGGCCAATAACGATATCCTGTTAAACGACCGACGATTTCATGGCTATGGGCCCACGGCTCTCCGCGACGCATTATCGCGTCACAAGCCCTCGCCCACGCGATGGCCCGCTCGGGGATTAGGACGTTTCTGTGGGATCGACGTCTGGATTCTATGGAGATCGACGATTAATCTGGATTTTTGCGCACAAAGCTCGATGGCCGA
Source organism: Lasioglossum leucozonium (assembly GCA_028454225.1). Classification (NCBI taxonomy): domain Eukaryota; kingdom Metazoa; phylum Arthropoda; class Insecta; order Hymenoptera; family Halictidae; genus Lasioglossum; species Lasioglossum leucozonium. The sequence continues at coordinate 11,250,689 of CM052209.1, read as the reverse complement.
CGAGTAGAAACGGCGTGTAATGACCAGACACTGCCAGCAGAATTCGAACGAAATCGACCCTTAGCACTTGAGTAGTGACTCGAGTATGTATGTAATGATACTTGGTTCCCCCTCAGGGTTTCAAATCCATTCCACCACCTCTCCCTTTAACAATCCTCAACTATCGCCTAATTTCAAGCGGGACCTACTTTTTTTATTAAGGTGGGTTCCGAACCACCTATTTTGCCGACAACACGTGAAACGCACCCAGAGGGCCACTTCCCGGCTTTTTACCGAGCGGTCACCCATCCTAGTGCGTCCCCGCCCTGCGCCGTTTAACTTCGGTGATCGAACGAGAACCGGTATTTTCAGCGAGGTCGTTGACTTAGTGACTCGAGTATTATATCAATTTCATATCCATAAAATAAGAAAAAATCATGTAGAATGTAATTATTCTAGGTCGGAAGATACGTTTCGTTTTCCAGATAAAATCGCCAACTTATTTTTTCTGATCGTACCTCTGTTCCGATGAAGCGTCGTGTGTTCTCATTTACGTTCGCGAGATTCAATAGCGATTACCTATTTAGACGGCTCCTAGCCGAGCCAAGACAGTGCCAGGTCTGGTACTTTATTATTAAGCGGACAAATGGATCCGAGAAGCGCGTAGGACACCACGGGGCCGCACTTAATTGCGCGACAGTTCCGCTTTGTTGGGTTGCGGCGTCTTCGGGACGAGATTGCTCCGGCACGGAGGTTCTGTTTACCCTGTTGAAACTGTTGGAAGAAACAAGGAGGTCCGATTTCGGGCACTAATTAAATTATAGGACCGAGAAATTGAACTTGGCTGGTGATGGCTGGGTTCGAACGAGGATTCACCTGTGTGCGACGACGGCCGGGTCTGCGGAGACCCTCGCTCGTTGCACGGTCTTCCTACCAACCTAATATGTATATCGAACGAAAGGAGGGTTGTGCAGATTGAGTTGTTGCCCTCTTAAAATTCAATCTAAAGCTCCGCCCTTTTACGTCAGGGCGAAAGAAACTGTTTAAATCAGTCGGACACTTTCCGTTCGGAATGGAGACCGAACCGTGGCCAGGCCTAATGGCAACCACGCTGTCGAGAATATTAGACTCACAGTCTGTGCCGGCCAACAGCGCGACGCGGCGCGGCGCAACGGTAGAAGAAACAAAACGCAAAAAGTGAAGTCGCAATACATCACTGTAGGAGGATCTTCGGCCCGTCCGGTGCAACGTGTAATTTCAAGAATGTTTCTCGAGCACCGGACAAAGTATAATGCTCATCGTTCCCGGTAAAAAAGTAAACAGAAGGATGTTCATTAGTTTTGTCGAGCGGTTCAGCGTCGTGGTGGTATGAGGATTGAGAAAATAGCGGATACAGCGAGACAGAGGGAGAGAGAGAGAAGAAGAAGAAGAAGAAGAAGAAGCAAAACAAAGAGAAAGAGCGGAGGAGAAGGGGGAAAAAATATCAAGGGCGGATTGGTTATTCCATTATGCGTGGCTCATTAGGGACGTGGATATAATTCACGGCAGAACGAAAATTACGGTCCACGGGACCAGACGCGTATCGAGGATGAAAAGTTGAAGCGGCGGTTCCTCAGATTCCGCGACGTTAATGAATATTTCATACATTCGGAAGTTCAAGACCGAAGCTCCCGAAACTTCTTTTTATTTTTTCGTCAGGCAGGCTGACGGAACCCTACCCCCGAAATTAAGGTGTCCCTCTGTCACGTTATTTACACGTCGGTGAATATTAATCGGCCCGGCCTCCGATCGGTCCCGGCAGGACTTCGTTTCACGGTAGATAAATTATTGTATGTATATCCCTCGAAGCGCCCGCTGCGCGCTCATTAATCGAAGCTGTTGCCACTGTTTAGGGCCCTTAACGCAGCCAGGATTCATCCTGATTCACAGCCTCGCGGCTGGAATCGTTTGCTGTTCAAGATCCGTGCTGTCAAATAATTAGTCTTTGACGATCGAACGCTAGCGTAGCGCATTGTACCGCAGTCTATTTGTAACAGGTAGACGGAATAATTAGCGATCCGCGATTGTGCCAACAAAGGTGAACGCTGCTGATGTCGCTGGAATGTTCCTGCGGTGCGAAAATTAGGTGCGACCAAAGTTTCTATTTCTTTTGTTTTAATGTAAAACCGAACCATTAGTAACAGCACCGGATAACGTTTTGAACGGCCAATAAACGCTAAGAGATGTGTCAAATTCCCGTGCAAACGAAGAAACTGACATCGCGCATTGATTAAACGGAACAATAGAGCGAATTGATTTACCGTCAAAACTTCGAAACTGCCAATACTTCCGCGGCAGCCAACAAGAACGGAGTAGCAGCAGCGACTATCTCGCAAAGACTCATTTGACTCTGTGAGTAACCAGTGTTCCTGCGAGTATGGCTTTTCAAGAGGCACCGGAGCGCGGCGCTCTGATATATTATGTCGTTTCGAATCATTGGCGGCGAGGAGTATCATCTTTCTTCCGGTTCGCGTCTGACCTACAAGGAACACCGGCCAAGCGTTCGTCAGTATTATGACGAAACTTCGCGCATTTGTTTGCAATAATTCAAGCAATTGTTATCGTAACTTAAAGCTTCTATTTTCCGAGGCATAATCAGTTTTTTTTCTCTCTCAATGACGATTGCTGTATCGCGTGGAATAATGGAAAGCGTTCCAGGATTTTTTCTGAGTAACGCTAGCGTCTTAGATTAAATTATGAATCGCAAAGTTTCGTCAATGATCGACGTCCGAACCGGTGGCTCCAAGATGCGGAAGCCAGTTGCTCGGAATGGAGCGGATATTTCGACGGGAAGGAACATTAAAAACTCTTGTAATCCTGATGAATGCGATACAAACCCTTAGCCACCCCCGGGCCACCCTTAGGATATTCCCGCAGCTGGTATTCATAACGGTCATAAGTTTCTTTTCCTTTCTGCTTCCTCGCGGCAGAAAATCCGGCGGGATTTTAAAAAAAACCCGTGGAACGAACGTCCTTTCTCTCTCTTTCTCGCGGGTGGAGGGGTGGGTTTGGTTGAAGAAGCGGGGCCCTATATCAAACTCATTATCTATTGTAATAAAAGGGGTGAGCGTTGGGTTCATTGTTGCGATAATACAGCCCGTCGGTCTTCGCCCATTCGCGTGTATTGTGCGCGCGGAATCCGACGGGGTCACGTCGCGACCGTATAAAAACTCCCGATGAATGCGATTAATTATAGGGCGACGCGAACGGCGAACGACGACGCGACGCCCATTCAATTGGAAATTGCGAACGTGCCCGATGGAAACCGGCCCGGCGAAAAAGCCTGCCGAAAAAAAAAACACGTCTGATTGGTGTATCGATCGCGGTATCATTTTATACCGACGATTCTTATCGTTCGGAAAAAAAACCCCCGGCAAGAATGAAACGCGCCACTCGTCTAGCTCGCCACCCCCCCTCCCGTCTCGGACACTCGATACTCTTTATTTCACTGTTTATTCCGAACCCTTTGGCCACTGTCGAACTGAATACACAAATTCCAAAATTTAATATTCACGATTTTTTCCGATACTTTTATTTCCGAATCCGAAAATCCACGGGACCGCGTCCTGAGAGACAGAGAAATTGGTGGAAGAAATATTCTACGCTTTGAGGCCATTTTTGTTGAAGTCCTTTTCAAGCATACGTTAACTTGATTTTTTTGTTGGTGCATGGATATTTTTATTTTGGAATTGTAGATTGACGTAACTGTGCTCCGAAAGAGAGAAAAATTGTTGGGTGTATTTTATATTTACAGGTCTTTTTCCAGAAAGTTCTTGTCGTGGAAATAACTCATACCAGAGCTATCTGATGAATGGTAACAAGTTACTCGATAAATAGGATTGATATATTTAAATAAAATCGATGTACTGCAGCGGAAATTATTTTCGACTCGTTTTAATATATTGTTAAAAAAAATAGCTGGAACTGGTTGTTATGTAGAAATCAAACAGACACTAGCAACGCACACGTTCGAATACAAAATTTGAAAGGTTTCAATTTTGATCACGAGAATTTAATATAAATAAACGAGTACCAGTTATTAGCGCTGGCGAACCCCTAGTGGTTCTATTACAAACTAGAAGAGTTATTTAGTACATGAATATTGAGGTGAAGCTCCGCCGCTGTTTTGAAACAACGGTATATTGTAAGCTTTCCTTCTACATAAACCTCCAGTCTTACGAAAGCTAGGAACAAAAAATTATCTTCACCTGTCTATCGACGTTTCTTCCAATACACTTCATGGTATCTATTTACGGTAGCCAACCACCGAGAAGTTCACCAATATTTAAGCTCTGTGCCAATAACCGGATACCTGCCTGCTTGCAACTTGCGCGCTTAAAATGTTTTTTATATTCCTGTTGAAAAATTGCAAAACCGCTTTGGCGCTCAGTCAAATAACCAGTGGCAGTGGTTTGTATATTGAACGTGAAAATTACTGCTGAAAATTTTTCGTGGAACGAACCCATGTATTTCAACTGTATCGACCAGTGAAAATATCGACGTTGTCGGGTATCAATTCCAGAATTCTTTGAAATTCAGAAAACTTTGCAGCTTCCAAGGATTCCCACTTTCGGTACGAAAACTACAATTTCAGTTATAGAAATTCAAAGCCCGTTAGACAGAAAATTCTGACAAACCTCTTCGGAACCCAATTTCGCCAACATCCGACGAATTCTCTCGACGTTTAGGAAAAATGCCCGCGAAAAGTATCGAGCCCGTGAAATTTCCGGCGGGTAGAGAATTTCGGTTATCGACAGACGGGTAAAATAAGGAATCGGGAGGCGTCGTGTCGGAGGAACGAAAATTCCCGATTAATGGCAAAATGGACGGCGCATCGACAGCGGAGCCATCAGCGAGTAATCAAACGTCCGTTCGGAATAAGCGATTAAAATCGGCTGTTGCGCGCGCTTTAAATATAAATGGCATCCGGTAAATTGAAACGCGGGTTGGTTCGGTCTCGAGACGTACCGGGGGGAGGGGGAGAGGAGTAGTAGGACGAGACGTTACGAGAGAGAGAGGGAGAGAGAGAGAGAGAGAGAGAGAGGAAGGAGTGGTAGGCGAGCGAAGGATTTCTCGTAAAGAGTAGGACTCGATAGGCGGGCAGTTTTCGCGAAATACGTTGTCGACGTCGCGCCGCACCGGTATTTTCCCCTTCTGTACTTCGCAGTGGGAATGGAAAGCGTGGGTGGGGGATGTTAATGGCCCGATTTCCGCGGGGTCGTGGCCGACGCCATCGCCGCGAGAAAATCAACTAATTTGACGGGGTGGAACGGCCGGGGTTTACCGCGCGAGAAAAAAAGGCTGATGAGCAAACAAGCGGGTAGAAACGAGAGCGAGCGAGCGAGCGAGCGAGAGAGAGAAAGAGAGAGGCGAGCGGCGAGTGGACGTGGAAGGGAGAGAAAACGGGGAAAAGGACAGGTGGGGAAAAAAAGCGACCACTGAAGAATCTCGAATGAGAGCGTGCAGTCGACTGAGCGTTGCATTCAGCGTTCCGAATCGCCTCGGGGCTCTTCTTCCTCCTTCTCTGCGCTCTTCCACCCCCCCCTATCGTCTCGCTCCTCCCCGCGATCTCGCCGTCCCTCCTCCATCTATCTCGATCGTCCCGCGATGTCAGCCTGAAATCAAGACCCAGCTACCAGTTCTCTCCTCTTTCTCTCCTTTTTCCCTCGATCATTATAACACTACGCGGCGGGTACCGGTTCCGGGCTGGTTAAGTCCAATTATTTACAGCTCCCATCCCCTCCCAAGACCTTCCTGTACCCGTACGGTCCCCTGGCAGCATCGTTCCGCAACTATTACGCGACGTCGAACAGGTTCGATTATCTCGGCTCCGCTCTCGCCGGAGATAATGAAAAGGTAAGCGACTGTTTTCGAATGGACATCCTCTCTCTCTCTCTCCAGCTTTTCGTCCTTTATTCTCGTGCTTCTGATTGGCCCGTACCCCTTCCTGGGCGCCCTAATTATTACCGCCCCGATGAAATCCAATTATTTTCGCCGGTCGACGTTTCTCGCGATCTGATCGGAGCAGCGTCGTGTCGATAAATTTTCGGAGGTATTCGACGAATTTGGAGATTATTGACTCTTGCTGAAAAAAGAGATTTTCACTGCGAAACGACTGAACTTTCGCTGTAGGTTTAAAAATCAGCAAAGAAATCTGACAACTGCATCGCGATCGAGCATTAAGGAGGTCCAGATTTGGAAAAGAGCGAAAAGTAGTTGGGACGAGTGATAGCCAGCGTTCCCGAGAGGCTTGAGAGAGAGAGAGAGAGAGAGAGAGAGAGAGAGAGAGAGAGAGAGAGAGAGAGAGAAAGGGGGGCGAGTCGGTTATCGAGAGCAGCAGGCGAGTTTAGAGAGTTGGAGAGTTTAGGCGAAGAGTCGGGAGAGCGTATCGGCTACGGGGGCCGGGCGTGCGGGGATGTACGGTGAGTTTCAAAGGAAGTTACCCGGTTACATATTTAATACACTCCGTGGAAAAGCTCTCGGGTCCCCTTTTATCGGTGATTAATGAAGTGCCTCGACGCGAGGCGACGCGACGGCAGGCTGAAGGTCTTAAAGCCAGCGAGATTCGATTTCGCGAACGCGCGTCGTTTCGAAACTCGGGTCGGTTTTGTGAGCGAGCGGTTCGCGCGCACGGCTTTTTCGCATCCGGAGAAGATCGCGATGATCGTGAAAGTTACCGTCTCGAAGGAAGAGGCGTGAAATGAATGGATTAAAGCCCCGGGATCGGCCCGGCGATCCTTGCGGTGGCCCGACAACCCGAACGACCAGTCGATCCTGAGTTCATAAAGCGAGTTTTACGAGGTGGGAGGGGGCGAGTTCGAAAAACTCGTCTAATAAAATCGAAAGAAAGGAAAAAGAACGGGAACACCGCACCGGCCTGCTCCGGGCTTCTCGCGTGGAACGAGGACGAAGGTTGCTCCTCCTAATCCCCACCGAAGAATGTCGATACCTCGCGGTACATGGGATTAAGTGGATCGAGATTTCAATTATCAATGTTCTGCTTCCAGTCACGCGATGGGCGAACCTTGGCTATATTTGACGAACATTATTTTGCAAGGTTCTTCTAGTCTCACCCCCCAGTATTGTGACAAGTCTTGAGAAAATGATCTGGAACAAATTCGGGACTGATTGGATCATGGGAACCCGACGCGTATCATATTTGAAAATTTCAAATTTCAAATTTCAAATTTCAAATTTCAAATTTCAAATTTTAAATTTGGTGCGCGTCGCGTTCCCACGATCCATTCGGCCCCAAATTTTCTCCAAATCATTTTCTCAACGCTTCTCTGAAGTACGGAAAAATCTAGACAACAGCTTCGAGTGGAGGACGGTCGGATGTAGGAAGTTCCTCGTCCCCGGAAATGAGTAAATCGATTCTTCGATGGCTCTTCATTTGCAAAATAGTGAAACAACTACAGCGACGCTAGCAATGAAAGGTGCTCGACTCCTTAAACTAGATTACTAGAGCATCAGCGTTCGGGAACTCTTTCATCCCTGTTTTTCTCGGCACCCTCGTTATTGGGTCTGCTCTCCCATCGCCCTTCAATCAGTTCGGGATTGAAGAGTTTGACGTCAAGAACGGAGCAACTTCGCCGGGTCGTGTTTTACGGTGAATTAAAAGGACCTTTAAATCCTCTCGAATCGTCGGCCGGTAAAGCTCCTCCCTTAATCCTACCATTTTTTGGTGTCCAATCTCACCTCCGCTGTCTCGACGAAAGGTATACCACCCCGGGAAAACAGGAATCATTGTCTGGACCACTGCGCGAACTTTTTTTTGTTCACTGGGCATCCATCCTCGGAGTATTATTCCTATAATCCTCTTGAAATGCGAATCCAAAAATTTTCTCCGTGGTTTCGTGCCTGGAACCAAATCGATTTACAACTATCCACGAAAGTAGAAAGCCATTAAAAAGTGAATCAATCCCGTGGCATAATTAACAGAATAAATTCTTATTCCTCGCGGACATCAAAAAGATCGAGATCAATGAGTTCGAAAGCTCCGAAATGCGGGAGACTCGATGAAGAAGAGTTTTTGCTCGTCGCCGACCCGATTCCGTATTTCGTGGTCCTTAGGTAAAACGTTCCAAAACCGATTAGTTCGTTGCACAGGGAGCACCGGCACGATTCTGATCAAACTAGTAGAATAGCCCTTGGCGGCAAAACCTCCTGCCGCCCTACCAATCACGCTAGGAGAGCACTGATTGCAAAGATAATCCAATTATTTCCAGGGGAGGGTTCCGCGGCTCGGTTTTTCGTCGACTTCGGGGTCCGGTCGCGTCCTTTTTTACCTGTCGGTTGCAGGCGGCGTAGTCAGGTGGCCTTAGTTACTGGTCCGAGCTGCCAGTAGTACTTAGGAACGAGGGGAACGAGAATGCTCTTCGAGGCTACGACTTCGTCGGTGATCAACGCCCCGTCCCGCGTGTCCTCCTCTTATTCTGATCGTAATCGAGACCGCTGCTCGACGATTCCATCGGGAGGGTTCCCTGTATCATCTCTTTTCCCTGTCTTTTCGCTTTCTTTTTACTCCTGTTGGTCATCATCCGTCGACGGCACCGGTTGTTCGCGGACAATCCGAAAGCTTGTAAATGCCCGATCGTTTGTAGAACCGTGACGAGCACCGATAAACGACGAAACAAAAATCCAACCCCGCTCGACTTACAAGACACTGTTACTGATCCTACGCGGCTTAAAGTCTCTCGTCACGACGAAAGCCGCTTATTCCCGCTTCCTTCTTCGAGATCGCGTTTTAAAACCGCAGCTCGGAATCCGCCAGATCACCGGGGATATTCCTTACACGCGGAGATCAAGACCTTCTTCCGCGGATCCTCGGGACCGACGGAGAAATCCTTGGCGACGCGTTAATTGTCAGATCTTTCCGTCCGATCGATCGATACAACAAATTCCCCGCAGTCCTCGTTTAACTCCGTACCCACCGATCAAAATCGCATCCAGATTTGTTAGTGTCTCGGCTCTCCATTGAGCGGTTCCAGATGCGTGGAACGCAAGCGTATTGAGCGGTCGATGTGAGTTATTATACCTCGCGAGCGGAAACTGCTGCGACTTTTATCGATTGCCGCTGTCTCGAACCTGTTACAGGTTCTGCGTGCGTGCGGCGATAGAGCGGTGCTCGTGATCACGCTCCTCTTACAGGGATCCATAGTTCCTGGAAGGGACTGTTTCGAAGTTGCATCTAATTGCACTCTGCAGGAGTTGTCGTACACTGATCGCATTATGGTCGTGCGACGACAGAGGAAGGATCTAATCGGCAAGAGGATCGACAAAACGAATTGTGTGTGCGTCGAATTAAAGTTGGCGCACACTAGGACGCGCCGGCACGGGCCACCGGCGGGATTTTTCGTGGTCCTAGTGTAAGCCAACCTTTTACGAAACCGTGAAAAATGTATCAAACACACGGAATCTCGTTAAAGGCAGAGCCCGCAGACTCTGCGAAGGAGCAGCTGTTCCAGTTTCGTTGGAAATTAACAGAGGCGCGCCCAGCTTGTTGCTATAATCAGGTTGCTGCTTCGCCGGTTTCTTTCGGTACCCCGCCCCTCCCCCCGGAGGCATTAGGAACATTCTCGGACGTTCTGCATAACGTTCAGTCCTTTTCTAGCCCCTCGAACTCGAACTCATCGGTAATGAGTTGCCGTTGCGCGGGCGAGACGGATACCTTCGGGAACTAACCGGGCGAAGAGTAATCGAGTTTGCCGTGGACGCGGGGTCGTTTGTCGTCGTCGAGAGATCCTCAATCGTTTCTGCTCCTTCGATCGGTAGACGGGGGTCGCTTTTAAAAAAAGGCTTCGCGGCAGTTGGACGCCGGAAGAGAGAACCGGCCGGGAAATAATTGGATCCCGTTGAAAGGACTCGCCGAGTATAGTGTTATAACGACCGTAAACCGGGAAACGAACGAGGCAGGCAGGGAGGGAGGTGGATACAGCTGACTTCGAGCCCACAATTCGAACATTCGGTTCATGCCCGGCTACCTTGTTCACGGGAGTCAAAAGTTTTCCCCTCGGGATTCCCACGTCCCTTTCTGCTAATCGATCCTTTCATTCGAGTCCTGAAAATTCCAATCCCTCCGCGAACACGTAAAATTTTCCATACCAGATAATGAACTTTTTACGCAGAAAAAAAACATTTGTCGAGCAGAAAGTTCGGTGAATTTCTGAAAAATGGTATCAGTTCACAAAACCTCGAAGTTTTCACTGATTCGGAAGGGAAACTAGACGCGCTAAGCATGTGCAACGAAGAATCGCGCCTTTGATCGGACGAGCATCTAACTAAATTGTCGGGGTGCAGAGACGACGGATGGCCATTTAATCAAACACCGATCGAAGGCCGAGCATCGGGCCATTGTTCGCGGCCGTCTCGGCTGTCGGTCTCTCGCGCGCGACCGTTTCAAACTTTTCCGACTGTGATAAACACTTGGCCGAAGTTCACAGGGGGTTTGAAGAGCGGCGCGGTGGAGGGTGAGAAAGTCGAGCTGGCGCAACGGGGAAGAAGCAGGAAAGCGAGCTGTAGGAATCGAAGCGTAGGTGGGAAGCGTGGAGAATTTTCGTAGCGCTTGTCGAATGAACGGTTCATTTTCCGTGTTTGCCTTTCGAACAAAAAGCCGCGAAGGCATTCGGTCGGCGGCGCCGCCGTTGTCGAGGGTGCAACGGGGTTGTCCGGGTTGCATGGCTATTCTGCACGGCCACCTCCGATAAATTCGTCGCCTGTTCGCAAGTGGAAGAGAAAGCCGACGCGACGTTCGGGCCGATAACGCGAAGATAAGGGAGGAAAGGGACGGGGTACCGTAGAGCCAGAAAGGGGACAAAGAGGGACAACGAGCGAACGTGGACGGTGTACAGGTCGCACGGCTATTAATTGGAGTGTCCTCCGCCTCATCCTATCGCCCGTGTGTGTCCTCCTCCTCCTCCTCCTCCTCCACCTCTGACACACCTCTCGCCTCCTCTCGATCGTCAGAAACGGCCGGTCGCGCCGATGTGATTATTTTCGTGACGTTTCGATTCAAATCAAACGCATTGTTAAACCGTGCCTCATTGTCCGGCCGGCTCCAATTTGCAGCTATATTTTACTCGACGGCTACCAGCAGCCGACGCCTCTGCCAATATGCAGCACGCGTGACTCCAAACAATTCCGTGACATCTAGGAAATGGCCCTGGGCTACCCGACCAGACCCGCTGCCGCTTTTTTCCCCCCCACCGTTGCATACTCTCCCCGCTCCTCTTTTCTACCTGCATCGTTCGCCATTTTTTATCGCATCCACACCTTCAACAACACACAACTACCGGCTACACCTTGATTTCGCCACGAGTTCAATTAGCTATTCTTACCGTCGTCTACATAAAACATTGTCAGGAGATTTGGAATAATAACACTATAGAGTATTATTATCACACTTTAACATAAATATAAATGTAAAAGAAATACGCGTGTGAAATTTCACTATGACTGCGTGGAGGAGACTGCGTTAGAAATCGGGACGCAAGTTCTGGAAGGTGAGAAACAAAAGACGCTTCTGTCGCCTGATGCGCTTGCAATACAAAACTAAACTATACTATAATCTATATCCTGCTACAAATAAGTTTATAAATTACCTGCACAAAGAAATTTAATAAAAGTTAAGCTACCGAGAAAAATCTCAAATTGATTTACATCGTTCTTAGCGCCTCTCCAGGCCCCTCGCGCCATAAACAAGCATTCCCCAAGGCAAATGAACCGCGCCGCTAATCCTCCTGTCGCAAAGAAACGAGAGTTCCTCGAAACGGTCCGCAGAAAGATCTTCGGAAGCCGCAGAATCGTAAAAATGATTGCAAACAAGTATTCGAACCGGACGCTTCGAGTCCGTCGATACTCGTCGATACAGGCTTCGCGCTCTGCATGACTACACCGACGCCTAGCAAGCCGAGCAGAACAGATGAGATTTACAACCATAACCGGTTAACAAGGCCGGCCGTTGTTCCCGAGACCCTGTACTCTGCCGCTGCTTCGCGCAGTTAACAAGCAAAAACATCGTTCGGCGACAAACGAGTCCAAAGTCTGGTCGCTTGTTCTTGCCGGCAACAATTTCGCAGAGAAACGTTAATTAAATCATCCTGACTGTTTCTAGCGTCCGGCGATCTGCCGTGGTTCTTCGTATTTTCTTCGTCACGCGTTCCCGTTTATTCATACTCGTTGCCGTTCGACTCGCGCCGGGATCGGACTATTCATCCGATGTTCCATCTCCGATAGAACATGCTCCGAAATTCTAAACGTCGCGTCCACCGTTGCCGCTGTGCGTTGCTTCGCGAAACTTTCGCATCGATCAACGAACGCGAAAGTTTCCCGAGGATTTTCCGAATAACCACGCTTCCCTTGCTCAAAGTGAAATAACCCGCGTCGTTTCGCAACAAAATTTTTACACTCGCAAACATTTTTGTTTAGCAGAGAAATTCCGCGGAACAGCGGCGAAGATAACGGAATAGAATAAATAGAAGATTTGGTAGTGGTAACCGTAGTTCGAGGGACGAAACCACCCTCGAAATTTCAACCCCCATAGCGCTGACTCGGACACACTTGGAACGCTTTCCCGGATACTTAAAGTCAACTATAAATACTTCGTAATGATGTTTACTTAATAATTATTTTTCTCGGAAATGTAATTATCGTCCGATAATGTTGTTTCAACTCTACCGCCGGCTGTGATAATATTCTATTTCAAACTAGCACGCTAACTAAATTACATCTCTCTTTGGTTTATCGTGATAACACGACAGCAGATCTTTCAGCAATATTTTCTTAGTGCAGAAAAAGCAGTTACAGAGGAGTCTGTGTTTCCTCTGTTTGTGAATTTAATATGTTAATGGCGGAGCCAAAAGCACGCGCAATATTTCATTTATTTAATACACCTGAAACTATGAATTTGAACGTGTAACGAAAAATGTTTAATTCATTTCGTTTATGCAATCTCTGATTTTTAGTGAATTTGAATAAAATTTTTATGAAGCTACTAGCGAATGTAATTCATTATATCCGTTTGATAAACTTAAACAAAATTTTCATCAACGACCGCGAATATAACATTGACATAGCATACATTTTGGTGTTCCTCCAGCTCTGTCTAACTAAAGAATCGCCTCGCTGCAATTTAACAATTTGTTCGATTCCAATTACGTTTCGCGTCTTTCAACCCCTCTCCAAGTAATACATTTCGTTCAGACTCGGCGAAAATTCGGTTAGAGAGGGTGAAAAAGAATTTTAATGTCTCCCCTAAGGACGTAAAATTGCATATTACGTTCTGCGGCGGTAGGAATGCCATAAATGCATAAGAATTCTGTCCAATCGTCACGGTCGTCGGCGAAATCGCGGTAAAAAGGCGTCGCGAATCCCACGGTGATTTCAGAGATCGTTTAATTGGACGTGAAAACGGGTCGGAAGCGTGTTGTACTTAGGGGGAATGACAGATACGCGGCTCTTTTTATTCACGGCGTCGCGGAAGTCGTGAAGTAATGCGATTAAGGGGTGGAATTGCGAGGAATATATTAATGAAAAATTGGCAAGGTCCGCGAGAGGCCTGCGGGGGTAGAATTCCGTCGGAGTGGCCCTGCTGACTATCAATAAAAGCGCGAGCGAAACAGAAAGACAGAATAGCAGGGAACAGAAGTTACGAACGAGTTGGTGGCATAACGCGCGAAAGAGCCGCGTGTATACGTTTCCCGCGAATTCCTAAGTAAGCCAATTTGGCTTTCTGCAGTACGGTGCCACGCGATCGACGCTGTTGCGTCTAAATGGCACTTTGCATTTGTAACAAGCCCGTGGAAATATGCTCGCCCCCGTCGTATTTTTTTGGTCGAAATGAAACGAAACGGCGGGAATAAAACGGTTCACCGAACACCGGGCCGCCTATTTTCCCGCGAATTTATCGGCAACCTTAATTAAACGTCATTACCGTTCAATAAACGCGCGAATAAAGTTCAAAGTTTAAAACGAATCCACTCGCGCGACCGCGCGCTCCAGATAAAAAAACCGCGTAATTAGAGGACGAACGAGCGCTCGCGGACAGGATACAACGGTGCAGGGTGAAATTTACAAGAGTCGGATCCTCGCGTGCGAGACATCTTTTTTCGAAGAACTCGCTCGTGCATACATCGCCAAAGCGAGAGGGAGACTGATTTAATAAATATGCAGTAAATGAAACTCTATTTTTAACAAAATTCTGATACCAATGGATAGCCAAGATTCTTCCGATTCAAATGAGTCCAAACGCGACGTAAATCGACAATTTTTATCGATTCAAGCGTACAGTTAAGATCTGCTCAGGACTGAGCAACTGATTGGACGACGCTCGAGCCGTTACCCCCACCCTCGCGGTCCGACTCGCACGAGAGGGGAATACGAGTTCCCCTAGTGAGTTACTGCTTCTGCAAGTATAATAATTGCCTACTTCGTGTTTGTACTCGTTTTAATCGGACAAATCTCAGCCATCCATCGGTGCTACAATTGTGAAGGGATGACGACAATTACTGAAAATACAATTTTATTCCATGACTCGTGTAAATTTAACCGTGCAGCACTGTAGTAGCTCGCATGATCTCGTTCTAGCGAAATAACGGAGGTGCAAATAATCGAGCCGGATGCATAAATTAACGCCGTCGGAGTTTGACGGTCCTAAGGAGATTAGGACTCCGGCGGGATTAAAAGGATTAAACGCTCGGTGTCAGACGATATTTCGAAACGGCGCGAGACCATTCTTAACGCTAAATGCAATTTCAGCCGTATTAAACATCGGCCCGAGCGGAATGAAGCCCGGCGTCGCGACGCCAGCGTCCAGACACGGCGAATCGTTAAATTAGAAATGACTGCTCCGAGTTATTGCCCGTGTAGTGTCAACTATATCCCGCCATTATCATCCCGGAGCGACGTCGCTTGCAGGATTCTACAACGAAATTATTCCGATGGGTGACAATTGCATAAGTTTAAGCAAACTGACGATCGCATTCATACGTCTGCCGTGTTCAAATATATAAAATCTGGATCGTTATATTTTGCTTCTTTGCAGTACGAAAATAATTCCACACGGCCATTCGATCCGCCATTTTCTCTTGCGCTGCCTCGCAGAGCCGCAGGTTCGTTCCCTTGTTCAAAGCAGGACCTAACCCAGCAGAATTCCTCCGCATAATTATTTATATGTTGATTACTTCTCCGTTTGATATCAGATTTATAAAGATTCGCGGGCCGCATTTTCCTGAGTACACCGGCGAAACTCGATTCGCGTCGACTATACTGCTCCGCCATTTTATCTTTCGCGGGAATCGCGAGCGTAATAAGTGGTAATAACGCTAATAATTGTTAATCGCGGAATGATTTATCGCAATACGTTCGACTGGACTTGTATCAGCTGCGTGTATCGGCGGAATTAAAAGTAATGGTCGGTTATTTTCGCATACGGGGAAAAATGATGTTCTCGGGTAACGAGGATTTATGACAGTACCTTCGACGAAGGGCGTCGACCATTAAATTAATGAGAAGCGTGTAGGCATGGTTAAGACATATATCGCAATGAAAACCGGTTGGAAAAATCGATGTTTTTCTTTTCCCGAACACGAGAAATTCGCACCGTGCTCGGGGTTCGACACGCGAACGAGTGCACTTAACCAGAATGCGTAAGAATATTTGGCGGCGGTGGGACACCGTCATGAAGTAAATTAGCGGGCCCTGGCAAAGAGCTAAATGTACCCCATTGGCGTAATTTTAAATTCATGGCCGGGTGCCAATAAAAATGGACCGAACCCGCGAGAGCGAGGCAACCGGTACGCCCGCGAGCTGAAATAAGACCGGGCCACTGAAAAAAACTTTTTTCCCCCACCCGTCATTTTCTTCTTTTTTTTATCCTGTTTCGTCTTTTTTCGTATGCAACTAGCACCCGGGCTAGCCTTTGTGTACACAATTGTCGCCTAATTACTATTGGCAACGGTCCCTCTCTATCACTGCCGCGCTCTAACCCGACAGAATAAATACCCTTTGTTCCCCCGGGGCACCGTTCCTATATTATTAATGACGCTATCCACGGTGATTTAAGAACACTTATGCCACCGGGAACAATTCTCGACTTTGGCCGCGCAGCGCGCGATCGTCGCTCGCGGTCAACTTGTTGGATTCCACCGCTCGAACTGGTTTCCAAACTAGTTGTAAATGTTGCAACAATGTAAACGTGGTTGTTAGAATATACGGATGGCTAAGGAGAGTACCGAATTATTATACGTTGCACGATTCGCGCCATTGGTTTTCTCAGGAAAAAATTCCTGAGGAAAAAGTCGCATTTCCTTCGTAAACGACGGTTGCGCGGAATGTTTCTTCGATCGTTAAACTTCAGTTCGTTCGATGGATTCTGGTACTCGATAACGGAGCAGACGTCAGTGTATAATACATCAATTAGCAGCATCGGAAACACGGATCCTCGCGTTCCCCTGGCCGGTGCAACAAAGCGCTCGATCTCTTAGCCCGTCGGTCTCCGGGTAACTCTTATTGAAAGCGGAACAAATGAACGTCAAAATTGACGAGCAAGAATGCCGGGCGGAATTCAAAAGAATTCCATTAATCAATCACTGCCATGTTCCCCGCAGAGCCATGGTTTGATGCGCGCATTATTACGGCGAACGATCTTCTCCCATCGTGCACTCCCACCCCCCCGGCGCATCCCCGCCCGCCCGCCACCTCATTCGTCCCCATGCACACCCGTTCGGGTGCATCGTCGATACGTTTCTTACTATTCAAATATTCGGGAATAATTTTACCATAAATTTTTGAACTTGGCGTCGAATGGCCATCGGGCGAATTGGCTCTGGTTGCTCGGCAAACATTGAACTATTTGATATAAAATACTTATGCTGGCTCTGCCATGCAATTTTCGAAGAGTGCTGGAAAACACTGGACCGCCCCGTCTCCGTTTCCTTTATTTCCCTGCGTCCTAGCACGGTCCCACTCCTTTTTCCGCATCGACGAGTTCTCGGCTGAGGCACTGCCGCCGCGTTTCGCTACCGGAACCGATCCCAACACACACACACGCGCACGCGGACACACGATCCAGTGTTCCTGTGTATAGTTACACACACACACACGCACACAAAAGCGAACGTCTTCTTCCCCTTACTCGCGATGAAATTTAAGGCGCGCAGCAATTCGCCGCGCGGATTTTTTGGTCCGATTGCTACAGCGCGAAACGAACCCGCCTGAAATACGCCGCTCATAGCTCTGATTGCAATCGCCGCCGCATGAGGAACAAGCTACCCCCTGTTTATGGAAACCCAGCCACCCTCGTGCTCGGAAAGTAGTAAACCTGCCATCGCAAACCGATCGCGTTCTGCCACGTGTTCCGGTAAAAATTATTCCACCCCCATCCGCGTCCCCCACCCGACTCCTAACAACCCTGTAATCGGATGAAAGTGGATTTCTCGCCAGAACCCCCATTGCCGATAAAAGTTCGCATTAATTCGCAATATTTAAAGTCGATAATATTTTTAAGTGAACGGCTGAATTTTGCAACGAACGCAGAATAAACTACAACGAATTCGCATAATCCGCAGGGGATCATCTCGCCAGCATCCTCTTGAACTGTAAACGCAACGTTTACCACTCTCCCACCAATCATAAACCCATTAGCCACAAATCAAACGGCGACAAGCCGTCCAACACTCCATGGAAGTTCTAAACAGCGCAGCGGCGGTTAAACTTCCCGAAACCAGCGAACCGGCCGCACTTGGTGAAATCTTACTAAAGCCATGGTAGTAGGTCGCCCGAGCGCTTCCGTAACGTGTCATAATAATGCCGCATTTAAAGTCTCGCGGGACGCGTAAAAACAACGGTCTCGTCCAAGAATCCCGCAAGCCCCGGCCAAATCTCCAGACGGCGGCGGCGCGGCGTGGCGTTCTCTTCCGCGAGGACAGCACACTCCGGTAGTTTCATTTCCTTCGCCGACGTGTCCCGTGACCCTCTGTTATTAGCCTAAGCGACCCGAAGCGGCACGGCGGTGGCCAGAGCCCGTCCAAGTTGACCCTTCCTGGGAAACGCGTCAAAGGGATACCGCGCCGTTTTCCAAAATTACCTCTACTCGCTCGTCTGCTAGAACTTGAGGAGCCGCCCGGAAATAACCCTATATCGTCAGCTCTCGAAATCTATTCTGAATCCTCTAATCCTCTTTTCTGTTCGTTTAACCCGCCGTAGCTGGAATTAGGGTCGAATACGTAGCTACGAAAAATACATGTAATGTCGTGGGGCATCTTTAGATGGGTAGGCTGTGTACGTGTGGCTCGTAAATGGCGACAAAGAATTCGCGAAATTGCTGGTGGGAAAGTTCCGCTCGTTGATAAATAGAACAAAATTTCGGCCTTTACGACTTTCGCGACAGTCCGTCGTTAATAACCCCGGCCGAACTGTAATGAGAAATGGATGTGTTTCGGAATATTTTCGAAAAGTTTCCCCGTTATTCTCCGGAATACAAAATATCGCGTGCGCACCGTTGAACCGTACCACCGTTCCACCGTTGCACCGTTGCATCGGCCTTTATCGCTGACCGCCGGTCATTTTCGCGAACGTGCTCCCACCGGAAGTGAAACTCTGATTAACCGAGCATCCCTGTTCGACCGTCGAACGTTCCGTCAAATAAAACTGCGAAGAATGCACAACGCACGAATGCTCTCCGCGTTTCATTGAATATCGGTGCACCAATTTTTTTCCCCCGCTGGTAATTAATAGCCCGGTAGAAAATGTTCTGCTCCTTCTTCAAAAAAAAAACGCCGCAAATTAAGTCTCCGGATGCATCGATTTTTCCAAAGCGCGACTGTTCGTTCAAAGCCGATGGGAAAAAGAAAATTCTATTATTTTCAACATGTTCGAATGAAAAATTTGACCGCCAATTAATAGCACGGCAGTAATTATCTGCTTCTCCGAAATGGTCCTACATTAACGTCCAAAAATTGCAATTAAATGTGAAATACATTTCCAGCGTGGCTCGCTATTTCTCGCTGCATCCGCGCTTAAAGTGAACGTCTGCGCGGAGTAGCGAACACTCGGTCGCATATTTACAGGTTTATTTAATAACCGCGCACTAATATCGCGCGCCGCATATTTATTTAGTTCCGGCCCGACCCGGTCGAGGCGTTTTCGCATTATGCTCGGCGGTTCTTTATTACGACGGTCCGCATAAAAGCATCATTACGTGATTTTTCAGAATGATAAATTGTTTGCCACCGCTTGAACACACACCCTCTCCTACGACCTCCTCCAGCCACCGGTAGTCTCTCTTTCGAGCCCGTTTCGAAACGACCCTCTCCATCCCCTCGAAGTGAGTAATATCGGAGAAATAAAAATTCATTACATACTTTCCGCAAATACACAGCCTCCCCGCATTGTTGCGAAACAATGGGACCGGTCGGCTCGAGACAATGGTCGAATATAAGGGAAAGAAATGCTGGAAGAACCACCGCGGTAGGCGTATATAGTTCGAATATAATAATAATAATAATAATAATAATAATAATAATAATAATCTTCGTGGACGGATAATGCTACATCGTAACAATTTACCGCCCTCCGAAGGTATGAAATTATTTCGACGGCGGCGTGCTAAAGAGAATTGGTCACAATGGTCCGGCGAAACCATTGTGCCCACCTGCACGCTCGTATCGTAAATATGAATCCCGAAGGAACTACTATGATAATAGATGGAAGCGTGAATTACGCTGTTTCAAACATTATCGGCGGCGAGACCGCGCGACCCCTTTGCTGACCGACGACGATCCAACTTTCTCCGGACATTGGGCTTTTTCTCATGGAGAATTCCTGGTAACGAGGACACTCTGACAACCCTTTGTTCGCCCCTTATTTTCCTGTCTCAATTTGTACACATCTTGTAAAATAACGCTGTGATAAGTAGAGCGCGGATCTTTATGCAAAATAAAAATTGCGTGCACCGATTGCACGAAATAGAAAGCAAATTGAATGTTATTTCTTCCCTTAACGATTCTAATAGAGGAGTCATCGTATGTTGACAACTTCAATTTAAACAATTTTCAAACAATTTTGAATTTCATCCACTTAATTTTCCTATAAATTCATGAAGATCCGCAGTCCAACGATAAAGGTTCGAAGAATCTTCTAAATAGAATGATGGAAAACATCCCCAATTTTCAAAAATCCACATTACAAAGGCGATCAGAAATTGGACCTCGCGCGGATTGCTACCCCGTCCGCCGGCTGAACTATCACTGATCCGGTGATTCTATCATGGCAAAAGGGCATCCACGGAACCGTCGAATCCAGCCACCCCCCGAAACGGAGCACAATCACGCGAAGCACCTTCGTTTCCCCGGCTGTTTTTACCCCGTTCTTTCTCTCTCTCTCTCCCGGAGGTTGAGGGGGTTGAATAACACCGTTTTTCCGGATGTTCGCAGTCAATACTTTTTCGTCGACGACTATGCGTAGAAACGTGCGCCTCCATACGTGTCAATGGTAGGAACGGACGTCTCATCCTGTATTAACCCAGTTTCGGTAGATTTTTTTTCTCTCCTGCCCCCCATCCACCCACCCCACCAACCCCTGTTCCTTTCGTTTCGTTTCTTTTTACGAAGCTCGCGCTGGCGCTTCGAACGCGCTGCATGGCGTGGCATGGCATGGCAGGGAACGCCGATGTAGCCGGTACAGTAACGCTTGCTGCCGGATTGCAGAGTGGTAGATGTAAGGATGATATATCGACGGTATACATTAACGGTGTGTTTGTGTTTTCTATTAGGCTAATCAGGACCGTGACTGGGAATACGCCGACGGTAGATGGTGCCCGGCTAAGGAACACGCGTGTGTATTCGGTGTGTGCACGCGCACAGAGACAGAACGAGATGGCTGCGCGCGAGCATGTAGGGTACATAAAGGGAGGAATCGAGGGTGAAACGTATATATACATATATGTGTACAGGGTGTCCCGTAGCTTCGGGGAACCGATTCAGCCGTGGATTTTCCACGTGGAAATTCGCGAATGATCGCGGAAAAGCGAGCTCTGTTCGAACCTTGCTCCCTCGACTCGTTTATTCTTTAATCTCTCTGTACCCTCCGATATTCGTTCATCTTTCCGTTGAACTGCATCGATTATCATTAAATTGTTAAACTGAATTTTCCAGAATTCAAGTGCCGAGATAGCTCTTCGAAGTTACGGGACACCCTGTACGTGCGAAGGATAGTAACACAAACGGAAACGAGCCGACACGGAAGCTAACGACTAGCCCGGCGAGACTGTAAACTATATAAATTGAAGCTTTAAGGAAATAGCAAGACTGCCCGGTGGAAAGATTCAGACGAAACATGCCCGGCGCGGCGCGGTGCGACGTCCGAATGCTTGATCTTCCGGGAAGACTTTACTACCGGATATAGATTGTCCCGCTGCGATTGCGACACCTTCGCAACCCTGTCCCTTATTCTCACGAGCTTCGATACCGGCGATTTGCAACGAGAATGGACTGACGTATAGCCACGCTTACCGTAGTTCGGACCTGTCGTCAGAATAATGAGATTGACCATCGATGCAGATCAAAATTTTGCTAAGATCAACACGAAGACCCAGTTTACACCATATTATATGCACAGTTCATCGAATGAAAAGTTTCTGTATTTCTTTTCTTCATTTCATGGACATGAATTTGATATAATACCTCATAAAATACTTAAATGTTTAGTGATCGACCAGCTTATTTAATAATATAAACAATATTTTGAATAATGGTTCAAGTGCTAAAAATCAGTGTAATTGAAAACAGTGAAAACAGAAGAATGTTAAATACTAAGAAAAAACATAAATTCCTGTTTCGCTCCAGTTTGTTGCAATTCAGTTAGAAAATTTTTATTTTGCATAATGATGGTTATGTTTCGTTCGAGTACTAATGAGACGATTAGCAGGTAAAAGGCGGATCTTTGAAGGAAATAATTTGCCCACGAAAGGGTTAATTAGGAGCATACGCGCAAAGGTGCGCTGTAGCGTAGTTATCTGTAATAGGTTCAGCGAATCGAAACAGTAGCTGTTAGCGAATGCACATGACGACCACTCTGCTGGCTCTATTTCGGTGGAAGGGGATCGAATTAGAGCAACAGAACCGCCATATCAGTTGCCGTTCTGGGAGGTACTTAAAATTTCTTAAAATCAAGAAGACCAACTATCGAATGAACTATACTTTTACAATGCAATCGGGAACAAGTTTCTAGCTTCCCCCCCCCCAATACTCCCTCGTATCTGCCATTCTGGATCCCAACAAATGTCAACTATTGCTCATCGTTAGCAGAACAGAATTGCAATGCCATTTGCGTAGAATTTTTGGTCCGAATCGCCACGGGTCCGTTCCCAATTTCTCGACCGGACATCGTCAAAGAAAAACTGCCCCGCGGCCCCGATATTCCATCGACAAATATACCAGAACGTTCTCACCACCCTGTACAGGCCGCGACTCTTTACGAGCAAGGTCAGAAACGAGGCGCTACCACCGAAAGGTTCGGCTCGTAAAATCCTAGAAGGAATCGGGTCGGTTCCCAGAGAGAAAAATGAATCTGCTGGTAACTAAAGTACCGGTAGTCCATATTTCAGGCGACCGAGAAGAAACGGAGGCGTTCGAGGCGTGGCTAGAAAATTCGATCGAAAAAATCATGTGTTTATTACTAAAACCGGTAGAAACCGGAAGATTTCAATGCGTACTTTGCACCCTGAATAGTTAAAAGCGATGCTAGTCTACCAACAAGAGAAACTCGAATTCCGTTCGGGTTCTCGTTGGTGCGGTTCGTGAAACAGTTTCCGCGGATTCATAACAAGCCGCGGAAGTTTCCGAAGGCAGTATCGAAGGAACGGATAAAGGGCTGTTCCCGGGGTCCGAGGTCAGGGATCGTGTATTTTGACGCGATTATGTCCAAGCGCTCGAATAATCGAGTTTACAAACTGCCGCGACTTTACTTTCCCGGGATGATATTGAGTTTCGGGCATACGGCGTGCCGTCGGGATTCAACCCCTTGCGTGGGAAGGGGGTTGCACCGACGGAAGGGAGGGTGACGAGGAGGGGCTGTAAGTAGGGCGGCAACCTTCCCTTTGAGACCGGCGTTGATTCGATCGTCGGTCCTAAAATCCCGGCAGACATCGCCGGAAAGTGTATTACCGATATATATCACCGTACTTAATACTTTCGCGCACCGCTCGACGACCGGCCCGAGTTATAAAGTTACAAATTCCCTTCGGTAGCGCACCAGTCGAAGGGAATGCCTGTGCTTTTCGTCCAAGCCCCTCGCGGCACCCCTGGGAAACGACGTACCGAGACGTAAGACCGAATTCTTTCAACTAATTCATTTTTCACGCCGCCAGCTGATACGTCATACGCCCGAGAAAGTGTTCTCGCGTGGACAGCGGATGTTTGCGAATTAATTTCGAGAATATGGTCGGAATTGGCGAGCGGAAAATTTTACAGGTGTGTTTCAGCGTGTCTCGAGTAACAGCACAATTTTTTACAAGACGCTCCATTTTCGTTTGCTGTTGCAAAATTTAGTTCGAAAAAGCAGCGCGATCGTGGATCTCGGAGATAACGCACACGTTTCACGTGATCTCCGCAAGTCAGAGTTGCAAAGGACATAAAACGAGGACAACCGGCCTACACAAAGACACTCGCCACAATATCGCGTCAGCAACAATCAGCCGCGGGCTAGAAAAAAAAACAACCCCCCCGGTAATATTACCTCACGGATTGCGAATGCGTTAATCCTTCTTTTCATACGGCGAGCAGACGATAAGCGATAAAAAGAATGCCCTCGCGTTCCCCCAATATCCAACGGCCCATTTTTTCCCACCCACTCCTCAGACTCGAAAAAAAGAACAGAGCTGAAATTGATCCAAACATTTTCACGATTATACTCGTTTAAAGTCGAATTCGAAATAAATTCGGCAACTTCATTGCAAAATATAAGGCACGGTTGCGAGGTCACTGTGATTTCACCAGTTCACTGTTGTATTGTAGAAGAGAAAATGTTTCCGGTATCTTAATCGTTTCCAATAGACTATCTCTGTTTTTCGCGCAACGTTAACGGCTACGCTAAAACAGTCGAGGATCCAACGAGCACGCGATAATGTCTGAAGTTACCATTTAACGGCATTGTAAACGCAACTTGCTTCGAGGGAGAGTCAATGGCGCAACATTCCCGTGCAATCGCGAGTTATCGACCCCTCCCCCACCCCCTACCCACCGTATAATCTCATCGCGGAATTCGCAAATCCGATAAACGCGGTGACCGCGGGAACATAATTGAACGCGGGGTAAACTTAGAAACACGATCGACCCCGAAGTGCTTCCTCTTACAGCTCGGCTCGTTACACCTTCTCACTCCCCAGAGAAATATCTTTCTCCCCCTCTTTCGCCGTGCCGCGCCGTAGACGTTTCCGCGAAATTTCCATGGAATCCGAAACTCGTAATGCCCCGTAACACACGGTGCTTTTCGAACCAGCCACGAACTCGCCTAACTGCCGACAAGAAAAGCCCCGTGACGAATCTTCGCGCTGCAAGAACGACACGGCCGGCCCACCGTGACGCGTCAACTGGAAATTCCAGCTCTCGTTCGCTGAAACAGCGATTCTGTTCACGCCGATTTCCAGCGTGTACGTCGCAGCAAAAATTGATCTAATAAACTTATTAACCCGGCTACGCTTTAAAAAGAAGTCACTTAATAAGTTGTTTTGGGTCCATTTGAATCCATATTTATTTATTTAATGTTTAGCTATAAAATGTTTTTAAATGTTTTATTTATCTGTTATTATTAACGTAAATTACATACTAATTAAAAATTACATTCGTAAACGTACATTACATACGTAATTAAATTAACTTATTCGGAGTCTCTTGTGCAATCAATGCAAAGTGAGGCTCTGTGCTCTTCACAAATTAATTTCGAACAGTTGGTACAATATACATCGTATTTGTGATCTTTTTTATTGGTCTCGCTGCAAAAAGTACACCGCCCTCTGACCCTTTTTGATGGTTGTGCTCTATCTTCAGTTCTTGTTCGTCGCTTGTTATGGTCACGAATGTGGTGACCGTAATAAAAACACATCCAAATGGACTCCTAACGCCATACGTATAACAATTTCTATTACAAGTATTTCAAAAAAGGATTTTAAATATTTTTTTTAAGTGGAAGAAAGATTTTAATAAATTATTCTCCGCCAAGAAATTTCAGACTCGTCGGCCATTCCGTTTGGAAGTTACAAGCGCGCAAAGAATGCTTCGGGTCCAAATGGACCCAATAAGCGTAGCCGGGTTAAAGGAGAAATTTTGTAGGCGCCGGTCACCGGTGACCGCCACGGTGTTCAACGTGCTGAATACCGCTGTTCAACCGAGGAGTCTCGTTCGTTATCTAAAACTCGACGCAGGTAATTTATCGCGCCGACTCGTGAGCCTCGACTCGCGTTTCAATTCCGTATCCCGTACGCCTAATTTGCTCGATTTAGCATACGGCGCGGCGGCGCGGTGTGCGGCGGTATCGGAACGCGTCGCGTTTAGACAAGCTTGTAGATGCAATCGCGGGCCATCTATTCAAATTAGACCGCGGATACAAATCGGATTAAAAGCCGGAGACTCAAGTGAGCTCTGATATCGCGACCCGTGACAAAGTGATCTTCCCATGGCTCGTCGGTCGACCGGCTAATTCGTTAATTAGCAAGCCCGTTGAATCGCGCTATCGAATGAGCACGGTGACGAACGCAGCGCGACGATGCGCATATAGAAATTCGTTTACTCGGTTCTAAAGTAGGAGAACGCGACCGCCTCTCTCGACACCTGCTTCGTTTTGTTCGTAAAAATGATTATGCGTTATCCAATTATGCATGCAAATCCGTTATCGCGCGAGGATCTCGGCCCGGCTGCGAACCGGTTCTCTCGTTCGTTCAATGGGATCCTGCTTAAATCTCGGCCGGAGAGAGACCGTTTTCGTAAATTATAAATTACCGGCGAATCGATAACGCCTCTCATTACGCCGTGTTTTCATTTAGCCGTTGCCCGGCTACGCGTTCGGTGCGTGCTATCACGACACGCGTTGGATAATCGCGCATCTTCGACGGAATCGAAGCCTGAATTTTTTATGGCCGATCGCCACCACGATCGCGCAACGTCGTTGCAAAGAATGTTGCTTAATAGAATTAACAATTGAACCGCGGCAGCGGCTGGTGTGCCCACGCGGCGCGTCACGGAATTTGCGGGCAGAGTCCGCGCTCCGCTCTTGAATACTTCATGTCGTTATCTGCGACTCGCCGCGCGCCGATAAGTTGCGGGCTGAAAGTGACACAATGGTTGAAAAGTCACGTAGAGAATCGAGAAAAATGTAATTATGTTTTTTCTTTTTGCTGTGAAAGGTCTATCAGCAAAAAAATGCATCGCTTTGCGAACACGTGTAATTACGCGATTGAAAAAGAATAATCTTTTTGTTCGAAATGTTGCAACAATCGTTTCCCTCGCGAGCTCCACAGTTGCAAACACCAATGAGCATTAAACGCGCCATTTGCAGCGTCGCAGAAGCACCGCTGCTCGCTCGGTCAGTAAGTGATTAAAGTTATAAAATTGTAATTTACTGAATTCAACTGGCGCAATGGCGACTAATGAGCGTAATATCGTCGTCGAAAACGGAACAGCGAGTTTTCGCTACTTGAAAAAAAAATCCCGCATATGCCGGCCGGAATTACATAATCCCAAGAACTCTCCTCTGGGAATCTAAAAACACGTTCCCTTTAACAGATTAAAAGAAATGTAGATATTTTTCACCGAGCTCCTGTCTCGTACGATTAATGCATAAAATTTTTATTTCGCAGAAAGACTGCATTCGTTGCACTTCCCGCAGCGTGCCCGTAAGTCGCAAGTCCGTTACTGTTTATATACATACGGCCACCCGTGGAACGCCCTAATTCGCCGATAGAGGCGAGCTCGTAGCGTCTCTCGTTTAATTATTCGCTAAATGGCGGAATTATTAACATCTGGCCGTGTATTATGGTGTTCGGAGGAAACAGCACGCACGGCAACGGAGGTTCGTTAGGTCGGAACCGCTATTTAAATTGTCCAACGAACACGTTTCGACTCGAAAACGACTCGATGTCTTCACTCGACGGAAACCCCGCCGATTCGGACCGCGAGACATCGTTATAATAAAAACACGGCGACAGTAATTAAACGGGGGCTGTAAATTCTTCAGAAATACGCTATATACTAACGAGCGTCACGACCCCGAGATCAGCCCGGTCTCCCATTGTAAACCGTTGTAAACCTGAAAAACAGCCGGCGTCTCATTAAACCCTCCTCGAAGGCGCCGCTATTCCCGCGAGTCACTATTAATGAACGAGCCTGTACGACGAAATATTCCCATTGAACAGGTGATATTCAAACGACGATATCGATCTCGGCCAACGTCAAATTGTTACTGGTTAGCGCTGACTGCAATTGAATCGCTTTCCCGGGAATTCGTTAACAAATTGTTGGAAACCGGTGTTTGATTCAAACGCTGCTGGTTTTTAATATACTGATGAAAGTAATCAGGAAATTTGGATGGTAGATGCGTTATTAATAAAATGGAAAATTTATGAAATCTTTTGGAAAATTGAACGAGTTGCGTGCTTTATTTAACAGAATTGCCGAACGAGATCAGACGAACTCATTCCTTTTCGTTATACCTATTGAAATCGTGAAGATATTTTTTTGGAAAAATTGTTAAATAAAATCGTTCACTTGTGCAGATGTTAATGACGATATATTATTCTTGCAATTTTTCTAAAGTATTCATGATGAGTTGCTCCAACTCCACTAGTTCTACTGTGAAATAGCGCAATGGGTGTTCCCTGTAGAATTGTGTTCGGAAAAGTTAGGTGTACCAACTTCCCCAATTAGTACCGATAATTTTACATAGTTTAAGGCTAATCTCTGCCAGATGCTTCGTACTTTCAATAGATCCTAATTCCAATACGTTAATTGGTCTCTCAAAACTGACCCCTCTATTGTTTCGTGCATACGCAAAAGTGAACGAGGATCAGAGACTGAAATCTACTGATGGTGCTCATGAAGAATTTCGTTATAATAATTTTTCTAACATTTACAATAATAAAAGAACTCCCCAAGCAAAGATCAAATCCGCGCGAAACGAAAAAACTAAACTCTCGCGGTTTTTCGCAGACAGCTTTTCGTTAGCAAAGAGAAGTTAACGCGCGGCCATTGGTCCGAGTGAATCCGAAGCCATTAACAGCTGTCCACGCGTATGGCGTCTCGTCTCTCTTTTCACGCCGTCTTGAATCCGAAATGAGCCATGACGGTCTCAACGTGGCGGCGTGATTCGCGTTGAATGGAATGTTAACGACACGAGAAACGAACGAACGAACGCGACGTCGTTGCTCGCGCGTTTACCCGGCTGAATGAAATTAATGTTTTCCCCCTTAGCTTCGGCCATCTTGCGTCCTCTCATTTTTAGTGGCGCAGCTGCATCGAAATGCGCGCGGCTGACGCGCGAGATTCGTCGATCGACGGGGAAATTTATTCGGCCAATAAATAACCGTGATTAATTCTGATCACGTAAGCCGACCTCCGATGCCCCCAACCCCTCCCCCTCAACCCCTAACCGCCGACACACCCCCGTTCCTCCTCAGTTTCTCAGTTTACCCCTGAAGACCGTAGATATCCTTACAAGCCCCCGTCCCGGTAATCACCCCCCCTGTTCTCTCCCGGTTTTGTTTACAGTCGTATCATTTTTTAGCTTGGGCAAATATTTTGTTACCATCGATTTTCTGCTCACCGTTTAATCCTCTCGCCGTTTTCTTGCCCCGGCGTGGGTTCTTGCAGCTAATTATTGTTGGATGGATCCGGTGTTTGCCCGAACCGAACCGGCAAAAACTGTTTGGTCGTGTAAACTAGCGTATCCGCCGCGGCCCCGAGAATCATTCGCACGAAAAATGTTTTTCAACCGCCGCTGAAGAAGTAGATTGAAGTGGTCCCGTGCTTATTTGCGCACCACCGCACCGGTCGACCGTGTTATTATCATTGTTTGCAAATTGCCGCCGCCGCGCCGCGCGAAATTAAAATGCAACGCGATCGATCATCGTTGCCGGTTCAAGCGAGTCTCGACACATTTTTGTCAGCAGGAAATGTTCTGGTCTGCTTTGCAAATGTTCAACGCGATTTATTTTTTCCATTGTCTTTGTGTTATTATTACAGTGTTTCGTAAAATTGTCGTGTGCGTGTAACAGAGGCGTCTGGGCGGATAATAATTTATTCGCAAAAAAACCGGGAAGCCGGCCCCCATTCATGGAACATTCAAAGTTTATCCCGTTTTCATTGGTAATGTATGCACATTGCATGTCTTGTACAAGTTCCAAGTTATGCGGAACGCTCATTCTCCGGCCTCGTTTGCCGTGTCAGACACCGGGCGGACATAAATTCTACTTATATCGGTGGATTCGTTGAATTTCATCTCGAGAAGATTTAAACTTCAGGTGGCCCGGCACCGAGCACAGAGAGATCCCCGCGAAAGTGTTTTTGCTACAAGTCGCCGAGTTCGCCGAGAATCGCGGCGATCTTATCGTTCCCCCCGTCGTCCGAGACCAGCGCGAGTAGTCTGGCATGTGTAATCTGTTACTACTTCCATAATCGCGAGCTTACTTACGCTCCCATCTGCGTTATCCACATTGCGACAGAATATTTTCCCTCCCCTTTCCGTTTCGTCCTGCTCCGAACGAAACGCCGCGCTGATAAAAACCGGAACAGTTGTACAACGCTAAACGCGCCGGGCATAAAACTATTTGATCGCTTCGCGTCGTTTATGCGGGAAGAACCTGGAAATTTTCTGCACACCGGTTCGCGAACTCTTGCGTTGTTTTGTCGCGACGAAAAATTGAACGCGGCTTTAGGAAAGCCGTTCGTTTCACTTTGGGCTCGCGGGAGTGAGAGAATAAATAATCGATGCGACATAAAAATTGCAGTTTCTGCAAACGGTGCAAAAACAATTCCCCAGCGAGGCAATTTCACAAAAAATTATTGAAACACAGGCGATTCCAATTTTAAATCAAATAAAATTGATATGGGGTGGCTCTGCGCGAAAAAGCGAGCCGAAAGTACACACAAATTTTTTCAAGCTCTCAAGCAAATCGAGTTTCGAAAATTCGTAAAGTAGGCTCGCATTAGTCTACGCGTACAAGCAGTAGAAAGCTTGCCCTCCGCATTTTCAATTTCGTTTTTTCTTTTCGAAAATGAACCTCTCGCCGCGAAAAATTTTCAGCTAATCTTTTCCTGCGGAATCGTCGCTGTATTTATTAACGCGAATGGATCCTGCAAGACTCGAATCTGCTTTTAATTGAATGTATCGTTCTGTGCCCGATTCACGGCGATGCCGAAAAAATAGTCGACATTACAAAAGGATGCATAATTAAACTCGCAACTTTTTCGTTCTCAGAAATGGAAAACCACGGTAAGACGATAGCATAAAAACACAGAATAAAATGTTCTCGTACGAGACCCCGTTGTCGGGAAAATCGAGTTTGAAGATTGGCAAAGCACGCCTGCATTAGTACACACAATAAGTAGAAAATGTACGCCATAAGCAGACGCGTTTGCCACAATCTACTCGACAGCGTCCGCGTGCTAGGTGTACCTTTCGTGCATTTTCAAACTCGTTTTTCCGTGAAACGAAACCCGCCACAGCGAAAACAAAAAAAACGCTGCTTCACATTTTCGACTCATTTTTTCCTGTTGCACCAGCCCTGTTCGATTATATCCCGAATGAACCGCTGCGCATCTCTATCGCGTAGAAACCTTATCCTACACAACGTCGGGAAACAACTTATGAAATGAATTATCATAAACGTTAAACAAAAAAAAAAAACATGCATCCATATAAATTCTGACAAAGAACATGAAGAATCGTCTCGCCTTAGAGAAAAGTACGTTCAAAATCTGTAAAAAAAAAAGAAAGTTGCATATCGAAGAAACGTCTATCCATCGCATCATCAGAAAATCACGAGAAGTATCCTTCTCTCGCAACCGTTGAGTGGCGTGAAAACTTCCCCCGTGCCGTTACACGGTAAGGAGGCTTTGGGATTCGCAATGGCAATCACAATGAATGGGTCAAGGTAACGTGTTTTAATCGACAGACAGACGGCCGTGGTATTCAGAAGGGGAAGACCGTTGCTCGATCATTAGACAGCCGGCGCAGCGTGGCGCAGCGGATCGCGAGCCACGATCAGGACAATTTACTTAATCGCCGTGAAAAGCGGTTAACGATGAGCGTAGAAGCAGAGCCCGGGGTTCGTGGGCGCGGGTACCGGGGGTGTAACCCTCATCTCCCCCCGCCCCATATCGTCGACCAGTGGGATGCCGCCCTTTCGGGCTCGCGTTATTCATCAAAAGCCTCGCATCGCTCCGCTTCCATTTACCCATGATCCAGACTCTGTTCCTTCGTTCGCTGCTTTACGTATTTCGGTCTGTATGCCCGTTGCGCTGGTAACGCCGCCGTGGATAATGCCCGCTAAAGTAATAATGCTGATGCATGCTAATGGAGAGCGTGATAGTAACGATGGGAAACTGGAAAAGTACTGCGTCATACGTACACGTATGTATAGCCGTGCGCGAGCCGAAATTGATTCGCGAACCACCTGAAACTTTGCATTCACGCGAACGCATTTCGTTTCCTCCTATTATTTCCACTATTGGCTCTCTCTCTCTCTCTCTTTCACATTCTCCGCGACTATTTAACTCTTTAGCCTCTGTCAATTATTTCCCCCCCACGCGATCATGCGATGCGAATAATAAGCTAAGTGGATTGTATAATAACTACAGATTCGACGGGGAATTGTTGATACTGGCTATTTCGTATGTGGAGTAATTGTTGTGCGAATTGATTCAGAACTGGCACGCAACTCTCTAACCTGTTAATTGCGGTGTTGAAATTTCTCTTTATCGTCAGGAAAAATTTGAAAACACTGCGAGCTGTCTATTTAATTCATATTGTAAAGCGAAATTGACCCATCGACGGTCTGAAGAGCTTTAACAAAAGAAAAGAAAAAATTGAAAACCAGTCCAGTTCTCTATCTTGCGACCGGAACAGTTTCCCTCCGGTACAAAATCTCGCGAAAAAAAGTGAAAAAATCTCGCAGGGGGTTTGTCAGGCGATCCACGAGATGAGACGAGAATCCGGAGCAGATTGCAATAAATTTGGCCGCATCATCGAGGAAGTTGCTAGAGGGGAGAAGGGTCGAAAAAGGGTGTTAGGCGGATCCGAGTTTACGAACAACCCTCGAGCAATCCCGGGCGTATACTGCTCGCGGACAAGGTATAGTGAACTCGTAAAATTTTTTTTTGCGACCGCGGAGACCTCTTTCACACCTGGGTACGACCTTCTTCACAAATATTTGATTCGGGAAGGTCCCGGTGCTTGGGCGAGAGCGTGAGAGAGAGAGAGAGAGAGAAAGAGCCAAGGCTGAAATTTCGGTTTTATTAGTTTCGGTATGAAAACCAGTGTCCCTAAAACGGGATGTCGTGTACGAAACGGGACCGGTGAGTCTTTTGCGGACGTAGTGCGAGTCCCTGTTCCATTTCACCCTCTCTGTGCTTTTCAGCATAAATAACCACATGGTTTCCCCCGGGAGAAGTCATGATTCTCGAAAACCTTTATCCCTTTTATTTCCATGCTGGTGTTCGTCAACATTTCGAGAGAGAAAAAGTCTGGCGCGCGTGACATAAAAGATTTTTATAGCGTTTTGTGCCCGCTCGGCCAGTGTCAGTACCAGCTTCGAAATTTCGAAACGATTTTTCCTACTGGTCTGGGAAACAATCGCTCGCGCCGGTCACCGCGGTTTTTTTTCGAGAAAATCTAGACGGCGGAGAAACGTATGGCTCCCAGCGGTGCGATTTCGGCGGTCAGGTCTTTTATTTTTTGTCCGGGACGCATCGACTAATTTGACAAGTAAACGGTCCTGGTGGCGCCGCGCCGACTTATCGAACCACCTGTAATTTACCAAGGTGCCACGCGCGACGGAGCCAGTTGAATAAGGCGCGGGGCTCGTGGTGTCTCGCGTCCGCACGGGAAACTTCCATTTGATTCTTTCCCCCGGGCGGCGAACGCTTGCGAGAGCCGCGCTCTCGAGACACCGCCGAGGAGATAAAATTGATTGCTTCCCGACGCGATTCCAGGTATTTGTGAGACGAGGTAACCTCCCGGAGACGATTGCGCAGGTGGCATGACGTGATTCGCGACAGTTTCGCCGGCGAACCCGAGTGCGCCGGAAATCTTTGTCATCCTGATGCGCGGGCAAGTCGGAAAATTAATCTCTCGCGCTTCCGTCTTCTTCCCGATTTCGCTCGACTGATAAATCGCTTTTTCATTGTTGGATCGTTATCTAGTTTTTAACCGTTTACTCTACGATCACTCGATGACGGAGAAAACTAACTGTAATTGTGTATTTTCATTTTTGGTAGTAATCCCTCCGAAGACTTTTCAGCCACCGGAACAAAGGGTTGCAGTATTTACAGAGGAGTTAAGTAATTCCCGCAAGATTAAACGCGAGAGACGTGTCCGCGAAAGTATGTTTTTTGCGCTCGTGAAAGCGAAACAAAAGAAAGTCATTAAAGTTAAAGGGAACAATCGTAAAGGAATGGGAAAGGAAACATTAACTTCAGGTTTCCGTCGTTTTCTCGTTAAAAGCGCGCGGGAACACATTAACGTCGTTCAAGGAGCTAAAGTTCGCGACAACAGAACGACCGTTCGCAGGCTGCCGTGGGCTGTCGCGGACACGTTGCGTCGCGACTGTCAGAAGTATTCGCCAACCATAACTTTCCGCATAGCGCGACGTCCGGCGGCCGACGTGCGATGGTGGCGTCGCCTGTCCGACTTTCGTTCGAATTCGATTATCAACGGAGCCACTTAATGATAAGTTGATTAGCGAGCATCCGAAAGAATCCTGTCGCGAAGTATTTCCCAATGTAGAGCACCACTGGGGTAAAAAAAACCTGTAAATATTAGTCGAAAATAGGAGACCATTTCTAAAACCACTTTTTAACCATCAGATTAGACGTGTATGTACACTATTGTAAAATTGTTAGGCGATTTGCGAATGTCGAGGGTGTAGTTTAGAAAATATCGAATGGCACAATACGATTTCCTAGTCCGCGTTTTTTCCATTTATTTTATATATTCTACGTTCTCTCCTCCACTCGCGGGACTGTCATCCCTTTCTTCAACGATGGTTGAACGCCGCCGGCTGAAATCGCGGCGAAATTTATATCCGTTATAAATATCGATGATTAATCGTGACCATGAATGCACCCTGCGGATTCGAGTGGCGTGGCCGTCTGACCTATCTCGCTGCAACCAAAAGAACAGCAGAAAGGGATTACGAACGTGCAATCGGCGCTGCGAATCCGTGCGCGACGAATTTTATTATTTTTTCCTCGGGAATGAATCCGTTGTTGTTTTTAAACCATCGATTAAAAATAATCGAAATCCCATCGATGTTTAGTTGAACGAAAATTTCGCCGCGATAACGCCGGTGCATTTCCTCATAAATTTAATCGAATCTGCTTTGTTGTCTAAAACCGCGGATTAAATACAGATTTATTTCTTCTCTTTCAGTCATTTCGACGAGTCAACAGAAATCTGACAGCGTTGACCACCGGTTCTCCTGTTGCGTTATAAATATTTCATAAAATCCACAGTTTATTAATGACATACATATTCAGCGGGCTGTGCTTAAAATCTCCATCGCCAGATCAAAGGTTTTAAAAATTAAATTACCGTATCCTATTTCGTCTCGCGCGTTAAACAAACTTCGCGAGATATAGAGTACCCGGTAAACGAAATAAATCCTTAAATCTGAAGCTTATACATTTCAAAATGAGATTAAAAATACCAAAGCTGGTTTCGCCACGCCATTGAACCGTCCACTGCATAATTAGACCAACCCGAGAATAGAATTCTTCGAGAGCAACCGATTAAACTCCGATCGGAGATCAAATTCAAGAATCGTGCAATTTTTCGCCAAGACATTCACGCGGATAACGAGCATCGTTATTAATCCTTCCGCGTAAAGTATCGGCGACGCGCACGCAACGATTGAATACATAAATAATTGAATATTCAACAATCGGTCGCTGTTATAAAAATCGACGCGGGTTGTTCTGGCCCGGGGAGCAGCGGCACGACGTACGAAGGGATAAGCCGTTGCAAGATTTATATCGAGCCGTTAACAATTTAATATGTAGGAATTTCGGGGGAAAAACCTAGCCGTAGCACAATCCATACATTCTCTCGTCGCTAATTTATTCCCCGGGCGAGTATAAAACTCGACGCGCGTTTTATAACGTGTAAATTGTTTTACGATCGGCACGGCTGTATTTCAACCCGTAGCGGGGGGGGGAGGGGGAAGGGGGGGGGGGGTAATTCGGCCCCGATACGGCGATGAAGGCCTTTGTTAATGAAACCGACATCTTGATTAGTTATTTCGGCCTATCCGCTGATCGGACGCGGAATTTATCGGCCCCCGGCCGACAGATAAATCACATTCAGGCGTTCTCTGAAAATCGCGGCGCCCCATTACGTTACAGAATTTATCTTGCATCGGTATTTACATTTAATAAGGAAATTTAGTGCCGCCTCTCCTACGCCCGGCACGGGATTTAATGAAATATAACACGACCGATCGAGCGCGTCTCGCGAAATTAATGCCATCCGTTTCTCAAATTCGCGAACCGTTGCTTTTCTTCTCTCCTCTTCCGTGTCGATCACACGAATCACAACTTTAAACTTTGAATTTTTTTTTTCATTAGTCCAGTATCAACGGATTCGTTATTTTCACGCGATAGCAATGAAGAAAGTGTCCACGTACATTTGAGCGGCAGCGTACACATCGCCGTGTGTCTCTCCACAGGTTTTCCTCCCTCGGTTCTTTTCTCTCCTCTTCTCGCGCGCGCGTTGAACCTCTCGTTTTTCCACGTTTTGTTCCCACCGACTCTCTTTTTACTTGTTTCCCACTCCCCTCTCGTCTCTATTCGTTTCTCTCTCCTTCTCGACACCAGCGACCCGGCCACTTTCTGAAATACGATCCTCCACGGCTGTATTATACTTGTACTTATTGCGAACGTGGAAACGTTACTTGTTTCAGATTGCTTCACTTGAACTTTTAGTGGCCGCCGCGTCGATTTATAATCGCGAACGTGATATAGCGACCGGAGCTATAGAATCCGTCCGGAGGGATAGGGGAGGGCGCGATGTAACGGGTGAGTTGGAATCGAGGACCTAGAATTTGTTGGGGATACCGGTCCGAGGCTCATTTATGAGGATGCTTCGGTGAATCTGAATCGCGCAACCGTCTTTCCGGGGCGCAGTAGTTTTTCGGCGAGCTATCGCGTCCCTCTCTGTTTCTACGCCAAGCGGAGATCGTAAAAATTCTGTATTTAGACTGCAGATACCTTATGACTTTTTTTTTTATTAAGTTAGCATGAACTATCAGGTCATTAGCGACCACTGAGGAGCTGATGAAATGTATAGCAATGGATTACGTATGTGTATAGCGTAGTATGAAAGGCTTAATTGATTTTTTTTTTTATTAAAATCGCATTAATATCTAGACACATGTTTGTATTCACGTTTCTCGTTTGTTACTCGATTGAGAATAATCTAGTGTACTAAAGAGTAGACAGCGGATTTATGCATTTATGACCAGAACAAGTAGGCGTAATTTAAAATAGTAAAGACATAAGAAAAATTTAACTATACTATTATATTTACAAGAAAAAAAAAATTTCACTCCAAATTGCTGCAATTCACGTAGACAATTTTGTATTTTGGGCGAAGATCCGCTGCCTGCTAATAATGGAAAAATAACAACAGACCGCACACGTTTTGGGCGGGTGTGTATAACCGGAGGACTCGCCTCGATGCCCCGATAGACGCGCGCCTCGGTGCGGCGCAGCGCGATGCGGCGCGGCGCGACGGTACTCGGCCGTGTTCCGCTCGGCACGAGAGAGCATTAATTTCGTTTCAACTCGTTGAACGCTCAGAATCCCTAACGAACGACGCGCTTTTTTCGAGGACCGCGAACGCGTGGTCTTTCACATACCACTTGCCGCGAAAAGCTTCGTACCGTCGTCGTCGTCGTCGTCGTCGTCGTCGTCGTGCTGGCTTCCAATGCTGTGTGTCCGTGTCTTCGCCGCGACGTGGAACAAAAAGCCACAGAAGCGTTTCTCCCTCTCGCTCTCCCACTCCCTCTCTCTCTTTCGCTTTCTACCGGGTCCTGACACAAGTGCACACGCACCTGTACGTGCACAGCCGACGAAGACGCGTCCCGGGACAAGTGGGAATAAAAAGATCGCAATTAACGAGCACGAGAGTCTGCGGCTTCGAGGCTGACATTCGTGCGCCAGCCTGAAATCTATAGCGCGTACGGGTTCCATTGAATGCCAGACACGGATAAAACGGTTCGCGGAGCTCGTTCGCGCGACACCGTGGAACAACCTCGAACACAGAGGGTGGGGGAGGGGGAGGGGGACACACAGCCGGGCGTACCAGCTATACCTGTTATAATGCCGTTACTAAGGCCACGCTAATGCGCCAGTCGAGGGCCCGACGCGTTTTCATCCCCTAAGAGAGAACGCGTACTCGCGATCGGAGGATAGTCTGCGTACGCACAGGATATATATATATGTGGTGTACTCGGCGTCACCCTAAGGGCGCAATTTATTATACCAGAGATGAAGCTGCGAGGGCTTCCCGCGATTGGTCCCTTTAACCCCCAGCGAGTCGATCCCCTGTGCGATTTTTCGGGTGGTTTCGGGAGTTGCGTGGAGGTGCTTGCTTTATGGTTTGTTTCGGAGGAGCGCTAACGCCGAAGAAGCCGCGAGGGATGGATCGAGGGTGGTGTATGCTGGGCCCGAGTACGTATTTTTGTGTAGACTGGACTTGAAGTCATTCTCTTGTTATTTCTCTGAATAATTTTTTCTAATTTTTTTGTTTAATGTAACGCGAGCAAATATAGAAGCACGAAATTGGCTAATTCGTAGC
The DNA here is from genome assembly GCA_028454225.1 of Lasioglossum leucozonium. NCBI lineage: Eukaryota > Metazoa > Arthropoda > Insecta > Hymenoptera > Halictidae > Lasioglossum > Lasioglossum leucozonium. The sequence continues at coordinate 11,212,613 of CM052209.1, read as the reverse complement.
GACGGCGCTGTTCGGAAAATGAATGGACCAGGAAATACGGAATCGCCAGCCGGGTGCAAATCTCATCGGCAATCGCTGGTGACAAGACAAACAAGCTCCCGTCGGAAATCGGTCGAAGTCCCATCATCGCGGTAAAAGAATTTTCTTGTCTGCGCGCGGCCGACCCTGTGTTTTAGAGATCTCTCTGAAAAAGTTTTATCGGCCGGTACAACACCGTTGGGGCCCCTGGGTGTTCGTGCACGGCGAATGGCAACGACGCGGCTCGGCGCGGCGTTCATACCAGTGGATACTAAATTACAGTGTACACCGGACGCGTGTGCAGAGCGTGCGCGCGAGTGCTCATCGAGTAACATTTTCCCGGGAGTGCATTTACAACGGATATTACATCGAACCGGCAGAAAAACGGCCGCGGCTACAACGCGAGATTAAAAGCTATCGCTCGTCAGTGTCGATGAACTCATTTTTCCAGACGCGGTCCACAACGGGCTCTAGCCCGAATAAATATTTGAATCGCCCGGCCCGGCCCGGCCCGGCATGTGCACCCGCCGCGCTTCAACTGCGACCGCACGCAAATGCAACGCAACTGCGATGCAACTGTTCCATTTGAGCAATGCTCGTCGACGTCCGATCCCTTCGACCGGAATCGGATTTTCGTAGATCGCGGAGCGTGCACTTCTCTTCTTTCATTTATTTATCCGAACGCCACCGCGTGCAGCAGGTACACGCGAAAGTTCGATCTCTTCGACCGGAGCCAGAACGATTTTCGGTCTCTGCAGATCACGATGGACGTTGTTCTTCGTTTTGTATGTTGCTACGTCCCGACGCGACGCGGCGCTCCGATAATTCATACCGCGTTGCGTCGAATCTTTCTTTTTTTTTGTTTGTTTTTATTTATCCGCGTTCGCTCTCGGCAACGGCCAGCCGGCCGGTGCGCCAAGCAATACCGCGAGAGGCTCGATCGATTTCGTTACGTGTTCCCGATTCCGCCCCCTTTGTAAAACATGTTTTTAATTTCGACTCGGACCGGCTACTTTTTGAATGGGTTCGATACTTCCAAAACCCCTCCCCTTGATTTCCTATTACACTCGCGCGTTTCCGGAAATACCGACGTTGCCGCACGCGTCTAATGAAACGCAGCGTGCAACCGAAGCCGTGTTACGCGGAGATTGACATTAAAAATCAAATAGTTGGAATAAATAAAACCGCGCGCTACCCGTATAACTTTACCATCGCAGGTTTTCCCCCGTGGAAAATCGAACGCTAGCTGCGATTTTTACCGACTTCCCTGCGCCGAGACATTTTTTGTAGAGGAACTCATCGAGACGTCGCTCTGTGCAGTTTGAAAAAGTTTTGCAAACAATTGCTCACGGTTTGAGGTTACCCGGAAAAAAATTTGTTCCAACTGTGCAATTAGCTCGGTACGATCGAATTGTTTTCATTTTAGCTCCTCGATGAAATCGAACAAGTGAATTCTCCCTTATCAGAGTAAATAATATAAGAAACGACGCTCTAGGGATTGAATAAAATGTTCTTGCCATTATCCAGAATTTTCACATAATTTCCGCAGCAAATACAAGGTGGAAAAAGTTCGTCGTGCCAGGGGATCTGCGAGTAAATCGAGAATCACCGAGTTAAGTAAAGCGACGCGTTTGCATACCTTTAATTCTTGAACCACGCCAATTATCTTAAAAAAGTGTAACGGAGCCTCGAAGGCGTACCAAAGCGGAAAGCCGCAAGACCTTCTCCTCTCCCTTCTGTCTGAATAATAAAACAGAGGGGAAAACTGCATTGATATTCTCCTTGTTGGACAAACAACGATGGTCCCTCGATTAAACATTAAAAGCTCGGTTGTTTAGTTGCTGTCAAGCGCGTAGCATTGACGAGGTAATAACGGGCGAGCTCACGGATTCGCAAAACAAAGGGAATAACATCTGGAATCGAGGATAATCGGGTAGGGGCGGCGGGGTTTAGCGATCGTCTTAATAAAAGAGTATCGCGAGCATTATCATCCTGCTCGGTCTGGGGATAAGCGATTTCTTCGAGGACAATCGTGGGGGAATAACGGCGAACGCGGAAGTGACCGTAATTGGGTGGCTGGTTGCAAGGAGTGCTTCGAAGGCTTAGCACGAGGACGGCTTTTTAATAGAAGGAGCCCGGTGGCATCCGTTTCGGGAGAGGCCCGTGTTTCCCGGCGTCGTCCATGAAAACAGGAAAGTTGTTTCTTCGGTCGCACAGCTACGTCGAGGGAGCAGCGGACGCGACCGGCGAAACTTCAAACGAACGAAACCCGGAAAATGGAGTTCGGAAATTCGATAAACGTATTCCTCGGGTTATATGGATCCAGTGAAAATATTGTTCTTTAACCACCGCCGCGTCGACACGTTCGCCGCCAGGAAGGAAGCCAGGAAGACGGAAGCGGGAGCTGAGAGAAAAAAATCGGCTCTCCGCGGCGAACAGCGTGTTTTGCTTTCATCGATCTTCGCTCACGGACCCTCGATATCAGAGAGGAATCTCGTTCGGATGCTTCCGAAATTATCGCCATCCTGTGCACAGGTTATACACTCCGTCGAAATTCACGTTATCCCTTAACACGGGATAACGTTTGCTATCCAGATAGAAGGTGACGTCCACGATCATGTAACAGAGATTGCCCTCCGTGGCGTTTTCATCGGGAGCTTCGCGAAGCAGTTTTAACCCGCTCGGTATAGTCTGTCCCATAAACAGCGGTCATAATTAACCGCTGTAACATCTAGTACTGCTTTGTGCCGGGTCGCGGCCATAAGTTAGCCGGGCGTTTGCTAACTCTGTTACGCTCTCAGTTCCCGTTGCCCCCGTGTACGTCAGGCTTTCAACGCAACGGCGCGACGGTGGCAACGGTTTTTATCGCGTTTAGAGCGGAAACGGCAACGCGGAAACGGTGTAAACACGCCAAAACAAAATCCGATATACGCAAGTAGAAAAAGCATAAACTATGGAATAGCGCGTGTGCAGGGTGGTGGTGGGGGTACGCTACTACGCTAGCACAACAGTGCCTCGTGTGTTCGCGCCGCAAGAATCAAAAGCACCTGCGTGCAAATTACGAGGTGACTGGTATATCGCGATATCAAGAGTCAGAAATACGAGCCGCCCACGTAAATTGCGCGTTTAATATGTAAACGACCCCATCGATCACAAAAATTGAGGCGCGTTAGCTTGTGCCCCTCCCCTCAGCCTCCGATAATATATATCAGATTGCCGGATATCACTTCTGCTCGAGAATGATCATTCGTTTCCCTCAGGAACTTTTTTGAACGATTATATTATAATCTTTATGACACGAGCGACGCGACGGGACGCGACGCGGCGCGGCGCGGCGTATCGCGTACGGTTATTGGCAGCGTGTAAATCAAGGGGAGAAGTCTCGATAGCCGTCACTGCGACGGCCGGGTCGCGGAATGCTCGTGTAATAAAATATGGCTTTTAATACGGCTGAACAACGTTAATATATTATTACGACCTGGCATCTGCCAGAGCTACGAACTGCTTTGTGTTCGACGGTCTACGTCAAATCGTTTGGAACTTGGCTATCTTTCATTAGCACGTTCGTAATAATCACAGGGCGGAATAAATTCGATTGCAGAGAGAATTAAATCGTCCAAAATTATAAACCGATCACTGCAAAATTCCTGAGTACTCGAAGCTCTCGGAAACCGAAATAAACCACAACCATAATCCCAAATCCTAAAGCCCCCACCCCGAGCCAAAAGCACAACCTCTCCACAAAATTACAGCTCTCTCCTCATTCCCCCCTCCGGACAAAAAGCAACCGGGCACGGAAAATTACAACTTGGCACGGTTGTTCACGCATCGAGTGGTTCGGTTACACCCCGCAACCTGCCATAATCTTGAACAAGTTATAAAAACCGTGCTCCTAAAGAACCGAAGGCTGGCGGAGGATCGTGTAATAACCGGATAGCCCGTGGACTGGAAATTTCGCGATGCTCTTTTCCGTACCCTATCCTCTATATCTTCTCGGGAGGGTTGGGGGTGGGAGGGGTTCTCGCTTGTTTCCTCGCGCATTCCCAGTTCCTTAGCGTAGCGAGACGATGTCGGGGCGAGTAGCGGGGGGGGTTCGCTTAATGCCAATCGACGCTAATAAAAGGCGACCATTAGCCGGCGCCTGAGTATCTTCTAAACGATCATCTTCTTTCGGGGCGGGATGAGCTTGGCGCAGCTTCTTAGCCCGAAACGCGGGATCTGGGGTTGCTAGCTGGGCTGGTAACTCCGTGAAGGGGTGAGAGTAGGGTGCAAAAGGGGAGGGAGGGGGCAGAACAGACAGAGAACCGAATCCACTCCGAGAGCACTTTCCATCCCGCAGCTATACACTCCTCTGACTCTGGGGTATGGAACCGGGAGGAGGGGTGAAAGAGGAGGGGAAAGAGAGAGAGAGAGAGTTAGGAGATGGGGTTGAGGGTGCATACAGTGCACACCATCGATTGGTGGATGCAGTATAGCCATTGGATAACTGAGGCGCCGCCGGTACGGAACAGGAGAGGAGCCGAGAGGTTACTGTTCAGGGTTTGATCAACTGGTCTGCAGACCCTATTTCCTCTTACTATCAGGAGGAAATTGCCACTTCATCAGCTGGATAGTGCGAAAGATTAATGTCCGTCGCTCTCTTGTCATTTACACAGCCGGCTCCGACCGACAACCCTTGCCGCGGAGTTCTGATGGAATTCCGGGAAAAAGAGCTACTCATAACCCGATACTTCGGCGATGGTGGGGTGTGTGCGGTGCCGGGGTCGTTCGACGTTCCGATAACGCACACGCCACACATTTGGGAGATTTCTCGGTGAAAAGGTACTTCTGTTTTGCGAAATGGGCCAAGGTCTTCTATGGTAGCCCCAGGTAGCCCACGGTAGCTCAAAGTAGCCTATGGTAACCGAAACTAGCCCACGATGTCGATTGAAACTGAAGAGACTCCGAGTTTGAATTATTACAACGAACAAAATTACATTAATAAATTTATTATTCGTAAACGACGTTAACGAGCGACTACTTTATCCTGCAACGTTTCATTAAAACTGGTTGTAAAAATACTAAGAATTACTACACAGAAAGATTGATACGCCGGGAACGTTATCCCAGGTGTCCAGCGTCCACTTCAGAATTAAACTTGACTCTCTTTCGCCGTGGACGTCGCCGCATGGAAGCAAAGCGAGAGACATACACCAACGGGGTCCCCTAAACGGATCAGGTGCGTAATTAAAAGGGGAAAGCGGATGTAACGGAGAAAGCTTATTTCTTCACGCAAAATCCGACGTGTCCGACTACCGTGGCCCCGGTTCAACGTTATTCAGCGGCTCTCCCCCCGGTATGATAAGTCCTCCCGGCTGGCTCCCAGTTCCACGGTGTAATAACCATTTGCTCAGTTCTTGGCCAGCGCCGTCCGTGTTCCAAGGAGGAAGTGGCAACAAGGTTTTACAGCCAGGTGTCCCGGGAGGCAATGAAATTCCTCAAGCCCCGGAGAGTCTGTCTGTAAGGTATCGCGTGGCGTAGGAACTCGGGGAAAAACGTTGCGTCTCGGTCACGATTTTCGCTCGCAACCCGGTCGCTTCGCGAGTCTCCTCCAACTTCGTCCCGCCGAATGCTTTGAATACAGGTGGACACAATGGGGAGAACTGGCTTCCTCCTTTCCTCTTTGTCTTCCGGTGTCCCGAGCGTAATTGCTCCTAATCCCTTATTTAACGTGTTTAGCAAGACGTGGGCTAATTGTTCTAATTAAGGAAAAAAAAATAAAAGAACTTCAACGCCACCTTAATCCGCTCGGTGCTCGCTGAATTACAACAATGTCCCCCCCCTTCGTTAGAATAATTTACGCCCCGTTTCGCGATCCTCGGACTTCGATAAGAATTTCACGCGTTCGTGGGAAAAATTGATAGGTGCCCCCACCCCGCCTAACACGAAAACGACTATCCCATTGATCCGATGTCTAGAATCTGATCTGGAGTTTGAAATTTTATCAAATCTGACCCGAAAGAAGGGGCACAAGAAAAATGGTGGCACCGATAGGAGGATGGTCACGTATGGTTCCCGGGGAAGCAGGTGTGTAACCGCGTTTTCACGCCGTATAACAGTGGAGGGATGTTTGGAAGAGGAATCGGTATCATTTATTCGATCGGCACACGTACGATCGATCATGTTCCCGGTATGTGGCGGGTTTTCACTTTTTTTCCTCTCTCTCTCTCTCTCCCCCGGCCAGAGATTCTCTTTGTTAGGTTAGGGGCGGAGGGATGGGGGTGGGATGCCGAGACAAAGAAAAGTTCTCGAGCGTCCGGCTGCGCGGGTGCAATCGTGCGAACGTCGGTCGCCTAACAAAAGCGCGCCCGGCACCGAACCTTGTTAAGGGGCAACATCAAAGTGCGGGGTAAACTTAATTCCGGGCCCGCAGAGAACGGAGGTAGCTGATGGAACGTTAGAATGTACACGGATAAAGTAAGCGTATCGGCGGAACACAACCGGAATGATGGGGTCATTTCCTTGGGAAACGGCATTACCGTTGACGAGCTGCAAGCTGCGAATTCGCGATACTCCGACTTAGGCGAATGCATCACGTGGGAATGCTACATTTTATGAATTACTGTCCGGACAATCGACCCTCGACACCTCTGCGAAATTACGAGTAACTTAGACGATGTTCATTTAATGGATCACGTTTCAAGGAAACGTGTTCATGAGCCGGTAGAAACGGGAATTGCGAATAAATAATCAGCAGAGGTCGAGGAACGTTGAATTGAGGCATGATAGAGGCTAGTGAAACGATTTAGGGTATCCGTGCTCGTTAATAAGCGTATCGGAAGTTTCGTTCACCGGCGTGATTGTGCATGTGCAGGGCGGTGCGGCGCGGCTTATCTATTGGCAAAGGGGCGAGCCGAAAAAAGGGCATCGGAAAAAGGGAAAAGGCATCGAGGTAAAGGTGTGCAAGGAAGCTACGCCGCGCTCCACCGGAAGTGGATGAATTGGCTCAAAGGCGATATGGTCTGAAAGCCCGAAAGAGGAGGATCCGGCACTCAGGGCGACATAGATTATTCATGTAATTCTGCACTCACTTTGCCTCGCGATCGATCAGTCACGGAACGATGCTCATCTGAATAATGAAATTCGAGGATTCCTTGTGCCGATGACGCGGCCGCGACTGAGATTTTTCGAGTCGACGAAGGGATACTTTTACGAATGCGCAAATCCGTGATCCCCGAGAAGGATCGCCTGTCCCGTTTTCATCCCGGTTCAACACGTTTCATCCCGTTTCGTGTCCGTGTCCCACGAACACACGGCACGTCCGATGCAAAACGACGCTTAAGAACGTTACTCCCCCCCCCCCCCATGTAACATTTACTCCGAAAGACGCCTTAAAGAGGCCGCCGGGAAAACAGAACGCTACGTGGAGACGTACCGATCGGGTATCGATGTTCTTAAGCTCTTCAGGGACCTCGATTTTATATTTACGCTGGTAGCGGCTTCTTTCTTCAAAAGAACGCATCGGGACGAGGTGCCCCTCTCTTTCTCTTAGCCTTCGTCGTTCCTTATACGATTTTACGGTACGCGCAGCACCGTATTGATTAATTTAATAGTTTCCGTGATATTTATCTTTCTTTATTTTTCTGTGTTTCTATAAAAAAAAAACTTTATCGACTAGCGATTTATTTGTTCGCTCATCCCGAAAGGATAAACCGTACCGCAATTTTTGGACGGTCTCCAAAAAATAAAAGAGCGATGGTTTAAAAAAAGACACTTCGGTAAAAATACATATATTGAAATTTTCGGTGTACGTCGTGTGCAGGTTATTTTTTGCAAAAGAGAAATCAATAGGAGGTTTAGATTGAAATTTTTTCGTTCGGGATGGTTTTCGAAAAAATAGATTTTTGAAAGTCCGATGGACGCCAGGCTGCTATATGGGTCTCGGCTGACGTGTCTGACCATTGCGTACCGTTTCTGCTTAGCATAAATGCATTCATAAAAATGATTCTACCATATTCCTACAAGGGGAATAGATCTCGAATTATTCTCATAGTTCGTTCTCAACTAAAAATTCAATTCTCCGACAAAGATTGCGGACGGACGTCGTACGAAGATTAATTGACGCGAACCCTTGAAGGAGCATTAGTATTACACGGTAACGGAAGATTTCCGAGTAAAATGATCGCGAGCCGTAGTAGAATGGCGGATGGGATACCGTCGAACGCCCTCGCAGACATACATATGTATGTACACACGTCGTGAGCATCACGTTCACGATGCCAAAAATTCCACCCGGCCATCCGCCCGTTGAACTGCATAAGTTTCCGCGTGATCGTTCGCATTCGCTCCATATTCCGAACCCGTTATGATCGGGGAGGGGACAGGAGGGGTGGAAAAATTTGCCTGCGCACGATCGGAAAGATTTGGCAGGCGACTCTTTACCGTCAGCCCCTACTGCACAAGTACAAAGTCGTGTCGAACCACTCCGTTTATGTAACTTTCGTCGCGCTACCAACAGACTCCCCGGTAACGACCGCTTCACCGATCGCCTTGAATTTTCATGCCCCCGTCAAGCCAAATCCCGGTGATACTGAGCGCAAGAGTGTTTTCGAACGATGGCAAACCCGTATTCATAATTAACGGGACCGCGATTTATTCGATAAACGGAGAGTAATTATTTTTTTGTGCGCAAGCGAATGAATTTATGAATAATTATATAAATGAAAAATCTGAAATGAGTGATTTTGTGCGACGCAAAATTTTTTAAACAAACCGTCCGACACTAGAGACTTTGGAAATACGAAGTAATCGTCTGGGAGAACGAAATATGTCGGTCGACAGAGCGATTACTATGATATTGTGTATGCAGTTTTGGCAAACGGTGCATTAGCCGGGTAAAATCGTGCGATAGTTGTAGCCATTAGCGCGATAAACATCGATGGTTTATTGAGCAGCCGTCAATGGGTTACACGAAGGTTGCGATTGTAGTCGCATAAATTGATTTGAAATTCATTGTCTGCAGTAAAACAACGATCGGCGGGGGCCGCATTAAGCCGCATGCAAATGAGCACCGAACAGAATCAGAGGACAATGTTCTACATTATCGTTTACATCGTTAATACCCGTTGCTGCTCATTGTTACGAGGGCCGCGCGCTTCAGACATTCGACAGTCGGATTTATTTTTCAAGGAACAACGAGCGCGCAAATGGATCCGCCGCTTCGCTAATTTATGGTAATACTTCGACTTACGGGGGAACGAGTGCGGCATCGAAAACAGAGCTAATTGAACCGCTTCTGCACGCTCCCCTAAGAACATCGACACTTTATTACCTCGACTCTTTGCTTTTTAAATGAGATTGAGATCATTGGCCTTCTACATTTTATCCTGTACACTGGCATATGGAAGGAGCAGTCGAACTGCTCAGGGCACTTAACACGAATACAATGGTAATTGAATTACGCTTCTACTCGTTTCCCTAAGAAGCTTTCTATAGCATGGAAAAAAATTGCCAAAAAATATCGTAACCCTCTAAATTGAATTTCTTTCAATTTCCATGTTCAAAATTGTAGAACCGAAACTCGAGCCGAAGCTGCGTTTCGGAGCGCCGATAAATTTTCGGCGAGCTAAAAGCTGCAAGAAAACCGGTCGTAATGCAAAAATTCCGCGCGGACAAACACGGAGGAGTGGGGAGGAGAAAGAGGCGGCGTTTAAAGCGCGATGTGGAAATGGATCGGACGTGCTGTCGTTGTTGCCCAGAAGGGTAGATCACGAGAGGATCGCGTTTCTGCGAGTCTCCCTCTAATCACATCCGGTAACTTAGGAGCGATGCTGTAACTCTTCCGGCAACGCGACCGCTCGCCGAGACAAAAGCCGGAGCGGCGGTACGCGCGCTGGTGGGGGATGTGGGGGATGGTTCACAGTGGAAACTGAAAAAACAGATTTATTTTTCTTTCCGTGTCCGTGGACTCCTCTTCTCTCATACATCTTCCCCTTTTATCCTTCGTACACAACGGCCAGAAATACGGTCGCCGCTGCCCGCCGCGCTGCTATTTATAACTTCGACTCATTTTACCCTCACCCCCGCGGAGCAACCGGCGCACCGGATAAATAATTGTTTTTTAACCGAAGGTTTATTGTGGGGAACCCCCTCCCCCCCGCACAAATTGCACGGGAGGGGGCAAAGACACCCGCGGACTAAGTGGATTTAACGGAAAAACCGAACCAAACTGCCACTGTTATATACGATTTGGATGTTTGTTTAGAGGTTGTTCGAGTTGAAGGGGGTCGAAGGAGGACTTCGCTATACTTCCGGTACGTTTCGTGTACGTTCGTCTTGCGTTCGTTTAGTTTTCTAATTGCAACAAGTAAAATCGCCCAACAATTTTGTATTTACAATGATTTCCCAACAATTTGATTCACCGATAGATTAATGTTCTATTTGTTTTCAAAATTAAGAACGTCTCTAGATTTTCCCGGATGTAATGCGCATTTAACTTGAATGCCACAGGCGAGAAAAATTTATCTATGCTTTTTTTCCGCGTAAGAAGCTTACCTAACATGTCGACGGGACTTCAGGATGGCAGCGTTTAACGATTAAAAATATCGTTCCCCGTGTCGTCGTCCACGTCGTCGTCGTCGTCGGCGCAATCGAAAGAAACGGACGGTATCCCGATGACAGGTACTAATTCCCGCAAAAAGTAAATTGATCGAACGGCTCTCGTCCCCGGGACGCGAACCAGCTCGACAACCATTGCTCTCCAATTTTCAGACGCGACTCCCGAGAGACGACCTCATCCAGGTTCTGTGTACTCATAACTAACAATCGCAGTCGATCCGTCCGTCCGCCCCCTTCCCTGCCACAATGTTTTACTTTAGCTCGACGAAAAAACAACGAACCCGTTACTACTCGTCAATAGCTAATTCCGACGTGTCGAACGCAGTGAACCACTCATTTCAGTTGAACCCGTAACATCGGACACGACAATTCTAGACTTTCTAGTCTTCTGAAAAAAAATTCAACTGAAAAATACTGCGAAAGACGTCCAACGATGATAGTAAATTTTAATTCGAACATCACGACGTTTCTTCCGGCTTGCAGCATTTTCATAATCTTTTCGAAAGTAACGCGAAAGCATATTCGACCGAAATAAAACTGCATTTTCCGGAAGCCGGTGTTTACAACGAACAATTCTGGTCGAGTGGTACCACGGGATCCTTTTACTTACTCGCTCCTATAAAACAACGTTCCGTGGGAGTGGGGGTGGGTGGGGGCGGTGGGTCGCGTCGGGGAAGCAATGAAAATAGTTGAAAACAGGGTAACAGGAATCGAAAATTATGGTCGTCCCCGCGCCCATCCCCCGTCGAGCTTCGAGGGTGGTGCGCGCGGGGGAAAGAGGACAGCGTATACCTAACGTTGGTAATATCGCCGTCTGGTGAACCGCACATTGCGACTCGCCGATCCAGTACGATGTTAACCACCTTGTATATATGTGTCTCCACCCGCGGCGAGCTCTCCGACACCACCCCCCCGCAAACAACAGCCCCGCCACCCTCATCCCCACCCCGAAGCACCGACGACCAACCCCCGCGTATCCGCGCGCACGGCCAGACCTCCGGTTTGTCCACACCATACACTTTCAACTAAAGTAGTAATGAACGCGTTCTGCAGTTTGCACTCGGCGCTACCCTGCCATTATTGCATTGCTCGAGCTAAATAAATTATTCCGGTGTGCCACCCCGTGGCTTTCGTCCTATCGCTCGCACGCGCGGAAACCGTATCAGGCCCGAACGGGACGCGTGATCCTTCCACGTTGACGTCACTATAGTCCTCCGGTCATGCGACTTCTGAACCCCGCGGATCGGCGTTGAGACGGCAGCTTTGAAAAAAATTTCAAAATTACGATGCATCGCTCTGAAAATTCGTAAAAATCCTCACTCTTGCGTAAAGCAGTGGTTAGACGTTGTCATTTTTGACTTGTAGAAATGGCTCGCTCGTATTTTCGCGAATATACCGGCCACAGCGACGCAACCGCGCCACGTTCAAGAGATTTACCTGTCCATAAGCATAAAGCATTGATTACTATAAATTACTAAACTCGATAATATGGATTCTAAACACAGCAGTGCATTGTGGCCGAAAGGACCGGAATTAATCGTCAGAATCAATTACAATTCGCTGTTAATAACGATCACGAAGAACTCGCGCATCGATTAGAGGGTAATACCATTAAATCCACTTGCAAACGATAAATACTGTTCGAAGCGGAACTATCAGAAGCAGCCTAACTATCGCGTTCAACGGTCTCTTAACCTAGAATAATTCGCTAAATTGAGCCAGCGGAAAGATCGAAAGACGAGTATCAACATCTTCGGCCCACTAATATAATTAACCCTCCGTCTACTGTGCCGGATTTCACGGAGTCACGTCAAGCTAGAGTGGGGAGGACCTCAAGAATGCATTTGTGAAGTATCGGTGTGAGTCACTCTGGCACAGGACTCCGCGCTTCAGTAGTCGCAGGTTTAAACAAATAGATCCCCAAGCAGGTCCTGCATCTCAGAGCAGGCGTACGCAACGTTTATCCAGCGCAAGGATGCAGGATCATCGTCATCCATTGTAACAGTCCGAAGGAATCACAGTCCACAGCATCCAGACTGCGGAAGGGTGCGAAAATGGGGTAAGAGCCAGGCAAGATTGGTGACGCGAAACGTTTAAACAAACGATTCCGCAGACCATTGCGGAGATCCAGAAAGAAGCGGAGCTTTGAGGCTTACCGGAAACCGTACGCAATCCCATCGCGAAGCGGCACGAACCGCCGGCGGGCGGTATCGTGAGCCCGGCGGCCGCAGTTAAATGCAGCAACCGTAAGACAATAATCGGGAGGATAATTATATTAATAACGGATGGAGGTCAAACGCGACCGCTCGACATGTGCCCGGCGTACATGCGCCTGGTAAATACATCGAGGGGGTTTACGGTAAGGGAGATGCGTACGTGCGGAATATACATGCAAGTCGATGCACCGTTGCAACGTCGCGTCGCACCGTTGCGCCCATGCCCCTGCCCCTGTCCCTGTGCCCGGTACGTAACTCAGCAGGATATTGGATACTCTGTTATCATAGTAAACCTCCGTCCCTCACCGAACCCGGTGACGACATAATTATCTCCAGTAATTAAAGTACACACCTACTTTGCTCGATATTGGCTCTTTAGAGCCCCGGACTACGCACGAAGAACGCGGAATTATGGAAATCGTAAGCAAGCAACGACGTTTAATAGTTGCGCCGCACCGCGCCGCGCCGGGGACAATCCACAAACCGTGGACGTCCTCGGACGACCGACATTGGCTACAACAGCATTTCCGAGGACCCATCGCGAGCGAATGCTCGCCGTCTGTCCCGCAAGAATTATCGCGTCCCTCGTCCGACACTTTCGGGAATCGCCTGGACCACGCATCTTCCTGTAGCGAACCACCGTTCAGCACGTTCGGCACGATGTCTGGGGCCCAAAAAAGTTTCACGAGACTCCCAGGGAATTTTTCGAATCTGCAAAACATTTTCTATCAACCGTTCGCGGACTAGATTTTCTTACAGCTTCATTCGACGAAGGCGAAACACGTTGAACACGTTAGCCGCGCCACTGTCTGGGGTCTGAGAAAATTTTATGGAGCCTCCGGCAAAAATTTTTAGAACCTATAAACGTTTCGCGTTAACTCCTCGCCGACCAGATTCTTTTATAACCGTATTTAGCGCGGTCGAACACTTTCCGTCGAACACGTTCAGCGTAACTTATGCGGTGCGCGAAAGTTTTATGGACGCTTCCGAAAAATTTTAGGATCCCCAAACATTTTCAGATTAGCCCGGTCTAATAACTACCTTCAGCGCGTTTCGTTCCGTTTGGAGGCAAGCAGAGAGAACAATCGCCATCTTGTTCGATGCAGGTGGCACCGCTCGGTTCGGTAGTTGCGCGACGACGACCGCAACCAAGCCATGGATGGTATTTTACGTAAAACGTGTAATTGTCGCGACGTCAATTACAATTCTGTTTTCATTAGCTTCGGGACTTGTAACTGTAATAGCCGTGCGCATAGTTCTAATCCTTTGTTCTGGCAAAGCCACTTTGAGCGGCGGACTGACTCAACTGAATGCGAACTTTGGACATACCCTGTGTTTACGGACGGTAATATGGCGGCATTACATAAATCTGCGTGATAACTATGGATAAACTTTCGCGTTTAATACTATAACCGGCGTGGATTTTGCCAGGGAATAATAATAATAATCTCAAGTATTCGTGATACACCTGCGCACCTGGAAATTGTTTCCGGTTCGGTTCGACACGGCATGGATCGTTGTTCGACAAATACACACCGTGATTAAAACGTTTATCGCAACTACGTTAGTAGTTATGGAAAATCTCGATGGAGTTGTTCCTGGACGTTAATACGAATAGTTACAAGATTAGAGAAGTTTAACCACTTTTTTTTAAACATCAACGCCTGGATCCTAAGAGGAGTGGAGTGTACCATTTTCGAAAATTCGATTATCTTGTTTCGCCGAGAGGTAGCCTCTTAAGGAGTTCCATCAGCGGCTACCAGAATGGCGTCGCGTGGAAGACCACTCTCGACGCTGCGAGTGGTTTCCGCATCTGGCCATAGATCGTGATCAATGTTGAATAGAAAGCCGGGAAGGCGGTTGCTCGCGTTATACGACGAAAGCATTTGGCACCTGAAGCCTCGCATTTGCAGATTTGTCCGCGTCCCCTCTAGACGTTCGACCTATCTCTCCCTCTCTCTCTCCTCTCCTTCTCAGAAAATTGTAATGCGCCGTCTTCTTGCGGGCCGGGGCAGCTTTTAAGGGATTTATCGAGCTCCACATTAAATGGCACTGATCTTAGTAAATCCAGATGGAATTCCCGTGTTTCCGCCACTTGGCGTGGCTTCCAGGATTTGGCGGCAAACCGTGGCGCCCCGCGTACGCCAAAAAATCGATTTCGCCGGCATTAATCGTCGGCCCGCGAAATCGGCCGACATATTTCCATATTAGGATTAAGTGCTCTCACTCTCTCTCTCTCTCTTTCAACGACAGACAAAAACCCGACCGGTAGTAACACTGTCGCGACGCTGTCTAGCACCGCGATTAACGAAACTCCCTACGATCCTTGCCCACGAGCATGTCCGGACAGAGCCGCTGAAAGCTGTTCTGTCATTGAAACAGCCTGTAGAAAATGTTAGCCAGCGACTTCCGTTCCGCGGTGTCTCGGAAGAATCGTAGCAAGCTCGGAAATGAAATAGATGACAAAAGGATCCTAAAGGAACCGTACGCGCCCGATACAAGAAGAGAGCAACCCCCATATTTCATGGCAGCGAATCCAGTGCGCCGTAAAGGAGGTCCGCGCGGTCTTTTCCCAGCGCAACAATATCTAAATTTGTCAGAGGGGGGTAAAATACGTTCTTGGACGAAAGGACCGGCGAAGGGGGTAGCTAAATTGTTCTCATCGAGTGGCGCCAGCGTTCGACGCGCGAAAACACGATATCCACTCGGAATCTATCGGTTTCAGAGGTGTCGTTACTCAAAGGGCTGTCTCTC
The DNA here is from genome assembly GCA_028454225.1 of Lasioglossum leucozonium. Taxonomy (NCBI): domain Eukaryota; kingdom Metazoa; phylum Arthropoda; class Insecta; order Hymenoptera; family Halictidae; genus Lasioglossum; species Lasioglossum leucozonium. The sequence goes on along the minus strand of CM052209.1, from coordinate 11,197,029 downwards.
GGTGGCGATACACGGGACGGGACCAGATGAAAAACCGTGACAGAATGACCAGGGGGATCTGGTGGACCAGTGGAAGACAATCTCTTCGTTTCTGTTCGTTTCTCGGGCGTTCCTTAGAGAGGCGGAATAGAAGCGCGGGCGGAGAATAGACAGCGTGGGGTAGTAAGTGGGCTAGTAAGTCTCGCGATAACAGTTATAAATGACCCTCTCGAAGTGCGGCGCCGCGCCACCCAACCCTCAACTATGCGCCAGACACTGGGCTCCTCTCGGTAACCTAACACATGGCCCCCGCACAATATAGTCGTAAAAGGTACTAAACAAACATACGCTAAGTGGCCGACGCGTGTGCGCGCGTAACAATCCTCTCTATCTATCTAGCTAGCTGGCCGGCTATCTGTCTCGCTCTATCTGTGCTAACTCTTTCACTGTTTACGTTTCCTTGATCGATAATCGTGCGCGAGACATTGTACGGTAACGGATCGATCGTGCCACGGGCCCCGCTTACAAACCGGCGACCCGCCACTTTTCGGAATATATGTGTATATCCGTTCCGGATACAAACTATCTCGTGTGCTTTGCACTTCCACCGACGTTACTCGTTTCACATAATTACTACGCTCTTGGATACGTACCGACGCGACGCGACACGCCGCACATCCTATCGCATCGCGAGAAATTGCGATGCCATTGCACCCTGAAGGGGTGGTTCTCTTCGCGAGAGAAAAAATTTGTTTTGATACGTCTTCGCTGTGAATGCGAAAAATGTGTACAACTTTTGAAAGAAAATTGGATTTCCGATGCGTGAAATAAGAGTTGACCGTACAGCGATGTAGAACTCCCTCGATTACGACGAATACGTAGCAGAATGAGATGTTTCTGTCGTGGCTAATAATAATAGTAGACTCGTATTGAATATAACATTGATATATTAGTATGTTACTTCGAAGTTACACTGATTCGCAAAAAGACTGTTTCACTTTCTAACCGAAAATTGAACCGAGTACAAGTTCCTTCTAATTGTTGCTATTTATACAGACGTTGTGGGCAACAATTTTTTAAATCAATTCCTGCAGAATCATGAAGGGGCTGCGAACCTATAGTTGACGTAAACCTGACGCAGAGTGCGCCAGCTGCCGGCCCTGGAATCGCCGATGGTAAAACGTGAATTTCAAACCCTCGGAAGTTACCCTAACCACCAACGAGAAGGTCAAGGAAGAGCTTGTCGACATCGTTGGCAGAAGGAATTGTTATAAACATTAAACAGCTAGAAATAATAAATTAATGAATAATTACTATTACGTCGATTGAAATCAACCAAAATTAGATGAAGTTGGGAGAGTTTCACATCACTGCGCAGATGTGGCTGAATTCGACGAGCACTCTAAGTCAGTCAGTCAGACGGGCCGCGGATTCCGGCGGAAGCGGTCGGACTCCGGGACCAGGAGGGCCAAGGGAACCTGGGGATGACCAGGGGAAGACCACCTGGCTGACCAGTGACTGACCACTGACTGACCACTAACTGAACAGTCACTGACCACACAGTCTTTAAACCTTAAAAACCCAACACCAAAACATTGTCTGAAATATCTGTGAACCGATATGGTTCCTTGACGATGCGCCTTTTTTCACCGACCGAAAATCTCCTCAGTGGCCTTCTGCACCGACAAGATGCCGTCGGTGGCCTTGTGTTTCTTACTCCAGCCAGAATATATCCTAGAGGGCGTAAGAATATACCGAATTATTCGAGTGACACAATCTCCCATAAGGCTGACAGTCTTTAACAGTAACTCGTCGGCGCCCTCACCATCAGAACGGCGATATTAATTTTCCAGTGACGCATTCTAATGATGGTTCATAATTTTTAGATGCGACTAGAATTCGTAAATTTCGATTGGCGATTGCTTGAGCTAGCCGAGGAATTTGAAAATGCATTTCCGCGCTGGGAATGCGCGCAAGCGCACAGGGGTTGACGCGAAGCTAAAACTAGGGAATGTGAAGTGCGATGTGCACGATGGCGCTAACTTCGGATATCGATTTTGGTCCAGTGGGATGCAGAACGCTCGCGTACTATTAATCGCGATTCAACACTGTTATTTTACAGGAGCGAACCGTTCTCTCGCGCTAAACACTCTCTCGCCGTGATAATGTCAAATCGCAGAACCGCGATGTGCGGTGGCAGCAGGTGAACACACGTGACTATCGCACTGGGAGTGGTCGCTGCCATCACGCCCCTACGCAGATTTGTAAATAGTCGGGATTAAAATGCGAATATGTATGCTCGGAATACTTCTAAATTACGTTAGCATCGTTTACGGTAAGTCCGACCTGTAATTCTGTTTCTATCGTCGTTGTTACTCGTGGTCGTACTCTGTTGCCACCCTTGGAGGGTGTGTTGTTGTCTAAACTTGTCTTTTTGTATACGCCCTTTTCCCGATTTTATGCGAATTTTATTCCAGGAACCGCGGGATTGAGGACATACGAAGCAAATCCTGATACGAAGAGGCTTTACGATGACTTATTGTCTAATTACAACAGACTCATCCGCCCTGTCATTAATAACACCGAAACGCTGACCGTTTGGCTCGGTCTAAAGTTGTCGCAGTTAATCGAAATGGTAGCAAATGATTTATTCTATTATTTGTCTTTTTGTTCTTTTTCAAGAGTTGATAGAATTGTTCGAATAATGGGGATAAAACTTTTTACAGAATTTGAAAAATCAAGTGATGACCACGAATGTCTGGGTCGAACAGGTACGATCTACTTAGAGAGTCTCATTAATTGTTCGTACGATTATCCTTCACGTTTTGTTTGTATTGATATATTGCAGAAATGGTTCGACTACAAATTGCGATGGGATCCGGAGGAGTATGGTGGCGTGGAGATGCTTTACGTGCCTTCCGAGAACATTTGGCTGCCGGACATCGTGTTGTATAATAAGTAAACTCTAATCATTCAACTTTCGTAGAAGTTTTTATTTTGTTCCTACATTTTTGCCATCTGGTTCTCCAGTGCCGACGGCAATTATGAGGTAACGCTGATGACGAAGGCAACGTTGAAGTACACTGGCGAGGTATCTTGGAAGCCACCAGCGATCTATAAATCGTCCTGCGAGATCAACGTGGAATACTTCCCGTTCGACGAACAATCGTGCATCATGAAATTCGGATCTTGGACGTACAACGGCGCTCAGGTGATAACTCCAAAATTCTACCTTACACCATTAACTATTGTACTATAAGCTAAAGGTCGTTCGTGTATTTCCCACCGTACAGACAGGTGCAAATAATTAGTGTCAATAGAGCCCTTCGAAAAAAATGCTTTGTAAAGATTTTTCCCAACAGGTAGACCTCAAGCACATGAAACAAATACAAGGGAGCAATTTGGTGGAAACTGGGATCGATTTAAGCGACTTCTATTTATCAGTGGAATGGGATATTCTTGAAGTGCCAGCGTCCAGAAACGAGGAGTACTATCCTTGCTGCACAGAACCATATTCCGGTAAATGACCAATTAATTAGATTAAATATTTCCTTTTTTTCACCTTATCAATTAAATTTTTTATACAGATATCACATTCAACATCACAATGCGAAGGAAAACACTGTTCTACACGGTCAACCTAATCATCCCCTGTGTGGGCATCACCTTCCTCACCGTACTCGTTTTTTACCTGCCAAGTGACTCAGGCGAAAAAGTAAATACTAAAAAAATATACTAATTCAATTAGTTTCTCTTTTTATAGATCTCATTAAATAATTACTGTTCGTAGGTCTCGCTGTGTTCCTCGATTCTGCTCTCGCTCACGGTGTTCTTTTTACTATTAGCCGAAATTATACCGCCGACATCCCTGGCCATACCACTTTTAGGGAAATATCTGCTGTTCACCATGATATTGGTCACTCTGTCGATATGGATCACCGTATGCGTTCTGAACGTCCACTTCCGGTAATCACCGGAACACATTTAATATTCACAAGACGGACGTAACACGTAATTAATGCATGGTCCCTTTCATAGATCTCCATCCACGCACAATATGTCTGCATGGGTCAGACAAGTATTCTTAAATTGGATGCCTCGGATGCTGATGATGCGTCGGACGCCATATTCAACCCCCGAATACGACGACACTTACATAGACAGCGGTTATACCAATGAAATAGATTTTAGGTAATTACTTCAATAGTTACCGTTATTAAGCATCCCTCATTTACAGTCTCGAATCGATTAAATGATATCGTAAAAATATTTTCTGCAATCCTGAGGCATTTAATCGCTATTCTTTCACAGCGTAAGCGATTATCCACTGGAACTGAAAGGAAGTCAGGACGGTTTCGAGAGCGTAACCTCTCAGTTCAAAAATATCCGCGAGGACGACGCTCGCCATTTTCCACACGCTTCAGGTAAAATCATTGCCCCTGTGCTCTGTATAAAAGTTTTTTTTTTTATTTATCAACTCCATCAAAGACACAATGCTGCTCTCTCTCTCTCTTTCTCTCGACGAGAACAATTACAAACAAATCGATGAAGTTCTTAATATACTATGATCTCTCTCGACAAAATACGACAATAAATTCGCGCGTCTACAGCGCAAACAGCCAAAAACGAATATCAGAATTAACACTGTCATTCCTCGCGATCAGCGGGCACATAAAAAAGGAAATAATGATGGCTCACGCGATGAGACAACGTCATGTAATGCTGTTTAGGCGACACGATGCGCTAACAATGAAAGATGTGATTTACAGTTACTGACAGTGAGAATACGATGCCAAGACACTTATCTCCGGATGTCATATCAGCCTTGAAGGGTGTGCGTTTCATTGCTCAACATATAAAAGACGCGGACAAGGATAACGAAGTGAGTTCACATTATTATTGGTTCGATTTTTCCTATAGCACACAGTTCGTGTTTTACTTTCGACACGTCGTTCCGACAATGACCGTCGGAATCGATTAGACCCGATTTTGTATTTTGTATGTTGACTGCCAGATCGTTAGACCGCGAATTTTTGTGCAAAATTAAAATTATATGTATACATCTGCTGCATGAAACAAGAGCCTACTCGGTCGAAATACCGAAAGTCTTCTATCGTAGTTGCTAGACTTCGTAGTGTCATTGCCATGCCTCAAATGTTAATTAATACTTCTCCAAGATCGTACACGTGTTAAATAAGTATCGCGCGCATTGCTTTATAAAAATAACGAGAACGTGTCTGTCAAAATTATTAGCAATTTTTTTTTAATAATATATCCCCAAAAAAATAGATTAGTTGAGTAATTCGTCATGATTGTAATTTTACAATCTCGATAATCGTAAATTAAATCGTCCTTTTTCACCCTGGGGAACGTACGACGATTAAATCGATTTAATTCATTAGAAATTTTTGAGAGTTCCGACCAGGCAGTCAACGAGCTAATAAATAAATTCACAAATATCACGTTGTTCTAACGGGTTTCTGATGTCTTCCAGGTGATAGAAGATTGGAAGTTCGTAGCTATGGTGTTGGACAGATTATTTCTTTGGGTTTTCACTTTTGCGTGTATCGGAGGAACGCTCGGTATAATATTCCAGGCACCTAGTTTATATGATACAAGAGAACCTGTGGACCAACAACTCTCTGGAATATCATTTCGTAATTTCATGTATCCGAATCTAGATCCAGAGAACCCGCCAAAGGAGTAAAAACACACTAGGAACCCATCGAGCTCCAAAGACTCACACGTACCACAAACAACGATGGAGATTTGTTATATCGTCCGAATCATATTTATATCGACTCTCTCTCTCTCTCTCTCTCTCACTCTCACTCTTTTTCTCTCATTTTATTCCGTAAAGCGATGTTGCTTTTATAAGAAACGAGGATCTAATAATAAACATAGTCTAAGCGATTTTATTAACCCTGATCAGCTAAACGAAAAATTAATAAAGGGTCGATAGTCTAGAAAAGAAAAAAACTTTCGGATTCAATTGCGCTCGAACAATTCCACAAACACCTAACATCAAGGTTAATAAAAGGCTTGAGCTTTGAAACAAGCGATCACTTTTTATTCTGATCGATTCACACCGTCATTTACGATTTCTCTACGATGCTAAAAACATGTATTAAAATACTTTGTGTGCTCCTTCTCGACGGAACCTATCAGCATTTCCGAGAGTTTCCGCTTCTTTCTCTCTCTCTCTCTCTCTCTTTCTCTCTCTCGCTCTCCCTTTTTCTCTCTCTTTCTCTCGATCTCCTTTTTTCTCTCTCTTTCTCTCGAGTGTTGGACAAACTATAAATTAACGATAGAACGGAATGCAACTGCGAACAAAAATCGACGCCACTCTTGCTATCCCGCTTGCTAACCATGGTACTATTCTCTTTCAGTACTAAAAGTAAAAACGTCTTGACGACACACCCACATACTCTCCATGCCTCGCAAGAGGTCTCGCGGAACGATACAAGGGCAAAACGGGGTCGTTCTCCCACACCCCCAATGGTTAGGCTTCGATGTCACACGTTTTAACCAAAAATTCGACCAGAACTGAAAATACGTGTGGAATTGCCGAATAAGATGGCTTACAACCGCATTCCTGATAGGGGACTTCTTGCGAGGCGCGCATAGTACGTTAGCCCCTAACGACAACGATTTCACTTTGACTGATCACAGAACTAATCCATGTGTTTGGTTCTCATTTGTTCTAAACACGATTCGTACGATCAGTTAAAAGTTTGGCAGTATCTTTACATAGATAAATACAAAAAACAAAAATTTCCTTTAATCTAAATCAATAATCATCAACTCTGGCGAATCGCTAGTACTGCTAATGGAGCTGGTCTGCGATTTTTTTGGCGAGGATGTACCGCAAGCTAGCTTCTTTGTACTCTGTGTCGGTGTACTATGTTCGTCGTCGTCGTCGCTGTCTGATATCAAGTCGATTACAACAGCTCGTTTCTTTTCTTTCGGCGGTGCTGGGTTGCTTTCGTCTAAACCATTGCAAACCAATATATGTTAGACTAAAACATCGTGGTAAGTAAACAACTTCTCAGAAGGTCACATTCTAAGGTCATCGGGGCCTTTGTTCATAAGCATTGATTCATTGGAACGATACACTTGAAACAGACCACTATAATATCATGACCTTCATGTGACCTCAAGCACCAAAACCAACTCAAAATAAACATAATTAAAAAAGCGAATCAAGTCTCCAATGAAAATCTGAAAGAGACATATTATTGATAAGAAAAGTATCTCACCGAGGTCCACCGTATCCACGTCGATTTTGCGATCCTGCGAGTTGGTGACTACTTTCGTTTCTGTTTTCTCCTTGTCCTTCTCTTTCTTCAAGACCAGATTTTCCCAAGAACCATCTTGGAGAAGCTGAATTTCATTCACATCCGGCAGCAGCTTTTTAGAATTGAGAACCTCTTGGAAATAACCGTCGATAACGAGAGTATCGTATAACGCCGGCTTGTCGCAAACCGGACAACTCCACGTGGGCTTCCGCTCATTCATTTGCAGGAATAGCGACGCGTCGAAGCACTGTAAGTGTGAGCACGTGGATGCGCGACAAGGCGTGGCCATCCTCATTTTCCCTAACGGACACGCTAACGACACCCTAAGCGACGTTGTTGCTATTTCACTGTCCGCATCCTCGTTAAGTTTCTCCTTAACTGCACAAGAAAACAATTCTCGTAACAATAATTCTCGTAAAACATGGACTCTCAATTGTTCCACTTTGATTTAAGGGCTGTTCTGGTTTTCCATCTCTTAAAAAATCGACTTTTCTTTGAGTATAAGGATACGGCCACGAAAACAAGAACAGCTCATCAACGAGCTCTTGTACATGGATTTAGTTAAGCACTCTTTCCCCTTCAGTTACTGTAGTTAACACTCAAAGTGGTATGTATAAAAGCTCGTTGATATCGAAGATTGACAAGATTCTGAAAATGAGCCTCCACTACTTACTCAAGCCCCTCGTGTAATCTGAATGTCGCACGCCTCTACTTTTTAATCTTGATAAGAGCTCGGCACTTGATAGTTTTCTAACGAGGTATACCGCGATTGCATAGCGTCTTCCATAGTCGGCCGACCATGTGACCTGAATATGGTTCGCTACTGTTGGGGATAACTTAACTAAAGCGCTAATCTGCACAGGCCGCGGCGGCCTCTTTGGTTCTACTCCTGGTTTATTCGTTGGTATTGGATTCTATTCGTAACAAACCAAATCAAATAACAGTCCAGCGTTTTATGTCGAATGAGTAATATATAGTGGTGCATCTCTACTAATATATTAACTTTAATTTACTCACAGGTAGAGGACACAGTTTTCCATTAACTTTCACTGCAATACTGGGTGGAAAACAATCTTCTTGTTCGCATGAGGTTTCTTGTAAACAAAATCGCATTTGTACCTGCGATGCACAATGTAAGATGCATTTTATTTGTCACGAAGTGCAGATTAAAAGAATGCATATTGGCCGAGAACTGAATTAACCAATGATACCTGTACACTATAGTCGATTTTACTTCCCGCCCGGCAATCCCGTGAACTAGCTATGTCTGTCGACTGTTGCGGAGTTAAATGAAACATAAAGGTATTCTCTTGAAGCCTCATAGTTCCCTGAGGCATCAAGCTAGATGGCTTCAATAATTCAGCTAGTAAGTCGTAAAACGGTAGCTTTTTAAGTCTAACATCCGGATGAACAGGATACTGACTTCTAGGTTGTATTTGTAACGGAGATGGCAAAATTTTTGGAGGATATGGGTATGGACTATAGGCAGCGCTTGTTGTTTGCTGAAATTGTAAATCATATGTAAGCTAATGAATAAAAGTTTCCAAATGTTCTGCATTAAAATTCTTGAACTAACTTGTGGTGTTACACTGGTATATCCTGTGGTCTGATAAACTGGATTAGTTCTAGGCGCTGGTAATGATGCCTGATGTGCCGGGGGAAGTTCTTTCCCACTGGAAACTGCAGACTGTGACTGTTGCTGCTGGCTGATCTGCCTTTGAATTAAATATTGATAATAATACCATGAAATGTAATTATGTACTTTAATCTATGGCTGAAAGTTAAATAGATTTACCTTGTGTAGTAATTTCTGGAATGCATGTTTTGATCAATTTGTGGTTCCCCAGAACCACCTGTTTGACCGTACATTTGGTGTGCAGCAAGTTGATCAGCTCTAAACAAAGTAGCGAAAAGAATAATGATACTAGTGCTTCGTGGTGATATACCTTAACATGTATAGTATACTTAAAGTATAATAGTATGCCATAGTACATATAAAAGAACATATATGGTTGAAATAATATATTTACGTGTTTGTTAAATAATAGTAATAACTTTTAGAAATTAACAGAATTTCGAACGTATACTTGTATTCACATTAATATTATACTCACTGTATGGTTTTATATAGTTCACGTATTTTGAGTTGTACGGGATGGGATCTCAAACGTAACAATTCTAGTGCACGTGTTTGTAATTCTGTTTTTCTACCGGATTTATTTCTACCAGCAAAACCAAGAAGCATCTGAAGTTCAGATACTCGAAAACTCAATACCATATTCTGTAATCACAAAATGAAAATATTCATGTATTTTAGCTACTGTACATGCAATTCTCCTAAAAAAATATATTTAATAAAAAATGAATCGAAAGTTAATGCCACAAATACATAGCCAGACTTTATCAGCCAACTGATTTATACTATGTATATACACATGTTCCATATACTGCTTGAAAGTTTAAAGTATACAAACGTAATCACAAAAATAGGAAATCAAATTTTAAAATACTAGGCATAAAAATCATACTTCAAGTTTTTCTATTCTACAAAAAATTAACATCGACCTTTTTTTTTTAACCAATACCCATATTGTATTAAGATGAATACAATAAAGTATGAAAACACGGTTTTTTCTTTTATGATTGAAATGAACATTATGTATTTCATGGTACACTTGTGACAAAACACGTACGTTTTTAATGACACTTTGTTTTCGAAAATGGAGTCGAAATGATCATAAACATTTACGAAATGTTCTCAAAGGGAACGAAGTGAAAATTAAGGTTACCTATAATTACGTGGACATTGCCTGTCTTTCGGAGCACTGTGCGACTGATAGAACATGATTAACAGTACGGATGTAATTGAGAAAAAAAAACGTAATAATTATCGTGATATTTCACTAAGATAGGAAAACAATGATTGCAACAATGGTGTACAAACTTGTACGGTGGTGCACTAAACGTCTGTTAATGCAATTTACTGACGCGAATCGTAAATCGCTAACAACCCGGATATAACCACGATAAATTCACAATGCAGATCCGCCGACATTTCTTTAAAATTTCACACGCAATCTACCTGCACTGCACCACTTTTAATACTTCACTCACCTCTAATTCTTTGGTCTCCGCCATCTTCTTAGACGATTTTTTTTGCGAAGCCGTTTTGCTTATATTATTTCCAACAGTTTTGATAGAAAAATTCTCCTACCCGGTTCTTATACAAGCTGTTTCAATCGCAACCCGTTTCTATAGTTTTCTTGACTTTAAACGTAGCTATTAAAGTAATATCGTTTAAAGGGCGCTAAATCGATTTTTTACGATCTAATTTTGCGGTAGCTACGAAAAATCTGACTTTCCTTGGAAAGCTTAGTTCCTCTGAAAAATTTTTCTGTTCGACGGCATAAAGACGAAGTAAATATGTATCGATATTGAACACTTCGTTCGTTCGAAATACGAAAAGGGATTTTCCAAGATGGCCGCCTGCACTAAATTGTAGCTGAATTTGTAAATTCGGTAAATTTAAAGGAACTGAGCAAGATCGTTCGTGGTGTGACGTTTACTTTCTTAAACATGCGCTAAATAAAATACTCACATCTCACATTAACTTCGTTCGTTTAAATTCGCTTTATATTTTTCACCGTTTTAACAAATCTACACGATAACGGAAAATCTTTACGTACATATACTGGTTATGTTTCATCTATTAGATTGCATGTATCGTACTAAACAATTTACATCCCGCTATATCTATAAGGACTATATTAGAAATATAGAATATTATCAGATCTATACCTCGACTATTCACTTTTAAAAGCACAAAGTTGCATTTAAATATTGCAATAATGTTATATTTAAATGTATCTTACAATAATATAACACGGTCGTATATTGGAAACACGAATATACAATGCAACATAAACCTATAATCCTTTATGGCGGTCTTATCTTTTCAAAACTAGATAATAGATAATCTTCTCTATATCAATGTGATAATTTCACTAGATGTTTAGTCAAATGATTCGTTCACATCTAGGGGAAAAACACATTTTAGATAATCATCTTTTCATCCTAGTAATTCCCCAGTGATGTTACAAAGTTTACTAGTTACTGTCATAAAAATATCATAAAAATAAACCATTATGTTATTTTCTGTTGGAAAAATTTATTAACATGAATTACCAATATTTGAAGTGTTTAAAACTGTTTATTATACTCCCAGTTCATTTTCATTATATCAATGTGAAAATTTTTCTAGGCGTTCAACCAGACGATTGGATCACGCCTAGGGGAAAAACACATTTTAGATTACTATCTTTTCGTCTTGGTAATTCTCCAATGGCGTTGCAGATATTATGAAAATTGTGTTATCTTCTAGTGGAAAAATCTGTTAGCACGCATCACGAAGTAGGATATGCGTGTGTCTATCTTAAGACATTAGTAACCACTAAAATTTCGAGTGTAATTATAAATATGTATGTATATATGGACATATCTATGACAATTTAAAAACATGGCTACCATGTGAAAAATAAATTGGTCGCATTACCGTCTACAAACAAGACTTTGTTTAGTTTTTACGATAATTTTGTTTCACGGTACCAGCGAAACTAGCTAGTCATAAAAAGTACGCTGCTTTGATGAGAACTTGCAAAGTGTTGGCGCGGATTCACCGAGTGAAACATTAGTGTTTTTAACAGTTACGGCTGCATTTTTAATGTCTATCGAATGACCTAACGGATTTATGAGGGATACAAATACATCTGCGTTCGAATATTCCGCACGATTCCGTGGCAATAGACTTCACGAAGGAGTGTTTAATAATGGTAACCTTACTTTTTAATCTGGAGAAAGTTCGAATACCTCATAAGGAAAAGATAGAATTTTACAAATATGTATCAGTTTCACTCATTACGAAAGTAAACCAAAATAATCGATTGCACGATTGTAAATAGCTGTACGTAATGTAGGATCGGTGTGATTTATCTGTACATTTCGTGTGTGTGTATATAACTTAACCTATTTTTTAGATACAATATATTTACAATTAAACATATCAACAAGCATATAACTGTATAACCACAAGTTAAGAAATGCTATGTTAAAGTCTGTTAATGCCAAGAAGAAACTTGTACTTTATTAACATGTACGACCACTAAACGTGATTCATTCGAAAGTCTGTTTTTAAATAAATCTATTCTCTAAAAAGGTAACAAACTTTTACTAGACTGAAATTGTTAGATATGCCTTTGTATAAAATAATTTTATTGTACTCTGATTGCACTGTTACGTATACATATATATATGTGTTATTATTGTTGCAGATTATAATATGTTAAAACATTAAGCAAGACAACTTGTATAATAAAGAATCTATGTATAATACTGTGCTGCATTATTTATAAACTGACATCAATGGATTCCATTGATTTTGATACAATTATACGACATCCACGAACTATCATTCACGTAGATGTGGATTGTTTTTATGCTCAAGTGGAGATGCTGAGGCATCCGGAGTTGGAAGGCAAGCCGCTTGGAGTAAAGCAAAAAAAATATTGTGGTAACGAGCAACTATCTGGCAAGAGAATATGGAATTAAAAAATGTATGCCTGTCCAAGAAGCTTTACAGTTGTGTCCAGGGCTAGCTCTGGTAAATGGGGAAGATCTAACAAATTACCGTCAATTTTCTGCCAAAATATTAGAGATACTACATCAGTTCACACCTTTAGTCGAAAGATTGGGCTTCGACGACAATTTCATGGACGTCACGTCGCTTGTACAGAAATGCATGAACTCTGGCAAAGATTCCGAATCGAACATAGAGATTTCCATGGAGGATCAAAACCCAATTGGCGAGATATTCGGCACCTCGGACGAGGAATGCCCATGCGGCTGTCACGCTCGGTTAATCACTGCTTCCAAAATAGCAGCTGAAATAAGAAAACGGATTTACAAAGAGTTGCACGTCACCTGTAGCGCTGGCATAGCAAACAATAAGCTTCTAGCGAAACTAGCTGGGTCATTGCACAAACCGAATCAGCAGACAGTGATCTTTCCATGCAGCGGACCAATGCTCTTGTCTACGGTAGGGTCTGTATCGAAAATCCCAGGTGTTGGTCAGAAAACCACGCAGCTGCTAATGTCGAACAATATAAAATCGGTGGACGATCTGCGCAAGACATCTCTGGAGACTCTGGAGATGAAGATAGGCATCGACCTGGCAAGGAAACTAAAAGACAATGCCGAGGGCATCGACGAGACGATCGTGAAGCCCACAGGGAAGAAGCAGTCCATTGGCTTGGAGGACGGCTTCAAAAGTGTTTCTCTGGTAGCTGAAGTAGAATCAAGACTCGGCGCGCTCTTAAGAAGACTAACAGAGCTGGCGATGGAGGATGGGAGGATCCCCATCGCGATGAGAATAACAGTGAGGAAGCACGACTTCAACAAGCCAGCCTCCGGCAAGAGGGAGACTCGGCAATGCGCATTACCAAAACATTTACTGCCCTCCACGAAATGCGGCGTCTACGACCACGCCAAGATGCTGTCGCTAGCTATGAAACTGTTCCATCGAACTGTTGATGTGTCCAAACCATTCCACTTGACCCTACTAGGAGTCGCTTTCACCAAGTTCGAGGAGAGGTCCTCCGGAAAAAATAGTATTACATCATTCTTGCGAAAACAAGTCGCCGTTCAGTCTGTTCTAGACATCAGCTCCGAAGAAGGTATCTCGGATGTAAGCCTCGGATCGCCCATGAGCGTCAACCAGGACAGCAACGATGGTTCTGCGATGAGCACCACGTCCTCCCCTGTTTCAAAAGCGGTAGGAGCTGCGAATCCGGGGATTGAAGATGATTTGCTGAGTGAGATAGAGCCTCTGCCGAAGAAGACCAGGCTGGAGGTGTGGCTGAACGGTCGCAGAGAATCACCCAGCAACGAGATGGCCGATCTTCGACTCAGTCCTTCGTCACCAATGCAGTTGTCACCGAAAATCGACGCGGCGGTCCTCAAGTCCCTACCCATCGACATCCAAAGGGAAGTGACCCGCTCCTGGCCGACGACTAGTAAACCAAAACCGAATAATATATTGAAATACTTCATAGCTAATAAGTGACGGAGTTTCGTGGCCTAGATCACAACATAGCCATCACTTTTCTGTACACATCTCAGCGGGTTACAATATTGGATGGCAGCACCATGTGATATTATGACTTTAAGTTACAGATGCCGCGAGCTCATTTGCAATCGTTTTTGGGTATTAAAACTTCTACGCATACACATATACATATATATATATATTTTCTACGGCATTTACATCGATCGAATTTGTTAAATACGTGAGGTGACGTCATCGTATAAATCTCCAACAGAGTCTATGAATAAATTCGCATAAATACATATACCTTATTTATTTATCTTAACTGATATCCGAGGGCATCGTTTGTTTATTTTTTTTTTTTTTTCGAGCGTTGTTTAGGGTAGACGGATGTTTAGTCGGACCTGCATTTACAAAAGCTGTGTATTACCGTTGTATTTTTGAAGAGGCGTTCGAGAATGTATAAAGACGATCAACGAGGAAAAGTATTCCCGAGTGTTTTAAAAATAAGTTTCTCACGATGCATCGAACGCTCGCGTCTAGCACCATGATCTGAGGCGAGCAAACAAGCTACGAGTGCATAGAATTATAGAAATATCTACGTAATAATAAACAAAAAGATGTTCAGAATAAAGATACGTTATCATGATCGTTTCCATCTTCATTGCGAAACAAACAAAAAAAAATCATTCGAGACACAAAGCGTTTCCATTCGTGTTCGATGGGAAAACTGGCTCAGTAAGCATTTTGCGTTGGAGAGAGAGGACACTGTCGGTTTTCTTTTGTTCTTTTTTTAATGAGGTGCTGGCATTTGATTTTGTACGTATACCTCAACGGCCGAGCCGTGGTCCGTATTGATTTGAAACGTAAGGGAAAAAAAGATGGAAATGTTTATATTTTTAGCACCGACGATGTTATGCTATAAATGTAGCGGGTGTTGCGAACAACTATACACCGAAACGGATAATACTCGATCGACCCTACCGTGCAACTGATATGGAGCTCCACACGAATGATGACGAATAGTTTCTATATATTGTATAATTATTTAGACTATTAGACAATCATAAAGACTTTATCGGTTCGATACGGTACAAGGTGAATTATTATAATATATTGTTTATATATATATATATTTATATATATATATATATATATAAATATATATATATACACATATACAAATATATGTATCCGTTAAGCATACACGAGATAAGAAAATGAGCCAACGATCCACGCGATTTCGAAATTATTTCAATCACGCATACGAATACACACACAACGTGCATGCGCATATACAATGTTTGCGCGTCTACACGGTTACTTAAGAAACGAAACAATTCATTGTAAATGAGAACGTACGTACATTAAAGCGTGGCCAGCGGCAAGTGATACTGAAACAGTAGCTTTTGTAAACAATAAAAAAAATACTTATATATATACATATATATGTATGCATATATAAAAAGGGTACGGAAGATTTATACGTTAAGCGATAATTAACGACCAAGGCGGGAAAATCAGAGATTAGTTAACGAGCAAGTTTTCTTTCCTTCTCTCCTCTTCTTTTTATTTTGTAGCCCTCTCTGTCTATGTTTATTTATTTACCATACTGCATAGGAGAAGCGGTGACCATTTTGACTATTAACTTCTGGTTGTGAGAACATGAATATTTTATACGTACACACACACACGCGACGTTGGGGATGGTATGAGCGGTTGCGAAATACGAACGCTTGTCGTCGTCCAAGTTGTGATTAATTAGAATAACATGTAGCGCTTCTTCAGATAATTGTGTTTATATTTCGCGCGTGAATCAACCGAGGGGACGCGCGACCAAATTGACTTTGACTTTGCACAAGCTATGCGCCATCAACGACGCATACTGTCCCCGATCCGTTTAAATAAAGAAAGTTCGAGTTGTACACCGTGCATTATTTTTTTCTACCCCCTTAACCGCTTAATTACAATCCTCTCTACTCCATATTCTTCCTGAAAAAGAATTTTCGAAATTGCACCTACTTTCAATTTGTCTGTGTTCTTTTGTCGGCAAATGGTAATTCTGCAAAGTTTTTTTTATAAAATAATGGAGTCAACGAAAAATTTAGAATATGACCTTCATTACGCAAGTCTCAAAGTATCTTTGTTTGTTTCTCTTTTTATCTACAAAATAGAAATGCACGATAAATTGGTCACGTTTCAATAAATCGTGAAAAGAATTGGTCTTTCCATGCGTCCGCGATTGAATGCACCGAATCGTTGCACCCGAATCTTCGCAGAGCGATGTATTTAAGAGCAATATCAGAAAGCGCAGTACGTTCAAGTATGACGCCAGAATTAGACCCTTGCCACTACTATACAATTTGAATGAGGCCAATCACCCAGCCACCGTCTCTGAATGGGACATAATCAGGGTGAGTCACGTCATAATGGAATGAATTGTGCAGCTTTGTGACTTTTTAAATTGTCCTGCGCCCTCGTTTAATAAGCCTCCACCCGAATAATCTTCTTTGAGTCACTGATCGACACAACCACGCGAAATCAGATCGTCGAATAATCGTTTACGCGTTTTTAAATTGTGAAATATACGTCTGGCTGAAGTCGTGACATCGGGACGTTACCATAGGGGCTTGAAACATGTAACAACATCAATTTCAATTCTCGTATAGTCTTTATTCCGAACAATCGTACAGAAGAATCGAAATGTCCAACTATTCGAGTTTTGAATGCCTATTTTTCTTCGCGCATGGCGATCGCACGATTATGAAATTCCCAGGATAGTCAAGTGCAAACGGGCGAATTGTTAGTCTAGCATCGTTCGGCTCTTGAACGATAAGGGTACTTGTTCGGCCAGGGTTTTTCTTAGGCCCTATCACTGCGCACGTGAGATACATCGAAACCAGCTTTTTCCTAGGTAATATCTGACCGAAATTTAAATAAAGGCCAGGTGTACGTTTAATTCCCATGGACATTAAGAAGGTACTTGGTATAAATACACTTCGAAATGTTTCGGGAATGTCAGATTCATACTTCACTCGTGATAGTTAGCACCAGGAAGAATCTTCTAAAATGCTGTTGTCGGTCTTGACGTTGGCGATTGTTACGGTGCTGCGAGCATCCGGTAATTATCTTACCCCGTTTGAACATTAATCACTGATCATTATCATTCAATGTTGGCTAATACATAACGGAAATTAATAAATACAGCGGCGAGCATAAACGAAATTCCAAAAAATTGTCGGGGGTACACCAGCTGCAGAAGGACAGTTTCCGTACCAAGCTTCTCTGCGCTACAGGGGCCGCCATTTTTGCGGAGGATCTGTCCTGAACAAAAGATGGATACTAACCGCAGCCCACTGTTTATCAGGGTTCTTATTAGAATTATTTTCATTAAACAAATTCTCTGTATCTTGTCAGCTGTAACGATGCTCTTTTAGCTTGAATGGCAATGGAATCACCGTCGTGCTCGGCACCAACAAGTTAGACGACGGCGGTGACATGTACCAATCCGAAATGGTAGTCAGTCACCCTAGATACAGTTCAGCGTTGATCAGAAACGACATCGGATTAATCAAAGTGTCCAAGGATATCGTCTTCGGGGACAAAGTGATGCCCGTCGGTCTGCCGAACGAGAACTTCAGCAAAACCGATTACCCGGCCGCGTTGTCTGGCTGGGGAACAACCAGCGTGAGTATTTCAAACGGAACAGCCGATTAATAATTCCACGTACTTGCTTGTTATGTTCTTTTTCATTTATTTCTGTCTGTTTTCTCTCTGTTCCATGTATGTCCCTAATTGGGCACAACAACGGGCCGCGCGTACTACCCTAAATCGTGTTAAGTACCCGGGAGAGGCCCCGAACGAGCTGCAGCACATCGAGCTGAGCGTGATCGATCAAAAACAATGTTTAAATACCAGCTTTCGTATCACCAACGACAATATCTGCACACTTAACAGGAGGGGCGAAGGCGCTTGTCACGTAAGTGCATTCAGGTCTAGTCGAGTGCTCGAGAAGAGGGCCCTTCGCGTCAAAGGGACCCTCAGCGAAAGCAGCACCTCCCTCTCCTCTCTCTCTCTCTCTCTCGCTCTTTTTTCTTATTTGTAGTCCGAGGAAATCGTGCCGGCAAGTGCGTGACAATGAACGCCATTCAGCCTCACGTATGCTAGATCGAAAGAATTGCTCCGCCGCGCGCGCGCACGGTTTGGCTTCCACTTTCTTATCGAGCCGCGGATAATCCAATTTACGAAGTGTCGGGACGAGATTGCGATATTGGAGCTCGCTTAGCCGGCTGTAAACTCCGTTACATCCTTTTATAATTAGCCGTACAGGGTCTTCGGCGAATCATTTTGTGGTTCGCGTACCTACAAACTTCATTTACTTGGTTCATTAAAGTGATCATCCTTTTTACACAATTTATTATTATGTATAATCATGTTTAATTGATGTTAATTGCACAGGGAGACTCTGGAGGTCCCTTGGTTGCCGACAAGGAGCAAATCGGAGTCGTGTCCTGGGGAATACCGTGTGCCAGAGGACATCCGGACGTCTTCACTCGTGTCTACAGCTACAAGCAGTGGATAAACAAGCACGTCGTTGGGGACAGCATTTAAACAATGTACTTTCGAATATTATTAAATAAATTCTGCTTCGCGTATTCAACTTTCAATGTTAGACCTCGACGCGGCGAAAGAACCATTAAAACGGGACTCGCCGGAAGACAAAACAAACGTGCCCGAATCCGACACCCGGTTCCGAAGTTCGACCGAAATATGAATAATCGTTTTTTTTTCCTCGAACTCGGTGTCGCAACTCCTCCTCGTCGCATGTTTAGTTGCGCACGTAACAAAGCGACCTACGCTTATGCAAATGCACTTTAAGGTGACACCAATTTTACGGCTCATATTCGCGAATTAATGTCACGCGCGCCTAATGCGCTAAATTAGATAGAACATTTAGACGGTGGGCAACATTAGCCCGAGATAAATAAAGTAATTTGTGCTGCGAACACGAGTTCAATTGCGTTTAACCGTGCGCTCTGTTGTCGCGAAAGCCCGACTTTATAAAAGCTTAAACAATACCATAGAAATTAAAGCAGAGATGAACGTTTAAAAGATTTACGTGATAAATTTTTATCGATTATTCACCGAGAGCAGATCGCGCAACCTCTTTAAAAAAAAAATCCTCAATTGCAGTTTCGGTCAAGTGACGGATGACCCGAATTCGATGGCGCATGCTCGGATCGCATGCATCGAAAATCGTTTCGGCTGTAAGAAGGATGCAACCCCTAGTAATGCGTTCCAGGACAAAGGGCTGAGGACCTCGAGCAAACCCTCTGAAATTAGACCACCGAGAGCACCTGCTCCTCCGACTTGCAACCCACGAAACCGGACAAAAAACAAAAGCCGAGGTAATTAATCAAGATGGCTGACGGTTATTTGCGATCCGAATCTCGCAGAGATTGCGACACCTATGCGAACCCTTCTGGCTGTGGTGCAGCGGGCACTTATTCGAAGATTGCAAGCAACGGGGCCAAGGATGCTCGCCGCTACCCCGACCTCGCCAATGTCTGAAAAATCATTCTGCGGATCGATCATGATAGTTCGCACTATAGCAAAAAAAAAAATGAAATTGAATAGATGCTGAAATCGGAATGGGTATCGGATTCGAATCGAGAGCCGTGGAACAATAAGAAGAAACCCGCGGTACACGGGACGGCTATTCATCTGTCGAGCAACGCATGACCTAAATCCGGGCCGCGCATGCCCGGCTCGGGCAAGGACAGTTTCGAGGGTGTGTTTTCATCCCTTGTTTCTGGCCGTGTCGCGAATTTCTCAGCAGCGTTGCGGGGACGCACACAGTCTCTCTCTCTGTCTTCGTCGTTTTGCGGGAAAAAACGGCGTGTCGTGAAAGATGAGGACCGGTGGCCGTGCCACCTGCTGGAGCTTAACGCACATCGTCTGAAATCGATATCGCCGTCCTTGTCCCTCGTCTTCGGCATAGTCGCTCTAGCAGCTTAGGGGTGAAATACGAGCGCGATGGAAACTGTACACGGGGGATTGTATTCGGAGTGGTAGTTCTTTTGTGCGTCGCAGCGCGAGAAAACGGCGAGCGATTGACCTGCCATTGTTTTATTGGATTTTTGCTACTTAGACCAGTCCATCCCCCTTTTTGGGGCTGGTAGATCGCCGCTGACGAAGACCGTTCGACCAACGTCCCCAACCTAGAACTTCGTCGGAAACTTCGAGGAAGTTGGAGCGGCACGGCAAAAGTTGGTGTGCTCGTTAACCAAGCCATCCGCAAGCCTTAACGTACCGATAAATGCGCTGTACGTTATCAGCGTGGGCGTAGCAAGAGACAAAAAATCGAGTTCCGGTCCATGGCATGGGTCGGGGTTGTATCCGTATGCCTCCAGTCCATTGTTTACGTCCGAGGATCGTGACGACGCTCAAGATACACCTGTTTACATCGATGCACGCGTCTCTCCGGCCCCTTCCCGCAAGGTGTTTACAATAATCAAGGAGAAACACGCGTACACGCGTACACACATGCTCTATTATGCCCCGTCGTTTCGAGCTCGTGGGAAAGAATCGGGTGCACGGTGTTTGAAGATTGTCCGCTTGGAAGATGATATTGTAAACAGTCGAATGTATACCGCTTCGATCCTGTCGCTGTCGGACCGATGCATCATGGTGATTTGTTAGTGTGCACATCACGCCCAGTTCAGATCCTTGCAACGCCATAAATAATATAACAAGCGCCGATACATTGCCTGTATAAAAATAAGTTATCGTCTGAATTTATCAAAGGAACCTTCATGAGCTGCTGTCCATTCATGTGAGTATGTGACAAGCTTTCCTAACAGACACCCACCACACGCATACATACATACATACGTATACACACGTTCAATGGAACGCTTACGCAATTTACACAGCGATACGTGACTCGCATTTTAGGGGTTGATAAAAATGGCGATAAAAATGTGTATTTGCGCGATCTGAGCGGAATTGGTATAATTGTTCGCTTCTTTTGGGCTCTTCTCTTGAACGGAAAACTGTCTAATAATTTTTATTATATCGATTTGTATATAAACGTTATACTTCTTTAATCCTTTCTTTAATTACTACTGGATTTTTTGGCGATGAAAATGGGTCAGTGTGTTTACGCCTAAATTCAATTAAACTGAGAATTCTGGAGACGCGATTTATCATAGACATTGTTATGTTCGTGTTTTTATGTTTCATTTATAACATTTAATATATTAGCAGACTAGCTAATAAAAATAGGCCAATATGGTTGCACTCGAATTCGCCCAAAATCTAACAAGCTAAAAACGAAGGGGGCAAGATTTTGCTATTTTCGACCCTTCACACTTCATTGACACACAGAAATGAATCTCCGAATGCAATCCTTGAACTTTCGTTTCTACCAAGAGCAGCACAATTAAAACATTTCCATTTTATCGATTATAACCGTGGGCTATTTATACCTCTCATAGAATAAAGATAATTAAAGCGCCTCGTTTTTATCGATACGTTCAAGAGCGGCGTCGATTCTCAAGCAAAGTTTACGCTCGACAATGAAGTTTCACTTTTATCGACGGGTACGCACGATTTCTTCCATGGCAAAGTTTGTTTGGTAATGATTGTACACCGGAAAAGTGGCCGAGGAAAAAACAGGTTCTCTGTACAGTAAGGTGGTACGGCATACAGATGAGAGAGCCTGATGGAAACATGAAATTCGTGACCGTAGGAAATGTACAGCTGTCCGTAGGGCCGGCTGTAGCAAGTGCATGGAAGTAAGCAAAGCGTACACATATCAGGCGCTACACCTTTTAACGGGCGACTGCGCAGTAGACAATTCAGCCGTCTACATGGCGGTATACCTCGCGCAAGCATACCAGGCATTTCTCCGTCTTTGTACCCGCGTTGGTGTTCCTCGTCTCCTTACCCTTCGGCAGACTCTACCGTCCCTCTTTCTTCATCGTCGGTTCACCCGCTATCTTGCCTCTCGCTTTCCTGGCAAACGCTTGACGGTGCGCCAATACTCAGGGACGTATTACACGCCGCTCCGCCGAAACTGTTGCACGCATCTCCCATCCAACAAACAATCGAGACGCTACTTACCTCGCACTACTTTCCTCCATTCGTATATGGAATCTTGATGCTAAATAACGACACAATAAAATCTTCCACGCGGAGCATGACGCATTTCTCTTATCTATGCATACGATGCGCGACACACAAATCGGCTTATCGTTGACACCAAAATTCAAAGTATCCTCGATTATTTTTAACCGAGCACATACCAGGACCAATCGATTGTGTCCAATTTTGATCGCGTAATTTTTGCGGTTTAATAGAATCGGCTGGCAAATCTTGATCTGAGAATTGCTGGTTGAACGTTGGTTTCAAATCGTCTTGCTTTTAATTTCAATTCGGTCGAACGAACGTTAGAACCATGCGGTATTAGTTGTTATCTAGTATAATCTATGGTAATTAGTGTTACATATTCATCGCGTAACAGTGGATTACATTGTATTTTATGTTCACACAAACGATAGAGTAAATATGCCTAGTCTTGGAAACCTTAGTAGTCAACCTTCCTGAATTTTGTAAGAAAACTTACTTTCTGTTCGATCAATCGTTAAACGTGAGTACGATACACGCTCGAAAAAGATCATAAATCGCTCACGCGCAAGAAAAACATCGCAAATATAAAAATACAAATTTTTACAAGAGAGCGCTTCGAAGTCTATGGCTGCAAGTAGAAACAAATAAAATCGAATAATCTATGGGGTTAGTTATAGAATTATTAATACTCCGGCGAGTATATTAATGCGATAAAACGAAAGCTGGAGAAATTCTTCGTTGCGAAAATATTCTAAATAATTTTTCGGAATGAGAATCGATTGAAGATGGAAATAAGTTTCGCGGCGAATTCCGAGATTTTGTGTGCAGCAACGGGATACATCGTGGTGAATCGTGGCCACGGGCGCCCGCATAGTGCGCCTATTAATTTCGTCCCTGGCGGTGGTGCCGGCTGCGGATGCAGGCGAGAACGTGCGCAGCTGTAAAACGTGAGTCGCCGAGAGCTCCGCAGCTGATGCGACCCGTCGTCGTGGTCCGTGGGTCTGTGTTTTGTTTGGAAAAATGCGACAGTGCCACGCGGAATTTCGACAGTGTCGATGCAACGGTATCGCTTGTCCATCCGCCAGTGAATATCCGCAATTACATATCGCGAGTGATAAGCGACGCTAACGTATTGCGCGAGACGGTGGACAGGGGACAGAGGTTTGAAAAATGACAACCGAGACACCCGAAGACACGCGCAGCCTCGAAAGTGAAACGGAGACAGTCCTGAACGGTTGATAAACGCGCTCTCGCTTCTCCTTTTTTCGACTTGACACACGATGCAAGAACTATGCCAAACGGACGCCGCGAAGCGCACGGGCTCGTCCTAGCGACCATTTCCGCGGCGAGGACAATAGCCATCAAAGGAGGAAAGATAGACAAAGAGTCGGCATATGCTTTGCGTCGCGGTGGCTTCTCCAGCGACGGGAACAACTAAAACTATAAACCTTCCTTGCGAGACGCGAGTTCACCGGCGCTGAAACTGCGACTTGATCTTGAATCGTTTATTTATTTACCGCGGTCGTGACTTCCTCGGACGCGTCGATCCTTCCTTCGGATCGAGTCAGTCGTCGTCCAACTAAATAAACATTCGAAAGCTCCCGATAAGCTGGGTCGATCGCGATCCCAAGTACCATAAATATTTTGTGAAACGTGGATAGTTTTGGTTGCAATAGGCGATCGACGGCTGGGAATGTTTGGTAAAATGCGTCGGGTGATTTGGTACGCGGATCTATTGAAAAAAATATTGTAAATACTTAGATAGAAAGTTACTCACGGCTACACGGTGCGCGAGAATTTGATGTTTTGATTGTTTGCATGCTATGGAACTGGATTGTTTGTGTTCGGTGGCTCGGTACCGCGGCGCGGCATTATTAGGAGATGCGATTTAGGGGGGAAGTTATCCGACGAACCCGTTAGCGTCGGCCAGCTTATTCCGTGATGAAAATTTATGCGAAAGAAGCAAGGTATGCTCCACGCTCGTGTATGTATACATAGATGCCTCGATAATGCCTGTGCGATGTAACGGATGTATACATTTCTGAAAACGACAACAGGTCTAGATTCATTATGGAGGCACTGCGTTTGGCTATACAGTGAGTTTATTAATTCATAAATATTACTATACGCGAACACCTCTGTGCTTGGCAACGCGCGCATTGTCACAGGCTATTGTTAGGGGACGTTCACTTGTCACGCTTGCGGTATCGCAGCAGATAACTTCGGAATTACGCGATTATAAATTTTGATTTAAATTGCGATTTAATCGATCTATCAAACCAAATGGTATATTATCATACATATTAATAAATATCGAATACGTAATTACTAATTGAAAGAATGTACAGACTCTGTGAGAATGTTATCGTAATAATTAAATAATAATGAAGCAAATTATTATACAGATAATCCTGGTTTAATTACTGTTCCCATAATTAAATAATTCACAATAAATTTATCAATGTTTCTTATGAATGTTATCATAATATATGTTACAATAACATGTTTGTTATTAATATTTTTCAGGACACGGCTAGGGGAGAGGATGGTCAGCATGAGCTCAAGGCTCGTGGAGACAGTCAGTATAAACTATGAAGATTTTAACGAGAGCTTTCTAACGTGCGGTACTTGTCTCTTTGTTTATGATGGTGGGGAACACACTCCTAAGTTACTACCGTGTTCGCACACAGTTAGTATTTCGTATAAATATTCCATATAAAATGATTAAATATATAATTAATTGATTTAATGCTGTTCACAGGTATGTTTACATTGTTTAACAAGAATTGCTGCATCCGAAACTCGCGAACCTGGTGCCTTTCGTTGTCCTATTTGCAGAGAATTAATAACGATTCCTCGAGGTGGAGTTCCTGCGTTACCACCTAGCTTCCTCGTGAACCAACTTCTTGATCTTATGTCAAGACAGAGAAGAGAGGTTCGAACCGATACTTCTTATGGTATTTGTCTATGTATGTACCATTAAATGTAATATATTAAATATTTACTTTCACCGCAGGTGATTCCAAAATGTTCAGTTCACATAAATCAGGAGCTATTGTTCTGTGAAACGTGCGATACAGTTTTTTGTACGGTATGCATGGGTGGGAATCATGCAGGAACATCGCCGGGTTGTACGGAGCACACCATTATACCTTTCAGCATTGCAATTAAAAGAATGTCTGAAATTTTGCTCTACAAAGCTAACGAATGTATATCCAAGGTAATTACCCCGCTGCTGACATTATAACGTAAAGTTTATTTCAAGAAAATATTTTTTATTAGCTTGTAGTAATCAATGTAAATTCATCTAACTGTGGTTCTAGTTGACACAGGCCCAGGATTCTGTGAGCACAGAGCTGCAACGTTTGGAAGCTTCTAAAGAGAGATGTCTGAACGCTGTGGACAACGAGTTTGCAGAAATTATTGCAAAGTTCGAGATGAGACGTTCGGAATTGCAAGCAGCGGTAACTGCAGCTGCGAGAGACAAGAAGCACGTGTTAGAAGAGCAACATGCTCTCATAGAAGCTGAGAAAAACAAAGTGCAACAAGAATGCGAAGGCTTACAATATCAAGTATATCATTCACGACTTTTTATTACTAAATTTCTATGCTTCCAGTTTATGCCGTAGATAACGTGTTATTCTCATTGAAGGTCGAAGTGCGGAACATCACACAGAGGATTGGTAGTTTATCTGATCAACTAGATGCGGCATCAGCACTTAGCGAACCTAAAGAAAATGCCTTCATTACATTCGAATTTAACCACAATCATGCTCTTTCTCAATTAGAGGAAGCTATTCATAATTTGGGACGAGTACGTTCTAGTACAACATTGCCAGGTATCCTGAGGATTGATAATACAGTAAAGTACCTGCTTTAAAATTGTTATTAATCGTTCAATTGCTTTGCTCGTTCACGTTATCGTCTATAAAAAAAAGAAAGTTGAACGATATTTAGCGTAACCAATTACATTTTTTCGAATAGGTTTGTGCAGAGCCAGGTTAAAGGATCCTGCAATAGTTAAGTTACAAGCGACCGTCGTACTAGAGACTGTCGATTACCATGGGCATCCTAGAAACGTTGGAGGAGATCTTATCACTGCCGAATTAACGTTAGCAAATAGTATGCACTCAGACAACCAAAGTTCCAGAGTCGAAACTGAAATAGTAGATTTAGAGAACGGTACATACGAGATACTGTTCAGACCTCCGGTTGCGACACGTTTCGTCCTGAAATTATCGGTTTTCGAGCGGCCTATTAAAGATTATCCTTTATTTTTTGACGCGACTGTACATAATGAACCAGTTAAAGTGTATGGGAGACGAGGAAGTGGAAAGGACGAGTTTCACCAGCCAGTTGCAGTTGCCGTCGACGACAACGGCATGATTTACGTTTTAGACACTGGGAACTCCCGCGTAAAGGTACAACGTATTCACGAATTTCTTAATACCGGGTACATACTCGGAGCCCTGAAAGTGACTTATAGATAATATTGTGTTCCTAGGTACTCAATTGTGATTTAGAATTTCAAAGGCATTTAACTAACGAAGGTCTGGAAGGCCGTAGTTGTACAGGAATAAGTATATCGCAGCAAGGTATCGTTGTTGTCAATTGGAGAACACGAAAAATTACGGAAATGAGCCCTTTAGGCGACACAATCAAGTCCTTCACTTATTACGCGTTTCGAGTTAGTATTTCTCATTCTACAGCTATGTCCACGCTGAAGCGTCATCGAGCAACTTATTCAGCACAAAAAACGAAGAAAGCGACAAGAGTCGACAAAAAGTTACTCGATGCTGTTTCGGTGTGGACACAGCTTAAAAGTTGTACAATTAAGTGTTGCTTTCATTAATCATGTTTACCACTTTGATATTCAGGAGCCAATCGATGTCGCAGTAGATAGAAATTACGGACATATACTTGTGGCCGACAACGGTGAAAATTGTGTTTTTGTGTTCGATTCTGACGGCAAATTCCTCTTCCAGGTTGGATAATATTTACAGTCATTAATACTTTATACATGGTGAATCGTTCTAAAATTCTGTTAATGGTTATCAAGGTTGGAAAGATGGTAACGTTAAAACTAATTAGAGCCGTTACCGTTGGGCGTAACGGCGAAATTGTAGTTGCCGATGATCATATTCTAGTGTTCACTGCTAAAGGAGACTTCTCCGAGGAGATATATTCAGAAGGGAGAGGTAAATTCTCGTTTTGTGTGTATGTACACTGACTGTTGCGTGCACGGATATTAAGCGTAGTTTGTTTATAGGTAAAGGCTCTTACGGAGGTTTAGCTGTCGACGCAGAAGGTAGAATACTTGGTACACGCACTGACAAAGGTCGCAGTACAATCCAAGTGTTGAAATTAGGTGGAGGTAATATTTTGACTGAGATCGACTCGCATAGTTCAAAATTACGACGTCCTTCAGGTATTGCAGTACTACCTGACAATCACTTGGTAGTTGTAGACCTGGGAAACGACTGTACAAAAAAATATAGATATTGGTAAAACAAAAAGAAAAGAAAAGCAAAGTTGGATGTAGCTTGAATTACTTGCTTTTATGAAACTTTTGTTATAATCCTATTGCATAATTTTAACTGTGTCTATGTTTATATAAATTTTTTATATGCAATTTTTACAACTTACAAGCTTAGGATCAATCAAAATAATTTTATCGGTGTAAAGAATGGTGTCGATCGTATTTGGCATTATAAGTGCAACATATACATATATATAATATACGTATGTGTAGTACTTATAGAAAAGAAAACGGTGTGTAAGTTTATTTATGTGCTAGACTTAGCGACGTGCGCGTCGCGCTCCTAAAAAACGGAAGAGACTTGATTAGTATAATGTAATTTATAGTATTTTGTGTCATTGTTCGTTAATTTAATTTATTACTTAAATTCAGTAAAAGTGATCCTTTAATTTTTTACTACTTATCTTGATTGTTGTCTAAATGTACTATAATAAGCATTTCGAATTGCCATAGTCCGATATGTAAAGATCAGAACAGTTATACTGAGATCCTATCTACATATCTTATAGTCGAAAGATAAAAGTTCATACGAGAGGTTTATTTTACAATCAGAATTTCACTGGAAGTTTACAAGACCCGATAAACATGTTGCAAATATTATAGTCAATACATTTTTGGTATCTTTATTATACTCGATTGCTATTGAATTTAATGGACTATTTTATGCTTATTAGTGTCATTATTTCGCAC
Organism: Lasioglossum leucozonium; assembly: GCA_028454225.1. Classification (NCBI taxonomy): domain Eukaryota; kingdom Metazoa; phylum Arthropoda; class Insecta; order Hymenoptera; family Halictidae; genus Lasioglossum; species Lasioglossum leucozonium. The sequence goes on along the minus strand of CM052209.1, from coordinate 11,168,291 downwards.
TAAAAAAGTTATAATGGACTAGTTTCACAATGATCTAATGAAATTTTTGTAATTGCTTTAGTCCTGTAAACAAATGTTGCGTGTAAAGCAAATATTTTAAATATTAAGTATATTATGAAATTATGTTATAAACGTGATACTTAATATTTTCTTTCCACAAAAGAAGCTCGTAGAGATGCATGTTGCAACAAAGAATTTTACTACGATTACCAAAGGAATTTGATCGAAAACGTTTTGTTATTATGTACAGTCTTCTCATTTATTTTTATCGACAAATGTGCTTATGTAAACATATCATCGTATTTTTACATTTTATATCTCATTTGTGGTACTCGAATACGTTTCCACAACAAAAACGCAGAAACTTTCATTTGTGGACATTAAAATGTTAAAAATAAATACTCCTGTACTTATTTTGCACCTAGAATTAATTAAAAAATATTTTAAATGCTTTCTATGAACATCTCGAGAACATTTGCGGAGTTCATTTGCTTCGACGATTATAAAAACATCACATTTCATTATAAAAATTCTCAACGTGTTGACTATTTTTGATTTTCATACAAAGCATTTTGTATTTTCATTACATACTGATTACAGTTTTTAGTTGCGATTTCATTCGTAAATGCAAACTATAACTAGTGTATTGTAAATAGATAAAATAAAAAATAAATTAAAGTTTGTGCTAATATTTGTCCTGTATCATTGCAGTTCGATGTAACAATATATTTTGTTTGCTATTCAATTATGTATGCATAAATTATGATTGTATTGTAAAGAAATGTTCGCATATACAGAAAGCTCGATTATACTTTATGCAATATGTACTTTCCTATTGTATCTACGTCATTAACATATTTTTCTTTTTATTCATGTATAGAAAAATAATTCTAGATACTTTTAGCATTTACATTTTATCTGTTATACAACTGTTATTGTCTATAGAAACGTATAGTTCCAGGTGTATACAAATTGTGTTCATTTATAATATTTCCCAGTTGATGGAGTCCCGTTTTCTATTTATTTACGATTAAATAATAGCTATTCGACAATTGGAGTGGATAGGAGGGAAAATTAGAATATACAAAACATTAGATATATTGATTAGTAAAATATATGCTCAGTGTTGTGTTCAGACCCTCATAAATAAACCGAGATACGAGAACTTGTTGTTACAAAATAATGTTCACATAAGTTTAGATTTACATATAGTAGCAAGTACTATTGTAAACAGCAATATTAGAAATTGTTAAAAAAAGGCCGACGAACCATAAACATTAAATAGTTCCTTAATTGACACAGAACATTCCTCATAAAATGCTGGATACAATAACTCGTCAATACTTAACAAAAATTCAATTATAAGCACACGTAATTGCGCGTAAGTACATATATATACATGTTACACAAACAATATGTACGCCACTGAATTAGCCTTTTATGAAAAGGACACCAGTGCCTTTATAAAACAGGAATTAAATATTATTAACTCAATAAGAGCAAATAATGTATTGATGTTATCGAGACCTGGTTTTATTGTTTGTATTTTAACATAAAGCTTCGTTATAAGATTAAGAGTGCAACACAATTAATAATATTACGTTGGTCATGTTTTACAAGAATTACTCGATGCTCAAAATTTGTACTACTCGACATATAATTTCAACATTTTCGATCGCGAAACAAAGCGAATTCAAATCTAGTCGTATGTTAACGATACTATTTATGCAGAACGGAATATTGTAATGTAACGACACAGTGTAACATAAAATTGTAAATAAATATACGAGCTTAATTTATATATATATTTATATACAAAATTCTTCTCGATCCTATAAAAAAAAAACATGATCTCACGCAAAATTCTCATCGGTAAATTAAAGTCGTACAGAAAAAAGACAAAGAAAGAAGAGAAATCAAGAGGATTCCCCCGTGGAAATAAGTGAGAAATCGCCGGGCGTTTAGAGGCGATCGAAATACCCATAAAAATTCCACGGCGTCAATACTATCGAAATCAAGCTCGCGCGTAATATTGACTCGATCTGCGGCAATTCAACCGATCGCGTACGCCGTTCGAGATTTCCCCTCGCGAGAGTATCGAATGAACGAGTATAGCGTGCACGCGCCGTGGCTGGGAAACGTAAGCTCGCGAATACTACGCCTGTGCTAGTACGTGCCCCCCGTACACGAAAGTTATTCACGCACGCTATTCATCGGCTTGTGCTCCTCCATTACGTACGTACATAACGTGAAACGTAAGACGCTACATACTGGCCTGTACGTGTGTCGCGGCGGTGCCAGGTGTATACACAAGAGCATCGTTGCACACGAGAGGGTCGACGGAGTATAGTACACGTATACCAAAACATACTTTCGATTGAAACGGTCCGGGCTGTGGGGTGCATCGGAAAAACCGAAGAGAGAGACTACCAACGAACCAGATCACAGAGATCGGCCCGCGTATCGTTTCCTCGCGAGGAACGAGCAAGAAGAGACTAACAGAGAAAACTGAGTGTACGCGCGACGAAATTCTACATCAGAAATATACATACATATATATTTATATATACATTATATTTATATACATATATATGTATATATATGTTGGATTTGCGTTACGGAACGGTGAAACGGGACTGCTCGATAAACAAACCGTTGTAAAAACGGTGATCGGTGGATAATCGTCGACACGGTGATATTCCGCAAAAAGGGTGAATTTGAGTGTCACTGCACAAGCGCGAAGAGGAGAGAGAGAATCTTCGGCGGAGAGACGGAGAGAGCGATAGGACGCTAGCTACGGTGCTACGGTGGTAGTGAATGGAACGCGGCCCCCACGGGTGAGCGTAGTACGACGCTCCACGGGCCAGCGTTGCACCAATGACCAGCCGGGACGGGCGGTCACGTGACGTGCGTGCCGAGCCAGCAGCAGAACATTGCAAATGACAAGACGCGTAGGGCATTGTCGTCGCGCCGCCGCTGCCACAGTTCTCGTCGTTGTTGGTGAACCCGTCACCGCGTCGTCGTCGTCGTCGTCGTCGTTATCATTGTCATCGTCGTCGTCGTTGTCGTCGCAGCCGTCGTTGATGAGATCTCGCCCGCCGCCGTCGTCGCCGTGAAACCCGCGCGACAGAGACCTGAACGGGGCTCGCCGCCTAAGTACGGATTCGGGAGTCTGTCCTCGGTTTGGTTTGGTTAGTGTCGGCACTATCGCCACTGTCGGCGCGTGTGCGCGACAAAGTCGCGGGTGCTCGGAGGCCTCGTGCCCTGAACGGTGCCCGCGGCGCCCCGTCCTTCTAGCGCACCACCGCACGCACCGTTGTGTCCACCCCCCCTCCGTGTTCCTATCGTACGGATAACGAGGTGCGGAGCGTCGTCGCTCTCTGCCACCCGAGGCTAAGTGCACGCGAGCCCGAGCGGCGACCGTCTACATGAGAAAATGTCGGGATCACAGCGGATGCGAAAGTCCTCGCCATGCTCGACGTCGAAGCAAGGCCCGATGCGTGCTACCCTGCCTGTAAGCTCGCTGTTACGACAGGGCCGGCAAGGCAGCAGCCTCAGGAAAAGCAACAGCAACAGTCCCACCGTGTCCCCGACGAACGCGAGTGCGTGGCGGGCCCGCATCTCGCCGGAGACCTCTTCCTCGGGACAACGAAGCCCCGGCTCTCTCTCTTACAAAGGTATTTACTGCTCTGCTACTATATCCCTCCCCCCCCTCCTCTTCGCCTTCACCGAGCTCACCCTTCGTCCCTCCCCCCACCTCCTCCCCTTCCATCGTCCCTCTTCTGTTTCCCCATCTGTCTCGCTTTCTCTCTCGAGAGAGAGAGATTACTATACAACCCTGTGTACATGTCGTTTACATGTCCCCTGTACACGACGTCGTGCTCGCTCCATACACACTGTTTTATCTCCCGATCGACTTCTTTGTTGTGTCTGTCATTTTTCGTTATCCAAACCGTTTGCTCGGATCCTCGATTAACAGCAGATATGTACTCTTTCCTTCCTTCCTTCCTTCCTTCCTTCCTTCCTTCCTACCTACCTCCCTCGCCTATCCTCCCCCACTTTCCTTTCGTTTTCCACGACGCTGGTGTACACACTCGTGGATCTCGTATTGTTTGTATGTCGGCGGTCCTGTCGTGTGTCAATGTTCTGAAATCCAAATTTTCGGTGAGCATTTCAGCGAAAATCGTTGTCGATGAATATTGTTGTTATCTGGTGTATGTTAGGCTGGTACGAAAGTTCATGCCCCGGTTCCTTGTCGTGTTTTAATACCTAGTATCCCCATAGGAATCTTTGATCAATGGAAGAACAATTAAGTATTTCTCTTTTCTTCGTAAGCACAAGTTTTATATACTCTGGATGTTATATTTTTGTTAGGCTACTTGTTGTAAACGTCACTTACCGTGCTTTCAGTGTTTTTACGAGTACATAACATGTTTATGCGTTGCAGTGTCACTCTTATCATGGCTATTCAATTTTTCTTGAAAGCATTTCTCGATTTTTCCACTATATTTAATCGAACAGCTAATAATTAAAATTGTTTGTCGAATAAATCAAATGCTCTTTAACCGCTGGACCAGAATGGACCCTTATCCAAGGATTCCTTCCTTCCTTTTCTCCTCTTTGATTTGTCTTTCATAAATCTGTTACCTCATGTTTGTAATTGTATCGTTGTCATCTGTATTTGTCAATGTTTGGAATGAGAGTATATTTAAAAGTCTAATAAAAGTCACTTGTCGTTGAATTATCACTGTTGTCGATGAATGCGAGGTTTAACATTTTCTATCGGACATAAACACGATGATTATCATGAGAGAGTTGAAGTATCAAAGAGTACATTGTTCTTTCTTGTGCGAGCACAAACTTTTTACACTTTGGATGTTGTAAATTTATTCGGTTTTTAGCTGTTGTCGATGTTACTTATGCTTTTAGTGTGTTAACAAGTAAATGTTTCATTAAAGGTAACATGTCATGGACTTATACATTAATATCTGAAGATGGTTGATAATGATTCTCTTGTAATATCTTCTCTCTATCACTCTGTAATCTCTTGGATCAATTAACCCGGTAACCGAACACTCATTATTAGATCGGTTCCACAACAAACAATTACAAAATTGATTTTTTATCCTTCACCCTATCACTCTATTTTGTTGTTTGAATTTTATTTTATCTGTTCATTTAATCCAGCAACCGAAAATATTTTTAGTAGCCCGGTTCTGGTTCACATCTACACGATATCGCAAGCTAATTTTGTTTTTCTACAGCTGTATTCCTATTTAAAATATTGTTATCTACAGCAAAATCAAAAACATTAAGTGGAAGATGCAGCGAAAGTTTAAGTGGCAACCAAAATATCCGGAGGACAGCATCATTAGATACTATCTACTTAAAGGGACAATGGCCCCGCGATTCGTACTACATTCATTCCAGTCTCCTTCTGGTTGATAAATCTACACAGGTAGCTATTGCACTCTTTCAAGCACTTTAATCTCCGTTGACAAACTTTCCATGATATTTATTATAACATACTTTTATTTACAGACGGAAGAATGGTCCAACGAACCAAGGAAATTACACACGCGTCATCCTACGGAACAAACCACCACAGATGAGAAGTTGGAAAAGTACTTTAGGCATCGGTACATAGACATTTTCTCACGCATCTATAGTTAGGACTTTTTAAAATAATTTTCAAGTTTATGCAGTGAATTGTCATCGTTGTATGTTAATGTATAATATAATACTTAATATGTACGCATTGATTTATTAAAGTAATTATACAGGTTACAGCGTACAAATAAGGAAGGCACTAGTAGTAGAGAGAGGACAGCTGCGTTTGGACTCATAATGCCTGGTGGACCACCACCGGCTTTTCCTGCAGACCACACAGTACTTCTACCCAGTATTGCTTCGCAAACATCAATACGTAAGTTCATTTGTTGCCCCACAGTTAGGGCTTTTACCAAGCTTGAGTACTTGGATGATTGTTCAATTCAAATCCGAATAGTCGGCAAGCCTTTTCTATCCGAATATTTGAGTACTCCATGTACATATTATTTCTCTTGTTCTGTTAGACAATCAATTTAGCATGAGTACAAAGGCAAGTCCTATGAACATCCCTATGAAACCAATGAGGCCCCCGATGCGTTCTTCTATCGAAGGATTAAACCAAGAAATCGAAGGACTCGTTCTTAAATCTGCAACAAACCCTAGTGATCCTGATCATCCAGTGGAAGACAAAGTAAGCGATACATTTAATGCCCAAGCAGTCGTATGCTGATTGTATCTACAGTAGAAAATTGGTTTTTATCGAAACATTCATTTTTCGTTTCAGTATGCACGGTATCGCGAACAAATTACGCCGGAAGGACATCGTGCGCCGTTAGCAGACTTACTGAGGGCTACTCGCAGCGTTAATACACAAACACCAGCTACAGACCTTCCCTCCAGTTCTTATTCTTCAGGTAATTCCAAGCTGTTTATTAATCCGCGAAGAGTTTCTACACACGTGAGCTAGTTGCCAATGTTTCTCTCACACCACTTGTACTCACGGAAACTTTATGTTCAAGTTGTGCGAGGTTTCTAATCAAAATGATAATTTTACGTAACAAGATAGCAAGATAATCTTCGTATCTTCTTAATAACTTCGTAACAAGATTATTTCTTTGGTGAATATATAATTATTTAAATGTACATATTAATTAGAAGTATTATATATTTATATATATGTGTGTGTGCGTATGTGAATTATTTCTGGTTACTGGAGATACTATAAATAACAGACTAACTATGGTGTGTGCCTGTTGAGACAGGCCCTCCATCTAGGAATTCTGAGTCTCCGCTGATTCCTGGTCTTATGGATGCCTCCCGTCCGCCTAGCGATCTCTTACAAGGTTGGCTCATATTTGCGGAAATGTTGCTTTTGTCTGTTTTTTTTGTTTCTGAAATTCATTCGATCAAATTTGTTTGTCTTATCGAACTTACTTTCACCGAATGCTCTTTATTCGGATAGTTTAAATGGGATATCTTATATACGTCTGTCCACAAATATTTTATCTCTTTCGTAAATATATATATTTTGCAAAATATCTACACGTGAATATATGTATATTTAATTCTGAAGTATGTGCATGCACTGTTTCCATTGAGAAAATAAAAAAGGTGTATACGTTTTATGGACGGTAAAAGTGTCAATTTTCTATCGATTATACATCTGGAATTATTTTCTGATTTTACATAGTAAATCGTAGCATATCACACTGACTAAAAGATTTTATCTTTTCATGGAATACTAAATGCCAAATTGAATGTACACTATACATTATGACATTACATGGTAAATTAATCTGTTCTTTATCAATTACGATGTATATTAATATTATCGTTTATTAATACATTCGTGGCTGCATGCAGGCTTTATTTTATATAGCTTTGTTTATAATACTATTATATATTTTAAGAACTGTAGAATGTACATTATCACACAACTGCTGAATTAATCTCATAATTTTATCGTCATTATTCATACATAATACATTATAATTTTCATAGAACGATAAGTGTACATGCTTAAATTTATTTACACATACTTGTATTTTTAGCTAAGTGGAATGATGTATCATTTTGGTGTATGAATTTATTTCTATTTTACACAAACTTACGTTCATATCGATGCGTTGAGTGATTTTTGTTAGCATGAGCTTACAAGATTTTTTTTCAATCGTTGTAAACAGTATAATTACACGTTGCTTTTACAAAACTACTAATCTCGTTGTTGTGATTCATCTTTAAGGTGGAAGTCGTGGTTCAACCCCTGAACAAGATAGAGAAGGACGTCTCGGCACCTCTCCTCACATTAACAGGTTCCTAGCAAGAGAACCACCTGATGGCTGTGAGAAAGTCAATCTCAAATTTGTAGAGGATGCCAGGTAATTTCACTTGCATGTTCATTTTCACATACGAGATGATTTGATAAGAATTTCCATTTAAAATAATAATAATAATAATTAATACTATCCCCCGATTTACACAATGTAATACCGTGTAAATCTTTTGTTATAAGATAAAACAGAATGGATGGAAATTTTTCTTGACTCAGTGTACCCGTACTGTCCAACAAATTTTAATTTGACGCGCTGAACACGAATCCAAACGTCGTGTGTCTTGAATTAATTTATTGAGCACGCGCGTGCAATTGCACACGTTCTTCGAGTCGAGTAGGGACAACGTAAATTGATTTCAATTGAAATCCGAGTGTGCTTCGTGTGCGTGGCTGTGATTAGAATTTTGGAATATACTATAATAAGTGTCTGCGGCTGCACTTCACACTGAAGCAATAATATTTCTATGCATAGGCGACCCATGGTAGACTTGAGCAAACTAGACTATTGCCCAAAGCCGTGTGTAGCATTCCAGTTAAAACCTAGCTTGGGATCAGCGTTCCTGCCATTACAACAGCCAGCCAGTCCAACGATGGTTGCAAGTGCATCACCCTCTTCGCATACGACACCAACTACACCTCCTCCAAATCCATAGTCCTGCTCTCCACCTTACGGAGTAATGTTTATAAACCCGATTGGTATATATATATTTTTTTTTTACCGACCTGATGGGTAAAAAGTGGTTTACTTTGACACGAAAGCATATACACCGACAATGAGAAAAAAAGTTACCGAAAAACAGCCTGTTTCCAGTGCGACAAACACACCCCAAACTTTCGGGTAGTTCGTGATTGTGTAATTAAATGGAAGTTCTAATAATTACGTCGACATACACACGAGAATATATTGAATGGCACCCGAGAGAGCTCCGTTTAAAACGTTCGAAACAATAAATAAAAAAAAGTACGAGGAACAATAATTTGTGATAAACTAAAATGGGGGAAAAACGATGACGAAAGAGAAAGAAACGACATTTAGGAATGAACATTGTGTTCTACAGGGAAAAAGACTAATAAAAATTGTGTATTCTAAATTTAGTGCTAAAAGTGTGCTAAACGACTTTAGTTTTGTATACAGGGATAAAAAGAAATATTCAAAATGTCGAAAAAAGTATTAAATTTGATTGTTGGGAAAGGCAAAATTCTACTGATACAAAGAGAAAAGAAAGGAAGAAGAAATGAATGGGTACATGTGCCTGGATTTATGTACATTATGTGCCCCCTCTATAATGTTCTCAATAGATCTTTATCACTTTCGAGATGATTCGATTTTTGCATAGTGAAACGCGGAAGGAAAAGGAAACGAAGCACCTGTTAGAATTTTGTATTGTTTTGTATTATTACTCGTATGCTGAGAACATTCAATTTATTATTATATGAGGAGCTCGAAAATAGTGTATCCCTATGGTACATTATTTCGTTTCATTTTTTTTCTTCATTTAGAATTACGTTCTCTAGATTTATACATGTACACACACTCATATACACATACACACACACTCATTCTTTACCCGTCTCATCATTTCGTTCTTTTTTTTAACGTCGCATATGTAAGATAAAGGCATAAATTAATTGTCACGATAGTTTTTATTTTGTATTACGTGTACACAAACGTGCACTACTTTTTTCTCGCATAGCTTCTTCTTCTTCTTCTTCTTCTTCTTTTTTTTATAGTGATTTCTCTTAGGCAGTAAGATTTCTACTTTTTTCGAATGGTTAAAGAACGGAAAGAAGAAAAACACTTTGCTCGAGACTATAGTGTTCAGTGTCATAAAAAGCAAACTTATGGAACTTAAGTTAATCAAGCAAGAGTATATTTTATTAATCGATAACGTTTATAGGGACTATACCATAGGGCTACAAGATTTTTGGTTTAACTTGTATTATGTTAGTTTACTATCTGAATATGTACAACCAATACAGCATGTAATGACAGGTTGACGGATGTATGATAAATAAGAGTGAACCTAACCGATACAAGGTGGAAATGTAATGAGTAATAATACGGAGAGCGGTAAGATTTAAACAATTTTTGATTGAGGCAACAAGTGGACGACACGTGCTTTAAAGCCAGTGCGGTGTATCAGATGTGCAGAACGGAATGGCTCCCTAACTTGGCACAGTATTGGTGTGACTGTAGATTTTTGTATTAAACGCGGAAGCGACGAAATGATCGAGAGAAAAGGTTTTATCAATCTGCGTTCTATACAAATGACAGTATGCATGTGTTGTGTAATATCAGAATCCTGTTTAAACCATCCACGAATAACACACAAATACGGAGATTCGTCGTAACTAATATACCGAGAGACAAAGAGAAGAAGAAAAAAAAATAAAATAATACCGATTTTATACGAACGTAACGGACAGACACGATGGAAACTTAGGAACTAATTTAATCACTCAAACTAACGCTATAGCATTTTAAAAATATTTTTAACGCGCGCGCGGCCTGTAGAAACGATTTTACTCAGAATAAAAATCTAACCGACAACGGATTAGCAAGCGACTTTTTAAATTTCTTTCTTACGGATAAGAATAATCAAAGGAATATCAAATATTGTAGGAGATATTTTGATATGAACTACTCTACTCTGTATTTAAAAAAGAACAAAGAAAACCGACAAAAAAAAAGAATGAAAGAAGGAAACGCGAAGTGTGACGAAGAAGCGCAAAAGAAGAAAACGAAATTTTTTGCGAGAGAAGCAAAAAAGGATGAAAGAGAGTTATTCGTGCGATGAGTTTAACTTTATTGTTTAGTATATGCAGAACATAACCACTCATGAAGAAGTTCAATTTATTTTTTTGCTTTGACTAAACGCGCGCAGAAAAGAAACGGTTTCTTGCGATGGATTTAATAGTTACGGCCTGACGGATAAGGATCTTGAAATGAGAAAAATTATAAGATCGAGAACAGGGAAGAACAGTTTTTTAAATACAATAGTAATATACTTTCTAATATTGTAATGTATCTAGCTACGACAGTGAAGGGAAGAAGAGGAAGGGAAGGAAAAAAAATGAGATGTTAACACATAAAGTACCTGGCACACTGGTCTATGCTCTCTTTTATCCAGCTCACTAGGAAGTTCATGCCTTAGAATGCGTGGCAAAGTGTGCTAAATAGACAGGAAGGTTAATCAGAGAGTCAGGATATATAATGAAAAAAAAAATGCACTGGCTAGTTAACAATTATACAATACAAGAAAAAAAAACTAATCTGCTATCTATTAGCTTAAGAAGAATCTTTTTTTTCTATTTATTTTCGCTATGGACCTAAATGACATTATCTCATCGCTGTAAGGATTATTACGTGAAATTTGTAAACGCGTCGTCGTGTTTACAAAGCGCTCCAGGAAATAGAAAAAAGGAAAGAAAAGAAACCGACAGATTAAAGAAGAATAAAAAGAAAATGAAAAACTTATCGATCGTGCGTTTCATCTGTTGGCATATTTTCACTTCAACGGAGGAAAACGAGTATAAAAAGAAAAAAAGATAGAGAAACCAAGTGGCGATAAAAAAAGGAGGATGTTTTAACACGTAAACAGACATTGTATTAATCATAGTGAATAAAAGGAAAAAGAACGTTTCATACTTTTACTAAATAAGCAGAGGTGGAAAAAAAAAAGAAGAATTACTTTAGAGAGAAAGGCTAGCCTTATTATTTTTTAACTACACTCGTAAGGCTCCATTTTTTAACCTTCATGTACTTGCGTAATGTGTTATCATTGTTAAGCTTTTGTTGTGAGTTCTCCTGGGAAAAAAAAGAAAAGAAAACAGAGAGGAATGCGTGTAAAGACTGCTAACACTAAAGATTACCTGTTGTTTGGATATAGGAACCGAAAATTGACGAAAAAAAAAATTAATGCGAAATACGAGGAATTAGGCTCAAATTCGTAATCTCTCTTTCTCTCTCACTTTCTCTCTTTCACTCTCCGGTTACCTATGAAACGATATAGGGGATAATTACTCTTTAAAGAAGAAAAAAAAAACGATTCGTTAACTAAATGATCCTTACGTGACTACTGTTCGGTACATTCTTTCTACATATCTAAAATCTGAGCAGGCTTCAGAAATGGCAAAATGATTATGTCAATTACGAGTTCATTTATCCCTAGGACTGCCCAAACGTATCGTTGTAGTGTCTCGCCTAAAACAACAACAACAAAAGAACGCAACAAACAATAAACCGATTGTTTGGGATTGTACATTGTAATTTGTAAGATGCTCATAAATGACACTTATGCAAACGTTTTTTAGTGCATAAAGACAACACGTACATATAATACGTTGTACAGTGAATGATATCTCGCGGAAGAAACGAAAAGACAAAAGAAAAAAAAATATGACGAACGAAAGAGAAAAAAAAATGAGGACAGATTTTTTATATATTTGATGAAGTTAAACGCAGCTTTTATCCAATTGTTTTTATAATAAATATATGAAATATTATTTATTGTTTTTTATTCTGGGTGACTAAACCTTTTTCTATCGAGTGTAACGATTCCATGTAAATGACGTTGTACATAGAAAATTGACAAAACGCTGTGGGGATTCGATTATTATATTAAGGATTTTATATATTAGATATATCGACGTTCGATTGTTTTTATTTTATTATTTTTTGTTTTCTTAAATGTTTTGCGACGAGAGAAATTTTTATAGCTGATTTTTCGGATGTTTATTGGAGGGGGAAGGGTTTCTATTGGTTGACTCGAATTGTTCAATTTGTTAATTGCGACACGCGGAGTATCTTACAATGTATAGCGATGGAAAAAGGCAGTGCTGCTAGGAGATTCGCAACGGTACATCGAAAATCAATAAACTTAAATAAATACATTATAAGGATCTATCTCGAATCTGTCCTAGGGCTAAATCAAAATTAGTCAGCGAAGTGAGCTAGTGAATGTAAATAATAATTTAAAGCCGTTTGACGATGAAACCTTTGTACGGAACGTAGTGACTAAGGCCAACGAATTCTGTACTTTTCGTGTGTCTCTCGCGGAAGTTCGTTGAACGAAAGGAAAGGAAAACTTGTGGATCAATGCGAACTTTTAAGAATGTGTATAAAAAACAAACAAACAAAGATATTACCACGAAACACTGGCCTGTCCATAGTCAACTGAGATTAGACTCCTTTTTCCGAACGGCACAATGCAATTATCAAAATCATAGTAAAGCGTTGGCTTTTTCTTTCTACTTCTGTACATAGTATATTGGTTCGAAGTTCTAAGGACATTTTTGTTATCTTTTTTTTATTCGCGATCGAAATTTTATGAACGTGGAGTTTTGTTTTTTTTTCTCTCGTATTTTTTTTAAATTTTGTGTTTGTATTCGTATTCGTATTTTAGAAGACGTTGGTATTGAATTTAGATCGGTACGTTTCAACAGACGGGTCGTTTATGTATCAGTATTGTAAAGTATCCTAATTTTCACACTGTCGAGATTTCATTTTCACTTCGATCCAAATGGATTTTTTTTTCATGAAACGTCAAACATTTTTGTGTAGATAAACTCATATTTTTCTGCGGTTTAAAAATACTCTTTTCATTTTCACTCTCTTTCTCTCTCTCTCTCTCCCTATCTCTCTATCTATCTATATATCTATCTTTCTCTTGTTTTTTAAGCGATAAGTTTACACATTGTATTTTTTCGTGCATTATCGAATCTCGAAATATAAAGGCAGATTAAAGTATAAGGTTTAGTACGTACGAATATTATTGCCTTATTTTCGAGTATTTTTATCATTATTATACATTATTTATATTTGATATTCAAATGTTTTAACGATTCGTATATTTAGAGATATTTTTAAAATATGTTTAATATTCTCCGACTTTTCCTTACAATTCTCCTTCTTTTTTTACGTTTTTTTTTTTTAGAGAAAAAAATAATTTTGTACTTGTGTCTCCATGTTTCTATCGATCGTTAAGTATCGATTCACCATAACGAACTGATTGAACAACGGATTCGTTCGATGATTTTCTCACCCTCTCGTAGGACAAACTATTGTACAGCGTGCCCAATAATTATGGTACAATCCGGAAGGTTTATTCATTCTACATGAAAAAACAGGTGGAAAATTAAAATTTTGTTCTGTAGTTTTTTTTGCTTTGTTTCCTCGCCGGAGATAGGATAAAATATTTTTAAAAATATTCAACAAGTACTTAGAAAAAAGAGCAATGTTTTTAATTGAATTAAAAATCTTTAACGAGTAAATGTTTTAGTAAAAAAATTCTATTCTCTTTAATTGTGTAATTTAAAAGGTACCCAGAGGTACTAAAACTTGAATTGAGCTAGTATTCAAGTACTTGGGTGTATTTGACTACTGGTTTTTAAAATTAAGTATAAATATTCGAGTACTCAGATTTGAATGGAATGAGTATTCGAGTACTCGAGTAGATGTGTGCAATAATAAGAACTGTAAATTGCAACCCTATAATTTATGTCTAGTAATTTAAATTCTAAAAATGAAACTCCAGTACATTATGAATTAGGCACCATTAAAAAAAAATTTGTCTTTCTAGTTGTACCATAAGTATTGAGACATTCTGTATTGTATAATATTCGGCAATGAATGTGTCTGATTTGTAATCGATTTTCTAAGTAATGTAAACGCGTATGGTTACGTTACGGGACTTACTATGATTATGATGCTATGATTGCGACGCGCTAATAACATAGATTCCATAGATTTGTTTAAAGCGTATGTAATTACAATTAATACATTGACTGCCACGCAGTCTTACTTATTTCGATACGTCCGTATCGAATGAAACGTAAGCGACGTTTTTAAACCCTGTCAAACAGACAAATGTCGATCTGTCAAGGTTTGTCGTCTGCTTTGTTGCTCTGCCGGAGCAAAAAATAAATAAATAAATAAAAAGAAACAGAAGTTCGTCACGCGCCATCGTCGAACACACACCTACATTAACAATAATAATACCGTTGGTTCCTTTGTAACAGAGAAATGCATTACGGTTCCACACACTCTCGGCGGTCAAGGTATTAACGATGATTATCATTAATGACTCGATAAACTTTGCTATTACAAGAAACTTACATCTCAATATGGAAAGGTAAAAGAGCGAACGCGGCCCGTGTGTTTATCGGTCAGTACAAATAACCAATTCGAATTAACAATTTGTGAAATTTATAGTTGAAAGCCGCACGCGCACACCATTGTTCGGGCAAGTTTTGATATACTTGAGGGACAATGATCGACGCGTGAGGACTCGTTTTTCGACAAATTGGTTGGCTTGGAGAATTCTTCTTATCTTACCTCTCCATAGTGAGACTCCTATGCAAACTTGTTAAACCTGTGAATCTTATATGCGAATTAGTTGTATTATTTACCAGCATAATACTGTATGTACTTGTTCCAATAACAATATGCACTTTTATTTTTATCATAAAGTATAAATGGAAAAGTGTACCTTTTTATATTACTGTTAAGGCGCCTTATATGAATAAAATTTTTAGAAAATGAGATTTAACTTAATATCGTACAATTTAATGGTGTAACAGCTATTTTACAATACTTTCGTTTTATTCTCTTTGTATTCCGTTTCATAATTTCTATTTTTCGTTCGTGTGTACACACACGTTTAATCAATCATCTTTCATTATCGGAATTTCGATTCGTTATATTTTTTTTATTTTTATGAACTACATTAAAAAAATATTTTTTCGTATGTTTAGTATAAACTATTTCGATATATATTATAAATATATATATATATACATACAACAAATTTATATAGTATATAAGAAATATATTTTTTTAACTGACTGAAAGGTTGGAGGTAGGATTAGAATTTCTCTCTGAGCATGAATTAGACTTTTAAACGATAATTACATATACATAGACATTTGTAAAAAAATAATGCATACTTTTGTAAAAAAAAAAGGAATAACTTTTAATTATTTTGGCTACATATTAATTTTTATACAGATTATATCATATATAAACAGCATATGTGTGGATGTATGTTAATTATGGCTGTATACATACAGGCATATGCTCACCCCTTCAATTGTCAACAATATATATACATATAATAATAATAATTAAATATATACATTATTATATATATATATATATATAATAATTAATTAGAACAACATAAGTATTTTATACATTAAATTAAAAAGGCTTCATGTATGTACAAATTGTCTATAAAAACGTTAATAATTATAAACCCATGTATTGAGGGGAAGAAGAAAATGTGTTTCTTGTAGAATTATTTTTCCTCGAATCCTCAGTGTTAGGGTTATCACTAAAAAGGAAAGCAGTGCCTATTTTAATTGAAATAAATTTTTATCTTAAATCTTTCAAAACAAAATTAGCTTATTCCCAGTGAATTATAATGTTTCGACTATTTACCCGAAGAAAGGCATCAGAGATATAAGCGTCTGCCTGCTTGGTCTGGATGAGAATGCGGGCGAACATTGAGCTAATCTCCCGACAACTCTCCTCAACCAATGCTGTAATTTTTGCCGTCTCTCTTCAACAAACTTAGCGTCCTACAAACAAATGATAAAAATTTAATAACGAACTGCAATTTCTAAGCGTTTACCACAATGTATAAACACCTTATTGCCTATCGTTTTCTTTGGCGGAAAATCAAAAGTAGTAACAACGGTGTCATGTTTCTTCAGTTCCCTGTAAAGCGCGTAAAATTGCGCGTAACGCCTATAAATATTCCATTCAGTGTCTCTAATGCGCACATATATCTGCAACGAGCAATATGATTTATAATTCCTTACATTATTGTGCATTTATTTTTTTAACCCTCGGACAGCGGTATTTGCATTTATTTCGTACTTAACAGTGGGTAACATAATGTAATAATTTCTTTCGGAATTATTTTTCAAAGAAGCTTTTAGAAATTATATCTAAAACAATTGCTCGTGAATTGAAATGATCGAAAATGTCCACCTTCCGAGGGTTTAAAATGATCATTTAGAGTACCTGATAGACGTGATGTATATCGGAAGATTGGCCAGTAAGGAAAGCGGATGGAATCCAAATGTGTATGAGACATGGTGGTTCCGATGGTAAGTCGTCCTCATTTATGGGGCCACGGAGACACTCTAATTCTGCTTGTAATAACTTCACTAGTCTGTCCCTAAACATTTTAATTTTCAACATTAATACAATCCGTCTATACGATCCGTACACGAGTAAATTAGTCATACCTATCAGTTAATTGAAGAGTTAATCTGGCATTAAATTCCATCAACTCAGCATGCATATCTGCAACCTGTATTAATTTCTCTTCGTATTGCTGAGCTTCATTATGGTAATCTAATGAGGGATCCTCTTCCGACACTGTGGTAGCATCCGAATCTCTTCTTAACATTTGTACTGCTGTTACATATTTGCGTAACTGTTGCCTCAATAGTTCATTCTCTCTATATTCATATTAACACATTGAATATTAATTACTTTCTGTAGATAAGTAGCACAAAGTTTATTACCTGTTCAATGCTTGTATCTGCAATTCGTGCCTCTCGAGATAATTTTGATGCTGTCTTTGCAACCGAGCAAACTGAGATCTACTAGCCACAGCATCCTCCCTAGCTTGTTCTAATATCTCATTCATTGCTAACAGTTTTACTCTCAGTGTTTCTACATCTAAACTTTCATCGTCTACATGAGCATCCAAGCCTGCTAATGGTTCTGTGGCTTCCACTGCAGCTTCTGTGATTTCGGATGAATCCTAAGAAAAACAAATCGACTTACATAAATACTTAAAGCTTTTAACACATTATCTACCAGTGATTATTTCATAATTTTTTACTTTGGGTAGATGAAGTGTTAACATTTGATTAATTAATTACACTGTCCATCGCGAACTTCTTGTCACGATCGGACAGTGTTAATTACCTGAATATACATACTTCTAAGTAGTTTGGCAAAGCTATCAACATGTCATCTAACGTTTGATCTAGAGGCGAAACAGGAACAAGACCACCCATGTTACCGGAATCTGTGACCGGAGTTAATATTTTCTCCTCTTCAAAGGGTTCGCTGAAAATTTAAAAGGTATTAGCATGATACCAAAATCGGGAGATTAAATGATTTCAAAACTGGAACTATATTTACTAGATTTACCTACCACTATATTTACCTACCATTTCTCCCATTCCGAACCTTCTTTATTAACTTCTATATTCTCATCGTTCAATACGTTATCTGTCTGAATTTCAGATACCGATAACGAAGAAGACGGAGTTTCCTTCGTGGAGGTTACTACGGGAGAATTCAAACATGTTGGAGGAGCGCTGACTGAAACGTTGACTTCCGTGGTCTCTTGCGCGTCGGTTTCATTATCAAACGAAATTATAGTTGCTACTTTTTTTTTTCTGTTTCGACTGGTTCGAAATGGACCCTACTTTCAACAATATAATTACTTTTAATATTCTGTAAACCTAGTTTTAAATATTTAATTACCGGGTATTGTGGTCGATATGATGGGCTCAGACAGCGAAACTTTGTGTCTTTCTGTTTCTTTTCCTCTGGAATTGTTGTCCAATTCTTCATTATCTACCCTAATGGCGAATAAAATGCTACCAAGTCCTAACAATGAAGATAATGTTTAATCGATCTGGAGAGATAAAGAAACAAAGTATAAGGCACATTTATCGCTTGTATACCTGCGGCTACATTTGGCAATATTGCACTTCGTTCTTGGTCAAGTAAAAATGCCCAATCTTCGTAAAAAGATGATAATATGTTAGGGTCAAGTATAGCATGTAAATGACGTTCGAGAGAACGTTCATTTAAAACAGCTCTTAGCCATGCTCTGCCCCTACCATAATCTGTGTGAACTTTCTGTAGTATGCTAAAACGTTCTTGTTCGTGCCACGTTAATTGCTCCTTTATACATGGCCAAAATGCTGCGTCCGATGTGTTGCTTGATTTTAAATTGGCACCAGACACGATATCGGACACATGCCTGCAAAAACAAAGGAAACATGAGTCAATACAGTGATCTGCAAAGTGACAAACATATTAGTCATACCATTGTATTATCATTAGAGTTGATAAACGAAGCTGTTAGTAAATACTTTCTATTTATTGCACAATACTTTAAATAACATAGAAACATGTCAAATTTACTGTTATAATTTTGGAATAAAAATAAACATGAAATATGAGCTATAATATGGAACAGTGGGAGTATAATCATTCTGTAATACCTTAAAGCCGAGTTCAGTTTTTCTATATAATTTACACGTAATCCATGACTGAAGATTGATTCGAATATTAGACACAGCTGTTTTACGCATACATCTGACTCGGTTGCCAATTCTGTACGCCCACCAAACCTAGCATGACACTTTTTAGCTGTGGCCAATAAATCTTCCAATAGTTTCTGTCTCTTGATCGCATGATCGTAAGTCTGAGTAGCATCGATTACACTATGTGTGCCTGGCATTATCGCTGACATCATACGTAAAGCCTGAAACAATGTACACGATAATATCATAAATATTGGAATATCGTTCAACTAATAATTATGTAATGTAAATTCATGCGTGTCTACATTAATTTAATAAAGACATAAGTATTATAAGGTATTTTCAGTGACTTCATTCGTGGCATATGTACAAACCATAATTATTCAAATTCTGGTTCAAAATCTCGACACTTTTTAATACGAAAACAGTCATTTCTTTGTTCGGAAAGTTGGACGCGTGCAATGCTCGAGTGTATTTACAAAAACAGTGTATTTATGCATTAAACACTTTCTAATGCGCAATTTCTATGTGATCTGTTCCGGTACAGGGAGCAGAGTTTACATCTTCTTTCGTTGGTCAACGAGACGTTTGATCATCGCTTACATTACTTTGTTAGACCTGTCATGTAACAAGTTCCCCATTAACATGATAGGCTGTCACTGGTAATCAGAAGCTCGGGTAACGCAGCGACTTCTGTCGCTTAAAATCGAGATACACACCATGGATACGAATCAGTGATGATCACAGTCTTGTTCCCTTTCAAATTGCGGCCGTCATTAAAAAAACTTGTACAAAAGAGGTACATAAATATACAATCACTTCTGGGAATTCTTATACGTAAAAGGTATGTCATCGAGAACGTAACAACATCGTGACTGCTCCATGACAAGTGAAAACGAGACTGTTCGTTCTGCTTGACAAACTTGTAGATGGATTTACATATCAGGAAAAATTCAGGGGCGGAACTTGGCCTCCTTCATCCTTGATGCTTTTCCTCGATCACAGATCTATCGTGAGAGTTAGATACAAAACAGGCATAGAAAAAGTGCCGTCGTTCGCGACGTATTTTACAGTAGAAATCACAAGAGTCCATAACTGTTTCGCGCAGGTTACTAGACGGTAGGTGGCGCAGCAAGTATGTCAACTCCTACTCCACCACTCGCACGCCACTCTATTTAATATACAGAGTAAATCTTCAAATCAAAAAAACTACACTAATACTTTAAAAATAATTGAAAAATCGATATGAAAGCTGCTGGAACACTCGTTACACGCTCTGAATGGTCCGGCTTGACGTCGGTGCAGCGTGGACATCGTGCGGCACGTGTCAGTATCGTTGCGCGCATGCGTTGTACATAGAAATGCGGACGGAATTATAGACTCTTGTGACTTTTAGTATAGACGGGTCAGTTTATTCAGTCAGTGATCAGTTATTGGTCAGTGAGTGGTCAGTGGTCAGTTATTGGTCAGTGAGTGGTCAGTCGCTGGTCAGTGTGAGTGGTCAGTCACTGGTCAGTGAGTGGTCAGTGAGTGGTCAGTGAGTGGTCAGTGAGTGGTCAGTGAGTGGTCAGTGAGTGGTCAGTGAGTGTTCAGTGAGTGGTCAGTCACTGGTCAATGAGTGGTCAGTCACTGGTCAGTGAGTGTTCAGTGAGTGGTCAGTCACTGGTCAGTGAGTGTTCAGTGAGTGGTCAGTCACTGGTCAGTGAGTG